>CM060909.1:598196464-599446464 GCA_030737875.1 Allium sativum | reverse complement strand
CCTATCTCCACTAGGTGTACTTAGCAATTTTACCCAGTAGTTTCGTGTACCCCTACATAGGTGCCGTCTGCCCCTATCTTCATTAGGTGTACCCACTACTCCCCATCGATCGGCTCCCTACCGTAGATACCCGTGCTGGTCCCACAGTGGGGTGTATCACTCCCCTAAAGTGGCTACCCAATACTATCAACGGTGCACGGCTTTATATCTACACGATGCAACAACGGCTTATCTACCAGCCCGGGCCCACACACGCATATGAAACCCGTTGGACTTGCGTTGCCACCGCTAACCCGTTTTGGCCTCTTATAATCAAGCCCAATATGCGTGTCCCGTCACTCGACATGGGTCGAGCCCACAAAGATACGTTTGGGATATTGGTTGAAATGGGCCCCCACAAGCTACCCACCTAAGCTTGTCATATATCTAGTGTATCCCACTTGACCCTTTAATCATGTTTAATTACATGTTTCCACTTGGTTAAGTATTCTAATCGTATTTTCTATTGCCACCCAAGGCAACCCACTAGATTCCACATGCCACCCAAGGCAACCACAAAATTTCCACATGCCACCCAAGGCACCCACTTAACCCCTCATGTCCCACTACATGCTAATATGGTTAAGTGTTTCTTAATTAATTAAGACCGTGATTTCCCATAAAGACCTCTCACATTAGACTGGCTGTTATGACCGCCTGGTTAAGCCGGTAGAGTCCGGGCAGTCTTACGTCATAACAGAGCCTAACCTCGTGTCTTTACTTTAATCACGTATTTAATTTATGGCTAAGACCTCCCACATTGGGCTAACATTTGTAGCAACTGGTTAAGCCGGTCGGGTCCGAGCAGTTTTACACTACAAATGAGTCCAACCTCGTGTCTTAGTCGATTAATTACACCTAATTAATCACCCCCATATTAATTATCCCTAATTAATATCAAGTTTTCCATAACATGGGTAGACCTAACTCAATTGGTAAATTCCCATGGGGTAGACCTAACTCAATAGGTAAATTCCCACTTATGGTAATTTATTTTTATGGTATGCTTAATCATACCCAATCATACATTTATTAACATATTTACCAACCCCATCGTTCCCCACGTAAATCGTTCTCATTTCATGACATAAATAAGGGGAAGATCATCACAACTATCATGGGTTTAGCATACAACTTTGTCATGGGTTATATATGAACATATATTAACCCAACTACATATAACCCAAACTTGCATATTATCATACACATGATTTGCATAACATATGACATATGAGCTTGCATATTATCATACACATATCTTGCATAACATGTTGAACTTGCATATAAGCATTCTCATAACTTGCATAACATGTTAAACATGCATTTAAGCATACACATAACTTGCATAAGCATTCACATACTTGCATAAGCATTTACATACTTGCATAAGCATTCACATACTTGCATAAACATTCACATACTTGCATAAGCATGCATGACTTGCATATCATGTTAAACTTACATTTAAGCATATACATATCTTGCATAAGCATTCATATACTTGCATAAGCATTCATAACTTGCAAATCATGTTAAACTTGCATTTAAGCATATACATAACTTGCATATAACTTGCATAACTCACTTTGTTAAACATGCATAAATCCACTTATTAAATATGCATAAACCCACTTGTTAAACATGCACAAACCAACTTGTTAAGCATGCATAAACCAACTTATCAAACATGCACAAACCCACTTATTAATTATGCATAAACATAGGAAAACATAGAGTAGCATATCATTATAAATGATTCGAACTCATTAATCCGCATTTAAGACCATAAGTCTCTTTACACCAAATCTACTTACTTTAACAATTGATGTTAAAGTGATAGAAACTCACCAAAACCAAGATTAACCCACTTATGAAGTGGAATTAGTTGCTAAATATTAAGATGGTGATGATTAGAGAATGATTTGAGAGGGATTAGCTTGCAACTTCCTTCTTAGATTAGTGGAGGCTCCTTCTAGGATTTAATTTGGCGGCATGAGGCCATCATTTCTATTTTTAGTATGGATTAGGGTAGGTTTAGGGTGTATTTATAGATTAGGAGAGTGTTTTAGGCCCTTAGATTAACCCTAGATTAGATTAGGACCCTTAGATTTCGGCACCTTCCAGAAACTAGCCCTAAGACCAAGCCCAAACCCCAAACTGGTGCACCCAACCACAGAACTCACTAGAAACTGTGCAGGTTTCTTGGCTCGGCACGGGCGCACTTCCCAAGTGCGCCAGTGTATCTTTGTACTGGCGCACTTCACAAGTGCGCCAGTGCAACTTTGTTCTGGCGCACTTCACAAGTGCGCCAGTGCAATTCTGGGCTGTTTCTGGTTTTTCTGCCTAACTTCGTTCGTCCATATCTCTTTCATACGGTACCCGTTTTACGCAAACTCGGACTCTATTTCGCGTATTTTTCCGAGACGAACGCAATGACGCAGCCCGTTTCCCCTAATTCCCACATCTGAGATTATTTATTCTGTAATTAGTGAATTTTAGTATTAACTAAAATTCGGGGTGTTACACTAGGTGGCATAAATCCTAGTTGAACACGCGATAGCTCATGATAAGAAACCTAGCCAGAACAAGGGTGGTGGTCCAAAAAATTTCAAGAATGGTGGTACTACGTGGAAGTAGTATAGAAATACATGATGAAACCCGTACGATAGACGACAAGGGACTGTACATATACATGGAAAGGATGATACGGGTTGGGATACTTGTACAGTTGGCGCAGAGAATATAGGAAATCAAAGAAAATAGTGGAACGGTGAAGCTTAGAAATCTGGCGATGTTATACTTAGTAGAAACCTTGCAATGTGATACTTGGTAGGAACCTTGATACTCTTGATAGGAAGCGTGGGATATTATACTTGATTCATCGTGCCTGTAGCTTACCTTGTCATCATGCTTATGTTTACTTTTAGTTTATTCATGCCATATTATCTTCACCTGTTTTTATGCTAAAAGCCACTAGGACTTACTCGATCTTTATGACTGACCCAGTTTGTTTTGCCTCTTTTTCTTTCGTCCCCCCCCCCCCGGTTCGCAGGGTAGGAATATAGCTTAGTTCGGATCTTACCAAGCTCCGAGGCGCTTTCATGTACTGCTTGGATTTCTCTTGGCTATGGCTTACTTTGCTGCTTTATTGGGGAATGATTTATGACGATGGTTTTATGCTTCTTTACTACTGCAAGACAGATTTTGATGTAATGGATTTAATAGCATTTTGATGTAAAAGGCTTTAGACCTTCCTAGATTTTTAAAGCAATGAGATTTGGTTCTTCTTTCGCTGTTTAATATGTTCTGTCTTGTAATGTTTCCGTGTATGTTTACCTAGATAATGCTCCACCAAAGCTAGTGCATTCCCTTTTTGAGTGACCCTATCGGAGGTGGGGTGTTACATTTGGTATCAGAGCAGAAGGTTACTAGACTGGGCAAAAGATTATAAAACCTTTTGAAATTATTTTCAAAACCATTTACAAAGAAGCATTTTTCAAGAAAAGTTTCGTTTTACGGAAGGCATATTCCCCAAAGCCATATGCACTATCTTTTAATTCTCTCCTTAAGTCTCTTCTCTCTTTCTTTTTCACCATAGTTTGTAGGCATGCGACACATGCCGGAGGGCAAAGTAGTGTCCAGCCTCCATCTGTAGCCGCAGTAGTTTTACTTGCGACTAATCTTATCTCAAGCTTTGTAGGGTTGTCGTGCGATGGAAGTAGCTTTCGAGAAACTTGTCAACAAGCTATACAAGGATAGTAAGAACGAGGATATGGAACACAAGCCTAAGGATGAGAAACTTGTTGGTAAGGCGTAATCCACGAAGGAGGAAAAGGTGAAAGGGAAGAGGTCAAAGTAAAAGAATAATAAAACCCATGATAAGAAAGAGCATCATTGGTATAGTAAAAAGGGACATGTAGTTAAGTATCATAGGACAAGGACAAGGGCAAAGAACAATTTCGTCGAGAGGGCAATTGTATGCTCTCACTACTAGCATACCTAAGAGAGGTGGTAACGCTTCTGTTAAAAGTTCAGCTTCCCTTTTCTATCATACCGTGGGAACTTTGTTTTTATACATCGCATCCTTTTAATTCTGCCTCGATAGTTGAGTCTCTGCACCTTAGTACTAGCGTAGTAGAGGATCCCATTTTTGTCCCAAATCCTATTGGGGAATCGTCTCATTTATTCATGACTTGTTTGGATTTGAGAATGTATATGCTAAGTGTTGAGTTTAGAATAAAGCTTATATTTTTGTGCTATGGGTTGATTCTAGGGATGGAGTGGTTGTCCAGAAATGGTACCATTCTCGAGTATGAAAAGAGGGTAGTTAGATTCTTGACTTGCCTTGGTAATGCCCTCGAAGTCTAGTGTAACCCTTAGGGTTCTGCCATGCTTAGTTACCTAGGATCTCTTGACACATTTATTGATCCGCTCGAGTAGTGTTCGCCACTAAGGCGAATGGTTCATTTCGCTTATGCATGAGTTATAGAAAATCACCTTAGTAAGTACACTTGGCAACATGGTTGGCATTTGCTTATTTTCAAAAGATAATTCATTTATGTGGAATACCTTCTAGTAAGTGAATGATATCCAAGATTCACTAGTGAATTTTGGAGAGCTTGCATGAAACCATGAGTACGCAGTTATGTTTAAGCCGAGTATACTAGAAGAAGAATAAGTAAAAGTGGAATGAGAGGCAACAGTGGAACGAATTCTAACTCATATTTTGGAAATAAGAATTAAGAAGCTGCGAAATTGTGAAGTTAAAGATGGGGAAAGCACAATTGAGTTAAGCTCAAGGAAATGCGACTTAGAAGATTGAAGACTAGACACGCACATCATATCTCTTTTTAAGAGTATATCCTTGATTCCTCTTTTCCTGTAGAGCTTACTTGCGTGCTATCTTTTAAGTATAACCTCTCGGTCCTATTCTCAATCCTATTTCTGTTGCAAACCCCATAGGGAGTATGACTTATCTGTTAGTAATACATGTTGGGGCATGAGGTTATCCATTGGGTTGACTAAACTTTTTGGGTTTTATAGGATATGGGTTGGTGCTTAGGGAGTTCTTCCCCTATTCAGTATATATGTGACGTAGATTTCCAGCTTTGACATTGCCTAATGGGCACAAAGTTTTTTACTTGCTTCTATCATTCGACTATATCTTTAGGTAGGAACAATTGGGTGAAACATGTGTTTGAGACATGTTATGATTGATGGTTGAAAGTGGTTGCAAGTGGTCGCAAATGGTTGCTCGTGGTTGCATAACACACATTAGGAAGTAGATCGGCTCAGACACATTTTCATATTGCATATGCATGAGTGTTTTTACTTGTTTATGGATGAAATTGAATGTGTTATCATGTGAATGTTGCATATGGATGGATGTTTGAGCACACATATAGTGTTTATGTGATTAGGGCTATTTGCATACATGTTGGATTCATGGCACTAAACATATTTTGCATTAAGAAGATCAATCAGGCCTGATCATTTGCATTAGATAAGGAACATATACACACACTTTCTACATATGTTCATACAGTATTAGAAATCTCTTAAGGACAACTGATGCTTGTGATTAATGATTGAGTAGATGGATGATTGGATGGTAGGACACATTCTTCTTAACTTGAAGATTTCGGGGACGAAATCCTTTAAGGAGGGGAGAATATAACAACCCGAATTTTTATAACATGTTGAAACTAGAAATCATGGCAGAATTAATTTTTAAAATAAGAATCAAAGGAAACGGGTTGCACCATTGCATTCGTCTCGAAATTCTGCTTGGAAACGAGTCCGAGTTTGCGAGAATCGGAGTCCGTATGAGGGAGATATGACCCTCCGAAGTTTTAGGAATTTTCAGAATCAAAAACAGCTCAAAATTCGAAATTCAAATTCAAACCCCGCAGCAGGCAGGGCGGGAAAACTCCCGCCCATAGACCAGGTCGACCTGGGGGTCGACCATAGTGTCGACCTCCCAGGGACCAGGTCGACCTGGGGGTCAACCTGCCTCCCGAACCCACTTCTTGAACCAGATGCATCCTGATGTATTTAGACTCATTTTCTGTCCAGATTCGTCTACCTAATCCTATATAAACTCGCCCCTAGCCTCATTCTCTCCACACCATTTCATTCTGCCCTTATGCTGCTTCTATGATAATCAAAATAATAAGACAAAAAGGAAGAAAAATAGACTACTTCTTCTTCGTCAAGACAACATCTAGGAATTGTAAAATTGGGGGTTTTCAACTAGAACAAGACTAAACGAATAGAGGTTCAACAACTGCAGCGGCCGTTTCTAGAATCAAATCTCTGCACTCTAATTCTCAATCCGCGCTCTGTAAGTTCTAGTTACTTTGATATTTAAACTTGTTAAATTTAATGTGGGCATGGAATGAAATGAAATTGGACCTAAGCTTGATTATCTATTTAGGTCTGTTCTTGTCCCTTCTTGAATCTATGATTTTGGGTTATTTCTTATCGATTGAATCATGCCTATTCATGTTGTTGGACCTAGTTTATTATTCAAACGCTAGATTGTAACATAAATTCTTGGATCTTGACTATTGGCAATATTGTCTACGACGTTGAAACTATTGTTAATGACATAAGACTATGACTATGCCTATGATTGTGGACATAAGATTTTGCCTATGACTATGACAAGGAGAATTGTGGCTAATCACCTATGACTCTTGACTATGAGAATTATTACCTATGATTATGAACATAAGGCTATTGTCTATGACCACGACTTTGAAACTATTACTGTTAATTGCCTATGACCTTTTGCCTAGAACTATTTTGGATAATTATCCATGACTATTGTGATTAATCGCTTATGATTCACAACTATGAGATTTTTACCTATGACCATGACTATGACTACTGGGGTTAATTGCCTAAGACTATTAAAGTTGATTGTTCATGCCCATAACACTATAGTTGAAAACCATGTTGTACACCGAATTGGCATTCTGTTGGATCGTATACCTAGGGTGTGACTTGCTTAGTTTTTTCGCAATTATGTACACCAAAACCACTGGATCCATTATCCTTGTATTTGGCTTGCTTTTGCATGCCTATTCTTTTATGTCAGCGTTTATCATGACCATCGCCTTATGTCGCTAGATTTGAAATCTGATATGCCAGTGATGTTGTAACCAATTATCTCAAGTTATATCATACTAGTCTTGTAACCCCTTTTATCGCTTTATGCTAGTCCCTTTTTCCTATCATAGTTTTGATGCTATTCCCTCTATTTCAAGATTTGGATTTATTTGTAGTATAGCTCAATTCACGTTCACGTGCGATGGGAATACGATTTGGGTAGATTAGGCAAAACATGAATTGGTTATGAAAATGAATTATGAACTCGATAATAGGCAAAACTTGAAACATGAACATTGTTATAACTTGAATCTGGATGTGGGGATGAAACTTATCCTTGAAACTTGACATGAATTCGACATGAAACTTGAACATGGACATGACATTAGAATAAACATGAAAACGGCCAACTCGAGGTTGGGTTGAGTTTGTAGTGTAAATCTGCCCGGAACCTCCCGACAAATCCAGTTACTACAAACAATAGGATCCAATGTGGGTAGTTGGTCATATTGTGCATGAAACCTGAGGTCAGACTGAGTTGTAGTGTAAATCTGCCCAGAACCACCCGGCATATCCAGTGACCACAACAACAGGTTTGATGTGAGAGGTTGGGGTGCATTAATGAATTAATGCCACATGATAGGGTTAAGTCATGTACCGCTTGAATATACTTAACCAATTTGATATGACGATTTGATAGGGTTAAGTCATGAACCGCTTGAATATACTTAACCAATTTAACACGATGATTTGATAGGGTTAAGTCATGAACCGATTGAATATACTTAACCAATTGGACATGATGATTTGATAGGGTTAAGTCATGAACCGATTGAATATACTTAACCAACTTGACAGATGATTCGTAGGGCCAAGTCATGAACTTGAACGACAACACTTAGCCAATTTGACATGACACGTAAGCGGGTTAAGTCACGAACTTGAATGACAACACTTAACCAACTTGACATGCTAGACTGATGGGGTTAAGTCTCAAATTTAAATGACAACACTTAACCTACTGGACGGAAACCCTAGTTGCGCGGTCCTTTTCAGCAGTAACCCACTAGATGTATCACAGTACCCTGGAACTAGGCAGGGTGGGGCACGATTACTGGGCTGATTGTAAGCGACCAGAACGACGGCTGAGTTGGTGCGCCATTGTAGGTTCAGACGGACTATGGTCGTGCACGTAGTCCGGAGTTGAAAAAGCAGGCATTGGGCACCAATAGGTTTACACTGTGCGTGCTTGATTCGTGTCGGTGGTTGGCACCCTAGTGCTTGATACACCCTATGGTGGACCTAGCACAGGTGACTACATTTCGTGATTGGGCCGCATGACACAAACACATGAACGAGCTAGGACTTGTAGGGAGCCGATCGATTAATAGATCGTTACGTGGAATTCGTTAGGTAGCATAATCCCTAGTGGTCCTAGGTGGCATAAACCCTAATCGAATCTAGAGAACATTCAATAGGTAGCATAATCCCTAGTGGTCCTAGGTGGCGTAAATCCTAGTTGAACAGGCGATAGCTCATGATAAGGAAACCTAGCCAGAACAAGGGTGGCGGTCTAAACAATTTCAAGAATGGTGGCACTACGTGGAAGTAGTATAGAAATACGTGATGAAACCCGTACGATAGACGGCAAGGGATTGTACATATACATGGAAATGATGATACGGGTTGGGATACTAGTACAGTTGGCGCAGAGAATATAGGAAATCAAAGAAAATAGTGGAACGATGAAGCTTAGAAATCTGGCGATGTTATACTTAGTAGAAACCTTGCAATGTGATACTTGGTAGGAACCTTGATACTCTTGATAGGAAGCATGGGATGTTATACTTGATTCATCGCGCCTGTAGCTTACCTTGTCATCATGCTTATGTTTACTTTCAGTTTATTCATGCCATATTATCTTCACCTGTTTTTATGTTGAAAGCCACTAGGACTTACTCAGTCTTTATGACTGACCCAGTTTGTTTCTCCTTTTATTCTTTCGTTCCCCCCCCCCCCCCCAGGTTCGCAGGGTAGGAATACAGTTTAGTTCGGATCTTACCAAGCTCCGAGGCTCTTTCATGTACTTCTTGGATTTCTCTTGGCTATGGCTTGCTTTGCTGCTTTATGGGGAATGATTTATGACTATGGTTTTATGCTTCTTTACTATTGCAAGACAGATTTTGATGTAATGGATTTAATAGCATTTTGATGTAAAAGGCTTTAGACCTTCCTAGATTTTTAAAGCAATGAGATTTGGTTCTTCTTCCGCTGTTTAATATGTTCTATCTTGTAATGTTTCTGTGTATGTTTACCTAGATAATGCTCCACCAAAGCTAGTGCATTCCCTTTTTGAGTGACCCTAGCGGAGGTGGGGTGTTACACCCTGAAACCAAAAACGTAAGCATTACATCTAAACTCAATGCTTAGTATAGATATTCCAAATCCAAACAAATCATAGATAAATGAGCCGAACCCCCAACAGGATTTGACACAATAATGGGATCCTCTACCCTACTAGTGCTAAGGTGCAGAGACTCAATTGTGGAAGTAGATAGAAAAGAATGTGAAGCGCCAGAATCAAACAAAGTTCTAACAGGATGATTAAAAAGAAAAAATAAACTTTCAACAGAAACGTTCCTACCACTCTTAGGTACACTAGCAGTGAGAGCATGCAATTGCCCTCTAGAAGATTATGTCCTTTGCCCTTGCCCTTGTCCTTCGAGCAATCCTTGATAAGATTCCCTGCTTCACCATACTTAAAACAACCACCTGTCTTCTTCTTCCTACAATTAAATGACCCGCTATACCAAAGAAAAGACACTTACTGTATGTAACACCCCACCTTCGTTAAGTTCACACATAACGGGAATGTCTTAACTTCGGTGGAGCATTTTTAGGTAAAAGATGCAGATAAATTACAAGACAGACAAATAAAGCAGTGGAAAATAAAGTGATTTTATAAACAATGTGGTTCAGTCAAGCTTTTACAACAATTGTCTCAATCATACTTAAAAGTAATATATAGAACTTCTGTCTTGACTCAAAAACTTCCACGTATAAAAGAAGCATAAAAATAACAATGATATTCCCCAATAAAGCATGAACCAGCCATAGCAGTGGAAGAGAGAGTCCAAAGCAATACATCGGCTATCTCCGTGCTTGGAAAGAAAACTAAGCTAAGTGGTAAAATTTCCTCCCTGTGAACCTGGGGGAGGGGGTGAACGGAAGAAAAGAGGCAAAAAATACTAGGTCAGACATAAGTCTGGTAAGTCCAGTGACTTTCAATATGTAAACAGGAAAAAGTAACATGACATGAATAAACTGAATATAAGACAATACTGTGATAACCGGGATATCAAGATAACATAAGATTAGCATATAATATGATAAGGCAAGATAAACTGAATGCACTTCTACTCTTTCTCTGCTTCGCTACTACCTTGTTATTCTGATTTTTATATCTCTGCACCGCCTAACTAGTGTCCCAACTAGTAATATGTGTAAAATGATAATATTACAACGTGATCCCAATCCTCGCAATTATGGTAGCCTTCAGGTGTACATCTAGTATGAGGATCTTACCTCAATCAGCCTAATTGCCATGAAGATGTTAGATGTACCCTTACTACCCTATCGATCGGCTCCTTACTCGTATTAATTTTCCTTGTGTTTGTGTCAATCGGCCCTCTCTTGCGTGTAGATACCCTGTGCTGATCCCATCTTAAGATGTATCAATCCTTATGATAGCAACCCGACACGATTCAAGATGCACAGTGTATGACTACTGGTACGCAGTTCCTGCTTTTTCCCACTCCGAAGTACGTGCACGCCCGTAATCCATCGGAACCTACACTGACGTACCCCCGCTGCTATTTTTATCGCTTATAATCAGCCCAGTAATCGTGCCCACCCTGCCTAGTTTCTGGGTACCTTGATACATCGATGTGGGTTACTGTTGAAATGGGTCCCCGTTACTAGGGTTTCTTACTGGTTAAGTTTATGGGCCTATATTCACTAATATTACCCACCAATCCGATATGTACTTAACCCTTCCACTGATTCAAACATGTTTACTTAATGGTTAAGTTCGTGGGCCTATATTTACTAATATTACCCACCAACCCGATATGTACTTAACCCTCCCACACATTATGTCATATTGGATAAGTGTTGTCCATTCATGTTAACTTAACCCACCCACTCATCATGTCATGTTGGTTAAGTGTTTCTTATTGACCCTTCTCACTTGTCATGTTGGATTGGTTAAGTGTTTCCTATTAACTTAACCCCGTTCATTCATCATGTTATATTGGTTAAGTAATTACCATTAACTTAACCCCATTCGTTCATCAAGTTACATTGGTTAAGTGTTTCTTATTAACTTAACCTCATGCGTTCATCATGCTGTATTGGTTAAGTGTCATCAATCAATTCAAGTTAACTTAACCCATCCACTTGTTGTGTTACATTGGTTAAAGTGCTGCCTACTTGTGTTAACTTAACCCTCCCCATTCATCATGTTATATTCGTTAAGTGTTGCACTCTTGTTTTAACTTAACCCTTCCACACATCCTGTTATATTGGTTAAGTGTTGCTCTCTTATTTTAACTTAACCCTTCCACGCATCCTGTTATATTTGTTAAGTGTTGCTCTCTTGTTTTAACTTAACCCTACCCATTCATCATGTCATATTGGTTAAGTGTTTCTTATTAACTTAACCCTACTCATTCATCATGTCATATTAGTTAAGTGTTCCTCATTAACTTAACCCTACCCACGTAACACGTTTTAGGTATCATATTCATCTTTGATCAACATTAATTAATTATTAATGCACTGACCTCTCACACTAGGTCGATAGCCTGCAGCCACTAGATGTGTCAGGCGGTTCCGGGCAAACTTCTAACACAATCCAGACATAACCTCGTGTCTAAGCATTTCTTAGTTATGCCTACGAGCCCTCACATTAGACTGACCGTTTGCGGTTAATGGTTAGGCCGGTTGGTTTCGGGCAGGTTTCTACCGCAAATGGAGTCTAACCTCGTGTCTCGGCATGTTTATCTTAGCCAGTTGGTTCATTTACGGATTATTCCAGCTTCAGGCTAGTTATGTCAATTTATTCATCTACATCGTAGGCTTTCCTATTACAGTATTCACTTTCAATAGATTTCAGCATATTGGTCAGTTTAACAAATTAAACATATCTTAAAGTTCCATTAACATATCTCGCCTAATCATAAATTAAGCCTATAAACTTACATGCCCAAAACCATGGTCATAATTCACAATATAACACATGCCCTAAGGTTTAGTCATATTGCACCGTACAGAATATTCTCCAAAAAAACCCCAATCATGATTCACAGTATAAACTATGCCAAATTATAGACTTTAATTACAGTGCATGCCAATTACCCAGAATCCCAATTTAGGCGTGTTCACATTTAGCAGTTATCCTATCTTACTATAGGTTTTCACGCCTAAGCCATACATCACTATACATAATAATCTCCTTCTTCCAAGTCATAAACTATCATATATATATATATATATATATATATGCCCTAATTTTTGGTCTTAAACCACAACATGTACTATGCCTTACATGTTTACAGTTTAATTTACGCCCCAAATCCCAAGTTATATGTCCAATATACTTTATGTCTCAAATCTCAAGTCATATGTTCGATACACTTTATGTTTTAAATACGTCATGTGTTACGTCCTCAAATCAGTTATGCCCAATTATACATAATTTAATACTTTTCCACTTTTAGCGCTGGCTATGTTCAAATCATATATTATGCCCAACTTTCCCAACGTACGTTCATCTCTTATGAGGCTCAGGCTCGCAGTAGCCTGCCTATAAAAACAAAAAGGGAAGAAGGAAAGAAGAGTTAAACAATGGACATAATGATATCAATGAGACAGATCCAATGGATATAGAAAGACAGATAGAAATAGGTATAAACTCAGATTCAGATTTATTACAATGTCAGAATCACAATTAAATTTTATTCTGAAAGTAACATGAACTCACAAATTACAGAACGGTCTTGAATTCTGGGATCTGATTTATGAATTTGATTAGTTATTCCTTTGATGTGGACTTTGATTGTTAACTTGAAAACTCTAATTTGATTGATTAAGGTGGAGGCTGGGTCACTTCAGGTTTTAGTAGCATATAAACGCTTATGAATTCGTGTGTAGAAAACAATAGGTTTAAGGGTCTTTTTATAGGTGTAAAGGGAGACTTAGAGCCTTCAGATCAGTCTAGAAGTCATCAGAATCGTCCAAAGCAGTGTACCACGTCAAACAACGAATCAGAAAGTGACACGTGGCAAAACACGTCATCGGCCAGATCTGGGCCGACAAGGATTGACACCCTTATAGGGGTGTCGACACCTATATAGACTCCCCCTGGGGGAGGGTCGACACCCCTGAGCGGGAAATTTCCCGCTCAGCCTGCTTTGACCCAAATTCGAGATTTGAACCCTGTTTTGACTTCTGGAATTATAGTATATGTATAGTATATATACACTTCCTTGGGCGTATGCAAACTTCTAAGGCTTATAACTTCGTCATACAGTGTCCGATTTACGCAAACTCGGACTCTTTCCCAAGCAGAATTCCGAGACGAACGCAATGGCGTAACCCATTTACCTTAATTCCTACTTTTAAAATTAAGTATTCTTTAATTTGTTACTTTAATATTCTCAGAAAATACGGGGTGTTACATTCTCCCCTCCTTAAAGGATTTCCTCCCCGAAATCTCCAAGTTAAGAAGAATGCATATCCTACCATCCAACATCCATCTACTCAACCATTCAACCACAGGCGTCCATTGTTCTTAAAAAGATTTCTAATGCTTTCATGATCATATGCATAGTGTGTGTACATGTCCTTATCTAATGCAAAATCAGGCAGTCTACCGATTCAGTTGACCTCCTTAATGCGAATTATGTCTGTTCCACGAGTCCATCATGTATACAATTATTTCTAATCGTGCTTTATAACTTCTACATGAGTGTGCAATCATTCATACAAATGCAACGTCCATATGTTAACACATCAAGTTTCAGTTCATATATATATATATATATATATATATATATATATATATATATATATATTCTCTCATGCATATGCAATATGAAAGTGACTGAGCCGATCTAGTGCCTAATGTGTGTATATGCATCCACGAGCAACCACTAGCCAACACTTACATCCACTTGCATCCACCAAACATAACATGTCTCAAACACATGTTTACATCCATTTGCTTCTACCTAAGGATCGAGGATAGGATCGAGAGGATATACTTAAAAGATAAAGACTAGCAAATAAACTTTACAAAAAAAGAAAGATCAAGGATATACCCACAAAAATGGTATGATGCACGTATCTAGTTTTTCAGTCTTCTAAGTCGCATCTTCTTGAGCTTCATTCCATATTGCTCTGAATATCTTAACTTCACGATTTGCGTAGCTTCTTAATTTCTGTTTCCATAATATGCGTTGGAACTCATTTCACTGTCGCCTCCCGTTCCACCTTTTCTTCTTATAGTATACTTGGCACTTCAACTTCTGCTGTGTCGTGCTAACATTGCCAGAACTATCTCTTGAAAATAAACATATGCTAACCATGTTACCAAGTTTATATACTAAGATGATTATATTCTTCTTCGTCAGTCTAGTAAATGGGGATGATACCTTCATAAAGTCCTTAATTAACTTCCTATATTAGCCCACTAGTCCAAGAAAGCTTCTTACTTCTGTTGCATTCCTTGGGACCTTCCAGTCTTGCACAACAACTACTTATGCGGGATCTACTGCTATCCCTTCTTTGGGCGCCACATGTCCTAGAAACCTTACTTCTTCTCTCCAAAAATGACATTTTTGGAGAACTTCGCCTTAAGTTGATGCGCTTGGAGGGCATCCGAGACTTCCCTTAGATGCAAAGCATGTTCTTCCTCATTCTTAGAGAAAACCAAAATATCATCTATGCACAAGTGAAATGAACCATCTGCCTTGTAGTGAAAACAACTAGAGCACCCCATTTAGGAGTACTTCGCCTTATGAACCATTTCACAAGTAACTCTTTTGCTTGTTTACTGAGCCCTTCCTTTCCCTTGGAGTCACGTGTCGTACAGGTAATGCAACCGGCTTTGCATTGTCAACTAGATATATGCGGAAGTCTATCTCGCGTTTTAGGGGATAAACCCCTAACCTGATCAAAAACATCTGCGTACTCATGGACTACACTAACGGATCACAAATCGTCGATAGATGCATCAAGTGATTCTAGGTAGCTAAGCCTAACTGATCCCTTAAGTTTGCACGAAATCTCGAGGGTATTCCCGAAGGAAGTCAAAAATCTAACTACCCTCCTTTCACAATTACTAGCTAACCAATCCATGCCTAGAATCAACCCATAGCCCATGAAACCAAAAACAAAAGCATTACACTTAAACTCAATACTTAACTTAGCTATTCTCAAATCCTTACAAACCAAAGATAAACGAGCCGAACCACCAATCGGATTTGAGACAATAATGGGATCTTCTATTATACAAGTACTAAGGTGCAGAGACTCAACTATGGAAGCAGATATAAACGAATGTGACGAGCTAAAATAAAAAAGAGTACTAATAGGATGATCAAAAAGAAAAACTAGAATTTTTCAACAGAAACTTTACTACCTCTCTCTGGGGTTCGCTGGCGGTGAGAGCATGCACTTTCCCTCTTGAAAATCCTGTCCTTAGTTCTTGCCCTTCTCCTTAGTTCTTGCCCTTGTCCTTAATTATATGACCTGTTATAAAGACACTTCCTCTTGTCTTAGGTTTTCCTTTTCTTTCTTCCATTCTTGTCCTGTGATTCTTCCACTTATACCTCTTTCTTTTTACCTCCTTTGTGAACCAAGTCTATATCCATGAGTTTCTCATCCTTGGGTTGTGCTCCTTAGCCAAACTCCCTCATTCTCATCTTTGCCATCCTTGTGTAACTTGTTGACAAGTCTCTTGAAAGCTGCCTCCATCGCACGAAAAACCCTACAGAGCTTGGAAGAGAATTAGCCGCAGGTGAAAATACTGCGACTATGGAAGAAGGTTGGGCACTTCTTCGCCCTTTGACAGGTGTCATAGTCTCATCAAGCCTACGGAATCATGCCACGATGAGGTTACCTCCCAGAAAGCCAGGAGCCCCGGAGACTCAGGAAAGAAGGAAACAAGGATTCAAATAGAGGATCAAAAGATAGTGCATATGGCTTTGGGGAACATGTCTTTAAAACAAAACATTTCTTTTGAAAATGCTTCTTTTAAAACCGTTTTGAAAATAATTTTTCAAATCTTTTATCTGATCCGGTAACCTTCAGCTTTGATACCACGTGTGTAACACCCCGAATTTTTGAATGATCAAATTAACTAAATTAAAGAATAATTAATCTCAGATGTGAGAATTAAGGGAAACGGGTTGCGCCATTGTGTTCGTCTCGAAATTCTGGTTGAGATAGAGTCCGAGTTTGAATAAAACGGATAACGGATGAAGGAGATATGGACGAACGAAGTTAGGCGGAATAATCAAAAAAAAAAAGATACACTGGTGCACTTGGGAAGTGCGCCAGTACAAATGTTGCACTGGCGCACCTGCCAAGTGCGCCCAGGCTGAGCAGAAAGCCTGCACAACTTTCTGGTGTAATCTAATCCATATTGTGACTCATTGCTAAGTCCTTTCTGACTCCTTGCTGAGTCATTAGGGCTAAGGTGTCACCCTATCCTGACTGAGTGGTTTTGATTAACCCTAAGATCATCCGACGGCTATAATTAAGTTGAAATTCTATATAAACATGGGTAGATTCAAACCCTAAAAATCAAATAAAAATTGGAACTATGGCCATCATGTTATCACCTTGCAACCTAGAGTAGCCGCCATTTAGGAGGAAGAAAAGCTAATCAACTCAATTCTGTTCAACTCTAATCTAAACAATAACGAATCTACTACAAAGGCGAGCTAAATCAATTTCAGAACTCAGATTCCAGAACTCAAGACCTTCTTTGAGTAGTGAGTTCGATTTCTTTAATAAGATAATTAACAATTTAATTATGTTGAGTTATGATTTGGATTATATGGTTATGTTGTGAATCATTGACCGTTATGTTATTATCTATGTTGTAAATCAATGATGTTATTATCTATGTTGTAAAGCTTTGATGTTATTATCTATGTTGTAAAGCTGTGATGTTATTATCTATGTTGCAAATCTATGTTAATTGTTGGCCTATGTAAAATCAATTCATAATGATGCTTCATATGCTAGTTTGGATATGTTGTGAAACCAATTCATATGTTAAATCATATGTATGTATGCAGGTTTAGATGTTAATTTAGATATGAATCATATTCAAGTTAGTGAGAATCATATACAACCTTACATGTTTCATGACATCTATTTTATGTGTAAATTGGATCTAAAGTTAGGTTATGACATGTGTGAGTTAGATGCAAGTTTACATCATAGTTTATGTTGTATAAATCACATATGCAAGTATATATATATATATATATATATATATATATATATATATATATATATATATATATATATATGTTAGAGTATGAATCATGTAATGTAAAGTTTGTAACTATTGCCTATGCAAGTTTACACCTTATGATTAGATTTATGACATCCATACTTTATGCAAGTTTATAAATTTGGCCTATGCAAGTTTTTGGATGAAAAACCCTACTCACACATGCAAGTTCACCCCTTATGTTTAGATCTAGTTTTTATTCTATGCATGTTGTGATGTTTTCTCTTTATTCCATAAGTTAGACTATTCGAATCTAACGTATATTTTACGTTAAACGAACGAACGTACAACGTGGGGCAATGGGATAATATTAAAAGATTTAATATAGAGAATTGGAATAAATGCCTTAAATGTGATGTTAATTGGTATAATTTTATATAGACATAATTGAGTCAATTATGGACTTAGTTAAATTTGTAATTGATTGACAATTTGAATAGGGAAATTAATTCAAATTGGGGATAATTAATTATGTGTAATTAATCGCCTAAGACATGAGGTTAGACTCGTTTGTGGTGTAAGACTGCCCGGACCCGCCCGGCAAATCCAGCTGCCACGAATGCCAGTCTAATGTGAGAGGTCTTAGGCATAAATTAAATGTGTAACAGTTGTAAAGACACGAGGTTAGGCTCGTTTTTGGTGTATGACTGCCCGGACCCGCCCGACAAATCCAGCTGCCACAAATGCCAGTCTAATGTGGGAGGTCTTTACAAGGTTACGGTCTTAATGAATTAAGAAACACTTAACCAGATTAACATGTAGTGGGACATGAAGGGGTTATGTGGGTGCCTTAGGTGGCATGTGGAATTTAGTGGGTGCCTTGGGTGGCATTTGAAATACGATTAGATGCACTTAACCAAGATTGAAACATGTAAGAAGACATGAATAAGAATGGGATTAAGTGGGAAAAACCTTAGAGGGGCCAAGCATAGGTGGAAAGCTTGTGTCATGCATGGGGGCCCTTTTCAAACCAGTAACCCATTAAGTATCTTTGTAGGCTCGAACCAAGTCGACGACGGGACACGCATACTGGATTTGATTGTAAGGGGTCAAAACGGGTCAGCGGTGGCAACGCAAGTCCAACGGGTTCATATGTGTGTGTGGGCCCGGGCTGGTAGGTAAGACATTGTTTCATCGTGTAGATATAAGCCGTGCATTTTTTGTTGTATTGGGTTGCCACTTTGGGTAGTGATACACCCCACTTTGGGGCCAGCACGGGTATCTACGGGTTAGGAAGTCGATCAAATGGGGGTAGTGGGTACACCTAGTGGGGATAGGGGCAGACGACACCTATGAAGGTTGCTAGGGGTACACTAAACTACCATTATCATTATTAAGTTCTGTAGGCGGGATCAACCTTTAAGGGTGACTAGTGGTGGTGTAGTGTAGTAATTATCTTATAGTGATTAGGGGCGCCTTTGATGTTATCTTTGTTCGTCTTATTTCCCTGTCATACCCAATTGTTCACAGTCATTTCCTTATTTTCCAGCTTATGCCTTAGCCTAGTTATTTTGATAATTATACTGTTAAAGTTATCGCACTTGCCAGACTTTTTGTCTGAGCCTCTTTTCTTTCCACCTCTTTTCTTCCTTCCCCCCCCCCCTCAAGTTTGAAAGGAGGGAATACTACAGCTTAGTGCCGATTTCTTTCAGTTGCTTGAAGGGAGTAGATGTATCGCTTGGGACTCTCTCATCTTTATGGCTTTGCTTATGCTTAGTGGGGATTTATGCATTTATGTTATCTAAGAATTTGCTTCTTTATGTACTTTGAAGTTTTTGGAAAAGACTATTGATCGTGTTGTAATGGTTTTGGAGACTACTTATGTAAACTCATTTTGAGTTATGATGCTATGAAATAAGTTTTTCACTTTCGCTGTGTTGTTCTATTTATTTATTCTTGTAATTTATCTGTTCTATACAACAATAATGCTCCATGGGCATTGATGCATTCCCTTTGTGAGTGACATTAATAGACATGGGGTGTTACATGTGGTATCAGAGCTATGGTTACAAGAACAGATAAAAAGTTTGAAAAGTGTTTTCAAAAGTATTATTTTCCTGGAAAGTCTTTTCAAAAACTTGTTTTAAAGAAGCTATTTTCAAGGAAAGTTTACTTTAAAAAGCATAATCCCCGCAAGCCATACATCTCTCTTTTGCTTACTTTGTTTTGAAACTCTTTCCTTTTCTTTTCAGCATGTCTGGAGCATCTGAGATACCAGAGGGTGTTCATGTACCCGGTTGGTTTCGTCAATATCTCGAGGCTAGGGCCGCTGCCACGGGTCCGGCCAACGTTCCTCCTCCTCCTCCCCCAGCTCCAGTCATTCCTCCACGTGGGGATACTTTCTCCAAGATATGTAAAGACTTTCATTTGATGGGTGGAAAATCTTTTAGTGGATCTGAAACATTCATTGAAGCTAGAAATTGGTTGAAAGAAGTGGAGGATCTATTTGGCATCTTCGATTTGGACGATTGTAAGAAGGTCCAATTGGCTGCTTGGTTGATGAAGGACGAAGCTTCGTTTTGGTGGTAGGTCACTAATGGAGAGCGTCCAGTTGATACATGGACATATTTCAGGCGTAGGTTTGAGGCAAATTTTCTCTCACGGGCTGAAGAGAATTTATATATGGAAAGATTTTTGGCTTTAAAGCAAGGGAATCTGTCTGTAAAAGAATACGTCAACAAGTTCAATCAGTTGGCGAAATTTGGCTTGGACTTGGGAATACACCCGAAAAGAAGGCCCTGAGATTTGTTAAGGGTTTGAACAAGCCACTACATGGGTTAGCTATGACCCACATCCCTATGGGGGCTACTTTGAGAGACTAGTGGACATGGCACTTATGCATGAAGAGGAGAAGGGCGCCAATGCTAATAAGGCACCCCAAGAAGAAAGGGATCAAAAGAATCTGCAGCAACAACAACAAAACAAGAAGGGCGGGAAGAACAATAATGGCAAAGGAAAGAAGAAGTGCTTTAATTGTGGGACATTAGGCCATCTGAGTAAATACTGTAGGAAAAAGAAGAAGACTGGCTGTTTCTACTGTGGAGAGGCAGGTTATCTAGTTAAGGACTGCCCAAGGAAACATGGGCAAGGGAAAAGAACTTCTGGAGGGCAGCTTCAGGCTCTCATGGCACCAGGGCAGGCAAGAGAGCAGGTCCAGGCTCTCGCAGTCCCACCGCTGCAAGAGTGAGGTAGAAACATTTCCGTCGAGATTTTAGTTTTTCTGTTTGATCATTCTGTCCGTACTTTATTCAATTCTGGCGCATCACATTCGTTTATCTCTACATCATTAGTTGAAACACTGTATCTAAATACTAGTCTTGATGTGGATCCCATTGTAGTCTCAAATCCTATTGGTGGGTCGGCTCATTTATCCATGGTTTGTAGGGATTTGAGATTGTCTATCTTAGGCGTTGATTTTGAATGTAATGCTTTTGTGCTTGGTTTCATGGGCTATGGGTTGATTCTAGGGATGGATTGGCTAGCCCAATATGGTGCCATCCTAGATTGTGAACGAAGGGTAGTAAAATTGTTGACTCATAGTGGAATGACCCTTGATATTTCTTATGACCCTAAAGGATCGGTGATGCTTAGTTATCTTGAGTCACTTGATGCGTCCAATGATGTTTACATTCTGTTCGTATAGTCCGTGAATATGTTGATGTCTTTGATGAGGTGAGGGGCCTACCCCCAAAATGTGAGATAGACTTTCATATTTATCTTATAGACAATGCAAAACCAGTATCTCTTTCAGTACACCACATGGCTCCTCGTGAGAGGAAGGAGATCAATAAGCAAGTAGGGGAGTTACTTGAGAAGGGGTTCATAAGACGTAGTATATCGGAGTGGGGTGCTCCAGTAGTATTTTCCACGAAGGCGGATGGGTCCCTTAGACTTAGTGTGGACTATAGAGAACTTAGTAAACTTACTAAGAAGAATAGGCACCCACTGCGGAGGATTGACGATCTCTTTGATCAGTTAGTTGGCGCCTCAGTGTTTTCGCAGTTGGACTTAGCCACTGGTTTCCATCAGTTGAGAGTGGCTGAGGATAGCATAGACAAGACTGCCTTTAGGACTCCGGACAGTTCTATGAATGGCTTGTGATGCCCTTCGGTTTGACAAACGCCCCCGCATACTTTGTTGACTTGATGACTAGGATGTTTAGGGAGCACCTTAATAAATTCGTGGTGGTCTTTGTGGATGACATCTTGGTCTTTTCTAAGAGCGAGGAAGAGCATGCCCTATATCTTAGGGAAGTAATTGAGACTCTTCGAGTGCATAACCTTAATGATAAATTTTCTAAATGTCACTTTTGGAGGAAGGAAGTGTGATTCTTAGAGTACGTGGTTTCCAAAGAAGGGATAGCTGTGGATCCCGCGATGGTGGTGGCCATCCAAGATTGGAAGGTCCCTAAAAATGCTACCGAGGTAAGGAGTTTCTTGGGGTTGGCCGGCTACTATAAGAAGTTTATCAAGGACTTCACAAAGATATCAGCCCCGTTGACACGCTTGATGAAGAAGAATCTAGTTTTTACGTGGGACATAGATTGCGATGATGCGTTCCAACGTTTAAAGAGAGCTTTAACCACAACCCCAGTCTTAGTGTTGCCAGATGGGAGTAAGCCATTTACCGTTTATACCGATGCTTGTGGGACAGGACTAGGCGCAGTCTTAATGCAAGAGGGAAGGGTAATAGCCTATAGAGGAAGGCAGTTGAGAGTACATGAGAGAAATTACCCCATGCATGACCTAGAGTTGGTCGCTATTGTTTTCGCGCTTAAGTCTTGGCGCTATTATCTTATTGGCGAGAAATTCGAATTGTTCACTGACCACAAATCACTAAAATACTTGTTCTCTCAGAAGGAATTAAACTTAAGGCAGCAAAGGTGGATGGAATTCTTAGCGTCCTACGATTTCGAGATAGCATATACCCCTGGCAAGGGTAACGTGGTGGCAGACGCCTTAAGTAGGAAAAGGTTGTCATTGAGTCCGTTGTTTGTTGAACAACAAAGCTTAGAGTTCATCTCTATGTTTGACTTTAGACCTTCCATTGCTATGTACCCGGTTTGCTAGCATCCTTAGAGGTCAGACCTATGCTTTTAGGACGGATTGGTGAGGCACAGCGAGATGACCCACAGTTGGTTAAGTGAGTAGAGAAGCTCATAAGGGAGCAGTCATTGAGCCATCTCAGTAGGTATACCCTATATGATACGGGTTGGTTACGTAGGGACGGTAGACTTTGTGTACAACGAGACGAGAATTTAAGAAAGACCATTCTTGATGATGCACATCATTCAAAGATAACCATTCATCCCGGCGGAGACAAGATGTACATGGACATGAGACGAGTTTACTTTTGGGCCGGTATGAAGAAGGATGTGGCCGAGTTTGTCGCTAGATGCTTGGTGTGCCAACAAGTAAAAGCAGAGAAAAAGAAGCCCGTTGGGTTGCTTCACCCATTGGAGATCCAACAATGGAAGTGGGAGAGTGTCTCGATGGACTTTGTTGACGGATTACCAAGATCGAGGAAGGGTAATACAGGGATTTGGGTCATGGTAGACAGACTTACTAAGAGCGCCCATTTTATTCCCGTGAAGAGTAAGAGGACTGCTCCATGGTTAGCCTCCGTATACATTCGAGAGATAGTTCGTTTGCACGGTGTTCCTTCTAGCATGGTGAGCGATCGCGATCCTATCTTTACTAGCGAGTTTTGGAGGAGCTTGCAAGAGGCGGTACGGACTCAGTTATGTTTGAGCACCGCATATCATCCTCAGACTGACGGCCAGACCGAGAGGGTGAATCGTATTCTAGAGGACCTTTTGAGGCTATGTGTTTTAGACTTCGGAGGTACATGGGAGGAACATCTTCCTTTGGTGGAGTTCGCATATAATAATAGCTTTCAGTCTAGCATTGGCATGGCACCTTTCGAGGCTCTTTATGGACGACCGTGTCGTTTGCCTACATGTTGGTGGGAATCTACGGATAAGATCTTACTTGGGCCCGATATGATTAGAGAGACTTCGAAAAAGATCGATTTGATTCGAAGGAGGATGAAGACGGCGCAAGATAGGCAGAAATCTTATGCGGACAAGAAGAGGACAGATCTTGAGTTTGATATTGGGGACATGGTCTTTATCAAGGTGTCTCCATTATGGAATGTTTTTTGCTTTGGGTCCATTTGGAAGTTAGCACCAAGGTTCGTAGGGCCGTTTCCTATTAAGGAGAGGATTGGACAGATGGCGTATAGAGTGGAGTTGCCCAAGAGACTCAGTGGAATACACGACGTATTCCATGTATCACATTTGAGGAAGTGCTTGCATGAGACCGCAGAAGTGGTAGAGCCGAGCTTGCTTAGAGATGTGGAGATAGAGCATGATGCGACGATTCCACAAGCTCCTACATGCATTCTTGGGTCATAGATTAAGAAGTTGAGGAATCGAGAGGTCAAGCTAGTCAAAGTGCAATGGGGTAATGATGAGAGCAACGCTACTTGGGAGACGGAAGAGAAGATGCGTTCATTGTACCCTTTTCTTTTCGAGGGTATGCCTTATAATTTCTCCTTTATCGCCTAACTTGTACTTGTTTTATCCTTAGTATGTCCTCTCGCTAGTATCTTTGACCTTTAGATAGGGTAGTCCTATGGTTGAAACATGTGTTTGAGACATGTTATGTATGATGGATGCATGTGGATGCAAGTGTTTGCTAGTGGTTGCTCGTGGATGCATATACACACACTTTAGATCGGCTCAATCACTTTCATATTGCATATTGCATATGAATGGATGTATTTAGTAAAATGAATGTACATTGAATGTGTGTATCATATGGATGTTGCATTTAAATGGATGGTTGTTCACACATGTAGTAATGATATGTATAGGATTCTGTGCATACATGATGGATACATGGCACTATCATTATTTGCATTAAGGAGGTCGAATGAATCAGTGGACCGCTTGATTTAGCATTAGTATATGGACATATACACACACTATGCATATGTACATGAAAAGCATTAGAAATTTTTTAAGGACCATGGTTTCTAGTGGTTGATGGTTGAGTAGATGGATGATTGGATGGTAGGATACGTTCTTCTTGACTTAGAGATTTTGAGGACGAAATCCTTTAAGTAGGGGAGAATGTAACACCCCGAATTTTTGAATGATCAAATTAACTAAATTAAAGAATAACTAACCTCAGATGTGAAAATTAAGGGAAACGGTTGCGCCATTATGTTCATCTTAGAATTCTGGTTGAGATAGAGTTCGAGTTTGCATAAAACGGACACCGGATGAAGAAGATATGGACGAACAAAGTTAGGTAGAAAAATCAAAAAAAAAAAGATACACTGGCGCACTTGGGAAGTGCACCAGTACAAATGTTGCGCTGGCGCACCTGCCAAGTGCGCCCAGGCCTAGCAGAAAGCCTGCACAGCTTTCTGTTGTAATCTGATCCATATTGTGACTCATTGCTGAGTCCTTTCTGACTCCTTGTTGAGTCATTAGGGCTAAGTTGTCACCCTATCCTGACTGAGTGGTTTTGATTAACCCTAAGATCATCCGACGGCTATAATTAAATTGAAATTCTATATAAACATGGGTAGACTCAAACCCTAAAAATCAAATAAAAATTGGAACTATGGCCGTCATGGTATCACCTTGCAACCTAGAGTAGCCGCCACCATTTAGGCGGAAGAAAAGCTAATCAACTCAATTCTATTCAACTCTAATCTAAACAATAACGAATCTACTATAAAGGCGAGCTAAATCAATTTCAGAACTCAGATTCCAGAACTCAGGACCTTCTTTGAGTAGTGAGTTCGATTTCTTTAATAAGATAATTAACAACTTAATTAGGTTGAGTTATGATTTGGATTATATGGTTATGTTGTGAATCATTGACCGTTATGTTATTATCTATGTTCTAAATCTATGATGTTATTTTCTATGTTGTAAAGCTATGATGTTAATATCTATGTTGTAAAGCTGTGATGTTATTATCTATGTTGTAAATCTATGTTAATTGTTGGCCTATGTGCAATCAATTCATAATGATGCTTCATATGCTAGTTTGGTTATGTTGTGGAACCAATTCATATGTTAAATCATATATATGTATGCAGGTTTATATGTTAATTTAGATATGAATCATATGCAAGTTAGTGAGAATCATATACAACCTTACATGTTTCATGACATCTATTTTATGCGTAAATTGGATCTAAAGTTAGGCTATGACATGTGTGAGTTAGATGCAAGTTTACATCATAGTTTATGTTGTATAAATCACATATGCACGTATGTATGTGTATATATACATATATATATATATATATATATATATATATATATGTTGGAGTATGGATCATGTAATGTAAAGTTTGTAACTATTGCCTATGCAAGTTTACACCTTATGATTAGATCTATGTCATCCATAGTTTATGCAAGTTTGTAGCTTTGGCCTATGCAAGTTATTGGATGAAAAACCTTATTCACACATGCAAGTTCACCCTTATGTTTAGATCTAGTTTTTATTCTATGCATGTTGTGATGTTTTCTCTTTATTCCATAAGTTGGACTATTCGACTCTAATGTATATTTTACGTTAAACGAACAAACGTACAACGTGGGGGCAATGGGATAATATTAAAAGATTTAATATTGAGAATTGGCATAAATGCCTTAAATTGATGTTAATTGGTATAATTTTATATACCATAAATAGATGGACATAATTGAGTCAATTATGGACATAGTTAAATTTGTAATTGATTGACAATTTTAATAGGGAAATTAATTCAAATTGGGGATAATTAATTATGTGTAATTAATCGCCTAAGACACGAGGTTAGACTCGTTTGTGGTGTAAGACTGCCCGGACCCGCCCGGCAAATCCAGCTGCCACAAATGCCAGTCTAATGTGAGAGGTCTTAGGCATAAATTAAATGCATAATAGTTGCAAAGACACGAGGTTAGGCTCGTTTGTGGTGCAAGACTGCTCGGACCCGCCCGGCAAATCCAACTGCCACAAATGCCAGTCTAATGTGGGAGGTCTTTACAAGGTTACGGTCTTAATGAATTAAGAAACACTTAACCAGATAAACACGTAGCGGGACATGAGGGGGTTAAGTGGGTGCCTTGGGTGGCATGTGGAATTTAGTGGGTGCCTTGGGTGGCATTTGAAATACGATTAGATGCACTTAACCAAGATTGAAACATGTAAGAAGACATGAATAAGAACGGGGTTAAGTGGGAAAAACCTTAGAGGGGACCAAGCATAAGTGGAAAACTTGTGTCATGCATGAGGGCCCTTTCCAAACCAGTAACCCATTAAGTATCTTTGTGGGCTCGACCCAAGTCGAGGACGGGACACGCGTACTGGATTTGATTGTAAGAGGTCAAACGGGTCAGCGGTGGCAACACAAGTCCAACGGGTTCATATGCATGTGTGGGCACGGGCTGGTAGGTAAGACGTTGTTGCATCGTGTAGATATAAGACGTGCATTTTTGGTTGTATCGGGTTACCACTTTGGGGAGTGATACACCCCCACTGTGGGGCCAGCACGGGTATCTACCGGTTAGGGAGCCGATCGAATGGGGGTACTGGGTACACCTAGTGGAGATAGGGGCAGACGACACCTATGAAGGTAGCTAGGGGTACACTAAACTACCATTATCATTATTAAGTTCTGTAGGCGAGATCAACCATTAAGGTTGACTAGTGGTGGTGTAGTGTAGTAATTATCTTATAGTGATTAGGGGCGCCTTTGACGTTATCTTTGTTCGTATTATTTCCCTGTCATACCCAATTGTTCACAGTCATTTCCTTATTTTCCATCTTATGCCTTAGCCTAGTTATTTTGATAATTATATTGTTAAAGTTATTTCACTCGCCAGACTTTATGTCTGAACCCCTTTTCTTTCCACCTCTTTTCTTCCTTTCCCCCCCCCCTCAGGTTTGCAAGGAGGGAATACTACAGCTTAGTGCCGATTTCTTTCAGTTGCTTGAAGAGAGTAGATGTATCGCTTGGGACTCTCTCATCTTTATGGGTTTTCTTATGCTCAGTAGGGATTTATGCATTTATGTTATCTAAGTATTTGCTTCTTTATGTACTTTGAAGTTTTTAGAAAAGGCTATTGATCCTATTGTAATGGTTTTGGAGACTACTTACGTAAACTTGTTTTGAGTTATGATGCTATGAAATAAGTTTTTCACTTCCGCTATGTTGTTTTATTTATTTATTCTTGTAATTTATCTGTTCTATACAACAATAACGCTCCATGGACATTGATGCATTCCCTTTGTGAGTGACATTAATGGACATGGGGTGTTACAACGTGTAACACCCCACCTCCGTTAAGGTCGCTCACAACGGGAATGACTTAAATTGGTGGAGCATTTTAAGGTAAAAGATGCAGATAAATTACAGGACAGACAAATAAGGCAACGAAAAATAAAGAAATTTTATAAACAATGTGTTTCAGTCAAGCTTTTACAACAATCGTCTCAATCATACTTAAAAGTAATACATAGAACTTCTATCTTGATTCAAAAACTTCCATGTATAAAAGAAGCATAAAAATAACAATGATATTCCACAATAAAGCATGAACCTACCATAGCAGTGGAAGAGAGAGTCAAAAGCAATACATCGACTATCTCCATGCTTGGAAAGAAAACTAAGCTAAGTGGTAACATTTCCTCCCTGTGAACCTTGGGGGGGGGGGGGAACGGAAGAAAAGAGGAGAAACAAACTAGGTCAGACATAAGTCTGGTAAGTCCAGTGACTTTCAGTACGTAAATAGGTAAAAGTAACATGACATGAATAAATTGAATATAAGAGAATACCGTGATAACCTTGATATCAAGATAACATAAGATTAGCATATGATATGATAAAGCAAGATAAACTGAATGCGCTTCTACTCTTTCTCTGCTTCGCTACTACCTTATTATTCTGATTTTTATGTCTTTGCATCGCCTAACTAGTGTCCCAACTAGTAATCTATGTAAAATGATAATATTACAATGTGATCCCAATCCCCGCAATTATGGTAGCCTTCAGGGGTACATCTAGTATGAGGATCTTACCTCAATCAGCCTAATTGCCATGAAGATGTTAGATGTACCCTTACTACCCTATCGATCGGCTCCTTACTCATATTAATTTTCCTTGTGTCTGTGTCAATCGGCCCTCTCTTGCGTGTAGATACCCTGTGCTAATCCCACCATAAGATGTATCAATCCTTATGATAGTAACCCGTCACGATTCAAGATGCATAGTGTATAACTACTGGTACACAGTGCCTGCTTTTTCCCACTCCGGAGTACGTGCACGCCCGTAATCCGTCGTAACCTACACTGACGTACCCTGCCGCTATTTTGACCGCTTATAATTAGCCCAATAATCGTGCCCCACCCTGCCTAGTTTCAGGGTACCTTGATACATCTATGTGGGTTACTGCTGAAATGGGTCCCCATTACTAGGGTTTCTTACTGGTTAAGTTTGTGGGCCTATATTCACTAATATTACCCACCAACCCGATATGTACTTAACCCTCACACTGATTCAAACATGTTACTTAATGGTTAAGTTTGTGGGCCTATATTTACTAATATTACCCACTAACCCGATATGTACTTAACCCTCCCATACATTATGTCATATTGGTTTAGTGTTGTCCATTCATGTTAACTTAACCCACCCACTCATCATGTCATGTTGTTTAAGTGTTTCTGATTAACTCTTCTCACTCATCATGTTGGATTGGTTAAGTGTTTCCTATTAACTTAACCCCGTTCATTCATCATGTTATATTGGTTAGTTAATTACCATTAACTTAACCCCATTCGTTCATCAAGTTACATTGGTTAAGTGTTTCTTATTAACTTAACCCCATGCGTTCATTATGTTGTATTGGTTAAGTGTCATCAATCAATTCAAGTTAACTTAACCCACCCATTTGTCATGTTACATCGGTTAATTGTTGCCTTCTTATGTTAACTTAACCCTCCTCATTCATCATGTTATATTAGTTAAGTGTTGCTCTCTTGTTTTAACTTAACCCTTCCACGCATCCTGTTATATTGGTTAAGTGTTGCTCTCTTGTTTTAACTCAACCCTTCCACGCATCCTGTTATATTGGTTAAGTGTTGCTCTCTTATTTTAACTTAACCCTATCCATTCATCATGTCATATTGGTTAAGTGTTTCTTATTAACTTAACCCTACTCACTCATCATGTCATATTGGTTAAGTGTTCCTCATTAACTTAACCCTATCCACCTAACATGATTTAGGTATCATATTCATCTTTGATCAGAATTAATTAATTATTAATGCACAGACCTCACACATTAGGTCGATAGCTTGCGGCCGCTGGATGTGTCGGGCGGTTCCGGGCAAACTTCTGACATAAGCCAGACCTAACCTCATGTCTAAGCATTTCTTAGTTATGCATACGACCTCTCACATTAGACTGACGGTTTGCAGTTACTGGTTAGGCCGATTGGTTCCAGGAAGGTTTCTACTGCAAACATAGTCTAACCTCGTGTCTCGGCATGTTTATCTTAACCAATTGGTTCATTTACAGATTATTCCAGCTTCAGGCTAGTTATATCAATTTATTCATCTACATTGTAGGCTTTCCAATTACAGTATTCACTTTCAACAAATTTCAGCATATTAGTCAGTTTAACAAATTAAACATCACTTAAAGTTCCATTAGCATATCTCGCCTAATCATAAATTAAGCTTATAAACTTACATGCCCAAAATCATGGTCATAATTCACAATATAACACATGCCCTAAGGTTTAGTCATATTGCACTGTACAGAATATTCTCCAAAAACCCCCAATCATGATTCATAGTATAAACTATGCCAAATTATAGCCATTAATTACAGTTTATGCCAATTACCCAGAATCCCAATTTAGGTGTGTTCACATTTAGCAGTTATCCCTATCTTACTATAGGTTTTCATGCCTTAGACATACATCACTATATACAATAATCTCCTTCTTCCAAGTCATAAACTATCATATACATATACATATATATATATATATATATATGCCCCAATTTTAGGTCTTAAACCACAACATGTACTATGCCTTACATGTTTACAGTTCAATTTACGCCCCAAATCCCAAGTCATATGTCCAATATACTTTATGTCTTAAATCTCAAGTCATATGTTCGATACACTTTATGTTTTAAATACGACATGTGTTATGTCCTCAAATCAGTTACAAATCAGTTATGCCTAATTATACATAATTTAATACTTTTCCCAATTTTAGCGCTGGCCATGTCCAAATCATATATTATGTCCAATTTTTCCCAACGTACGTTCATCTCTTATGAGATTTGGCTCAGGCTCGCAGTAGCCTAACTATAAAAATAAAAAGGGAAGAAGGAAAGAAGAGGTAAAGAATGAACATAATAATATCAATGAGTTAGATCCAATGGATATAGAAAGACAGATAGAAATAGGCATAATCTCATATTCAGATTTATTACAATGTTAGAATCACAATTAAATTTTATTTCTGAAAGTAACATGAACTCACAAAATACAGAACGGTCTTGAATTCTGGGATCCGATTCCCGAATTTGATTAGCTATTCCTTTGATGTAGACTTTGATTGTTAACTTGAAAACTATAATTTGATTGATTAATGTGGAGGCTAGGTCACTTTAGGTTTTAGCAGCATATAAACGCCTATGAATTCATGTGCAAAAAACAATAGGTTTAGGGGTCTTTTTATAGGTGTAAAGGGAGATTTAGAGCCTTCAGATCAGTCTAGAAGTCATCAGAATTGTCCAGAGCAGAGTACTACGTCACACAGCGAATTAGAAAGCGACACGTGGCGAAAGACGTCATCGGCCAGATCTGGGCCGGTAGGGGTCGACTCCCCTATAAGGGGGTCGACACCTATGTCAACACCCCTATAGAGGGGTCAACACCCATGTCGGCTCCCCCTGGGGGAGGGGTCGACACCCCTGAGCGGGAAATTTCCCACTCAGCCTGCTTTGACCCAAATTTGAGATTTGAACCCTGTTTTGACTTCTGGATTTATAGTATATGTGTATATATACTTCCTTGGGCGTATACAAACTTCTAAGGCTTATAACTTCTTCATACGGTGTCCAATTTACGCAAACTCGGACTCTATCCCAAGTAGAATTCCAATATGAACGCGATGGCATAACCCATTTCCCTTAATTCCTATTTTACAATTAATTGTTCTTTAATTTGTTACTTTAATATTCTTAGAAAATACGGGGCGTTACAATTGCTCTTGTCGGAGGATCTATTATTTCCTCCACCCTTCTTATATTCCAATCCCTTGTTTGTGATTCTTCCGCTTTGGCCTTTTTCTTTTCACCTTTCTCCTTCTGCGTGGATTAAGCCATATCAACAAGCTTCTTGTCCTTGGACTTGTGCTCTTTAGCCCAAACTCCCTTATTCTCATCCAAACTATTCTTGTGTAGCTTGTTGACAAGTTTCTTGAAACTACCTCCATCGCACGGCAACCTACAAAGCTTGAAAGAAGATTAGCCGCAGGTGAAACTACTGCGGCTAAAGATGGAGGCTGGGCACTACTTCGCCATGTGTCGTATGCCTACGAAACTATGGCGAAAAGAAAGGAAAAAGAGATTCAAATAGAGAATCGAAAGATAGTGCATATGGCTTTGGGGAATATGCCTTTTAAAAATAATACTTTTCTCTTGAAAAACGCTTCTTTAAAACATGTTTTAGAAAACACCCCTTTTAAAATATGCTTTTGAAAATATTTTATCAGTTCTGGTAACCTTTAGCTCTGATACCACGTGCAACACCCCACCTCCGTTAAGGTCACTCACAAAAGGAATGCATTAACTTTAGTGGAGCGTCATAAGTGTATAGAACAAATAAATTACAAAACAGACAAAATTAAAACAGCGAAAATAAATAAAACTTTACTTCATTGATAAAACAGCAGCTTGGTAAAAAGCTTGTACAAAGATTGTTTTCCAACACCAAAACACCAATACCCATTACAACAAAGCATCTGTCTTGTTTAAGAAAATAAAGAAGCATAAAATGACAATGATATTCCCCAATAAAGCATGAGCCAGCCATAGCAGTGGAAAAGAGAGTCCAAAGCAATACGTGACTATCTCCGAGCTTGGAAAGAAAACTGAGCTAAGTGGTAATATTCCCTCCCTGTGAACCTGGCGGGAGGGGGGACGGAAGAAAAGAAAGCGAAACAAAAAAGAATCAGACATAAAGCCAGGTAAGTTTAGTGACTTTCAGCATGTAAATGGGTAAAAGCATCATGACATGAACAAACTGGATACAAGGCACAACCATGATAATAAGCATAGCAAGCCAACAAATGATGAGCGTTAGATATGACAAGGTACACAAGATGAAAAGCATATGATGATTGCGCTCTTGATTATTAAGATATTTCCTACACTGCACGGCTTACTAAGACACCTTGGTTAAGAGAGTAACTCCCTGAGTATCAACCCTAAAGACCGAAATCAACATCAGATTGACCCCCAAGGAATTACCCAACTCAACCAACCATACGTTACTGCACTATTACGAGATTACACCGCACCATTCGATATGACAAGGCAAGATACACTGAATGTGCTTTGGTTCTTTCTCTACACCACCCAGCTAGCATCCTGACTAGCATCTTTTATAGAATGATTCGTATTCCCTACTAGTGTCCCAACTAGTATCCTGTGAAAAAGGATCTGTATCCCCTACTAGTGTCCCAATTAGTGTCTTGTGTTATATAATAAAATGATCCCAACCCCGCAATTGTGGCAGCCTTCAGGTGTACATGTAGTATGAGGATCTTACCTCAATCAGCCTAACTGCTATGAAGATGTTAGATGTATCCTTACTGCCTTAACCGTTCGACTCCTACTCGTATTAATTCATTACTTGTGTCATTCGGCCTCGCTTGTATGTATTCATTACTTGTGTCATTCGGCCTCGCTTGTATGTATTCATTACTTGTGTCATTCGGCCTCACTTGTATGTATTCATTACTTGTGTCATTCGACCTCGCTTGTATGTATTCATTACTAGTGTCATTCGACCTCACTTGTATGTATTCATTACTTGTGTCATTCGGCCCTGCTTGTATGTAGATACCTATGCTGGCCCCATCATGGGGTGTATCAATTCCCATGATGGCAACCCGACACTATTCAAGATGCACAGTGTATACTAATGATGCCCAGTGCCTGCTTTTTCCACTCTGGAGCACGTACATGCCAATACTCCGTCGGAACCTACACTGCTGCACCACCCACCGCTATTTTGACCGCTCATAACCAGCCCAGTAATCGTGCCCCACCCTGCCTAGCTCAGGGTACCATGATACATCTATGTGGGTTAATGCGGAAATGGGTCCCCGTTACTAGGGTTTCCTAATCAACATGTTATAATGGTTAAGTGTTCTCAATTTAACTTAGTCCTACGCATTTGCTTAATTAACATGTTGTACTGGTTAAGTGTTGCCTATTAATATGTTACTTAACCTTCTCACTGATTCACGCACGTTTATTTAACGGTTAAGTTTGTGGGCCTATATATAGTAATATTACCCACTTACCCAAGAATTACTTAACCCTTCCCCTTATCAAGTCCATATGTAAGCTTGCCTTAACCCTATCCACTTTGTTCATGGAATATTGGTTAAGTTGTCTTCTTGTCCATGTTAACTTAACCCACCCACCTAACATGTCATATCAGTTAAGTGTTTCTTATTAACTTAACCCTTCCCATTCATTTTATTGGTTAAGTGTTTCCTATTAACTTTACCCTGTTCATTCATCATGTTATATTGGTTATGAGTTTCCTATTAACTTAACCCTATTCATTAGCATTAATTCATTCGTTAATGCCTTAACCTCTCACATTAGAACTGTTGTTTGCGGTTGCTGGATGGGTCGGGCGGTTCCGGGCAGACTTCTATCGCAAACTCATTCTAACCTCGGGTTTTGGGCTTTATGCGCTAACCTCTCACATTAGACCTATTGTTGCGGTTGCTGGATGTGTCGGGTGGTTCCGGGAAGACTTACACCGCAACTCAATTTAACCTCTGGTTAGGCATGTTCATCTTTTATCCAATTTACCTATTTACCATACATGTCCAAGTCTAGATTTTATATGCTAATTATCCCAAATTCACAAAACTAGTTATGTTCCAAATTCTCAAGTTATGTCCAACAATTTCACCAAATATGTTATGCCCAATTATTTCACTGAATATATTATGCCTAATATTTACCCAAAATAGGTTATACCCAAATATTCCCCATATTCCAATCGTTCGTATTTCGCGATTTTAGCCTAGGTTCGATCGTAACCCAGGTTCATAAAAGAAAAAGGAAATAGGGGAAGAGAGAGAAGAAGCATAAAATAAGAATAGGCATGTAACAACAGACCTAATACAAGAAATTTATATCCAACTAAGACAGATTCTTGAGTAAACTGATACAATCATTATCGCATGCATAAGAATAACATCATGAACCAAAAAGAATTATAAACTTGACGTACAACAAAGATATGCCTGAATTAATCAATAAAATTAACCTCTAAGGCATGCAAAGACATAGATTCAATAGAAGGATAGGGATAAATATGAAATGATTATCTTACAATCAGGCATAGACTTCGATTCATTTTATTACTTGTCAAGATTACAATCAGGTATTCAAATCTAAAAATAACGTGAACTTACCTTTCTAGGATTAAGAAAAGATAATTGAATCATTGTTGTTGCAGAAACTCTAATTTGATGTTGATTAAACTTAAAAGTTGATTGCTGATGAAGAACTTCTAATATGATCTAGGTTTTAAAGGCGACGACTAAGAGAATCGAGAGTTCAACAACATAGAGGCGTCATAAAGAATTGTTATGAATTAGGGTTGGGTTATGAGTGTATATATAGATGTCTAGGATTATTAAGAGCCTTTAGATCAACCTAGGATCCATCCAAACCATCCAATCCAAGAGAACGAGTCAGCAGGCCAATCAGAAGTCGCCACATAGCCTACGACTCAGAAATTCGTCATTGTCCAGAACAGTCAGCAGGGGTCGACCCCTACAGGGGGGTCGACACCCATGTCGACACCTCTATAGGGGGGTCGACACCGTGTCGACACCCCTAGGGGGGTCAACACCCTGTGGCGGGATTTTTCCCGCCCACTGTTCCCTACTGGTTTGAATTTCGAATCTTGATTATTTATTTATTTATTTCTGAATTAAACTTAAATCTTCTAACCTCCATAACTTCTTCATACGGAGTCCGATTCACGCAAACTCGGACTCTATCTCAAGAAGAATTCCGAGACGAACGCACTGGCGTAACCCGTTTCCCTTAATTCTTCTTATAAAAATTAATTGTTCTTAAATTCATTAATTTAATATTCATAGAAAATACGGGGTGTTACATCCTCCCCTCCATAAAGGATTTCGTCCCCGAAATCTCCAAGTTAAGAAGGATGTGTCCTACCATCCATCATCCATATAATCATCCATCATCCATAAGCATCCAATGTCCTTAAACGATTTCTAATGCCATACGAATACATACAAGGGTGTGTGTACATGTTCCAATACTAATGCAAAAGATCAGGCGGACCACTGATTCAGTTGACCTCCTTAATGCGAATTATGTTAGTGCCATGAGTCCAACATGTATGCAATCATTCCTATGATACTTTATAACTTCTCTATGAATGCACAACCATCCATTCAAATGCATCATCCAAATGATATCATATAAAGATTCGATCCATATATATATATTCACTCATGCATATGTGATATGGAAGTGACTGAGCCGACCTAGTGCATAATGTGTGTGTATATGCATCCACGAGCAACCACTAGAAAACACTTACATCCACTTGCATCCACCAAACATAACATGTCTCAAACACATGTTTACATCCATTGGCTTCTACCTAAGGATCGTTGATAGGACTGAGAGGATATACTTAAAAGATAGATACATGCATGCATAAACTTATGCAAAAAGAGATCAAGGATGTACCCTCAAAAAGAAAAGGGTAGGATGTGCCTATCTTGTGTTTAGTCTCCCAAGTCGCATCTTCTTCGACGTCACCCCATTGTACTTTAACTAGCTTGACCTCACGATTTTGAAGCTTCTTGACCTCCATTTCCAAAACTCACTAGTAAAGATAGGATCTCAATTACTTACAATGCTAGAGGGTATCCCATGTAGTCGGACTATATTTCCAAGATAAACGGATGTTAACCATGATACCAAGTGTATATACTAAGATTATTAGAGGTCTCTCCTCAACTTAGCTTATCCATCATGTCACAAATATGAGGGTCTTCATGTTACGCCGCTCCTATCCGATCAAAAGCGTAGGCCACTCTTCTGGCGATGTTAAATAACCAGGTACAAACTTGACTAAGGGTCTAAAGCTGAAGGTTTCTATGTACTTCAGACTTTACCCCTCTTAAGGTCAGTCTTTTTCTACTTAGGGCGCCTGCCACAACATTAACCTTGCTAGGGGTATAAGAAATCTCAAATTCATATGAGGCAAGAATATCCATCTATCATTGTTGCCTGAATTCCAAATCTTTTTGCGAGAACAAATATTTTAAGGACTTATGATTCTTATATAGTTCAAAGTTTCTCTCTTAAAAGATAATGATGCCAAGGCTTAAGTGCGAACACTATAATAGCTAATTCCAAGTCATGGATAGGATATTTTTTCCTCATGTACTTTTAGTTGTCTTCCTCCATGACAAACTACCCTCTCTTCTAGCATTAAAATAGTGCCTAGCCCTATCCCGCATGCATCCATATAAACTGTAAACATCTTGTTCCCTTCGGGCAATGTCAAGACTGCGGTTGTCGTCATGGTTCTCTTCAGTCATTGGAAAGCAACATCACGAATCGAATCCCAAGCAAAAGTTAGATTCTTCTTTGCCAATCTAGTAAGTGGGGCTGATACCTACACAAAGTCCTTAATTAACTTCCTATACCAGCCTGCTAATCTAAGAAAACTTCTTACTCCCGTTGCATTCCTTGGGACCTTCTAATCTCGCACCGCAACTAATTTTGCGGGATCTACTGTTATCCCTTCCTTGGACATCACATGTCTTAGAAACCTTACTTCTTTTCTCCAAAAATGATATTTGGAGAATCTAGCCTTAAGCTGATGCACTTGGAGGGTATCTGAGATTTCCCTTAGATACAAAGCATGTTCTTCCCCACTCTTAGAGAAAACCTAAATATCATTTATGCACAAGCAAAGTGAACCATCCGCCTTTGTAGCGAAAACAACTGGACCACCCCATTGTCAACTCTTTTACTTGTTTACTGAGCCCTTCCTTTCCCTTGGAGTCATGTGTCGTACAGGTAATGCAACTGGCTTTGCATTGTCAACTAGATATATGCGTAAGTCTATCTCGCGTTTTAGGGGACAAACCCCTAACCTAATAAAAAACATATGCATACTCATGGACTACTCTAACGGATCGGAAATCATCGATAGATGCATCAAGTGATTTTAGGTAGCTAAGCCAAACTGATCCCTTAGGATCACACGAAATCTCGAGGGTATTCCCGAGGCAAGTCAAAAGTCTAACTACCCTCCTTTCACAATTACTATCTAACCAATCCATGCCTAGAATCAACCCATAGCCCCTGAAACCAAAAACGTAAGCATTACATCTAAACTCAATGCTCAGTATAGATATTCCCAAATCCAAACAAACATAGATAAATGAGCTGAACCCCCAATAGGATTTGAGAAAACAATGGGATCCTCTACCCTACTAGTACTAAGGTGCAGAGACTCAATTATGGAAGCAGATAGAAAAGAAAGTGAAGCGCCAGAATCAAACAAAGTTCTAACAGGATGATTGAAAAGAAAAACTAAACTTTCAACAGAAACGTTCCTACCTCTCTTAGGTACACTAGCAGTGCAAGCATGCAATTGCCCTCTAGAAGATTATGTCCTTTGCCCTTGTCCTTGTCCTTTGGGCAATCTTTGATAATATGCCCTGCTTCACCATACTGAAAACAACCACCTGTCTTCGTCTTCCTACAATTAAATGACCCGCTATACCACAGGAAAGACACTTGCTGTAACACCCCACCTCCGTTAAGGTCACTCGCAACGGGAATGCCTTAACTTCGGTGGAGCATTTTTAGGTTAAAGATGCAAATAAATTACAAGACATACAAATAAAGCAGCGAAAAATAAAGTGATTTTATAAACAATGTGGTTCAGTCAAGCTTTTGCAACAATTGTCTTAATCATACTTAAAAGTAGTACATAGAACTTCTGTCTTGATTCAAAAACTTCCAAGTATAAAAGAAGCATAAAAATAACAATGATATTCCCCAATAAAACATGAACCAGCCATAGCAGTGGAAGAGAGAGTCCAAAGCAATACACCGACTATCTCCGTGCTTGGAAAGAAAACTGACTAAGTGGTAACGTTTCCTCCCTATGAACCTGGGGGGGGGGGGGAGGGGACGGAAGAAAAGAGGCAAAAAAAACTAGGTCAGACATAAGTCTGGTAAGTCCAGTGACTTTCAGTATGTAAATAGGTAAAAGTAACACAACATGAATAAAATGAATATAAGACAATACTGGGATATCAAGATAACATAAGATTAACATATGATATGATAAGGCAAGATAAACTGAATGCACTTCTACTCTTTCTCTGCTTCGCTACTACCTTGTTATTCTGATTTTTATATCTTTGCACCGCCTAACTAGTGACCCAACTAGTAATCTGTATAAAATGATAATATTACAACGTGATACCAATCCTCGCAATTATGGTAGCCTTTGGTTGTACATCTAGTATGAGGATCTTACCTCAATCAGCCTAATTTCCATGAAGATGTTAGATGTACTCATACTACCCTATCGATTGGCTCCTTACTCGTATTAATTTACCTTGTGTCTGTGTCAATCGGCCCTCTCTTGCGTGTAGATATTTAATTCAGTTTCGAATTGAATTAGAATAATGAATATATTATTTGAATGACAGTTTGAACTTATAATTATATTATAATTAAAATCGAGCTCGAAATGGCGCTGTAGTTCGTAAATTAGCGATTCGAACTTCAATTGAATGTACAGGATTCGTTTTAAGCCGGATTTATAGGAAACAAGAAACGTGTGGAGCTGCTGGAGTATATCTTTCTAGTGGAAGAAAAAAATTTGGATTTCGTCAGGTAGATTTTGATGTACATCCAAATCAAATTTTAGAAAAGTCGCTGTGGAGTTCCTTTATAATTTATAAAGGAATTATTTATATTTTAAAAAGGGATTTCAATATAAATCGAATATCGGGTTGACTCTGATTTGAAATATCGAGTTAGAAATCCATATACGGTTTTCTGAACTGTATGGTATTCCATTGTGAATATATACGATAATATTTATTTTTAAATATTTAATTTAATTATATTTATATATTTAAATGGGTTATTTAGAGCTTTAAAAATAGCCACTTTTGCAAACGAAGTCGGAATTCGACGAAACTAATTTTGTTGGATCCGCAATGTCAAATTATTGTTAGATTCCAAGTTTCATGATTTTTAGAGTCACTGTGTGGTCGTACGGATTTTTAGAGTGAGAAACAGTCAGTATTTCGATGGTTAAAAATACGCTGTGTAAGCAGACAGAGTCGGAATTCGACGAAACCAGTTTCATTGGGACCGTAATGTCGAACTGTAGCTGCATGTCCATTTTCGCGATTTTTGGGTATTGTATATGGACATAGGAGTTTTTAAAGTGATAATCAAGTTAGAAAAGGAATATAATTTTTTTTTCTATATAATACCCTCAACTAAAACCAAACCCTCAGATATTTTTTTCTCTTCTCAAATGAGCCGCCAGGAATTCATTCTTCCTCAATGCAAAATCGCGGTCTTCAATTCATAAAATCAAAGAAATATAAATCAAATGAAATGAATTCCCAAACATACACAGTTGTGTTCACCAAGGGTTTTGCTTCTAATCTATACCCTTTTTAACCCATTCGACGTCACCGATGGGTACTCCAGTTTTTCCAGCGAGGATAGGGTGGAAATTTTGGTCTAATCCTTGGGCTTTCAGCTCAATTTAAGTTGGTTTTCGAATTCAGGGTGGAGAAGTGAAGGAGATGTGAATTTGTGGGATTTTTAGGAAATAAAAACTGTCGATGTCTGCTGTAGGGGCAGCGAGGCATAGCCGACATCGAAACCTCCGTGGGGCATGCGAGCTGAGCAGTTTTAGGTGGAGGTGGTAGAGTTCAGGGAGAGAGGCATTGAGGGGGTCTCGGTCTTTGATATCGGTGAAGAATGGAGGAGTTTCGGTGGATTGATTGGACGGTAATGGTGTGTTCAAGAGGGAGCACGGCTGTTGGTTTGGGGAAGAAGAGTGGGTATCGGGTTTAAGAAGTGAGATGGGTTTTGAAATGGGCCGGAAGAAAGTTAAGCCCAGTATAATTAATTAAGTTTTATTTTTATCAAAAATAGTATACCAACTTGTATTTTGTATAACTTCTCCATACGATACCAGATTGACGAACCGTAAGTTGCGTTGGGATCGTATGGACGTGGCTACGCATTGGGACTGACTGGAAGTGGATTAGTGCTCATTTGAATTTATGGCAAAATAAATTGTTTGATTCAAATCAAACAACAGTTTATCGTTCTTTAACGATGAACTGCAAATGTGAGTAAATCTCACTAACTCTGAACAGTTTATAATTTCATGTTGTATTTTTAGAACTGTTAAATATTGGCTGATTGACTGTTTGTTGACTGTTTGATTGAACTGCTAGTCAGTTAGTTAAATTTCTATATTGAGTCTGTTTAACAGAATATATCATATGGAACTTAAAGTGATGTTATCTATATTGTTTAACATCTTTGATGCAGGGAAACAGGTTGGAGGAATCCGACTGGATTCGTCAACATTTATTTTACTGTTTCTCATATATTGTGATATATGATGTGATATATAATCTGTTGTCGATTATATATGTGTTTGGACGATATTGATCATCGTGATTTGATATGTTGAATACCATAACATACCGAAATGTTGATAAGGGAATATTTTCAAAGTGATATTTGAAAATAAAAATATTTATAAATGGAATATTTATAAATAAGAAATATTTATAAATTGGAATATTTATAAATAGGAGATATTTAGAAAAGGGAAATTATAAAATCAAAGAATGGATTTGATAGGGAAATATTTGCAAACCATTTGCAAATAGAATAATAGAAAAGGAAAGATTTGTAAATCATTTACAAATAGAATTGATAGGAAATATTTAGAAAATAAATAGAGTTATAAAAAGGAAATGTGTTTATAACTGAATAGGATGTTATATAAAGGAAACCGTTATAAAAAGGAAAACGTTACTAAAAAGGAAATCATTTGTAAAGTGAAGAACCGTTACTAAAAGTAAATCTTTATAAATGAATAGTTTAATCTAAAGGAGTTAATCGATGTTAGTTTAAATCGAAAGGATTTAATCGATGTTAGTTTAATCGAGTTAAAAGGAGTTAATCGATGTTAGTTTAAATCGAAAGGGATTAATCGATGTTAGTTTAATCGATTAGATTTAAAGCAAAAGGAGTTAATCGATGTTAGTTTAAAGCAAAAGGAGTTAATCGATGTTAGTTTAATCGATTAGAGTTAAAGCAAAAGGAGTTAATCGAATATAGTTTATTCGAATAGAAAGCAAAAGGAGTTAATCGAATATAGTTTATTCGAATAGAAAGCAAATGAGTTAATCAAATATAGTTTATTCAAATAGAATAAATGAGTTAATCGAATATATAGTTTATTCGAATAGAGTAAAAGGAGTTAATACAATATATAGTTTATTCAAATAGAATTAAAAGAGTTATCGAATATAGTTTATTCGATAGGAGTTAAGTGAATAGAGTTAAAGTTAAATCGATAGGAGTTAAGTGAATAGAGTTAGAGTTAAATCAAAGGAGTTAAGTGAATAGAATAAATTGAATAGGGTTATCGAATATACCTTATCGAAGGAAAGAATTATCGAATAGAAAAGATTTGAAAGAGAGTTACGTAAGGAAGTTTGTTAAAGAATTAAAAGGGTGAACTTTGTCTATTTCAAGGTTAGAAACATTGTTCAGTTAAGGTCTGAGAGGTAGTATTACCGCAACGTGATTGACTTCATTTTTAACTAAGGAATGGTTAAGGTTCGATAGTAAAGGATGGTTAAGTGAATTTAGTAATTAAAGGAAATGGTTTGAGTTGGCATCGCGATGGTTTGTTGGCTAAGTCCAATGAAGAAGCTTTGGAAATGTTTTCCAAATAAGAAACCAGAAATGTTTTCTAATAAAGAAAACAAGAAATGGAAATGTTTTCCATTGTTAATAACGTGTATTTTCCAAATTTAGAAAATAAGAAATATTGAATATAGGGAAACAGGAGATAAGTAAATTTATGAAATAAAGAGATAAATGTTGAATGATGTTTGATCGATATAAATTTCCATTGGAAATAATATCGTTGTTTGCACACCTGTTTTTCTTCGATAGTTAAATCACAGACTATCGAAGTTTTGACCATTTTAACGTTGTTAATATGGAGAGACCGGTTGGATTATTATCCAAAGAACCACTCTGTATTGGCATAAGCGTTGCGAATCATATATGCCAAAGGAAATTGAAGACGGAGTTATGCAAGGGCTATCCTGTTTACAGAATAGTGCCTTCGGTTCATCCTGTTCCTGGATGACTTGTATGGACGGATTTCTGACAGTATTCCCAGACGATCACGTTTATTGATTTCTCCAACTATACCAGGAGTGGAAGCGGAGAAGGAAACTTCTTTTAGTTAACACATAATGTATGGTTGAGGACGACAATCGGTGATTTGATGGATTTGACGATGTGGCATTCAAAGTGAATCTGGTGTGATGATAAAGCGTAGCTTATAGCCTCACATCCGGTAAATGACAGAAATCGGGCAGGCAACATGGCTAAGTCGGTCGCACCGATGTAGGGTGTATAATCACCTGATCTAGAGTTTCATTTACTTCTAAAAATCTATTGTTGATGCTGTCCCATTTGGGAAACGGTTGCTGATTCCAACCGTTGGTGATATACATTCGATACACTCAAGCGAAATGAGTGGTCGGTCATGCGTGGCTGGGTTGCAAGATGTTCTTGTTGAACCCAGTGTATTCCTCTCTAGAGGTACACTAGCGAAAAGTGGTTCCATACCTTGTCATAGTTGGAAAATCCATTACCCAATATGTGCTTGCGGTTTTGATTGTATACTATATATGTAGAACGTGAGATGAAAGCGTTTCTGCTAGAGGATTAATATATTGTGGTTGATAGACATTAATATAATATCAAAAGTTTTTTGATATAAAGATAATTTGGATTCTCATAAGGGAAAAACCCGTTCCGTTATACGGCATGGTCTTATGAGATATCGATTACCTGCTTGAACTGTTTTAAACTGTTTTACTCATACCAGTCCCGTGACTGACACGGAGTTTATTTTGTTGTTTTCCCTAAATTCTTGGGTGCTTAAATTTGTACGGGCAGTCAAGTAGTCGGGATTTACAGATATACTGGAAGAGCTTGGAGCAGGAGGCTTCAAGATTATATAGCTATAGGTTATTTCCGCTGTGTTGTAAGTGTTGTACTCTGATAATGTTATTGTATACATATAATCATTTGATCTCAATGATATGTTATCTATTATATGTTGTTTCGTTCCGCTGTGAGATTTGTGTTACTCTGATGTTGTGTTCTTCTTCTTCTATTCTAAGTTTCTATCTTATCTTTCCTCACTGTAACACCCCACCTCCGCCAGGGTGGCACTTGCAAGCAACTCTGACTTTGGTGGGGCGTTTTTAAAACAAGGTAAACATGCATAATGATATAGCAAGGCAGGACATGATATATATATATATATATATATATATATATATATATATATATATAAATAAACAGAGTAAGTAGATAAAACAGCGGAAGATTCTTAAACCATTTCAAAAACACAAGTCTGGTACATCAAAATGTCAATTTCCCAAATAAACAAGTCTAGTACATGAAATAACATCATCTGAAACTGAAAAAGAAAACATAAAAGTAGCTATCCCCAAAGTGGAAGAAAAACCATAGCGAGCTCAAGTCCAAAGCATACATGAGCTATCCAAGAAAGCAGCTAAGATCCAAGCTAGGCTCCTGTATTCCCTCCCTGAGAACCTGGGGGGGGGGGAAACGGAAGAAAAGAGGCGAAAGAAAACAGGTCAGTCAAAAAGACTGAGTAAGCCCTGCTACGATCAGTCTATAAACTAATAAAGTTAACATCATGATGGAAACTGAGATGATCATAGATAACAACATACTGGCATGATAAATTAACTACAAGATAGATAGAGGTGTCATCGCATAAACATGGTTAAGTTTTGCACCACGGTGTACTAGCAACCCAACATAACAGGTATTGATCCCTTGGCCCAAGCTTTGGCCCAATAACATGAGGTGACCTTAATACAAGGTCCAGCCCAACGGTCTAATCGATCGGCTCCCTATAAACCTAACACGTCAAGTGTTGGTGTCCATATGGCCCACATATGGTTGTAGTTAGACTGTGCTGGGTCCACCTTTGGGTGTATCAAGCCCTCGGGTGTCAACCCCAGACACTTAAGCAATAATGCACAGCCCTAACCTACTGGTACCCGTGCCTTGAGTTTGTCCAACACCGGACTACGTGCACGTCCGTAGCCCGCCTGGACCCGCACCGCTGTACCACTCGGCCATCGCCCTTTGGTCGCTTACATCCGTCCAGTAATCGTGCCCCGCCCTAGCCTAGCTTCTAGGGTTGTGAATGATACCAAACTGGGATTACTGTTAGAACAGACCACGTTGCTAGGGTTTCCCAAGAGGGTTAAGTGTGATTTAACCCTTCACTAATCATGGATTAAACTAGTTAAGTGTAACCAACGGTTCACCACTTAACCCCATTTCAATCCCTCGAATCCCCAAATTGGTTAAGTATTAGTGGACCCTGACTTAACCCTAATCATGAGGCATTAATTAATTTAATGCACCTTAACCTCTCACATTAGACCTTGTTGTGGTTACTAGTTAGGCCGGGCGGGTCCGGGTAGCTTTACACCACAACTTGGTCTAACCTAGCATTGGGTCCTATTGTTTGTAGCCACTAGTTAAGCCGGTCGGTTCCGGGTAGAATTACGCTACAAACTCAACCCAACCTCGAGTTGGCCACACTTATGTTTTCTAAGTGTCATGTCCACTTTATTTCAAAACATCATCACAAGTCAACAAATACTTGGGTAGACCTAACTTAATAGGTAAATTCCCAAGGGGTAGACCTAACTTAATAGGTAAATTCCCAATCTTATATTTTCATGTATTTTAAGTTTACCCAAACCCCCCAACGTCATTCTATCGCTTACATATTCGTAATAATGCATAAAGGATAGGAAGAGGGAACTTGGAATAATCATACATGATGAACTTGCATATCACAACAAACATGCATAACATGTTAGACTTGCATAACTTAGCATTGTGAACTTGCATATTAACATAAACGTGCATAACATATTAAACTTGCCTAACATGGTATAGGGAACTTGCATAAACATGCATAACTTGTCAAATATGCACAACATGTCATTTTGAACTTGCATAAGCATGCATAACTTGTCAAACATGCATAACATGGCATAGTGATCTTGCATAAACATGCATAACTAAATAAACTTGCAAATCATGGCTTGGTGATCTTGCATAAACATGCATAACTTGTTAAACTTGCAAATCATGACTTGGTGAACTTGCATAAACATGCATAACTTGTTAAACTTGCAAACCATGACTTAGTAAACTTGCATAAACATGCATAACTTGTTAGACTTGCAAACCATGACTTAGTAAACTTGCATAAACATGCATAACTTGTTAAACTTGCAAATCATGACTTGGTGAACATGCATAACTTGTTAAACTTGCAAATCAAAACATGCATACTTCATCAAACATGTGTAACATAGCATAGTGAACTCACATAAGCATGCATAACCCATTAAACATGCATAACATAGCATAGTGAACTCGCATAAGCATGCATAACTCATTAAACATGCATAACCTAGCATAGTGAACTTGCATAAGCATGCACAACTCATTAAACATACAAAAATCCCAACTTTCATCACATATTAACTTTAGAGTTTCTAAAATGAAGGTAAGAGGGCTTACAACTATTATGAAGACACCAATCTCCTAATAAAGATTGAGAAGCCCTTTTTATGCAAGCATAAAACCCCAAAACCAAGCTCCAATAAGAAAACACCCAAAAACACTAGCTTAGCAAATAAAACTTGCAACTTGATGATGTATGCAAGCTAATGATCCTTCATACAACTTAGAAAAGCTTGTATGAACATCAAAATCTTCTTAGAATTGATTTTTGAAGAGGGTGGAGGCTAGGGTTCTTAGGTGGAGGCCATTTGAGATTTCAATTTGACATAGTTTGGTTGCTAGAGTGAATAATGAGGGTTTAGGGTAGGATTAGGAGCTTATTTATAGAAGATTAGAGTGTTTTTAGCCCTAGGATTAACCCTAGGTTAGTTTTGGCCCGTCAGATCTCGGAATTCTCTAGAACCAAGCCACAAGACCCAGCCCAAATCAAAATGGTGCGCCAGGCAACATTGCCTGGCTACCCCCTGTCGACAGGGCTGTCGACAGGGCTGTCGACACCATAGGGACCCTGTCGACAGGCCTGTCGACATGCGGGTCCTGGCGGGAATTTTCCCGCCCGTGCCAGTTTGCCCTAACCCTTGTTTTTTAATTCGAAATTTAAATCTGTTTTTACTTAGGAATTTTCTGAAAACTTCAATGGGCCTTAACTGGGTCATACGGACTCCGATTTTCGAAAACTCGGACTCTATTTCGCGTATTTTTCCGAGACGAACGCAATGGCATAGCCCGTTTCCCTTGATTCCCATTTTATAATTTAATTCTGCCTTGATTTATGTTATAACAGGTTTATTAAAAATACGGGTTGTTACATTCTCCCCTCCTTAAAGGATTTCGTCCCCGAAATCTTCAAGTTAGGAAGAACGTATCCTACCATCCAATCATTCATCTACTCAAAGCATCATCCACGAGCAATCATTGTCCTTACAAGATTCTAAATGTGGTATGAACATATGCAAAAGTGTGTGTATATGTACTTATCTAATGCAAAGATCAGGCGGTTACTGATACAGTAAACCTCCTTAATGCATATGTATGTCAGTGGAAATCAGGCGGTTACTGATACAGTACACCTCCTTAATGCATATGTATGTCAGTGAAATGAATCCATATGTATGCAAATTCCTAACATAATTTATGGTATCTATATGAGTGCACATAACATTCATCCATATGCAACATCCATGTGGTGGCACAACAAGTTTCAACCATGAATAAGTGTAAGCACTCATGCATATGCAACATGAAGAGTGTGTGAGCCGATCTAGTGCCTAATGTGTATAATGCATCCACGAGTAACCACTTGCAAACACTTGCAACCACTTGCAAACATCAAGCATAACATGTTTCAAATACATGTTTCATCCAAAGGGTTTCTACCTAAGGTTCTCATGACAATATAGACACGATAAACTAGATAAACTAGATAAACTCCTTTTTTTTATTACAAGAAATCCATTCAAACTTTGACATATAGTACTAACCGATGAGTCTTAACCCCCTTATGGAGTTTACAACAGAAATAAGATCGAGAATGGGACCGAGAGGATATATACAAAAGGTAACTTGCAAGCAAGCCCCACAGGAAAACAAGGATCAAGGATGCACTCTTACAAAGAGATATGGTGCGCGTATCTAGTCTTCACTCTTCTTAGTCCCGTTTCCTTGAGTTTAACTCCGCTGTGCTTTGACCGTCTTTCACTTCATGGCTCCTTGGCTTCCTAACTCCTATTTCCCAAATTCGAGTTGGAACTCATTTCATTATCGCCTCTCGTCTTCCCTTTTCTACTTATTCTTTTTTTTCTGTATACCTGGCTCAAACCTAACTGTAACCCTATGATTCCATGCAAGCTCTCCAAAATTCACTAGTGAATCCTGGATCTCGTCTACTTACTATAAAGTATTCCACGCAGCAGAACTTTCTTTGGAAATACCAATCCACGTTGCCAATTGCCCTATAACTCAGGCTTAATCGAAATGAACCATCCGCCTATAGGCCATACCTAGATTCAGTTGCCTACTCATGGCTTCCTGTAGGCTATTTCAAAACTGGCCAACTTCTTGAGGGTAAACCGTTGCTAACCATGATGTAGTCCTCTCGCTCTTTACCGGACTGAAATGAGCACTCTTCGTGAGTCTACCTATTATGACCCTCATACCCGTATTCCCTTTCTTTGATCTAGGTAGTCCATCCACATAATCTAACGAGATGTTTTCACACTTCCCTTGCGGAACCTCCAATGGAGGTAATGGCCCGCTGGGCTTCTATGACTTGGCCTTAACCTGGTGGCACAACATGCATCCTGAGGCCAACTCGGCCACCTCCTCGAGTGATGCGCATCTTCAAGAACCTTCTTTACCAAGTTTTCCACTCGAGGAACACATAATCTCTCCTCGCGCCTTAGTCATCCCTTGTCATCTATAATATATCTAGCGAGGTGACTTAACATCTCGCCTCGAATCATCTGGTCCATGTTCTTGACTAACTGCGGGTCTTCTTCCTGTGAAACCCCCTTCTTGATCCAGAAGAGTAAGTCTAAGCTCAGGGAATGCTAACTAACTAGCCAAACGGAGAAAGCTTCTTACTTCAATTGCCCTCCTCAGGGTCTTCCGGTCTTAAACCGCAACCACTTTAGCGGAATCCACCGCTAAGCCTTACTTAGGAACTATGTGCCCAAGAAATCCAACTTCTTTCCTCCAAAGTGACATTTGGAGAACTTGACCTTCAACTAGTGGCTCTAAGCGTATCCATCACCTCCTTGAGATGTCTAGTATGCTCTTCCTCGTTCTTTTAAGGAGATCAAAATATCGTCTATGACGACCATGACAAACTTGTTCAAGGACTCCCTAAACACCCTACCCATCAAGTTCACGTAATATGCGGGTGCATTAGTCAAACCAAGTAGCATGACTAGCCATTCTAAAAATTCCATCTAGAGTCCTAAACGCAGTCTTGTCAATTCCATCCTCAGCCATCCTAAGCTGATGGAATCCGGTAGCTAGATCAAAAGAAAACAGATGCTCCTACAAGCTGATCAAACAAATCATTGATCCTTGGTAACGGCTATCTATTCCTCTCACGATAATCAACACATAAGCGAAACAAACTGTCCACATCAGTAATGAATACTACTGGAGCGCCCTACTCAAAAAATACTTCGTCTCAGGAAGTCCTTCTCAAGCAACTCCTTGACTTGCTTTCTTAACTCTCATCTCGTGAGGTCACGTGCCTAACCGGCCACGAAACTGGCTTGGTATTACCAACCAGATAATGCGGAAATCTATCCCATGTCTAAGGGTAACCCCTTCACTTCACCCAAGATATCAGGATATTCTTGGACCACCCTCACAGATTGCAAACTATCGATAGACGAGTCGAGGGATTTCAAGATAACATAACATGACTGAACCCATAGGGTTACTGGAAATTTCTAGGGTATTACCGAGGCGAGTCATGAGCCTCACAACCCTATACACAAAAACCAAGAATGGCTCCAAAAACAGGACAACCATTCCATGTCCAAAACCAACCCATATCCCCGGAAACCGAGAATATAAACATCCCACGAGAATTCTATACTCAAGATAGAAATTTTCAAATCCACTCAGACCACAGACAACGGGCAGAACCCCCCAATTGGATTTGAAACACATACGGGATCATCAACTTGACTAGTACTTAGGTGCAAACTTTCAACTAGATCAGATGAAATAAAACTATGCGATGTGCCAGAATCAAACAAAGTACGAACAGGGAAAATCAGAAAATGTAAACAAGACTTTCAACAGAAACACTACCTCTATCATAAGCTGGACGAACGGTATTGAGGGGATGAACTCGCCCTCCAGATAGTCCTGCATACTGAGTCTGACCTTGCCCTTGTTTCCTCGGGCAATTCTTGCTGAGATGTCCAGACTCACCACAATGAAAGCATTCGCCCCGCTTTCTCTTCTTCTTCCTACATTCCCTGGCTATATGTCCAACTTCACCACAGAAATTGCATTTCCTATTCCCTCTTGGCTTGTTCTTGCGGTTGTTGTTATTCTTGCCCCGTTTCCCGGAATTTACTCTCTTGCCTTGAGACTCATTCGCCTTGACCTCTTTCTTGTCATTGTTATCTTCTTCTTGAAGTAGGGCCAAATTCACCAAATTCTCGAAAGTCGCCCCCAAGGGTATATGAGACATGGCCAAACCATGTAATGGCTTGTTTAATCCTAGAGCAAAGTGTAGGGCCTTCTTCTGAGCTGTATTAACCAAGTCTAAGTCGACACGAGCCAGTTGATTAAACTTATCTATGTATTCCCTAATAGTCATGTCCCCTTGCTTCAGTGATAAGAACCTCAGTCCAAACCTTCCTCTAAAATCATCCCAAGTCTCAATTGGCCTAGTAGCGGTGGTGACTACCCACCAACGTGCAGCTTCTTCCTTTAGCAACCATAGTGCTAATAAAACCTTCCTGCGGTCACCTATATCAAAGGTGGCTAAAAGATCTTCGGTCTCTTTCAACCAATTCCCTGCTTCTACAAAAGTCTCTGTTCCATTAAAATTCTTGCCACCCATCCTCTTAAAGTTCTTGCAAGTTTCCGCAAAATCCTCTTGTGGAGGCTAAGGGGGAAGAGGAACATCAGCTACGGGAGGAGGGGGAGGAACAGCGGCCTCGACTGGGAAGACAACATTAGGGACACCCGGGACCGGTGCCGTGACTTCTAAGTACCGACGAAACCAATCGGGTATCGTTACTCCTTCGGGCAAGATGAGATTATCAGACATGCTGGAAACGAAAAGAAAAGAGTTCAAACGAGGAGTCAAAGGATAGTGCTAATGGCTTTTGGGGAATAGCCTTTTAAAAATAACTAGACTTTTCTTTGGAAAATACTTAATACTTGGTTTTGAAAATAGTTTTCCAAAAGTTTTAAAAACCTTTTTATCCCTTCTCGTAAACCATACGCTCTGATACCAAATGTAACACCCCACCTCCGCCAGGGTGGCTCTTGCAAGCAACTCTGACTTTGGTGGGGCGTTTTTAAAACAAGGTAAACATGCATAATGATATAGCAAGGCAGGACATGATATATATATATATATATATATATAAAAAAAAATAAACAGAGTAAGTAGATAAAACAGCGGAAGATTCTTAAACCATTTCAAAAACACAAGTCTGGTACATCAAAATGTCAATTTCCCAAATAAACAAGTCTAGTACATGAAATAACATCATCTGAAACTGAAAAAGAAAACATAAAAGTAGCTATCCCCAAAGTGGAAGAAAAACCATAGCGAGCTCAAGTCCAAAGCATACATGAGCTATCCAAGAAAGCAGCTAAGATCCAAGCTAGGCTCCTGTATTCCCTCCCTGAGAACCTGGGGGGGGGGAACGGAAGAAAAGAGGCGAAAGAAAACAGGTCAGTCAAAAAGACTGAGTAAGCCCTGCTACGATCAGTCTATAAACTAATAAAGTTAACATCATGATGGAAACTGAGATGATCATAGATAACAACATACTGGCATGATAAATTAACTACAAGATAGATAGAGGTGTCATCGCATAAACATGGTTAAGTTTTGCACCACGGTGTACTAGCAACCCAACATAACAGGTATTGATCCCTTGGCCCAAGCTTTGGCCCAATAACATGAGGTGACCTTAATACAAGGTCCAGCCCAACGGTCTAATCGATCGGCTCCCTATAAACCTAACACGTCAAGTGTTGGTGTCCATATGGCCCACATATGGTTGTAGTTAGACTGTGCTGGGTCCACCATTGGGTGTATCAAGCCCTCGGGTGTCAACCCCAGACACTTAAGCAATAATGCACAGCCCTAACCTACTGGTACCCGTGCCTCGAGTTTGTCCAACACCGGACTACGTGCACGTCCGTAGCCCGCCTGGACCCGCACCGCTGTACCACTCGGCCATCACCCTTTGGTCGCTTACATCCGTCCAGTAATCGTGCCCCGCCCTAGCCTAGCTTCTAGGGTTGTGAATGATACCAAACTGGGATTACTGTTAGAACAGACCACGTTGCTAGGGTTTCCCAAGAGGGTTAAGTGTGATTTAACCCTTCACTAATCATGGATTAAACTAGTTAAGTGTAACCAACGGTTCACCACTTAACCCCATTTCAATCCCTCGAATCCCCAAATTGGTTAAGTATTAGTGGACCCTGACTTAACCCTAATCATGAGGCATTAATTAATTTAATGCACCTTAACCTCTCACATTAGACCTTGTTGTGGTTACTAGTTAGGCCGGGCGGGTCCGGGTAGCTTTACACCACAACTTGGTCTAACCTAGCATTGGGTCCTATTGTTTGTAGCCACTAGTTAAGCCGGTCGGTTCCGGGTAGAATTACGCTACAAACTCAACCCAACCTCGAGTTGGCCACACTTATGTTTTCTAAGTGTCATGTCCACTTTATTTCAAAACATCATCACAAGTCAACAAATACTTGGGTAGACCTAACTTAATAGGTAAATTCCCAAGGGGTAGACCTAACTTAATAGGTAAATTCCCAATCTTATATTTTCATGTATTTTAAGTTTACCCAAACCCCCCAACGTCATTCTATCGCTTACATATTCGTAATAACGCATAAAGGATAGGAAGAGGAAACTTGGCATAATCATACATGATGAACTTGCATATCACAACAAACATGCATAACATGTTAGACTTGCATAACTTAGCATAGTGAACTTGCATATTAACATAAACGTGCATAACATATTAAACTTGCCTACATGGTATAGGGAACTTGCATAAACATGCATAACTTGTCAAATATGCACCACATGTCATTTTGAACTTGCATAAGCATGCATAACTTTTCAAACATGCATAACATGGCATAGTGATCTTGCATAAACATGCATAACTAAATAAACTTGCAAATCATGGCTTGGTGATCTTGCATAAACATGCATAACTTGTTAAACTTGCAAACCATGACTTAGTAAACTTGCATAAACATGCATAACTTGTTAGACTTGCAAACCATGACTTAGTAAACTTGCATAAACATGCATAACTTGTTAAACTTGCAAATCATGACTTGGTGAACATGCATAACTTGTTAAACTTGCAAATCAAAACATGCATACTTCATCAAACATGTGTAACATAGCATAGTGAACTCACATAAGCATGCATAACCCATTAAACATGCATAACATAGCATAGTGAACTCGCATAAGCATGCATAACTCATTAAACATGCATAACCTAGCATAGTGAACTCGCATAAGCATGCACAACTCATTAAACATACAAAAATCCCAACTTTCATCACATATTAACTTTAGAGTTTCTAAAATGAAGGTAAGAGGGCTTACAACTATTATGAAGACACCAATCTCCTAATAAAGATTGAGAAGCCCTTTTTATGCAAGCATAAAACCCCAAAACCAAGCTCCAATAAGAAAACACCCAAAAACACTAGCTTAGCAAATAAAACTTGCAACTTGATGATGTATGCAAGCTAATGATCCTTCATACAACTTAGAAAAGCTTGTATGAACATCAAAATCTTCTTAGAATTGATTTTTGAAGAGGGTGGAGGCTAGGGTTCTTAGGTGGAGGCCATTTGAGATTTCAATTTGACATAGTTTGGTTGCTAGAGTGAATAATGAGGGTTTAGGGTAGGATTAGGAGCTTATTTATAGAAGATTAGAGTGTTTTTAGCCCTAGGATTAACCCTAGGTTAGTTTTGGCCCGTCAGATCTCGGAATTCTCTAGAACCAAGCCACAAGACCCAGCCCAAATCAAAATGGTGCGCCAGGCAACATTGCCTGGCTACCCCCTGTCGACAGGGCTGTCGACAGGGCTGTCGACACCATAGGGACCCTGTCGACAGGCCTGTCGACATGCGGGTCCTGGCGGGAATTTTCCCGCCCGTGCCAGTTTGCCCTAACCCTTGTTTTTTAATTCGAAATTTAAATCTGTTTTTACTTAGGAATTTTCTGAAAACTTCAATGGGCCTTAACTGGGTCATACGGACTCCGATTTTCGAAAACTCGGACTCTATTTCGCGTATTTTTCCGAGACGAACGCAATGGCATAGCCCGTTTCCCTTGATTCCCATTTTATAATTTAATTCTGCCTCGATTTATGTTATAACAGGTTTATTAAAAATATGGGTTGTTACACTCACCCTATGTTTTCTTTCACTAATGACTGGTATTTTTCGACGTTTGGTTAGTCATCATTGAGTTTATGGCGATAACTAAAGTCGTCAAAATCCCGGGTCATTACAGTTGGTATCGGAGCTTAAGTTAAGTGAATTCCCTTGGCTCTGTGGCGTGACTCAGTAGAGATGGGGTTAGTAATACCCTAGACTGAGTTGAGTGTATATATACGAGTGAACGTATTTGTTATTGATATAAAAAAATTGTTTTATATTGTGAAGATTTATTGGTTGAGTTGTTTATGGGTTCTGGTCGATCAGTTTGATCCACTGTATCGGTAGGAGTTACTAAACACTCAAATACGATGGGTCGTCACGATATGTTTTGAAAAAAAGGTAAATTAAAATAAGTTACCCAAGGTATATCTTGGTACAGAGAAGATATATATATCAAAAATTTAATATATTGGATATATTGGTTGTGATTGTAATCGAGTAAGATTATAAATTAAATGGTTATGTCAGTAACCAATCAGAATTCATATAAGTGAAATACGTGAAATCAGATGAGTTAAATCTGAAATTTAAACCAGAAATTGAATTAAAATTCTGGAAAATTGGATAAGTATTTGTAAATGGATTGGGATTAAAAATAAGGAAAATTTAAGATCCTGGGAGATTTTAAATTGTTTTACAAGCAATGTGAATTATATTTTGAAATGAATTTCAAAGTGGAAATGTTTAAAAATGGTTTTATAGTATTGAACTCACTTCGATCACTAGAAAATAGATTCTGATGATGACAGCTACATCATCAGTATTCATTTTCGAGTTGTAAGTGACGAATTACTTCCAAAGATACTGTTTTGAATTTGTTTTGGGAAAGACAAGTGTGTTGAATTTCAAAATGGGATTTATAATATAGAATTGAATATAGAATTTGAATAAAGAGAATTCAAATAGAAATTGAATATAGAAATTCAAAGGGAGTTTGAATATATGAAATTCAATGGAATTGAAATAGAAATTGAATATAGAAATTCAAAGGGAGTTTGAATATATGAAATTCAATGGAATTGAAATATAAATTGAATATAGAAATTCAAAGGGAGTTTGAATATATGAAATTCAATGGAATTGAAATAGAGTTTGAATATAGAAATTCAAATATAGGATTTGAATATAGAAAATGTAAAAGAATTCAAATATAGGATTTGAATATCGAAAATGAAATGGAATTTGAATATAGGAATTCAAATGGAATTTGAATATAGAATTCAAATGGAATTAAAATATAGGATTTGAATATATAGAATTTGAATATAGAATTCAAATGGAATTTAAACTATATTGATTTGAATAATATAAGTGATATAAAATTTGAATAGAAATTGAATAGAATTAACCAAGTCGAAGAGGAATTAGTTAATCGAGTTTTGAATTTGAAGTTGAACTTTGAAAGGTGAATTGGATTTGTAAATGGATATTCGAAATCGAATATAGAACTTAAATTTGAAATTTGGATTCAAATTAGTTAATAAGCAGGTTAAAATATATTTGAACATGTCATGTTCAAATATAAAAGTGAAATAGACTAAAGACTTAATTAACAAATTAATTAACGAATTGAGTTAAAACGATCAGGTATAGTTAAAATAGATTGGGCAGGTATAAATATACATGAGATAGGTATGGATAAGGTATGAAGGTAAATAAATAGAATGCTCGACGAAAAGGTATGTATTTAATTCATATATGAGATTTTATGCGCCGTATCTGCTAGCCGCTTGGCTTTTTCTTTTTCTTTTGGATTGATGAGGGCCATGGGAGGCTATTTGAAATATCCCGATGCTCCTAGTACAAAGGAGGTTATGGCGAATTTTTCTGGGAATTTTAGGAGTTAGATTATTTTTAAGATAATTTATAGTTAGAAATCAACGTATCGATATATATATATAAGTCGATAAGGAAACAAACTTAGAAATAGAATAGTAAAATCAAAAAGGAAGACTAAGAATAAAATCTAGTAAGAATAGAAAGAGGAAGCGTATACGTGTTTAAAAGTGAATAAGTAGTTGTATGGTATTGATTATTCGAGTAAGTAGTCATATCTGTTTTGACGTTATAAATGTTATTCAGTCAAGGTCTGAGAGGTAGTTATACCCCAACTTGATTGATTTCATTATTAACAAATAAATAGTAAGATTTCAGGCTCGAAGATCAATGTTGAGTAAGAGTTAGTTGAATATAGTATTTGGGTTGTCGTAACGATGTTTTACACAACATCCGTTTTAACCCAAATAAGTGTAAGCTTGGAAATATAATAAAGAATATTTCCTAAGTATAGAAATAAACGAGATCGAAAAGAGATAAGTAATTGGAATATTTTCCACTTATAAATAGCATATATTTTCTTAAGTTTAGAAAATAAAGGAAGGCGATATTCGGAAATGTTTTCCAAATAACATAAAAGGCCAATATGGTTATTGAAAATATTTGGTTAACAAATATTGATTTAGAAATAGAGAAGTAATTTAACTAATGGAATATTAATTAAGGGCTCAGTGACATGTTCAAAAGGAAAATTTGATTTTTGAAAAGAGTAAACTGTTTGAAAATTCCCAGGGAAATACTGTTTGAATTAAAAACAAATTTAACAGAAATTTGTGAAAGAAAATTTGAATTAAAGTAAAGCCAGTAAAGTGGTAACTGAGATTGAATTAGAATGATATCAAGACAAATTGGATTGTGAGATTCAAATTTGAAGTGTAATGAGATAATCAAGTTAAGAGTTGGGAATCGAGAAGAAACTCGAGTTGAAATGAAAATTTGGCTTGGTAAAAAGCGAATGGTTGTGTTGGAGATAAAAGCGATTTCAGAATTTGATTGTGATAACATTGGTATATGCTGAGTTGATAGCGTATGGAAGTGATAGAGTTGATATGCCCGGCAAAAAGGTACAAGATTATATTTCTATTGGATATAAGATTTATGAGCCGAATTGGCAAGCCACTTGGCTGTTTGATTTTCTTTTGGGATGGAGATGGCCCAGAGAGGCGAGTTGGAGTTTGACCTATTGACCAGTACAAAGGAGGTGCTGGCGAAATTTTTCGAAAAATTAAGGCGTTAGAAAATTTCAGGATTTTTGAAAATTTTCGTTGATAAGAATTAATTAATATTTAGTTGAAATTAAAATTGGTCCAGTTGGATAATGAAGTTAAGAAGTGGAAAAATATGTTCTAACCAGTCGATAGGGCCGTCCTCTACCTTTTAGCAATTTCGACGACGAAATTATTTTAAGTGGGAAAGATTGTAATGACCCGCATTGGCAGAGGTATTATAATTAATTCATTTAATTATTGAAATGGTGGTTTAAAGAATTAAGTGGTCGTGAAATTAAATAATGATGAATATTTAATTAAAATAATAAATTAAATAATATATTTAATTTTGAAATAATCAAAATTGGCTGAAATGGCGATATGGTGTGAGCTGGATCATCCGTGATATTTAATTCAGTTTAGAATTGAATTAGAATAACGAATATATTATTTGAACGACAGTTTGAACGTATAATTATATTACAATTAAAATCGAGCTCGAAATGGCGCTGTAGTTCGTAAATTGGCGATTCGAACTTCAACTGAATGTACAGGATTCGTTTTAAGCCGGATTTCTGGGAAACAAGAAACGTGTGGAGCTGGTGGAGTATATCTTTCTAGTGGAAGAGAAAAATCTGGATTTCGTCGAGTAGATTTTGATGTACATCCAAATCAAATTTTAGAAAAGTCGCTGTGGAGTTCCTTTATAATTTATAAAGGAATTATTTATATTTTAAAAAGGGATTTCAATATAAATCGAATATCGGGTTGACCCTGATTTGAAATATCGAGTTAGAAATCCATATAGGGTTTTCTGAACTGTATGGTATTCCATTGTGAATATATACGATAATATTTATTTTTAAATATTTAATTTAATTATATTTAAATATATTTATATATTTAAATGGGTTATTTAGAGCTTTAAAAATAGCCACTTTTGCAAACGAAGTCGGAATTCGACGAAACTAATTTTGTTGGATTCGCAATGTCAAATTATTGTTAGATTCCAAGTTTCGTGATTTTTAGAGTCACTGTGTGGTCGTACGGATTTTTAGAGTGAGAAATAGTCAGTATTTCGACGGTTAAAAATATGCTATGTAAGCAGACAGAGTCGGAATTCGACTAAACCAGTTTCATTGGGACCGTAATGTCGAACTGTAGCTGCATGTCCATTTTCGCGATTTTTGGGTATTGTATGTGGACATTGGAATTTTTAAAGTGATAATCAAGTTAGAAAAGGAATATAAAAATATTATTTTTTTTTCTATATAATACCCTCAAATAAAACCTAACCCTTAGATATTTTTTTCTCTTCTCAAATGAGCCGCCAGGAATTCGTTCTTCCTCAATGCAAAATCGCGGTCTTCAATTCATAAAATCAAAGAAATATAAATCAAATGAAATGAATTCCCAAACATACACAGTTGTGTTCACCAAGGGTTTTGCTTCCAATCTATACCCTTTTTAACCCATTCGACGTCACCGATGGGTACTCCAGTTTTTCAGCGAGGATAGGGTGGAAATTTTGGTCGAATCCTTGGGCTTTCAGCTCGATTTAAGTTGGTTTTCGAATTCAGGGTGGAGAAGTGAAGGAGATGTGAATTTGTGGGATTTTTAGGAAATAAAAACTGTCAATGTCTGCTGTAGGGGCAGCGAGGCATATCCGACGTCGGAACCTCCATGGGGCGTGCGAGCTGAGCAGTTTTAGGTGGAGGTGGTAGAGTTCGGGGAGAGAGGCATTGAGGGGGTCTCGGTCTTTGATATCGGTGAAGAATGGAGGAGTTACGATGGATTGATTGGACGGTAATGGTGTGTTCAAGAGGGAGCATGGCTGTTGGTTTGGGGAAGAAGAGTGGGTATCGGGTTTAAGAAGAGAGATGGGTTTTGAAATGGGCCGGAAGAAAGTTAAGCGCAATATAATTAATTAAGTTTTATTTTTATCAAAAATAGTATACCAACTTGTATTTTGTATAACTTCTCCATACGATACCAGATTGACGAACCGTAAGTTGCATTGGGATCGTATGGACGGTGGCTACGCATTGGGACTGACTGGAAGTGGATTGGTGCTCGTTTGAATTTATGGCGAAATAAATTGTTTGATTCAAATCAAACAACAGTTTATCGTTCTTTAACGATGAACTGCAAATGTGAGTAAATCTCACTAACGCTGAACAGTTTATAATTTAATGTTGTATTTTTAGAACTGTTAAATATTGGCTGATTGACTGTTTGTTGACTGTTTGATTGAACTGCTAGTCAGTTAGTTAAATTTCTATATTGATTCTGTTTAACAGAATATATCATATGGAACTGAAAGTGATGTTATCTATATTGTTTAACATCTGTGATGCAGGGAAACAGATTGGAGGAATCCGACTAGATTCCTCAACAGTTATTTTACTGTTTCTCATATATTGTGATATATGATGTGATATATAATCTGTTGTCGATTATATATGTGTTTGGAAGATATTGATCATCGTGATTTGATATGTTGAATACCATAACATACCGAAATGTTGATAAGGGAATATTTTCAAAGTGATATTTGAAAATAAAAATATTTATAAATGGAATATTTATAAATAAGAAATATTTATAAATTAGAATATTTATAAATAGGAGATATTTAGAAAAGGGAAATTATAAAATCAAAGAATGGATTTGATAGGGAAATATTTGCAAACCATTTGCAAATAGAATAATAGAAAAGGAAAGATTTGTAAATCATTTACAAATAGAATTGATAGGAAATATTTAGAAAATAAATAGAGTTATAAAAGGGAAATGTGTTTATAACTGAATAGGATGTTATATAAAGGAAACCGTTATAAAAAGGAAAACGTTACTAAAAAGGAAATCATTTGTAAAGTGAAGAACCGTTACTAAAAGTAAATCTTTATAAATGAATAGTTTAATCGAAAGGAGTTAATCGATGTTAGTTTAAATCGAAAGGATTTAATCGATGTTAGTTTAAATCGAAAGGATTTAATCGATGTTAGTTTAATCGAGTTAAAAGGAGTTAATCGATGTTAGTTTAAATCGAAAGGGATTAATCGATGTTAGTTTAATCGATTAGAGTTAAAGCAAAAGGAGTTAATCGATGTTAGTTTAAAGCAAAAGGAGTTAATCGATGTTAGTTTACTCGATTAGAGTTAAAGCAAAAGGAGTTAATCGAATATAGTTTATTCGAATAGAAAGCAAAAGGAGTTAATCGAATATAGTTTATTCGAATAGAAAGCAAATGAGTTAATCAAATATAGTTTATTCAAATAGAATAAATGAGTTAATCGAATATATAGTTTATTCGAATAGAGTAAAAGAAGTTAATCGAATATATAGTTTATTCAAATAGAATTAAAAGAGTTATCGAATATAGTTTATTCGATAGGAGTTAAGTGAATAGAGTTAAAGTTAAATCGATAGGAGTTAAGTGAATAGAGTTAGAGTTAAATCAAAGGAGTTAAGTGAATAGAATAAATTGAATAGGGTTATCGAATATACCTTATCGAAGGAAATAATTATCGAATAGAAAAGATTTGAAAGAGAGTTACGTAAGGAAGTTTGTTAAAGAATTAGAAGGGTGAACTTTGTCTATTTCAAGGTTAGAAACGTTGTTCAGTTAAGGTCTGAGAGGTAGTATTACCGCAACGTGATTGACTTCATTTTTAACTAAGGAATGGTTAAGGTTCGATAGTAAAGGATGGTTAAGTGAATTTAGTAATTAAAGGAAATGGTTTGAGTTGGCATCGCGATGGTTTGTTGGCTAAGTCCAATGAAGAAGCTTTGGAAATGTTTTCTAAATAAGAAACCAGAAATGTTTTCTAATAAAGAAAACAAGACATGGAAATGTTTTCCATTGTTAATAACGTATATTTTCCAAATTTAGAAAATAAGAAATATTGAATATAGGGAAACAGGAGATAAGTAAATTTATGAAATAAAGAGATAAATGTTGAATGATGTTTGATCGATATAAATTTCCATTGGAAATAATATCGTTGTTTACACACCTGTTTTTCTTCGATAGTTAAATCACAGACTATCGAAGTTTTGACCATTTTAACGTTGTTAATATGGAGAGACCGGTTGGATTATTATCCAAAGAACCACTCTGTATTCGCATAAGCGTTGAGAATCATATATGCCAAAGGAAATTGAAGACGGAGTTATGCAAGGGCTATCCTGTTTACAGAATAGTGCCTTCGGTTCATCCTGTTCCTGGATGACTTGTATGGACGGATGTCTGACAGAGTATTTCCATACGATCACGTATATTGATTTCTCCAACTGTACTAAGAGTGGAAGCGGAGAAGGAAACTTCTTTTAGCTAACACATAATGCATGGTTGAGGACGTCCATCGGTGATTTGATGGATTTGATGATGTGGCATTCAAAGTGAATCTGGTGTGATGATAAAGCGTAGCTTCTAGCCTCACATCCGGTAAATGACAGAAATCGGGCAGGCAACATGGCTAAGTCGGTCTCACCGATGTAGGGTGTATAATCACCTGATCTAGAGTTTCATTTACTTCTAAAAATCTATTGTTGATGTTGTTTTATTCGGGAAACGGTTGTTGATCCCAACCGTTGGTGATATACATTCGATACACTCAAGCGAAATGAGTGGTCGGTCATGTGTGGCCGGGTTGCAAGATGTTCTTGTTGAACCCAGTGTATTCCTCTCTAGAGGTACACTAGCGAAAGGTGGTTCCATACCTTTTCATAGTTGGAAAATCCATTACCCAATATGTGCTTGCTGTTTTGATTGTATACTATATATGTAGAACGTGAGATGAAAGCGTTTCTGCTAGATGATTAATATATTGTGGTTGATAAACATTAATATAATATCAAAAGGTTTTTGATATAAAGATAATTTGGATTCTCATAAGGGAAAAACTCGTTCCTTTATACGGCGTGGTCTTATGAGATATCGATTACCTGCTTGAACTGTTTTAAACTATTTTACTCATACCAGTCCCATGACTGACCTGGAGTTTATTTTGTTGTTTTCCCTAAACTCTTGGGTGCCTAAATTTGTACGGGCAGTCAAGAATTCGGGATTTACAGATATACTGGAAGAGCTTGGAGCATGAGGCTTCAAGATTATATAGCTATAGGTTATTTCCGCTGTGTTGTAAGTGCTGTACTTTGATAACTTTATTGTATACATATAATGATTTGATCTCAATGATATGTTATCTATTATATGTTGTTTCGTTCCGCTGTGAGATTCGTGTTACTCTGATGTTGTGTTCTTCTTCTTCTTCTATTCTAAGTTTCAATCTTATCTTTCCTCACCCTCTGTTTTCTTTCACTAATGACTGGTATTTTTCGACGTTTGGTTAGTCATTATTGAGTTTATGGCGATAACCAAAGTCGTCAAAATCCCGGGTCATTACACTACGTTGCTGATTTGGGGATTTCTGTTATGACTTGACTAAGCATATAAAGATTCAACGTCGACTCTCCTTTTCTAATTCTCGAACCACGATCTGTAAGCCCCAGTTATTTTTAGATTTAAACTGTAAATGTAATCTGAATATGATGTAAATTGAAATTGGACCTATGTATGATGACTGTTTTACATCCGTTCTTGTTCATCTTGAATCTTGTCTTTTGGATGTATTACTATGACATTGATTTGGGGCCTATTCATGTTGTAAATCAAAAAGAAAACCCCCTCGTATTATCATGTTGAATCTGCTATTAGTCACAAGTTTATGACTATCACCTTATCTCAATCGTTACCGTGACTATACTATCACCTTATGACAACTGTTATCTTGACTAGTACCTTATTTCGTTAGATTTGAAATCTTTATGTTTGAATCCAATATTCCACATGCCAGTAATGTTATATCATTTATCTCAAGTTATACCATTCTATGCTAGTAATCACTTTTGCCACCTTATACTCATCCCTTTTTTATGTAATTCCCTAATTAGACTTATTTGTATCGATTCGAGCTTATGTGCGATGGGAGTACGATTTGGGTAGATTAGGTAAATCATAAATTGGCTTTGAACATGAACGTTATTATAACTTGAACCTGGATATGGACATGAACTTGACACGATTTGACATGAAACATGACATGAAAAACTTGACATGAATTTTGACATGAAAACTTGAACGTGGGCATGACAATTATATAAACTTGAAAATGGCCAGCTCGAGGTTGGGTTGAGTTTGCAGTGTAAATCTGCCTGGAACCGCCCGGCAAATCCAGTGACTGTAAGCAATAGGATCCAATGTGGGTAGTTGGTCATATCGCACGAAAAACCCGAGGTTAGACTATGTTGTGGTGTAAATCTGCCCGGAACCGCCCGGCAAATCCAGTGACCACAACAGTTAGTCTAATGTGAGAGATTGTATGCACTAATGAATTAATGCCACATGATAGGGTTAAGTCATGAACCACTTGAATATACTTAACCAACTTGACATGAGGATTTGATAGGGTTAAGTCATGAACCGCTTGAACACACTTAACCAACTTGATACATGATTTGGATAGGGTTAAGTCACGAATTTGAATGACAACACTTAACCCATTAGAAACCCTAGTTACGCGGTCCTTTTCAGCAGTAACCCACTTAGATGTATCATGATACCCTGAGACTAGGAAGGGTGGGGCACGATTACTGGGCTGATTGTAAGCGACCAGAACGACGGCTGAGTAGGTGCGCCGTTGTAGGTTCAGGCGGACTATGGTCGTGCACGTAGTCCGGAGTTGAAAAAGCAGGCATTGGGCACCGTAGATTTACACTGTGCGTGCTTGATTCGTGTCAGTGGTTGGCACCATAGGACTTGATACACCCTATGGTGGACCTAACACAGGTAACTACATTTCAGGATAGAGCCGTATGACAAAGACACATGACAAGCTAGAACTTGTAGGGAGCCGTTCGATTAGTAGATCGTACCATAGGACCCCGTAGTGGGTCACTTCCTGATATTGGTCCAAGGGATCATTTCATGATTAATACTTGACATGGGTTAGAACACTAGTACAGTTGATGCAGCGAATCTTGAATATGCGATGCTAGAAATGGCTTATCCTGTTATCTTAATTATCCTACCAATTCTGTTATCATCCTTATGTTTAATTCCAGTTTCCACATATCGTGTTACCTTTACTAGTTTTCATACTGAAAGTCACTAGGGCTTACCAGTCTTTATGACTGACCCTTTTTCTTTCGCCCTTTTTTTTCTTTTGTTTCCCCCCCAGGTTCTCAGGGAGGAAACACTAGCTCTTAGCTTGGACTTAGCTTGCTTTCTGACAGCTCATGTAACGTTTGGTCTTGGGCTATGCTATGGCTGCTTCTGCTATTTATGGGGGAATAATTTACTTTTGTTATCTTTGTGCTTCTTTATTTTGGAACTTGATGTAATGGAATAATTTGTACCTTGGATATATGGGGTTTTGACTCTTTACTTGAAAGTAATAAAAGTTTGGTTTTTAATTCCTACCGCTGCTTTATTTATGTTCTGCCTTGTGATATCTCTGTGTACGTTTACCTAGATAATACTCCACCAAAACTAGTGCATTCCCTTTGTGAGTGACCCTAGCGGAGGTGGGGTGTTACATTTGGTATCAGAGCAGAAGGTTACCAGGCTGGGCAAAAGTTTTAAAAACCTTTTGAAACTATTTTCAAAACCATTTATAAAGAAGCATTTTTCAAGAAAAGTTTTATGTTTAAAAAGGCTATTCCCTAAGAAGCCATTAGCACTTTCCTTTGTTTCCTCATTTGAATCCTTTTCTCTTCGTTTTTCAGCATGGCTGATCTTAACCTTCCTGAGGGAATACCCGTGCCTGGATGGTTCCGAAGGTACTTAGAAGCCAGGGCCAACGGCGCGGTCCCAGCAGACATCCCTCCTCCTCCTCCCCCAGTGGTCGCGGTTCCTCCTCCTGGTACCGCCTTTGCCAAATTATGCAAAGACTTTAAAGCAATGGGCGGCAAGAACTTCGTTGGAACTGAAACCTTTGTTGAGGCACGAATCTGGCTAAAGGAAACTGAAGACTTTTTCACTATCTTTGATGTGGAGGACCATAGGAAAGTTCAGTTGGCAACATGGTTGTTGAAAGAGGAAGCTGCATTTTGGTGGGAAGTCACCAACGCTACCAGGCCAGTTGAGACTTGAGCAGACTTTAGAGAGAGGTTTGGGCTTAAATTCTTATCGTCAGCAGAAGAAAACCTTCAGATGGAGAGGTTCCTAGCACTTAAGCAAGGGGATATGTCTGTTAGGGAGTACGTGAATAAGTTTAATCAACTTGCTCGGTTTGGATTTGGTCAACACAGCCCAGAAAAAGGCTGTACGCTTTGCTCGAGGATTGAACAAGCCACTACTCAGTTTGGCCATAACTCATATACCCATGGGGGCGACCTTTGAAAGCTTGGTTGATATGGCTCTACTTCATGAGGAAGACAAGAATAGCAAGAAGGAGGTTAAGCCTAATGAGACTCAGAATAAGAAAGCTGACTTCAAGAAGGGGGGTATCAAGAATAACAAGAGCAAAAACAAACCACGTGAGATAAGGAAGTGCAATTTCTGTGGTATTACTGGACATCTAGCTAAAGACTGTAGAAAGAAGAAGAGGAAGTTGGGTGAATGCTTTCATTGTGGAGATACTGGACACATCAGCAAGGATTGCCCTAAGAAGCAAGGACAAGGGCAAGGGCAGACCCAGCGAGCAGGACCTTCTGGAGGGCAGTTGCATGCTCTCAACACCACTCCAGCTCCTGACCGAGGTAGTAATATTTCCGTAGAAAGCCTTGTTTACATTTCTGACTTTCCTGTTCGAACCTTATTTGACTCTGGCGCATCGCATACTTTTATTTCTTCTGATGTTGTTGAAAATCTGCACCTAAGTACTAGTCTGGTTGAGAATCCCGTTATAGTTTCAAATCCAATTGGGGGGTCCGCCCATTTATCTATGATGTGTGTGGATTTGAGGATCTCTATCTTAAGCGTAGAATTCATGTGTAATGCTTACATTCTCGGATTTATGGGATACGGTTTGATCCTAGATATGGATTGGTTGTCCAATTATGGAGCCATCCTTGATTGTCAACAAAAGGTAGTGAGGCTCATGACTCGCCGTGGTAATACCCTTGAAATTTCTTGTAACCCTAAGGGTCTGGTCATGCTGTGTTAACTTGAATCCCTTGACTCGTCTGACGATAATTCGCAATCTGTAAGAGTAGTCCGAGAATATCCAGATGTCTTTGATGAAGTGAGGGGGTTACCTCCTAAACGCGAGATAGACTTCCGAATTTATCTTGTTGATAATGCCAAGCCAGTTTCATTGCCCGTTAGGCACATGGCCCCGCGAGAAAGAAGGGAGCTCAGTAAACAAGTTAACGAGTTTCTTGAGAAAAAATTCATAAGGCAAAGCATTTCTGAATGGGGTGCTCCAATGGTATTCGCTACTAAGGCGGATGGATCGCTTCGTCTGTGCGTAGATTATCGGGAGTTAAACAAGCTGCCAAAGAAAAATAGGCACCCACTACCAAGAATCGACGATTTGTTTGACCAGCTTGTGGGAGCATCTGTTTTCTCTCAACTCGATCTAGCCACAGGATTCCATCATCTCAGAGTGGTTGAGGATAGCATTGACAAAACTGCGTTTAGGACTCCAGATGGGTTCTTCGAATGACTCGTCATGCCGTTTGGGTTAACGAATGCACCCGCGTACTTTGTAGATTTAATGAGTAGGGTGTTTCGGGAGTTCCTTAACAAGTTTGTGGTAGTTTTCGTGGATGATATTTTGATCTTCTCAAAAGATGAAGAAGAGCATGCTAGACATCTCAAGGAAGTCATGGAAACGCTTAGAGCACACCAGTTAAAGGCTAAGTTCTCCAAATGCCATTTTTGGAGGAAGGAAGTTCGGTTCCTTGGACATGTAGTTTCTAAGAAAGGCATAGCCGTGGACCTCGCAAAGGTAGTTGCGGTGGAAGAATGGAAAATTCCTAAGAATGTAACGGAGGTGAGGAGCTTTCTCGGTTTGGCGGGCTACGACAGGAAGTTCATTAAGGACTTCGCTAAGATTTCAGCCCCTCTTACTAAGTTAACAAAGAAGAACCTAGCTTTTACATGGGACATAGAATGTGACGCTGCTTTTCAGAGACTTAAGGGAGCCATCACCACAGCTCCAGTTTTGGCATTACCCGATGGAGGTAAGGTGTTTACGGTGCACACAGATGCGTGCGGCACAGGATTAAGCGCTGTCCTAATGTAAGAAGGAAGAGTAATATGCTACGGGGGCAGACAACTTAAAGTTCATGAGAAAAACTATCCCACACATGACTTGGAGTTGGCCGCGATTGTTTTTGCACTTAAAGCTTGGCGCCATTATCTTCTAGGGGAGAGGTTCGAGCTGTATACCGACCACAAATCGCTTAAGTACCTCTTCTCGCAGAAAGATTTGAATCTGAGACAACAGCGGTGGATGGAGTTCTTGGCATCATATGACTTCGATATAGCTTATACCCCTGGCAAGGGTAATGTGGTGGCGGACGCGCTAAGCAGAAAAAGGTTGACTTTGAACCCCTTGTTTGTTGAAATAAAAAGCCTTGAGTTTATAGCAACCTTTGATTTTACACCTGTTGTTGAGTCATTGACTGCTACATTAGCATCTCTTGAGTTATGACCTACACTTCTAGATCAAGTAGGGACTTCACAGAAGGATGTCCCACAGATAGTCGATATCATGGACAAGCTGATTATGGGTGAGACGTCAAGTCACCTCAGTAGGTACACTACAGATGACAAGGGATGGCTAAGGCGTGATGGAAGGCTATGTGTCCCACAAGTGGGAGACTTAGTAAGGAGAGTTCTCGAAGAGGCGCCTCACTCAAAGATGACCATACGTCCTGGAGGGGATAAGATGTACAGAGATATGAAGCGCATTTTCTTTGGGGCTGGAATGAAAAAGGACGTGGCAGAGTTCGTTTCGAAGTGCATGGTATGCCAACAAGTAAAGGCCGAGTCGAAAAAGCCTGGTGGGCTATTACATCCTTTAGAGGTTCCGTAAAGGAAATGGGAGAGTATCTCGATGGATTTCGTGGATGGACTGCCTAGGTCAAGGAAGGGAAATACTAGCATATGGGTCATAGTTGATAGACTCATGAAAAGTGCTCACTTCATTCAAGTGAAAAGCAAGAGGACCGCATCATGGCTAGCTTCTATTTACCTTCGAGAGATAGTATGGTTGCATGGAGTTCCTTTTAGTATAGTTAGTGATCGTGACCCGATTTTCACCAGCCAGTTCTGGAACAGTCTGCAAGAAGCAATGGGTACACGACTGAACTTGAGCACGGCCTATCACCTACAGATGGATGGACAAACCGAAAGGGTAAATAGGGTACTAGAAGATCTCCTGAGGCTATGCATTCTTGACTTTGGCGGCACTTGGGAAGACCATCTTCCTCTCGTGGAGTTTGCGTATAATAACAGTTACCAAGCTAGCATCGGAATGGCACCGTTCGAAGCCCTGTATGGAAGACCGTGCAAATCGCCAACTTGTTGGTGGGAGACGACAGACAGACTTATGCTTGGGCCCGACATGATAAGGGATACTTCTGAGAATACTGAGTTGATACGAAGACGGATGAAAACGGCCCAAGATAGACAGAAATCTTATGCGGACCAGAGAAGGACAGACCTAGAGTTCGAAGTCAGAGATATGGTCTTTATAAAAGTTTCTCCGTTACGCAATGTAGTTCGTTTAGGAGCAGTTGGAAAGCTAGCACCAAGGTTCGTAGGACCGTTCCCTATCGCTGAGAGGATTGGACGGATGGCCTATAGGGTAGACTTACCCGAGAAGCTGGCTGAGGTGCACAATGTCTTTCACGTCTCGCATCTCCGGAAGTGCTTGCATTAGTCAACCGAAGTGGTTGAGCCAAGCATCCTTGAAGACGTAGAAGTGGAAAAGAATCAACATTGAGGCGAGTCCCGATTCGTATCTTAGGAATGGAGATTAAGAAGCTAAGGAATCGAGAAGTCAAGCTAGTTAAAGTGCACTGGAGTGAAGCCCAAGAAGACGCAACTTGGGAAACCGAAGAGAAGATACGCGCGCTTTATCCATTTCTTTTTGAGGGTACATTCTCGATTTCTTTTTCCTATAAACTTGAGAACCTTTTCGTATTATGCTTCTACTACCTACGTTTATCTCGTTATCTTCTCGATCTTATCTTGAGAACCTTAGGTAGAACCATATGGATGTAAACATGTGATTGAAACATGTTATGGTTGATGTTTGCAAATGGTTGCAAGTGGTTGCTAGTGGATGCATGACACACATTAGGCACTAGATCGGCTCAGTCACATTTTCATGTTGCATATGCATAAGTGCTTATACCTGTACATGGATGGAACTTGTCGTGCTATCACTTGGATGTTGCATATGAATGAATGTTTGTGCACTCATGTAGAGATTATAAACTATGTTAGGAATTTGCATACATATTGGATTCATTACACTAACATATTTTGCATTAAGGAGGTTTACTGAATCAGTAACCGCCTGATCTTTTGCATTAGATAAGTACATATACACACACTTTCTGCATATGTTCATACAGCACTAGAAATCTTGTAAGGACAATGGTTTCCTGTGGATGATGCTTTGAGTAGATGGATGATTGGATGGTAGGATATATTCTCCCTAACTTAGAGATTTCGGGGACGAAATCCTTTAAGGGAGAGAATGTAACAACCCGTGTTTTTATAACGTGTAATAACCATAAATCAAGGCAGAATTAATTTTTAAAATGAGAATCAAGGGAAATGGGTTACGCCATTGAATTCGTCTGCTTGGAAACGAGTCTGAGTTTTCGAAAATCGGAGCCCGTATGACCAAGTTATGACCTTTCGAAGTTTTCAGAAGTTTTCAAGTTCAAAACAGCTCAATTTGAATTCAAAATTCGAAATTCAAACCTCAGAATGGACTGGGCGGGAAATTTCCCGCCCAGGACCAGGTCGACCTGGGGGTCAACTATGTAGTCGACCTCTACAGGACCAGGTCGACCATAGTGTCGACCTCTACAGGACCAGGTCGACCATAGTGTCGACCTGGGGGTCGACCTGGTGGCCGAGTCCACTTTTGAAGCTGGATTCACTTTGATGTATCTGGCCTTGTTTCTGTCTACATTCGTTGACCTGACCCTATAAATACAGCCCCTAACACTAGTCTCTCTACACACAATTCTTTCTGACCTCATGCTGCTCTAATTCTGGTTAAAAAGTTAGAGAGACTACTTCTTCTATGGCGAAGCTATGTTGCTGATTTGGGGATTTCTGTTAGGACTTGACTAAGCATATAAAGATTCAACGTCGACTCTCTTTTTCTAATTATCGAACCACGATCTGTAAGCCCCAGTTATTTTTAGATTTAAACTGTAAATGTAATCTGAATATGATGTAAATTGAAATTGGACCTATGTATGTTGACTGTTTTACATTCGTTCTTGTTCATCTTGGATCTTGACTTTTGGATGTATTACTATGACATTGATTTGGGGCCTATTCATGTTGTAAATCAAAAAGAAAACCCCCTCATATTATCATGTTGAATCTGCTATTAGTCACAAGTTTATGACTATCACCTTATGTCAATCGTTACCATGACTATACTATCACCTTATGACAAATGTTATCTTGACTAGTACCTTATTTCGTTAGATTTGAAATCTTTATGTTTGAAGCCAATATTCCACATGCCAGTAATGTTATATCATTTATCTCAAGTTATACCATGCTATGCTAGTAATCAATTTTGCCACCTTATACTCGTCCCTTTTTATGTGATTCCCGAATCAGACTTATTTGTATTGATTCGAGCTTATGTGCGATGGGAATACGATTTGGGTAGATTAGGTAAATCATAAATTGGCTTTGAACATGAACGTTATTATAACTTGAACCTGGATATGGACATGAACTTGACACGATTTGACATGAAACTTGACATGAAAAACTCGACATGAAAACTTGAACGTGGGCATGACAATTAGATAAACTTGAAAATGGCCAGCTCGAGGTTAGGTTGAGTTTGCAGTGTAAATCTGCCCGGAACCGCCTGGCAAATCCAGTGACTGCAAGCAATAGGATCCAATGTGGGTAGTAGGTCATATCGCACGAAAAACCCGAGGTTAGACTATGTCGTGGTGTAAATCTGCCCGGAACCGCCCGGCAAATCCAGTGACCACAACAGTTAGTCTAATGTGAGAGGTTGAGTGCACTAATGAATTAATGCCACATGATAAGGTTAAGTCATGAACCACTTGAATATACTTAACCAACTTGACACGAGGATTTGATAGGGTTAAGTCATGAACCGCTTGAACACACTTAACCAACTTGATACATGATTTGGATAGGGTTAAGTCACAAATTCGAATGAAAACACTTAACCCATTAGAAACCCTAATTACGCGGTCCTTTTCAGTAGTAACCCACTTAGATGTATCACGATACCCTGGGGCTAGGCAGGGTGGGGCACAATTAATGGGCTGATTGTAAGCGACCAGAACGACGACTGAGTAGGTGCGCCATTGTAGGTTCAGGCGGACTATAGTCATGCACGTAATCCGGAGTTGAAAAAGAAGGCATTGGAGACCCGTAGATTTACACTGTGCGTGCTTGATTCGTGTCGGTGGTTGGCACCATAGGACTTGATACACCCTATGGTGGACCTAGCACAGGTAACTACATTTCAGTATAGGGACGTATGGCACAAACACATGACGAGCTAGAACTTGTAGGGAGCCGATCGATTAGTAGATAGTACCGTAGGACCCCGTAATGGGTCACTTCCTGATATTGGGCCAAGGGATCATTTCATTATTAATACTTGACATGGGTTAGAACACTAGTACAGTTGGTGCAGCGAATCTTGTATATGCGATGCTAGACATGGCTTATCCTGTTATCTTAATTATCCTACCAATTCTTTTATCATCCTTATGTTTAATTCGAGTTTCCACATATCATGTTACCTTTACTAGTTTTCATACTGAAAGTCACTAGGGCTTACCAGTCTTTATGACTAACCCTTTTTTTTCGCCCCTTTTTTTCTTTCGTCCCCCCCAGGTTCTCAGGAAGGAAACACTAGCTCTTAGCTTGGACTTAGCTTGCTTTCTGACAGCTCATGTACGGTTTGGTCTTGGGCTATGCTATGGCTGCTTCTGCTATTTATGGGGGAATAATTTACTTTTTTTATCTTTATGATTCTTTATTTTGGAACTTGATGTAATGGAATAATTTGTACCTTGGATATATGGGGTTTTGACTCTTTACTTGAAAGTAATAAAAGTTTGGTTTTTAGTTCCTACCGCTGCTTTATTTATGTTCTGCCTTGTGATATCTCTGTGTATGTTTACCTAGATAATACTCCACCAAAACTAGTGCATTCCCTTTGTGAGTGACCCTAGCGGAGGTGGGGTGTTACAAATATTACCCACCAACCCGATATGTACTTAACCCTTCCACTGATTCAAACATGTTTACTTAATGGTTAAGTTTGTGGGCCTATATTTACTAATATTACCCACCAACCCGATATGTACTTAACCCTCCCACACATTATGTCATATTGGTTAAGTGTTGTCCATTCATGTTAACTTAACCCACCTACTCATCATGTCATGTTGGTTAAGTGTTTCTTATTGACCCTTCTCACTTGTCATGTTGGATTGGTTAGTGTTTCCTATTAACTTAACCTCGTTCATTCATCATGTTATATTGGTTAAGTAATTATCATTAACTTAACCCCATTCGTTCATCAAGTTACATTGGTTAAGTGTTTCTTATTAACTTGACCCCACACATTCATCATGCTGTATTTGTTAAGTGTCATCAATCAATTCAAGTTAACTTAACCCATCCAATTGTCGTGTTACATTGGTTAAGTGTTGCTTCTTGTGTTAACTTAACCCTCCCCATTCATCATGTTATATTGGTTAAGTGTTGCTCTCTTGTTTTAACTTAACCCTTCCACGCATCATATTATATTGGTTTAGTGTTGCTCTCTTGTTTTAACTTAACCCTTCCATGCATCCTGTTATATTGGTTAAGTGTTGCTCTCTTGTTTTAACTTAACCCTACCCATTCATCAAGTCATATTGGTTAAGTGTTTCTTATTAACTAAACCTTACTCATTCATCTTGTCATATTGGTTAAGTGTTCCTCATTAACTTAACCCTACCCACCTAACACGTTTTAGGTATCATATTCATCTTTGATCAGCATTTATTAATTATTAATGCATAGACCTTTCACATTAGGTCGATAGCTTGCGGCCGCTGGATGTGCCGGGTGGTTCCGGGCAGACTTTTGACATAAGCCAGACCTAACCTCGTATCTAAGCATTTTTAGTTATGCCTACGAGCTCTCACAATAGACTGGCCGTTTGCGGTTAATGGTTAGGCTGGTTGATTTTAGGCAGGTTTCTACCACAAATGGAGTCTAACCTCGTGTCTCGGCATGTTTATCTTAGCCAATTGGTTCATTTACAGATTATTCCAGCTTCAGGCTAGTTATGTCAATTTATTCATCTACATCGTAGGCTTTCCAATTACTGTATTCACTTTCAACAGATTTCAGCATATTAGTCATTTTAACAAATTATACATCACTTAACTTTCCATTAACATATCTCGCCTAATCATAAATTAAGCCTATAAACTTACATGCCCAAAATCATGGTCATAATTCACAATATAACACATGCCCTAAGGTATAGTCATATTGCACCGTACAGAATATTCCCCAAAAAACCCCAACCATGATTCACAGTATAAACTATGCCAAATTACAACCTTTAATTACAGCGCATGCCAATTACCCAGAATCCCAATTTAGGCGTGTTCACATTTAACAGTTATCCCTATCTTACTATAGGTTTTCATGCCTAAGTCTTACATCACTATACACAATAATCTCCTTCTTCTAAGTAATAAACTATCATATATATATATATATATGCCCCAATTTTAGGTCTTAAACCATAACATGTACTATGCCTTACATGTTTACAGTTTAATTTACACCCCAAATCCCAAGTCATATGTCGAATATACTTTATGTCTCAAATCTCAAGTCATATGTTCGATACACTTTATGTTTTAAATACGACATGTGTTATGTCCTCAAATCAGTTACAAATCAGTTATACATAATTTAATACTTTTCCCAATTTTTGCACTGGCCATGTCCAAATCATATATTATGTCCAATTTTTTCCAACGTACGTTCATCACTTATGAGATTTGATTCAGGCTCGTAGTAGCCTGGCTATAATACCAAAAGGGAAGAAGGAAAGAAGAGGTAAAGAATGGACATAATAATATCATGAGATAGATCCAATGGATATAGAAAGACAGATAGAAATAGGCATAATCTTAGATTCAGATTTATTACAATGTCAGAATCAAAATTTTATTTTATTTCTGAAAGTAACATGAACTCACAAATTACAGATCGGTCTTGAATTCTGGGATCTGGTTTCTGAATTTGATTTGTTATTCCTTTGATGTAGACTTTGATTGTTAACTTGAAAACTCTAATTTGATTGATTAAGGTGGAAGCTAGGTCACTTCAGGTTTTAGAAGCATATAAATGCCTATGAATTCGTGTGTAGAAAACAATAGGTTTAGGGGTCTTTTTATAGGTGTAAAGGGAGATTTATAGCTTTTAGATCAGACTAGAAATCATCAGAATCGTCCAGAGTAGAGTAAAACGTCACACAACGAATCAGAAAGCGACACGTGGCGTAACACGTCATCGGCCAGATCTCGGCTTACAGGGGTCGACTCCCTTATAAGGGGGTCGACACACCTATATGGGGGTCAACACCTATATCGACTCCCCCTTGGGGGGGATCGACACCCCTGAGCGGGAAATTTCCCGCTCAGCCTGCTTTGACCCAAATTCGAGATTTGAACCCTGTTTTGACTTCTGGAATTATAGTATATGTATACATACACTTCCTTGGGTGTATGCAAACTTCTAAGGCTTATAACTTCTTCATACAGTGTCCGATTTACGCAAACTCGGACTCTATCCCAAGCAGAATTCCGAGATGAACGCAATAACGTAACCCATTTCCCTTAATTCCTACTTTTATAATTAAGTATTCTTTAATTCGTTACTTTAATATTCTCAGAAAATATAGGGTTTTACATTCTCCCCTCCTTAAAGGATTTCGTCCCCGAAATCTCTAAGTTAAGAAGAATGCATATCCCACCATCCAACATCCATGTACTAAGCCATTCAATCACAGGCGTCCATTGTCCTTAAAAAGATTTCTAATGCTTTCATGATCATATGCATAATGTGTGTACATGTCCTTCTCTAATGCAAAATCAGGCGGTCTACCGATTCCGTTGACCTCCTTAATGCGAATTATGTCAGTGTCATGAGTCCATCATTTATGCAATTATTCGTAATCGTACTTTATAACTTCTACATGAGTGCACATTAATTCATACAAATGCAACATCCATATGATAACACATCAAGTTTCAATTCATATATATAAAAATTCACTCATGCATATGCAATATGAAAGTGACTGAGCTGATCTAGTGCCTAATGTGTGTATATGCATCCACGAGCAACCACTAGCCAACACTTACATCCACTTGCATCCACCAAACATAACATGTCGCAAACACATGTTTACATCTATTGGCTTATACCTGAGGATCGAGGATAGGATCGAGAGGATATACTTAAATGATAAAGGCTAGCAAATAAACTTTACAGAAAAAGAGAGATCAAGAATATACCCTCAAAAAGGGTATGAAGCGCGTATCTAGATTTCATCTTCTAAGTTGCATCTTCTTGAGCTTCATTCCATATTGCTCTGAATGTCTTAACTTCACGATTTGCGTAGCTTCTTAATTTCTGTTTCCATAATATGTGTTGGAACTCTTTTCATTGTCGCCTCCCGTTCCACCTTTTCTTCTTATAGTATACTTGGCACTACTTCTTCTGCTGTGTCATGCTAACATTCCCAGAACTATCTCTTTAAAATAAATAGAAGCTAACTATGTTACCAAGTGCATATACTAAGATGATTAGATTCTTCTTCGTCAATCTAGTAAGTGGGGCCGATACCTTCATAAAGTCCTTAATTAACTTCCTATATTAGCCGCTAGTCCAAGAAAGCTTCTTACTTGTGTGCATTCCTTAAGACCTTCCAGTCTTGCACCGCAACTACTTTTGCGAGATCTACTGCTATCCCTTCTTTGTGCGCCACATGTCCTAGAAACTCTACTTCTTCTCTCCAAAAATGATATTTTTAGAGAACTTCGCCTTAAGTTGATGCGCTTGGAGGGTATCCGAGACTTCCCTTAGATGCAAAGCACGTTCTTCCTCATTCTTAGAGAAAACTAAAATATCATCTATGCACAAGTGAAATGAACCATCTGCCTTTGTAGTGAAAACAAATGGAGCACCCCATTTAGGAGTACTTCGCCTTATGAACCCTTTCTCAAGTAACTCTTTTGCTTGTTTACTGAGCCCTTCCTTTCCCTTGGAGTCATGTGTCGTACAGATAATGCAACTAGCTTTGCATTGTCAACTAGATATATGCGGAAGTCTATCTCACGTTTTAGGGGATAATCCCCTAAACTGATCAAAAACGTCTACGTACTCATGGACTACTCTAACGGATCACAAATCATCGATAGATGCATCAAGTGATTTTAGGTAGCTAAGACTAACCGATCCCTTAAGATCGCAAGAAATCTCGAGGGTATTCCTGAAGCAAGTCAAAAGTCTAACTACCCTCCTTTCACAATTATTATCTAACCAATCCATGCCTAGAGTCAACCCATAGCCCATGAAACCAAAAACATAAGCATTACACTTAAACTCAATACTTAAAATAGCTATTCTCAAATCATTACAAACCAAAGATAAACGAGCCGAACCACCAACCGGATTTGAGACAATAATGGCATCTTCTATTATACAAGTACTAAGGTGCAGAGACTCAACTATGGAAGCAGATATAACTGAATGTGAAGCGCTAAAATCAAAAAGAGTACTAATAGGATGATCAAAAAGAAAAACTAGACTTTTTCAACATAAACTTTATTACCTCTCTCTCGGGTACGCTGGCGGTGAGAGCATGCACTTGCCCTCTTGAAAATCCTGTCCTTAGTTCTTGCCCTTGTCCTTAATTATATGACCCGTTATAAAGACACTTCCTCTTGTCTTAGGTTTTCCTATTCTTTCTTCCTTTCTTGCCGTGTGATTCTTCCACTTACACCTCTTTCTTTTTACCTCTTTTGTGAACCAAGTCTATATCCATGAGTTTCTCATCCTTGGGTTGTGCTCCTTAGCCAAACTCCCTCGTTCTCATCTTTGTCATCCTTGTGTAACTTGTTGACAAATCTCTTGAAAGCTGCCTCCATCGCACGGAAAACCCTACAAAGCTTGGAAGAGAATTAGCCGCAGGTAAAACTACTGCGACTTTTGAAGGAGGTTGGGCACTTCTTCGCCCTTTGACAGGTTCCATAGTCTCATCAAGCCTACGGTACCATGCCGTGATGAGGTTACCTCCCATAAAGCCAGGAACCCCGGAGACTCAGAAAAGAAGGAAACAAGGATTCAAATAGAGGATCAAAAGATAGTGTATATGGCTTTGGGGAATATGCCTTTAAAACAAAACATTTCTTTTGAAAATGGTTCTTTTAAAACCGTTTTGAAAATAATTTTTCAAATCTTTTATCTGATCCGGTAACCTTCAGCTTTGATATCAAGTGTAACACCCTACCTCCGTTAAGGTCACTCACAACGGGAATGCCTTAACGTCGGTGGAGCGTTTTTAGGTAAAAGATGCCGATAAATTACAAGACAGACAAATAATGCAGCAGAAAATAAAGTCTTTTTATAAACATTGCGGTTCAGTCAAGCTTTTACAACAATTGTCTCAATCATACTTAAAAGTAATACATAGAACTTCTGTCTTGATTCAAAAACTTCCAAGTATAAAAGAAGCATAAAAATAACAATGATATTCCCCAATAAAGCATGAACCTGCCATAGCAGTGGAAGAGAGAGTCCAAAGCAATACATCGACTATCTCCGTGCTTGGAAAGAAAACTGAGCTAAGTGGTAACATTTCCTCCCTGTGAACTTGGGGGGAGGGGGGAATGGAAGAAAAGAGGCGAAACAAACTAGGACAGATATAAGTCTGGTAAGTCCAGTGACTTTCAGTATGTAAACAGGTAAAAGTAACATAACATGAATAAACTGAATATAAGACAATACCGTGATAACCGGGATATTAAGATAACATAAGATTAGCATATGATATGATAAGGCAAGATAAACTGAATGCGCTTCTACTCTTTCTCCGCTTCGCTACTACCTTGTTATTCTGATTTTTATATCTCTGCACCGCCTAACTAGTGTCCCAACTAGTAATCTGTGTAAATTGATAATATTACAACGTGATCCTAATCCCCGCAATTATGGTAGCATTCAGGTGTACATCTAGTATGAGGATTTTACCTCAATCAGCCTAATTGCCATGAAGATGTTAGATGTACACTGACTACCCTATCGATCGACTCCTTACTCGTATTAATTTTCCTTGTGTATGTGTCAATCGTCCCTCTCTTGCATGTAGATACCTTGTGCTAGTCCCACCATAAGATGTATCAATCCTTATGATAGCAACTCGACACGATTCAGGATGCACAGTGTACAACTACTGGTACCTAGTGCCTACTTTTTCCCACTCCGGAGTATGTGCACGCCCGTAATCCGTCGGAATCTACACTGACGTACCCCCAGCCACTATTTTGACCGCTTATAATCAGGCCAGTAATCGTGCCCCACCCTGCCTAGTTTCAGGGTACCTTGATACATCTATGTGGGTTACTGCTGAAATGCGTCCCCGTTACTAGGGTTTTTTACTGGTTAAGTTTGTGGGCCTATATTCACTAATATTACCCACCAACCCAATATGTACTTAACCCTCCCACTGATTCAAACATGTTACTTAATGGTTAAGTTTGTGGGCCTATATTTACTAATATTACCCACTAACCCAATATGTACTTAACCCTCCCGCACATTATGTCATATTGGTTAAGTGTTGTCCATTCATGTTAACTTAACCCACTCATCATGTCATGTTGGTTAAGAGTTTCTTATTAACCCTTCTCACTCGTCATGTTGGATTGGTTAAGTGTTTCCTATTAACTTAACCCTGTTCATTCATCATGTTGTATTGGTCAAGTATTTCCCATTAACTTAACCCCATTCGTTCATCAAGTTGCATTGGTTAAGCGTTTCTTATTAACTTAACCCCATGCGTTCATTATGCTGTATTGGTTAAGTGTCATCAATCAATTAAAGTTAACTTAACCCACCCACTTGTCATGTTACATTGGTTAAGTGTTGCCTTCTTATGTTAACTTAACCCTCCCCATTCATCATGTTATATTAGTTAAGTGCTGCTTTCTTGTTTTAACTTAACCCATCCACGCATCCTGTTATATTGGTTAAGTGTTGCTCTCTTGTTTTAACTTAACCGTTCCACACATCCTGTTATATTGGTTAAGTGTTGCTCTCTTGTTTTAACTTAACCCTATCCATTCATCATGTCATATTGGTTAAGTGTTTCTTATTAACTTAACCCTACTCATTCATCATGTCATATTGGTTAAGTGTTCCTCATTAACTTAACCCTACCCACCTAACACGTTTTATGTATCATATTCATCTTTGATCAGAATTAATTAATTATTACTGCACATACCTCTCACATTAGGTCAATAGCTTGAGGTCGCTGGATGTGCTGGGCGGTTCCGGGCAGACTTCTGACACAAGCCATACCTAACCTCGTGTTTAAGCATTTCTTAGTTATGCCTACGACCTCTCACATTAGACTGACCGTTTGCGGTTACTGGTTAGGCCGGTTGGTTCCGAGCAGGTTTCTACCGCAAATGGAGTCAAACCTCGTGTCTCGGCCTGTTTATTTTAGCCAATTGATTCATTTACAGATTATTCCAGCTTCTGGCTAGTTATATCAATTTATTCATCTACATCGTAGGCTTTCCAATTACTGTATTCACTATAAACAAATTTCAGCATATTAGTTAGTTTAACAAATTAAATATCACTTAAAGTTCCATTACCATATCTCTTCTAATCATAAATTAAGCTTATAAACTTACATGCCCAAAATCATGGTCATAATTCTCAAAATAACACATGCCCTAAGGTTTAGTCATTTTGCACCGTACAGATCCAAAAACATCCAATCATGATTCACAGTATAAACTATGCCAAATTATATCCTTTAATTACAGTGCATGCCAATTACCCAGAATCCCAATTTAGGCGTGTTCACATTTAACAGTTATCCTTATCTTACTTTAGGTTTTCATGCCTAAGACATACATCACTATACACAATAATCTCCTTCTTCCAAGTCATAAACTATCATATATATATATATATATATATATATATATATATATATGCCCCAATTTTAGGTCTTAAACCACAATATGTACTATACCTTACATGTTTACAGTTTAATTTACGCCCCAAATCCCAAGTCATATATCCAATATACTTTATGTCTCAAATCTCAAGTCATATGTTCGATACACTTTATGTTTTAAATACGACATGTGTTATGTCCTCAAATCAGTTACAAATTAGTTATGCCTAATTATACATAATTTAATACTTTTCCCAATTTTAGCGATGGCCATGTCCAAATCATATATTATGTCTGATTTTTCCCAACGTACGTTCATCTCTTATGAGATTTGGCTCAGGCTCGTAGTAGCCTGGCTATAAAAACAAAAAGGGAAGAAGGAAAGAAGAGGTAAAGAATGGACCTAATAATATCAATGAGATAGATCCAATGGATATAGAAAGACAGATAGAAATAGTCATAATCTCATATTCAGATTTATTACATGTTAGAATCACAATTAAATTTTATTTCTGAAAGTAACATGAACTCACAAATTACAGAACGGTCTTGAATTCTGGGATCTGATTTCTGAATTTGATTAGCTATTCCTTTGATGTAGACTTTGATTGTTAACTTGAAAATTCTAATTTGGTTGAATAAGGTGGAGGCTAGGTCACTCTAGGTTTTAGCAGCATATAAACACCTATGAATTCGTGTGTAGAAAACAATAGGTTTAGGGGTCTTTTTATAGGTGTAAAGGGATATTTAGAGCCTTCAGATCAGTCTAGAAGTCATCAGAATCATCCAGAGCAGAGTACCACGTCACACAGCGAATTAGAAAGTGACACGTGGCAAAAGACGTCATTGGCTAGATCTAGGCCGATAGGGGTCGACACCCCTATAGGGGGGTCGAAACCTATGTCGGCTCCCCTGGGGGAGGGGTCAACACCCCTGAGCGGGAAATTTCCCACTCAGCCTGCTTTGACCCTAATTCGAGATTTGAACCCTGTTTTGACTTCTGGAATTATAGTATATGTATATATATACTTCCTTGGGTGTATACAAAATTCTAAGGCTTATAACTTCTTCATATGATGTCCGGTTTACGCAAACTCGGACTCTATCCCATGCAGAATTCCGAGATGAACGCAATGGCGTAACCCATTTCCCTTAATTCCTACTTTTACAATTTAGTATTCTTTAATTCGTTACTTTAATATTCTCAGAAAATACGGGGTGTTACACTTGCTTTTGTCACGAGATCTATTATTTCCTCCACCCTTCTTATATTCCAATCCCTTGTTTGTGATTCTTCCACTTTGGCCTCTTTCGTTTCATCTTTCTCCTTCTGCGTGGATTAAGCCATATCAACAAACTTCTTATCCTTGGACTTGTGCTCCTTAGCCCAAACTCCCTTATTCTCATCCTTACTATCCTTGTGTAACTTGTTGACAAGTTTCTCAAAACTACCTCCATCGCATGACAACCTACAAAGCTTGAAAGAATATTAGCCGCAGGTGAAACTACTGCGGCTAAGATGGAGCTTGGGCACTACTTCGCCCTCGACATGTGTCGTATGCCTACAAAACTATGGCGAAAAGAAAGGAAGAAGAGATTCAAATAGAGAATCGAAAGATAGGGCATATGGCTTTGGGGAATATGCCTTTTAAAAATAATACTTTTCTCTTGAAAAACGCTTCTTTAAAACATGTTTTAGAAAACACCCCTTTTAAAATATACTTTTGAAAATCTTTTATCAGTTCTGGTAACCTTTAGCTCTAATACCACGTGTAACACTCCACCTTCGTTAAGGTCACTCATAAAAGGAATGCATTAACTTCAGTGGAGCGTCATAAGTGTATAGAACAGATAAATTACAAAACAGAAAAAATTTAAACAGCGGAAAATAAATAAAACTTTACTTCATTGATAAAACAGCAGCTTGGTAAAAAGCTTGTACATAGATTGTTTTCCAACACCAAAACACCAATACCCATTACAATAAAGCATCTGTCTTGTTTAACAAAATAAAGAAGCATAGAATGACAATGATATTCCCAAATAAAGCATGAGCCAGCCATAGCAGTGGAAAAGAGAGTCCAAAGCAATACGTCGACTATCTCCGAGCTTGGAAAGAAAACTGAGCTAAGTGGAAATATTCCCTCCCTGTGAACCTAACTGGGGGGGGGGGGGGGACGGAAGAAAAGAAAGCGAAACAAAAAAGAGTCAGACATAAAGCCTGGTAAGTCCAGTGACTTTCAACATGTAAATGGGTAAAAGCATCATGACATGAACAAACTAGATACAAGGCATAACCATGATAATAAGCATAGCAAGACAACAAATGATGAGCGTCAGATATGACAAGGTACACAAGATGAACATGATATGATGATTGCGCCTCTGATTATTAAGATATTTCCTACACCGCACTATTTACTAAGACACTTTAGTTAATAGAGTAACTCCCTGAGTATCAACCCCGAAGACCGAAATCAACATCAGATTGACCCCCAAGGAATTACCCAACCCAACCAACCTTACGTTCCGCACTATTACAAGATTACACCGCACCATTCGATATGACAAGGCAAGATACACTGAATGTGCTTTGGTTCTTTCTCTGATTTCCTATTTTCTCTGCACCACCCAACTAGCATCCTAACTAGCGTCTTTTATAGAATGATTCGTATTCCCTACTAGTGTCCCAACTAGTATCCTGTGAAAAAGGATCTGTATCCCCTACCAGTGTCCCAATTAGTATCTTGTGTTAAATAATAAAATGATCCCAACCCCACAATTGTGGTAGCCTTCAGGTGTGTATCTAGTATGAGGATCTTACCTCAGTCAGCCTAACTGCCATGAAGATGTTAGATGTATCCTTACGACCTTAACCGATCGACTCCTACTCGTATTAATTTATTACTTGTGTCATTCGACCTCGCTTGTATGTATTCATTATACTTTGGTCATTCGACCTCGTTTGTATGTATTCATTACTTGTGTCATTCGGCCTCGCTTGTATGTATTCATTACTTATGTCATTCGACCTCACTTGTATGTATTCATTACTTGTGTCATTCGGCCTCGCTTGTATATATTCATTATTTGTATCATTCGACCTCGCTTGTATGTATTCATTACTTGTGTCATTCGGCCCCGCTTGTATGTAGATACCTGTGCTGGCCCCATCATGGGGTGTATCATTTCCCATGATGGCAACCCGACACGATTCAAGATACACAGTGTATACTACTGATGCCCAGTGCCTGCTTTTTCCACTCCGGAGCACGTGCACGCCAATACTCCGTCGGAACCTACACTGCTGCACCACCCACCGCTATTTTGACCGCTGATAATCAGCCCAGTAATCATGCCCCACCCTGCTTTGCTCAGGGTACCATGATACATCTATGTGGGTTACTGCTGAAATGGGTTCCCGTTACTAGAGTTTCCTAATCAACATGTTATAATGGTTATGTGTTCTCAATTTAACTTAATCCCACGCATTTGCTTAATTAACATGTTGTACTGGTTAAGTGTTGCCTATTCATATGTTACTTAACCTTCTCACTGATTCACGCATGTTTATTTAACGGTTAAGTTTGTGGGCCTATATATAGTAATATTACCCACTTACCCAAGATTTACTTAACCCTTCCCCTTATCATGTCCATATGTAAGCTTGACTTAACCTTATCCACTTTGTTCATGGAATATTGGTTAAGTTGTCTTCTTGTCCATGTTAACTTAACCCACCCACCTAACATGTCATATTGGTTAAGTGTTTCTTATTAACTTAACCCTTCCCATTCATTGTATTGGTTAAGTGTTTCCTATTAACTTAACCCTGTTCATTCATCATGTTATATTGGTTAAGTGTTTCCTATTAACTTAACCCAGTTCATTAGCATTAATTCATTCGTTAATGCCTTAACCTCTTACATTAGAACTGTTGTTTGCGATTGCTAGATGTGCCGGGCGGTTCCGGGCAGACTTCTACTGCAAACTCATTTTAACCTCGGGTTTTGGGCTTTATGCGCTAACCTCTCACATTACACCTATTGTTGCGGTTGCTGGATGTGCCGGGCGGTTACGGGAAGACTTACACCGCAACTCAATCTAACCTCGGGTTAGGCATGTTCATCTTTTATCCAATTTACCTATTTACCATACTTGTCCAAGTCTAGATTTTATATGCTAATTATCCCAAATTCACAAAACTAGTCATGTTCCAAATTCTCAAGTTATGTCCAACAATTTCACCGAATATGTTATGCCCAATTATTTCACCGAATATATTATGCCCAATATTTACCCAAAATAGGTTATACCCAAATATTCCCCGTATTCCAATCGTTCGTATTTCGCGATTTCAGCCTAGGTTCGAAGGTAACCCAGGTTCATAAAAGAAAAAGGAAATAGGGGAAGAGAGAGAAGAAGCATAAAATAATAATATGCATGTAACAACAAACCTAATACAAGAAATTTAGATCCAACTAAGATAGATTCTTGAATAAACTGATAAAATCATTATCGCAGGCATACGAATAACATCATGAACCAGAAAGGATTATAAACCTGATGTACAACAAAGATAGGCCTGATTTAATCAATAAAAATAACCTCTAAGGCATGCAAAGACATAGATTCAATAGAAGGATAGGGATAAATCTGAAAAGATTATCTTACAATCAGGCATAGACTTCGATTCATTTTATTACATGTCAAGATTACAATCAGGTATTAAAATCTGAAAATAACGTGAACTTACCTTGCTAGGATTAAGAAAAGATAATTGAATTGTTGTTGTTGCAGAAACTCTAATTTGATGTTGATTAATCTTAAAAGTTGATTATTGATGAAGAACTTCTAATATGATCTAGGTTTTAGAGGCGGCGGCTAAGAGAATTGAGAGTTCAGCAGCCTAGAGGCGTCATAAGGAATTGTTATGAATTAGGGTTGGGTTATGAGTGTATATATAGATGTCTAGGATTATTAAGAGACTTTAGATCAACCTAGGATCCATCCAAACCATCCAGTCCAAGAGAATGAGTCAGCAGGCCAATCAGAAGTCGCCACGTAGCCCTACGACTCGGAAATTCGTCAGTGTCCAGGACAGTCAGCAGGGGTCGACCCCTATAAAGGGGTCGACACCCATGTAGACACCTCTATAGGGGGGTCGATACTGGGTTGACACCCCTAGAGTGGGGTCAACAACCTATGGCAAGATTTTTCCCGTCCACTGTTCCCTACTGGTTTGAATTTCAAATCTTGATTATTTAATTATTTATTTAATTCTGAATTAAACTTAAATCTTCTAACCTCCATAACTTCTTCATACGGAGTCCGATTCACGCGAAGTTGGACTCTATCTCAAGCAGAATTCCGAGACGAACGCACTGGCATAACCCGTTTCCCTTAATTCTTCTTCTAAAAGTTAAGTGTTCTTAAATTCGTTAATTTAATATTCATAGAAAATACGGGGTGTTACATCCTCCCCTCCTTAAAGGATTTCATCCCCGAAATCTCCAAGTTAAGAAGGTGTGTCCTACCATCCATCATCCATATACTCATCCATCATCCATAAGCATCCAATGTCCTTAAAAGATTTCTAATGCAATATGAACACATGCAACGGTGTGTGTACATGTCCCAATACTAATGCAAAAGATCAGGCGGTCCACTGATTCAGTTGACCTCCTTAATGCGAATTATGTTAGTGCCATGAGTCCAACATGTATGCAATCATTCCTGTGGTACTTTATAACTTCTCTATGAATGCATAACCATCCATCCAAATGCATCATCCATATGATATCACATCAAGTTTCAATCCATATATATATATATATATATATATATTCACTCATGCATATGTAATATGGAAGCAACTGAGCCGACCTAGTGCCTAATGTGTGTGTATATGCATCCACGAGCAACCACTAGCAAACACTTACATCCACTTGCATCCACCAAACATAACATGTCTCAAACACATGTTTACATCCATTGGCTTCTACCTAAGGATCGAGGATAGGACCGAGAGGATATACTTAAAAGATAGATACAAGCATGCATAAACTTATGGAAAAAGAGATCAAGGATGTACCTTAAAAAAGAAAAGGGTAGGATGTGCATATCTTGTGTTTAGTCTCCCAAGTCGCATCTTCTTCAGCGTCACCCCATTGTACTTTAACTAGCTTGACCTCACAATTTTGAAGCTTCTTGACCTCCATTTCCAAAACTCACTAGTAAAGATAGGATCTCGATTACTTACTATGCTAGAGGGTATCCCATGTAGTCAGACTATCTTTCTAAGATAAACGGGTGTTAACCATGATACCAAGTGTATATACTAAGATGATTAGAGGTCTCTCCTCTGCTTAGCTTATCCATTATGTCACAAATATGAGGGTCTTCATGTTACGTCGCTCCTATCTGATCAAAAGCGTAGGCCGCTCTTCTGGCGATGTTAACAAACCTGGTACAAACTTGACTAAGGGTCTAAAGCTGAAGGTTGCTATGTACTTCAAACTTTACCCCTCTTAAGGTCAGTCTTTTTCTACTTAGGGCTCCTGCCACAACATTACCCTTGCTAGGGGTATAAGCAATCTCAAAGTCGTATGAGGCAAGAAATTCCATATCATTGTTGCCCTAATTTCAATTCTTTTTGCGAGAAAAAATATTTTAAGGACTTATGATTCGTATATAGTTCAAACTTTCTCTCTTAAAAGATAGTGATGCCGTGACTTAAGAGCGAACACTATAATTGCTAATTCCAAGTCATGGGTAGTATAGTTTTTCCTCATGTACTTTCAGCTGTCTTCCTCCATAATAAACTACCCTCTCTTCTAGCATTAAAACAACGCCTAGCCTATCCCGCATGCATCCGTATAAACTGTAAACATCTTGTTCCCTTCGGGCAATGTCAAGACTGGGGTTGTCGTCAAGGTTCTCTTCAGTCGTTGGAAAGCAACATCACGAATAAAATCCCAAGCAAAAGTTAGATTCTTCTTTGTCAATCTAGTAAGTAGGGCTGATACCTTCACAAAGTCCTTAATTAACTTCCTATACCAGCCCGCTAATCCAAGAAAACTTCGTACTCCCGTTGCATTCCTTGGGAGCTTCTAATCTCGCACTGCAACTAATATTGCGGGATCTACTATTATCCTTTCCTTGGACATCACATGTCTTAGAAACCCTACTTTTTTTCTCCAAAAAATGATATTTGGATAATCTAGCCTTATGCTGATGCACTTGGAGGGTATCCAAGATTTCCCTTAGATACAAAGCATGTTCTTCCCCACTCTTAGAGAAAACCAAAATATCATCTATGCATAAGCAAAGTGAACTATCCGCTTTTGTAGCGAAAACAACTGGAGCACCCCATTCAGAAATACTTCGCCTTATGAACCCTTTATCAAGTAACTCTTTTACTTGTTTATTGAGCCCTTCCTTTCCCTTGGAGTCTTGTGTCGTACAGGTAATGCAACTGGCTTTGCATTGTTTACTAGATATATGCGGAAGTCTATCTCGCGTTTTAGGGGATAAATCCCTAACCTAATCAAAAACATATGCGTACTCATGGACTACTCTAACGGATCGCGAATCATCAATAGATGCATCAAGTGATTCTAGGTAGCTAAGCCAAAGTGATCCCCTAGGATCGCACGAAATCGCGAGGGTATTCCCGAGGTAAGTCAAAAGTCTAACTACCCTCCTTTCACAATTACAAGCTAACTAGTCCATGCCTAGAATCAACCCATAGCCCCTGAAACCAAAAACGTAAGCATTACATCTAAACTCAACGCTTAGTATAGATATTCCCAAATCCAAACAAATCATAGATAAATGAGCCGAACCCCCAATAGGATTTGAGACAACAATGGGATACTCTACCCTACTAGTAATAAGGTGCAGAGACTCAATTAAGCAAGTAGATAGAAAAGAATGTGAAGCGCCAGAATCAAACAAAGTTCTAATAGGATGATTGAAAAGAAAAACTAAACTTTCAACAGAAACATTCCTTGGGGTGTTACGTAGAAAATATGGGGTGTTACATGCTGACTCTGCTCTCGGGATTTCCCTTGGTTGAGAACTCTGGGTCACGTGGAGTTTGGGCTTGGTATCTCCCCTTTTGGGATCTCCCTAAGGTCGTCGATCCCAAGCCGTGAGAAGGCATGGACATTGTTGATTCATCCTTTAAACTCTCCTATCGCTTTCGTTTGGGTTCGAGTTCGAGGGCATCACTGGTTCGCCAGATCGGTACCCAGATCCATGACCTTTGGGTCGGATGGAGCCGAGCGAGCGGTTGTAATCACACTCACCCGGCTGGTGGGTTGCCTCCAAGTTCAAAGACTTAGAAATGAGGATGGATGCTTAAGTAATTGAGCTCCCTAAGTTATTTATACTCGACCTCGTCGTTGGTTCGAGATTCAAGTTGAGTTATTTATACTCGGCCTCGTCATTGGTTCGAGGCTCAAGTCAGGAGGATCAATTCCAAACTCCAGGGTGTCGATCTAGTGTTGTGTGCTCATGCATGTGAGTTGGTTGCAATATTTTCTCAAACATACTACGCAAAAAGTAAATCCACCCAGCATGTGGACATCTAAAACTTTCTATACCGATAAATTTGGCAGTAATGGCCTTTATTTTACAATCCCTTGAATTTGAAGAAAGAAAAACATTGTTAGAAAGAAGTAAATTTGTGCACTAAGCTAAGACAAGTAGCGGCGGAGGTGTTCACTGTTCCGCGCTCTTGGGAGTTCGGCGCTATCAACGGTCGTTAGCATAAAGGTTCCATCTCCAAGCTTACGTTGCATGACGTATGGATCTTCCCAACGAGGACTAAAACAAGTCTAGGTGGGAAAGATCGGCTTCAGGATGAAGACACCAATGTCAAAGTACTTTTGATGGACTTTGGACTTGAAGTATTAGGCGACTCGTTGGCACTGAGCAGCGACTCTGAGTTCAGCTTTGTCTCATTTCTCTTTGAGTAGGTCAAGTGACTCCAAATGGAGGTTTTGGTTGGTCTTTAGATCATAGTAAGTGACTCGATGAGATTGGAGCTTGAGGTTAATGGGAATGACGACTTTAAATCCATAGGCGAGAGCAAAAGGAGTATGGACGGTCGCTGATTTGTGTATTGCCCGGTTAGCCCATAGGACTAGAGGGAGCTCATCTACCCACAAGGCTCCGGGCTTTTCCAGACGCTTCTTGAATATGGATTTGATCACTTTGTTGACAACCTCGATTTGCTTATTGACTTGAGGGTGAACTAGTTCCAAAACTTTCATTTCAATGTTGTGTCATCGGCGGAAGGTCTTGAACTCAACGCTCTCGAATTGGGTCCCATTGTCTAAAATGATAGTCTAGGGGACCCCAAAACGAGTGATGATGTTATGGATGACGTAGTTGGTCACCTTCTTAGTAGTAATTGTAGTAAGGGGCTCAACTTTGGCCCAGTTGGGGAAGTAATCAATTGCGATGATGGCATGGCATGCACCGCCTCTGGCCATTAGAAGAGTTCCGATAAGGTGTATTCCCTACATTTAAAATAGCCAAGGACTGACCATTTGTGTGAGCTCGATAGGCGGGGCTCTTGGAATCTTTGAAAACCTCTAGCACTTGTTGTACTTTTGGGCATAATCTACAGCATCTTGATCAAGTATCGGCCAAAAGTAACCATATCTGAGAATCTTCCTTGCCAGAGTTCACCCCCAGTGTGATCATTGCACTCGTCTTCATGCACATCTAGCTGTACGCCGTCTGCGTCGTTGTGAAATATACACTAGAGTAATGGAACAGAGAATACCCTTCGGCAGAGCATTCCATTCTTAATGATGTAGCAAGATGATTTGTGAATGAGTGCTCGCCTTTCCTTGGAGTGGTCAGGGAGGATTACCTGAGGTATGTATTTTTTAACCAGTGTCATCCAAGACTCGGGTTCGGGATTGACCTCCATCGTTGCTATCGTATCAGTCTGCAAATTATCAATGCCCGGAGAATGAAGCACTTCGACTGGGACAAGTCCCAAGAGTTGCGCATCCCCAGAGCTTGTCAGCTTGGCCAGTGAATCATCTCACCCATTTGTTCTCAAGGGATGTGAGTTATGATGTAGTGGTCGAAGTTGGTGCACAGTTCGCGGACCCGAGCGAGGTAGGGAGGAAATCGTGCTCCTTTAGCTTGATATTCGCCCTGCACCTGACATACGATGAGCTATGAGTCGAAGTAAATCTAGATAGCTTGTTGTTGAGTTCGATTAGAATTCTAGGTTCAACAATCAAGGCTTCATATTTTGCATCAATGTTGGTGGCAGGGAAGTCGTGTTTCAAAGCGTAACAGAGCAAGCAATCCACTAGAGTAATGAATACGACTCCGGCGCCAGAACACTAACTATTAGATGATCCATTCACGAACAGTTTCCATTGAATGTCTAGAGGCTCACTGTAAAGACCCAATATTTTTAAAGGTCCAAAATCAACTATAAACGTCATCAAACACGCTTACAACTAATTTAGATATCAAAAGTAGTGGACCTTAAGTATATAAGATTTAAAAAATGTTAGAAACCATGAATTATATGGAATATCTCATGATGAAATAATTTACATAAACAAATCATCATAATGCATTTTATTACATTAAACATCCATAGAACAAAACAACAACAATACATAAGAAATGAATTTAAAATAAACAACCTGTGGATCCAACTTGCAGGCTAAGCTCCCTTCTGCTCTTCTTTTGCCTTCTTTTTGCAATCTCACATCTTCTAAGTTTATAAATTCTGTACAAAGAAAAAATGAGTTTCAACCATATTTGGACTGCGCCTAACCCTATACAACCCAGCTAACCTAAGGGATCCGGTGGCTATTGCATAGAAAAAGACTGCCTACATACCCCTTTTGAGGGATCAAGCCAACGTAGTTCTATTTCCTGCTCTTCTCCTGCATCCAAATACTCATTAGTACATTACAACCATTGCATCCATTACAATCAATATGATTCATACGATCAGTGCAAACTTTGAGATTCATGCAATCAGCATAATTAATTAAATCAATGCATTAACACAATCGAATAAGAGTAGAAAATAGTATCTTAACCATCTGTCACAACATCTCAACATATGAAGTAAACAAAATAAAATTTACATGCATTCTTCAAAAACCAACAACATCCAATGGCAATGCCACTTGTAAAATTAAAAGGTAACAACGTTAATATACTTAACTATTATTTATCAATAAATAATTGTACACCATCAATGTATGTATAAACAACATAGTCATCAATGCATGGTAATCCAATAAGTATTGGTAACACAACATTCACCCTTAAATAACCATGATTAACTACACATCAGTTTGTGGTAATCAATGATAAAACATTGCATAAATGTCTTTAATGCGATCTATCAACATGAAACAAAACATATAGTAACTAAAACATAATATATTGGAACCATTCCATCACATTTACCATAATGGTTTTTATTACAAGTATAAGATTATCATACTATTGTTTATTGTGAAAAGATATTTTGTTGCTTTATTCAGAGTTAGAATTTTCATTGTTTCTTCTTTCAAAACATTATATTTTATCAAAACATAACATTATATTATAAAACAACTTTTATATTAAATACTTTTAACACAATAGAATGTCATGTTATTTCCATTTATTCCAAGGAATGCAATTTTCATTAAAGCGGGATTATTATCTATAAAATTTTATTTTGTTGAATAGCAATAAGCATCCCTTGTTACTATTCATGAATATCTTCAAAAATAATAATAAACATATCAAAACATCCCAAATTAATTTCATCATTTCTTTTCTTTTCCAAAAACTGTTATTTATAAATAACGCATACAAGCTATGGATAATCACACTTTCCATTATTTAGCATATTTTAATGTCATTACTCAACTTTGTTCATTTTATTTTAATAAATAACTCATATATTCAAATCCATCGCTTATTTCAAGTAAAATTTTAAGAGTGCAATGATCTGTAAAAAAATAGTAAACTTAGACCCGATGCATCCAAAATATTTCAAATATCAAATAATTGTCAACACATCTTGTCATAAATTAGTAATCATTTACGTTCTTCGAAAGACAATAAATCTATAATTTAAATACAATTATTAAATCAAAGAACTCATACTAATCTCATAAAATCCCAATCCATACACATGTTATCTCTCCATTTTATTTGGCACATGTTCTTCTTTGCAGTAGAAAAATTGTTATGAACCTTGCATAAGCTTTCTTCCTATTTCTCCTTTATTTTGAACCTCTTTCCCATCTTTGATTTAGCATGCAATCTTTTCACTATTTGTATTAAGGAAAATTTGTAGAGGAAAATAAGATATGCCTATGGAATTTTTAAGAGGGAAGAAGAAAACAATAGAAGAGGATTGGGGTTAGGTTGGATTTGGCTTGTTTACATAGGAGCTAAAGACTGATTTTGTCCATTGGACCATCCCTAGAAAAATTAAATTACATTATAGTCGCTGTCTTAATTACTTCGTAGTGAAGTAAGATACTATGATGCATCTCATATGTCTATTCTTATTTTCTTCCAATCAATGACAAAAATAGAGAGATTTGAATATATCAAACGTAATAATAACTCTATTTTCTCGTTATTCACAATATGCGACAATTCATTCGCTACAATGAATTAAATTTTCTATAAATACATTAAAATATGTGTTTTTTCACTCTATAAAAGATAGGGTGTGTAAAAATAATAATTTATAAATAGAGGTGAGATAATGAAAGTCGAAATAAAAGAAAATAATGTATCATAATATTTCAATCTTAATTGACTATAATTGAGCTCCGTAGGAAATTGAGCTTGTTACGACATCCATATAAAAATAAAAGAACACACATAAATTAACAATCAACGTTGTTCATAAGAATAAAGCATATGTAAACCAACAGAATAATTAACACATCATCAAACTAACAATGAACACGTGTATGTTCATTAATGTGCTAACCATATACTCATCCTAATATGTGTATGCTGTGAAAATGTGATGAAATTCCTTAAAGCCTCACACTTGTAGTAATGATGTGCCCTTTCTTTCTTTCCTCTTTAATAATATCTTATGCGCCCACTTATGGTCATTCCTTCAAAATAATAAGTGCATATTCATAAATCTTTATAATGGTTAGTACGACGTCTCCTCCTATTACTACTGTGTCCATCATTCATTATGACATTTACTACTTAGAGCGTAAAATGTATGGAATTCGATATTTCGACTATCCACTCAATTCTGGTACAGCAAATGTCCCCATGCACATAATAGATAGACTAATTCCTCACATAATGGAACCGGAATTTGGAACTCCTCACATGGTGGAGTCCCCTACCTTCCAAGTACCAACCTCTCAAAGATGCACTGAAGTCTCGAACGCCAACTACCCCTTTGCAAATGTCCTGCAGCAAAGCCCAAATTTGAAAGTTGACACATTGGTTCCTACTTGAACCCTTGGTTCCCACTTGAACCCCTTGATTCCATCTTGAATACCTTGGTCCCTACTTGGACCTTTAAATACAACTTTCTTCTTGAGCTACCTTTGCATCTTGGATTTTTATCGATTAGAGTTTATCTTCAAGAGTTCTTCATCATTGCATTAGAGTAGTGATAATCCATATATAGCAAGTTCCTTCATTTGGTGATAAAATTAAACCATCAAAAATAACAAAGAGGGATCCACTAGATAGTGGTGCTTTATATGCCTTTAATTTTTTCAAAGATTTTGCTTTCAAATCGAAACTTCCATCTATGTCTAAAATAAAAAAAAATTCTTTGGAAAATTTCTCAAGTTCATAAATTTTTTTTTTGAAGTTATGGAAGCTGGTAATTATTTGAAAAACATTAAATATGCATTTTGAATCACTCCAACTTTCATACATATTCCTAAGTCGTAAACATTAAGTCTTTAATCACTAAAATTTTCCATTTTACTCTTCTCACCTTCAAGGAACATCTTCAAAGCTTTTAGTCATTCCAAATACTAGTCTTCTTTAGTTTAGAAAACAACATATTCACACTATGCCTAAGCTAATCATGTCCCCCCTTCAATCCTTTTATTTCTTGAGTGTAAATTCGATCAATATTCAACACTAGCTTACTATCAAATCATACAATTAACATAAACAACAAATAGCATACAAGCTAACTAAACATATCAAATAAGAAAACAATAATCGATTCAATTAAAATAATTAATCCAAATAATCATGACATGAACAAATAAGCAAACATCAAACATCAAACATAGCAATCATCCTCACATCTCTCACTCAATGCATAAAGCATACGATATCCACTCCTTTGATCACCAAATCCATTGGGGCTATGACGGATCCACACCGCCCTGGACTACATACAACTATTGCTATGACCACACTGCCCTGGTCTATAACCAATAACCCTACCCAGTCCACACCGCCTTGGCTCTGAGGTATAGGCCAACCAGTCCACACCGCCCCGGCTTTGGTTTGTCTACATGCCCCCTCTCTCAATGGTGAACCAAAGTTATAGATATCGATAACTCCTTTGCATACATCCCGCAACAAAGCCCAACTCTTGAAATTAACTTATTGGTCCCCATCTGGATCCTGAGAGATAACTTCCTACTTGGACTTCCTTTGCATCTCGGGTTTTAATCGAATTGGAGTTGGTCTTCAGAAGAGTTTACGATCATTGTCGCTTGGTAGTGGTAAAATCTTGAATCCGTTTGGTATTCTGGTTCGTGTAACACCCCGAATTTTCTATTAACACTAAAGTTGCTAAAATATTAATAAAGTGTGTAAGAGAGGGGATGTATCTAATATGAATATAAAAATATTAATAAGTGTGTAAGAGAGGGGATGTATCTAATATGAATATAAAAATATTAATAAGTGTGTGAGAGAGGGGATGTATCCATTATGAATATAAAAATATTAATAAGTGTGTAAGAGAGGGGATGTATCTAATATGAATATAAAAATATTAATAAGTATGTAAGAGAGGGGATGTATCTAATATGTATATAAAAACAATAATAAGTAAAGGGGGATGTATCTAATATGTACATTGTAGAAAATATATATATTTATGACATGAATAGAAGTTTATTAATATGCTGAGTGTTTGCTGAGTCACTTCTGACTCATTGCTGAGTCAACAAGATAAACCCCATCTTGTCTGAACGGCTGCGGTTATTTCTAGGTTAAATCTAATGGCCTAAATGAATTCTAAAATCTATAAATAAGTGGGTAGACCCTAGACCTAAATCACTTGTAAAATTAGAGAAGCTATCGTCATGCTGCTGCCATGGAGTTCAGCATAGCCGTCACAAACTAAGAAGAGGAAGCCTAATCATCTACAACTAAATCTACACAAATCAAATCAAAAGATCTCTCTTTCTCTAATTCTTTTCTTTTGTTGGTGAGTATGATGATTCTCACAAGACTATTACAAACTAATTTGACTCGGTTATGAATGGATCACAAGAAAATGATGTGATTTGTAATTGTAAATTCTATATATTGTGGATTCTCTTATTATGTTATTATGTTGTCGTATGATGTAAATTATATATGCTATGTCATGCTATGTTGTAAATTCTCTTATGCTATGTCGTGCTATGTTGAGAATCATGTCAAGCTATGTTATACTATCATACTATGCCATGTTATAAATCATGCTATATTATGTTGTAAAATCATGATGTTGTTGGAACATGCTTAAAGTTATGTTTTTTTCTTAATTTAAATGGATCTTGTTTATGGGAATTTGCCTATTAGGTTAGGTGTACCCATAAACTTGAAACTATAATTAAATAAAACTTGATTATGGGAATTTGCCTATTGAGTTAGGTGTACCCATATAAAACCATGTTGTTAAAAAAATAGATGATGTTGATTCACACATGTTCATATGTAAGTTTATGAAAATTGATTGAGATTATATTAGGTGAATTTTGAACAAGTTGACACCTTTAAGTCCATGACATGTATAATCTATGCAAGTTGGACATATGCAAGTTTCACCCCTTATTATGATTCATTTGGTCACATATACATGTTGTTATTATGATAATCTCTTTTATGCTATGAGTTAGGCTATTCGAGTCTAACATATATTTTGCGAATAAACGTTCAAACGTGGGGTAGGGGTAATATTAGGAATTAATAAATTGGGTGCAATTTTGTAAGATTTTGCATACCATGAATGGATGTCCATAATTGAGTCAATTATGGACATTGTTAAAAATTGGAAGTAATTAATAATTCAAGTAGGGAATTATTAAAATTGGGGGAAAGTGGATTATTATTAATAATCAATGCTTAGGACACGAGGTTGGACCCGTTTGTGATGTAAACCTGCCCGGACCCGCCCGACAAATCCAGTAGTCACAAATATCGGCCCAATGTGAGAGGTCCTAGGCCCAAACTAAAGCATAACAGTTGTAAAGACACGAGGTTAGACTCTTTTATGGTGTAAGACTGCCCGGACCCGCCCGGCAAATCCAGCTGCCATAAATGCCAGTCTAATGTGAGAGGTCTTTATGAGGTTATGGCCTTAATGAACTAACAAATACTTAACCAGATAATCATGTAAGGTGGGACATGGGGGTTAAGTAGGTGCCTTGGGTGGCATGAGGAATCTGGTGGTTGCCTTTAGAGGCATTTGAAATACGATTAGACTTAACCAAACACACATGTAAATGAACATGACTAAGTGGGTTAAGTGGGATGGACTAATGGGGACAAGCTTAGGTGGAATGCTTGTGGTAAATAGTGGGGGCCCATTTCAACCAGTATCCCAAAACGTATCTTTGTGGGCTCGACCCAAGTCGAGGACGGGACACGCATACTGGGTTTGACTATAAGAGGCCAAAACAGGGAGCGGTGGCAACGCAAGTCCAACGGGTTTCATATGCGTGTGTGAACCCGGGCTGGTAGGTAAGACGTTGTTGCATCGTGTAGGTATAAGCCGTGCATGTCCGTTGTATCAGGTTGCCACTTTAGGGGAGTGATACACCCCACTGTGGGGCCAGCACGGGTATCTACGAGTTAGGGAGCCGATCGAATAATGGGAAGTAGGGTACACCTAGTGGAGATAGGGGCAGGCGGCACCTATGTAGTCAGCTAGGGGTACGTAAAGCCATTGGGAAAGTTTCTAAGTGAAGCTAAGTGGGATGAATCTTTAGGGTGACTGGTGTGGTGCAGTATAGTGTTTATCCTTTAGTATTTAGGAGCGCCTATAACGTTGCCTTTAGCGATTGTCTATGTCCTTAATCTGCTCTTCATAGACATTTTCTTGTTTTCCAGCTTATGCCTTAGTCCGGTTATTTTGGTAATAGTATTGTAGAATTATCATATTCACCAGACTTTATGTATGACCCCCTCTTTTCCATCCTTTTTCTCCCTTCAGGTCCGCAGGTTGGGCCAAGTTCTAGTGGAGTCTAGTTGGATCGCTTATCTACTGGAAAGCTTGGACTGCTGAAGTAAAGTCCAGCTTGTTATCTTTCTTTTTAATGGCTATTCATGTAATGGGATTATGTACTTGTTTTATCAAGATAGATATTGTACTTGACATTGAATATGGTGTTATGATGTAATCAAACATGTTTTGACTTCTGCTACAATGAAATAAAGTTTTTGAATTTCCAAGTACTATTTTATATCTGTCTTGTTGTAATTTTACTGTTCTATATTCACTTAAAACCTCCATGGAAGTTAATGCATTCCCTTTGTGAGTGACATTAATGGACGTGGGGTGTTACACGTGGTATCAGAGCATAAGGTTACCAGAACAGATAAAAAAAAAAATTTAGAAAAATATTTTTTTCTAAAGTATTTTTGGAAGAAGTGCTTTCAAAAAAAAACATGTTATTTAAAGAGAGTTTTTATGAAAAACATAATCCCAAATAGCCACATCCTTATCTTTATCTTTCGAATTCTCCATTTTGAATCATTCCTTTTTCGTTTCAGCATGGCTGAAGATCTTAATCTCCCAGAAGGTGTGACGATTCCAGGGTGGTTTAGGAGATACTTGGAGGCTAGGGCCACCACTGCAGGCCCAGCGGATACTCCTCCACCCCTAGTTGCGCCCATTCCTCCTCCTCCTCCTCCTCGTGTTGACACTTTTGCAAAGACGTGCAAGGAATTCAAGGCTATGGGAGGAAAAACTTTTCAAGGGACTGAGACGTTTGTGGAGGCCAGAGATTGGCTTAAGGAGACTGAGGAATTGTTGGATATCTTTGAAGTGGAAGATGGGAGGAAAGTCCGTTTAGCTGCTTGGTTAATGAAGGGAGAGGCCTCGTTTTGGTGGGAGGTCACTAACGGGGAACGTCCAGTTGATTCATGGGCGGATTTCAGATGAAGGTTTGAGGCAAAGTTTCTTTCAAGGGCAGAGGAGAACTTAAATATGAAAAAATTCCTGGCACTAAAGCAAGGGAGCTCATCAGTAAAGGAATATGTCAATAAATTTAATCAGTTAGCAAGGTTTGGCTTGGAGTTGGTGAACACGCCAGAGAAGAAAGCTTTGAGGTTCGTTAGAGGCTTGAATGAACCGTTGCAAGGGTTGGCTATGACCCACATCCCTATGGGAGCCACCTTTGAAAAGCTAGTAGAAATGGCACTTATGCATGAGGATAAGGCAGTTGAAAAGAAAGGGGATCAGAAGAAACCCCAACAGCAAAATAAGAAGGGTGGTAAAAACAATAATGGCAAAGGGAAGAAGAAATGCTTCAATTGTGGGACGCCTGGCCATCTCAGCAAAGATTGTAGAAAGAAAAAGAAGACTGGTTGTTTTCATTGTGGAGATGCGGGACATTTAGTGAAGGACTGTCCAAAGAAGGGGCAGAGGGCAGGGTCTACCTCGGGAGGACAGGTGCAGGCTCTTATGGCACCAGGGCAGGCAAGGGGGCAAGTTCAGGCTATTGCGGCCCCACCGCTGCAAGAAAGAGGTAGAACAATTTCTGTTGAAAGCTTAGTTTTTCTGTTTGATCATCCTGTCCGTACCTTATTCGATTCTGGCGCATCTCATTCGTTTATCTCTGCATCATTAGTTGAATCACTGCACTTGAACACCAGTTTAGTAGAGGATCCCTTGGTCGTTTCAAATCCAATTGGGGGTTCGGCTCATTTGACCATGATATGTTTGGATTTGAAAATCTCTATACTTAGCGTTGAATTTAGATGTGATGCTTATGTATTGGGCTTCACGGGCTATGGGCTAATTTTAGGAATGGATTGGTTGTCTAGAAATAGGGCCATTCTTGATTGTGAAAGGAGAGTAGTTAGGCTTGTGACTCGCCTTGGTAATGCTCTCGACATCTTTTGTAATCCCATAAATTACGTTATGCTAAGTTATCTTGAATCGCTTGACGCGTCTGTAGAGAACCTGCGATCGGTAGAAGTGGTCCGGGAATATCCGGATGTGTTTGAGGAGGTGAAGGGCTTACCTCCAAAGCGGGAGATAGACTTTCGAATTTATCTTGTGGATAATGCTAAACCCGTATCTTTGCCAGTGCGCCACATGGCTCCTCGTGAAAGGAGGGAACTCAATAAGCAAGTAAAGGAGTTGCTTGAGAAGGGGTTCATAAGACGTAGTATATCGGAGTGGGGTGCTCCAGTAGTTTTTGCCACAAAGGCGGATGGGTCTCTTAGACTTTGTATGGACTATAGAGAACTAAACAAGCTTACTAAAAAGAACCGACACCCACTGCCGAGGATTGACGATCTCTTTGATCAGTTAGTTGGCGCCTTAGTGTTTTCGCAGTTGGACTTAGCCACTGGCTTTCATCAACTGAGAGTGGCTGAGGATAGTATAGATAAGACTGCTTTTAGGACTCCTGACGGATTCTATGAATGGCTAGTGATGCCCTTTGGTTTGACAAACGCCCCTGCATATTTTGTTGATTTGATGAGTAGGGTGTTTAGGGAATACCTTAACAAATTCGTGGTAGTCTTTGTGGATGACATCTTAGTCTTTTCTAAGAATAAAGAAGAGCACTCCCTACATCTTAGGGAAGTGTTGGAAACCCTTCGAGCACATAACCTTAAGGCAAAATTTTCTAAGTGTCACTTCTGGAGGAAGGAAGTACGGTTCTTAGGGCACGTGGTTTCCAAAGAAGGGATAGCAGTGGATCCCGCAAAGGTAGTGGCCATCCAAGATTGGAAGGTCCCTAAAAATGCAACCGAAGTAAGAAGTTTCTTGGGGTTGGCTGGCTATTATAGGAAGTTTATCAAAGACTTCGCAAAAATATCAGCTCCATTAACACGGTTAACGAAGAAGAACCTGGTTTTTACGTGGGACAAAGATTGCGATGATGCGTTCCAACGTTTAAAGAGAGCCTTAACTTCAGCCCCAGTCTTAGTGCTGCCAGACGGGAATAAACCGTTTACCATCTATACTGATGCTTGTGGGACGGGACTTGGCGCGGTCCTCATGCAAGAGGGAAGAGTAATAGCCTATGGTGGAAGGCAGTTGAGGGTTCATGAAAAGAATTACCCCACGCATGACTTAGAGCTAGCCGCAATTGTTTTCGCGCTTAAGTCTTGGCGTCACTATCTTCTTGGTGAGAAATTCGAACTGTTCACTGACCACAAATCATTAAAATACTTATTCTTTCAGAAGGATTTGAATTTAAGGCAGCAACGGTGGATGGAATTCTTAGCCTCCTACGATTTTGAAATAGCATATACCCCGGGCAAGGGCAACGTGGTGGCAGACGCCTTAAGTAGGAAAAGGTTGTCCTTGAGTCTTTTGTTTGTTGAACGACAAAGCTTAGAATTCATCTCTATGTTTGACTTTAGACCCTCCGTTGACTTAGTACCCGGTCTGTTAGCATCCTTGGAGGTTAGACCTACACTTCTACGACGGGTTGGTGAGGCACAGCGAGACGACCCACGGTTGGTTGAGATAGTAGAAAAGCTCAAAGGGGGGGGGGAGTCGTCAAGCCATCTTCGTAGGTATACCCTAGACGATAAGGGTTGGTTACGAAGGGATAATAGACTTTGTGTACCGCAAGACAAAGACTTAAGGAAGGCCATTCTTGATGATGCTCATCGCTCAAAAATGACCATTCATCCCGGCGGGGATAAGATGTACAAAGATATGAAGCGGGTTTTCTTTTGGGCCGGTATGAAAAAGGATGTGGCCGAGTACGTCGCTAGATGCTTGGTGTGCCAACGAGTTAAAGCAGAACAAAAGAAACCCGGTGGGTTGCTTCACCCATTAGAAGTTCCACTATGGAAATGGGAAAGCATCTCAATGGATTTTGTGGATGGATTACCAAGATCAAAGAAGGGTAACACGGGGATTTGGGTTATAGTAGATAGACTTACTAAAAGCGCCCATTTTATTCCCGTGAAAAGTAAGAGGACTGCTCCGTGATTGGCTTCTGTATACATTAAGGAGATAGTTCGTTTGCACGGTATTCCTTCTAGTATAGTAAGCGACCGTGACCCCATCTTTACTAGCGAATTTTGGAAGAGTTTACAAGAGGTGGTAGGGACTCAGCTATGTTTGAGCACCGCATATCATCCTCAGACAGACGGCCAGACCGAGAGGGTGAATCGCATTCTAGAGGATCTTTTAAGGCTTTGTATCCTAGACTTTGGGGGTACATGGGAAGAGCACCTTCCGTTAGTAGAATTCGCATATAACAATAGCTTTCAGTCTAGTATTGGCATGGCACCTTTCGAAGCTCTTTATGGAAGGCCTTGCCGTTCGCCTACATGTTGGTGGGAATCTACCGATAAAATCCTACTTGGGCCCGATATGGTTAGGGAAACCTCGGAGAAGATTGAGTTGATTCGAAGGAGGATGAAAGCAGCACAAGATAGGCAAAAAATCGTATGCTGATAAGAGGAGGACAGATCTTGAGTTTGACATTGGGGACATGGTTTTTATCAAAGTATCTCCGTTACAGAATGTTGTTCGCTTTGGGTCCGTGGGGAAATTAGCACCAAGGTTTGTAGGGCCGTTTCCTGTAAAAAACAGGATTGGGAAGATGGCATATAGGGTGGAGTTGCCTGAGAAACTTAGTGGAGTACACGACGTATTCCATGTATCACATTTGAGGAAGTGTTTGCACAAGACCGCGGAGGTGGTAGAGCCGAGCTTGCTTAAAGAGGTGGAAATAGAGCGTGATGCAACAATTAGACGAGCTCCTACATGCATTCTTGGGTCGGAGATCAAAAAGTTGAGGAATCGAGAGGTCAGACTGGTTAAAGTGCAATGGGGAGATGATGAGAGCAACGCAACTTGGGAGACAGAAGAGAAGATGCGTTCGTTGTACCCTTTTCTTTTTGAGGGTATGTCTTTTAATTTCTCCTTTATCGCTTAGCTTATCTTATCTTATCTTTAGTATGTCCTCTCATTAGTATCTTTGACCTTTAGTTAGGATAATCCTATGGTTGAAACATGTGTTTGAGACATGTTATGTATGATGGATGCAAAATGGATGCAAGTGTTTGCTAGTGGTTGCTCGTGGATGCATATATACACACACTTTAGGCACTAGATCGGCTCAGTCACTTCATATTGCATATTGCATATATATGGATGTATTTAGTATAATGGATGTATAATGGTTGTACCATCATATGGATGCTGCATTCGGTTGAATGGGTGTGCACGCATAAAGAAGTAGTATGTAAGCAATTAGGATCTTTTGCATACATAATGGATTCATGACACTTACATAATTTGCATTAAGGAGGTCAACTGAATCAGTAGACCGCCTGATTTCGCATTAGGTAAGGACATGTACACACACTTGCATATGATCATAAAGAATTAGAAGTCTTTTAAGGACAATGGATGCCTGTGTATGATGGATGAGTAGATGGACGTTTGGATGGTAGGATATACATTCTTCCAGACTTGAAGATTTCGGGGACGAAATCCTAAAAGGAGGGGAGAATGTAACACCCCGAATTTTCTATTAACACTAAAGTTGCTAAAATATTAATAAAGTGTGTAAGAGAGGGGATGTATCTAATATGAATATAAAAATATTAATAAGTGTGTAAGAGAGGGGATGTATCTAATATGAATATAAAAATATTAATAAGTGTGTGAGAGAGGGGATGTATCTATTATGAATATAAAAATATTAATAAGTGTGTAAGAGAGGGGATGTATCTAATATGAATATAAAAATATTAATAAGTATGTAAGAGAGGGGATGTATCTAATATGTATATAAAAACAATAATAAGTAAAGGGGGATGTATCTAATATGTACATTGTAGAAAAAATATATATATTTATGACATGAATAGAAGTTTATTAATATGCTGAGTGTTTGCTGAGTCACTTCTGACTCATTGCTGAGTCAACAAGATAAACCCCATCTTGTCTGAACGGCTGCGGTTATTTCTAGGTTAAATCTAATGGCCTAAATGAATTCTAAAATCTATAAATAAGTGGGTAGACCCTAGACCTAAATCACTTGTAAAATTAGAGAAGCTACCGTCATGCTGCTGCCATGGAGTTCAGCATAGCCGTCACAAACTAAGAAGAGGAAGCCTAATCATCTACAACTAAATCTACACAAATCAAATCAAAAGATCTCTCTTTCTCTAATTCTTTTCTTTTGTTGGTGAGTATGATGATTCTCACAAGACTATTACAAACTAATTTGACTCAGTTATGAATGGATCACAAGAAAATGATGTGATTTGTAATTGTAAATTCTATATATTGTGGATTCTCTTATTATGTTATTATGTTGTCGTATGATGTAAATTATATATGCTATGTCATGCTATGTTGTAAATTCTCTTATGCTATGTCGTGCTATGTTGAGAATCATGTCAAGCTATGTTATACTATCATACTATGCCATGTTATAAATCATGCTATATTATGTTGTAAAATCATGATGTTGTTGGAACATGCTTAAAGTTATGTTTTTTTCTTAATTTAAATGGATCTTGTTTATGGGAATTTGCCTATTAGGTTAGGTGTACCCATAAACTTGAAACTATAATTAAATAAAACTTGATTATGGGAATTTGCCTATTGAGTTAGGTGTACCCATATAAAACCATGTTGTTAAAAAAATAGATGATGTTGATTCACACATGTTCATATGTAAGTTTATGAAAATTGATTGAGATTATATTAGGTGAATTTTGAACAAGTTGACACCTTTAAGTCCATGACATGTATAATCTATGCAAGTTGGACATATGCAAGTTTCACCCCTTATTATGATTCATTTGGTCACATATACATGTTGTTATTATGATAATCTCTTTTATGCTATGAGTTAGGCTATTCGAGTCTAACATATATTTTGCGAATAAACGTTCAAACGTGGGGTATGGGTAATATTAGGAATTAATAAATTGGGTGCAATTTTGTAAGATTTTGCATACCATGAATGGATGTCCATAATTGAGTCAATTATGGACATTGTTAAAAATTGGAAGTAATTAATAATTCAAGTAGGGAATTATTAAAATTGGGGGAAAGTGGATTATTATTAATAATCAATGCTTAGGACACGAGGTTGGACCCGTTTGTGATGTAAACCTGCCCGGACCCGCCCGGCAAATCCAGTAGTCACAAATGTCGGCCCAATGTGAGAGGTCCTAGGCCCAAACTAAAGCATAACAGTTGTAAAGACACGAGGTTAGACTCTTTTATGGTGTAAGACTGCCCGGACCCGCCCGGCAAATCCAGCTGCCATAAATGCCAGTCTAATGTGAGAGGTCTTTATGAGGTTATGGCCTTAATGAACTAACAAATACTTAACCAGATAATCATGTAAGGTGGGACATGGGGGTTAAGTAGGTGCCTTGGGTGGCATGAGGAATCTGGTGGTTGCCTTTAGAGGCATTTGAAATACGATTAGACTTAACCAAACACACATGTAAATGAACATGACTAAGTGGGTTAAGTGGGATGGACTAATGGGGACAAGCTTAGGTGGAATGCTTGTGGTAAATAGTGGGGGCCCATTTCAACCAGTATCCCAAAACGTATCTTTGTGGGCTCGACCCAAGTCGAGGACGGGACACGCATACTGGGTTTGACTATTAGAGGCCAAAACAGGGAGCGGTGGCAACGCAAGTCCAACGGGTTTCATATGCGTGTGTGGACCCGGGCTGGTAGGTAAGACGTTGTTGCATCGTGTAGGTATAAGCCGTGCATGTCCGTTGTATCAGGTTGCCACTTTAGGGGAGTGATACACCCCACTGTGGGGCCAGCACGGGTATCTACGAGTTAGGGAGCCGATCGAATAATGGGAAGTAGGGTACACCTAGTGGAGATAGGGGCAGGCGGCACCTATGTAGTCAGCTAGGGGTACGTAAAGCCATTGGGAAAGTTTCTAAGTGAAGCTAAGTGAGATGAATCTTTAGGGTGACTGGTGTGGTGCAGTATAGTGTTTATCCTTTAGTATTTAGGAGCGCCTATAACGTTGCCTTTAGCGATTGTCTATGTCCTTAATCTGCTCTTCATAGACATTTTCTTGTTTTCCAGCTTATGCCTTAGTCCAGTTATTTGGTTAATAGTATTGTAGAATTATCATATTCACCAGACTTTATATCTGACCCCCTCTTTTCCATCCTTTTTCTCCCTTCAGGTCCGCAGGTTGGGCCAAGTTCTAGTGGAGTCTAGTTGGATCGCTTATCTACTGGAAAGCTTGGACTGCTGAAGTAAAGTCCAGCTTGTTATCTTTCTTTTTAATGGCTATTCATGTAATGGGATTATGTACTTGTTTTATCAAGATAGATATTGTACTTGACATTGAATATGGTGTTATGATGTAATCAAACATGTTTTGACTTCTGCTACAATGAAATAAAGTTTTTGAATTTCCAAGTACTATTTTATATCTGTCTTGTTGTAATTTTACTATTCTATATTCACTTAAAACCTCCATGGAAGTTAATGCATTCCCTTTGTGAGTGACATTAATGGACGTGGGGTGTTACAGTTCGGCTCGTCCATTTCTGTTATGTTCGGGGCTCTGGTTTGGCTCCTCCATTTCGGTTCGGTACTCCGGTTTGGCTCCTCCATTTCGGTTCGGTGCTCCACTCCAACTCCAACCCTATGCAAGTGGCCCTCCTTTTTGCCATGCTCCAGTTCGGTTCGGTTCGTCTTATCCGATCAGATCCGGATCCCTATAGAATTTCCAATGAGCTATTTTTCGCCAAACGACGACGTTTTTAACCAATCTAACTTTTCTATGCAATCATAAAACATACCAAATAGCAGTAACAACATATAGGTTCAATCAAAAGATCAAACAACATTCATGTTCATAGAATGGGACTAATTAACCCTAATTACTCTTAATCCCCTAAATTCTGGGATTAACAAAACAAATCCAAATTAGCCCAATTTCATATATATGACATAAAATATGATTTTAGAATTTATGCATATTTTTATGAGTCATAATTTCGCTAATTACCACTAATCACCCCTAGTTAGCCATGATTATTGTATTAAACATGCAAATCACTAAAAAATGACCATTTTTTATTAACTAATGAGATAACTTTAAGATAAGGGATATATATTAATAATAATAATTATAAACCTTTGTTGTTCTCTTAAAACGATTCTATCTTTACTAAGCTTGGGTTTCAATTGCAACCTAATCACCATGTGTATGTCATTTAGGTTATAACCAAACACATAACCTGCCCATGAGTGTTTGTCTTGCCTCACTCTTGATTTCTTTATCCTCTACAAAAGGTTTCTCATAAACAAGCAACATTGTGGAGTGAGGTAATAATGACCAAACAAATAGTACACACACTTCAAGCATGCAATTGTAAATCAAAACATTTTCTCTTATATTTAAACTAACCTTAATGTGCAAATCATTACAACATAACGGTTAAAGTTACCCAAGGCTCAGGTAATCGCCAAACCTAGGCTCTGATACCAAATATGGTTTCTGTCCAAAGATGCCACCGCCGGAACCTCAGACACTAGTTTTACGGCCAGCCTCCCGACAGCAACAACCAACCCCAACCGGGACATGTAGGGGTAAGAGTCAATGCTTCGCCATAGATCACAAGGCGAGAACCCCCTATCACGCACAACAGAAACCAGCTCTGATACCAAATGTTAGGGGTGGGCATAAACCGTACCGCAATACGGAAACCGCCCAGACCGAACCGCAAAAACGGTGCAGAAAACCGCATCGAATTCTCTCTCTAAAGTAAATAACCCAAACCGAACCGACCTGCAATGATGCGGTTCGGTTGCTCTTTGAACTTTGACCAAACTGTATTCAACCGAACCGAATAACTACATTGATAATTTTATAATAAAAATATAACTAATTCTTATCTAACCTTTTATTTTAACAATGCATATTCTATTATCAGCACATGTCGTTTTTATATTAATAATAATCGTTATCACAAAAGAAAAATTTATAGTTTCAGTATTGTAGTTTCTATATCATTTATTTGGGTAATATTAGTTATAAAATTATTTGAGTTACCCTATTTAATATTTATGCATTAATTAGTGCTTATGCTTGGTTAATGTATTTCATTAATGTAAAAATGAAGTATTCATATAGTTAGAAACCAATCTTTCAATTCACGATTACGCTATGTGTTTTAACCTTTAAGCGACAATGTCACATAATTATAAATTGATTGTTGATGTAAGTAATTCTATTCTTTGATATTTAATACGGGTTCAAACCAAACCGAAGCGTAACCGGACCGTATTGCAATAAAACCGAATTGTAACTAAACCATTTGAACGATTAGTATAATGGTTTGTATTTTGAATAAACCGTTTAATGCGGTGCGGAAGCAGTTTGGCCTCCAAACCGCACCAGACCGAACCGAGCCTACCCCTGCTAAATGTAAAGACCCACTAATTTGAAAGGCCCAAAATCAATTATAAACGTCATTAAACACGATTGCAACTAATTTTAGATATTAAAAGTAGTGGACCTTAAGTATATAAGATTTAAAAAATGCTAGAAACCATGAATAATATGGAATATCACATGATGGAATAATTTACATAAATAAATCATCATAATGCATTTTATTACATCAAACATCCATAGAAAAAACAGCAACAATACATAATAAATGAATTTTAAATAAACAACCTGTGGGTCCAACATGTAGGCTGAGCTCCCTTCTGTTCTTCTTTTTGCAATCTCACATCCTCTAACTTTACAAATTCTATACATAGAGAAAAAAAGAGTTTCAACTATATTTGGACTGCGCCTAACCCTATACACCCCAGCCCAACCTAAGGGATCCAGTGGATATTGCATAGGAAAAGACTGCCTAAGAACCCCTTTTGAGGGATCAAGCCCACATAGTTCTATTTCCTTCTCTTCTCCTGCATCCAAATACTTGTTAGTACATTACAACCATTGCGTCCATTACAATAAATATGATTCAATACAATCAGTGCAAACTTGGAGATTGATGTAATCAGCATAAGTAATACAAACAATGCATTAACGCAATCAAATAAGAGTAGAAAATAGTATCTTAACCATTTGTCACAACATCTCAACATATGACGTAAAAAAAATAAAAATTACATGCATTCTTCAAAAACCAACAACATCCAATGGCAATGCCAACTTGTAAAATGAAAAGATAACAACATTGATATATTTAACTATTATTTATCAATAAATAATTATACACCATCAATGTATGTATAAACCACATAGCCATCAATGCATGGTAATCTAATTAGTATTGGTAACACAATGTTTACCCTTAAATAACCATGATTAACTACACATTAGTTTGAAGTAATCAATGGTAAAACATCGCATAAACATCTTTAATGCGATCTATCAACGTGAAACAAAACATGTAGTAACTAAAACATCATATATTGGAACCATTCCATCACATTTACCATAATGGTTTTTATTACAAGTATAAGATTATCATATTATTGTTTATTGTAAAAAGAAACTTTGTTGCTTTATTCAGTTTTAGAATTTTCATTGTTCCTTCCTTCAAAACATTATATTTTATCAAAACAAAACATATCGAATAACATTAAAAATCAACTATATTATTGTCTTACAAAAAATAATAACAATTTTAATATTAAATACTTTTAACACAATAGAAAGTCATGTTATTCCCATTTATTCCAAAGGAATGCAATTTTCATTAAAGCTGGATTATTATCTATAAAAACTTATTTTGTTGAATAGCAATAAGCATCCTTTGTTACTATTCACGACTATCTTCAATAATATTAATAAACATATCCAAACATTCCAAATTAATTTCATCATTTCTTTTCTTTTCCAAAAACTGTTATTTATAAATAACACATACAAACTATGGATGATCACACTTTCCATTATTTATCATATTTTAATATCATTACTCAACTTTATTCATTTTATTTTAATGAATCACTCAAATATTCAAATCCATCGCTTATTTCAACTAAAATTTTAATAGTGCAATGATTTGTAAAAAAATAGTAAACTTAGACCCGATGCATCCAAAATGTCTCAAATATCAAATAATTGTCAACATATCATGTCATAAATTAGTAATCATGTATGTTCTTCGAAAGACGATAAATCTATAATTTATATTCAATTATTAAATCAAAGAACTCATACCAGTCTCATACAATCACGATCTATACACGTGTTATCTCTCCATTTTATTTGACACATGTTCTCCTTTGTTGTAGGAAATTGTTGTGAACCTTGCATAAGCTTTCTTCCTATTTCTCCTTCATTTTGATCCTTTTTCCACTCTTTGATTTAGCATATAATCTTTTCACTATTTGTATTAAGGAAAATTTGTAGAGGAAAATAAGATGTGCCTATGGAATTTTCAAGAGGGAAGAGGAAAACAAAAGAAGAGGATGGAGGTTAGGTTGGATTTGGCTTGTTTATATAGGATCTAAAGACTGATTTTGTCCAATGGACCAACCATAGAAATTTTAAATTACATTATAGTTGTTGTCTTTATTACTTCGTAGTAAAGTAAGATATTATAATACATCTCATATGTCCATTCTTATTTTCTTCCAATCAACAACAGAAAAAGAGAGATTTGAATATACCATTTAAAATGGAAAATCAATGAATATGTTTTGAAACCTATTTAAAAATTGCTACTTATATAAGAGAATTAATTGTTATTCTTTAGGAAACAAATTCCTAATAAGACAAACTAATTGACATACATGTCAGTCAATGCTTACTTAATCTTTACATGTGCAATTAATAATTTATTGCTCCATAGTATATAAAATTGTGGCATTTACATATTTATACATATATTGGGTAATTAAAATTTATCCAACATTTGTAAGAATAGGCAATAAACCCCATGACCATCCATAAATCAAATATGTCGTTTGTAACACCCCATATTTTCCATGAATATTAAAATTAACAAATCTAAGAACACTTAATTTTATTTGTCAGAATTAAGTAAAACGGGTTGCGCCATTGCGTTCGTCTCAGAATTCTGCTTGAGATAGAGTCCGAGTTTCCGTGAATCGGACTCCGTACGAAGAAGTTATTGAGTTCAGAAGATTTCAAGAATAAACAAAAAATAATAATTAAAATCAAAAACCAGTTCAAAATTCAAAATTCAGACAGAACAGGCTGATCGGGAAATTTCCCGCCCAGGGTGTCGACCCCCCCAGGGGGAGTCGACACAAGTGTCGACCCCCCTATAGGGGAGTCGACATAGGTGTCGACCCCCTGTAGGGAGTCGAACCCTTTGAGATCTGCCTCCTGTGACGAATTTCTGTAGTGCTGAGCTGATGTGGCCTTCTCTGATTGGCCAATGACTAATTTATGAGGTGTTAGGGCATAAGTGCCGTGTTATTATTGACCGGATGACACATCTCTTTGGTTTGATGGCTTTGATTTCTCCTAAATAATCTAAAGGCTATAATTAATCTTAGACGTCTATATATACATAGCCAAACCTAGACCCTAACCTTATAACCCTAAGACTATGGTGTTGTCATGTTGTTCGTCTACAAGCTAGCCTAGCCTCCTTCATCTTCTCCTAACTAGAAAAATAAATCCGAACTATTAATCGATTAGAAGAACTTCAAATCAAATGTCTACATCAAAGGATACCTTTTCAAATTCAGAAATCAGATCACAGAAATCAAGATCCGTCCTTTTTCTATAAGTACAGTTATTGTTTAGATGTGAACACCTAATAAGAAATCATGACATTAATAACTGGATCTAGAACTATGCCTAATTCTATTCGTGCTTATCCTTTTGTCAATTTTGAATTGCCTATGAGACTATTGTGATTGATGTAATGACACCTATCGTGCCTATGAGACTATTGTGATTGACATAATGAAACCTGACATGCCTATGAGATTGTTGGATTGACAAAATGGAACCTATTATGCCTATCGAACTGTTAAGATTGATTTATCATGTTGTAAATCCTATTCCTATGAGACTATTGGACTGACACAATTGAACCTACCATGTTGTATATGCAAATTACATGATAAGTTATATTCATACATGCTTACATGTTTTGATCCAAGCTAGTACCCATGTTTAAGATCTTTATAAGTTCATGCTTATACAATTAGAACTATGCTAGTTCGCATGTTAATTGGATCTAATTTAAATGTAAGATCACATTCATGTGCTTAATTAAGTTTATGTCGTTCTATCCCAAATTTATACTACGCATGTTGATCTATATTGTTTATGCTTGTTGGAATGTTACATGTCCCTTTCTTTTCCCTTTTGTTTATAAGTTAGGCTAATTTGCAAGCCTAACGTTCTATGTGAATTATGCGAACGGATAAGGGGGGAGACGTTGGGGAAAAAATATTACGCTACATGCTATTGGCATAGATTGGCTCATAATCATGTAAATAATTAGTAGCATGAAATGGTAGAATTTGTATACCTAGTATTTTGGACATAATTTAGAGGGTAAATGGGGGCATGACTTGAATTGACAACACTTGTGGATAATTAACATATAAACATAAATTGTAAATATGTAAGTTAATAAAAAAAATGAATATGCCTAACCCGAGGTTAGATTGAGTTACGGTGTAAGACTGCCCGGAACCGCCTGGCACATCCAGCAAACGTAACAATATAGATCTAATGTGAGAGGTTAGCACATTAAGCCCAAAAACCCGAGGTTAGATTGAGTTGCGGTGTAAGACTGCCTGGAACTGCCCGACACATCCAGCGACCGCAACAATATAGATCTAATATGAGAGGTTGGTGCTTTAAAGAATGAATTAAAGCTAAGAAATAGACAGGCTAAGAACGGTAGGGTTAAGTTAACACAACAGGGAAACACTTAACCAATGTAACATGACAATTGGTAGGGTTAAGTTAACACAAGAGGGCAACACTTAACCAATGTAACATGATAAGTGGTAGGGTTAAGTTAACACAAGAGGGCAACACTTAACCAATATAACATGATGTGTGATAGGGTTAAGTAACACAAGAAGGAAACACTTAACCAATACAACATGATGTGTGATAGGGTTAAGTAACACAAGAGGGCAACACTTAACCAATGTAACATGACAAGTGGGCGGGTTAAGTTAACTCGACTGGATTGATGACACTTAACCAATATAACATGATGAACGAGTGGGGTTAAGTTAATGGGAAACACTTAACCAATATAACATGATGAACGAGTGGGGTTAAGTAAATAGGAAACGCTTATCCAATATAACATGATGAACAAATGGGGTTAAGCTAAGGGGAAACACTTAACCGATTACAACATGATTGAATGAGAAGGGTTAAGCTAATAAGAAACACTTAACCAACATGACATGATGTGTGGATGGGTTAGTTAACTTGAATGGATGGATAAAACTTAACCAATTTAGGGGGTATACAAATAGACCCTAGGAAACCCAAGTAACGGGGACCTATTTCAGCAGTAACCCACATAGATGTATCACGGTACCCTGAAACAAGGAAGGGTGGGGCACGATTACTGGGCTGATTATAAGCAATCAAAATAGCGGTAGGGGGTGCAGTAGTGTAGTTCCGACGGAGTATGGGCATGCACGTTCTCCGGAGTGGAAAAGCATGCACTGGGCATTAGTAGTATACACTGTGCATCTAGAGTTTGTTTCGGGTTTCTATCATAGGGATTGATACACCTTATGGTGGGACCAGCACAGGGTATCTACATGCAAGAGAAGGCCGACATACACAAACACAAGGAAAGTTAATACAAGTAAGGAGCCGATCGATAGGGTAGTAAGGGTACATCTAACATCTTCATGGCAATTAGGCTGGTTGAGGTAAGATCCTTATACTAGATGTACACCTAAAGGCTACTACCATTGCAGGGTTGGGATCACCTTATTTTATAACACATGATACTAGTTGGGACACTAGTAGGGGATACAGATCCATTTTTCACAGGATACTAGTTGGGACACTAGTGGCGAATACGAATCGTTCTATAAAAGACACTAGTTAGGATGCTAGTTGGGTGGTGCAGAGAAAATAGGAAATCAGAGAAAGAACCGAAGAACATTCAGTGTATCTTACCTTGTCATATCTAACGATCATTATTTGTTGTCTTGCTATGCTTATTATCATGGTTATGTCTAGTATTTAGTTTATTCACGTCATGATCCTTTTACCTGTTTACATGCTGAATAATCACTGGACTTACCAGACTTATGTCTGACCTGTTTTCTTTCGCCTTCTTTTCATCCGTCCCCCCCCCCAGGTTCACAGGAAGGGAATATCACCACTTAGCTCAGTTTTCTTTCCAAGCTCGAAGAAAGACAATGTATTGCTTTGGACTCTCTTTTCCACTGCTATGGCTGGCTCATGCTTTATTAGGGAATATCATTGTCGTTTTATGCTTCTTTATTTTGTTAAACAAGACAGATACTTGTTGTAATGGGTAAGGGTGTTTTAGTGTTGGAAAACAATCTTTATACAAGATGTTTTACCAAGCTGCTGTTCTATCAATGAAGTAAAGTTTTATGTATTTTCCGCTGTTTAAAAATTTTGTCTGTTTTGTAATTTATCTGTTCTATACACTTATGACGCTCCACTAAAGTTAATGCATTCCCTTTGTGAGTGACCTTAATGGAGGTAGGGTGTTACACGTGGTATCAGAGCTGAAGGTTACCAGAACAGATAAAGGATTTTGAAACCCGTTTTCAAAAGCATTTTTATAAAGAAGTATTTTCAAAAACATGTTTTAAAGAAGCATTTTCCCAGAGAAAAGTATTGTTTTTAAAAGGCATATTCCCCAAAGCCATATGCACTACCTTTCGATTCTCTACTTGAATTTCTTCTTCCTTTCTTTTCTCCATAGTTTCGTAGGCATACGGCACATGTTGATGGAAAAGTAGTGCCCAACCTCCATCTGTGGCCATAGTAGTTTCACCTGCGGCTAATCTTCTTTCAAGCTTAGTAGGCTACCATGCGATGGAGGCAGTCTCGAGAAACTTGTCAACAAGCTACACAAGGATAAGAATAAGGGAGTTTGGGCTAAGGAGCACAAGCCCAAGGATTAGAAGCTTGTTGATATGGCTTTATCCACGCAGAAGGAGTAAGGTGAATAGAAAGAGGCCAAAATGGAAGAATCATGAGCAAGGGATTGGAATGTAAGAAGGGTGTAAGAAATAATAGATCCTGCGACAAGAGGAAATGTCTTTTCTGTGGTATAGCGGGTCATTTAATTGTAGGAAGAAGAAGACAGGTGGTTGTTTTCGGTATGGTGAAGCAAGGCATCTTATCAAGGATTACCGAAGGACAAGGACTGTAACAACCCGAAAATCAGACCCAATTTAAAAAAATTTATTTTTGAGAATTTTATAGTAAAATCTGCCAGAATTTGAAATTTCCATTTTTAAATAACATTTTTTTTATTATGGAAAATTGACATTTCGCAAACGAACCCCGTTTCCGACGAAACCACTTTTGTTGGAACCGGAATGTCGAATTATTGCTAGGTTTCAATTTTTAGAATTTTTCGACTTAATATGTGAGCGGGGTGAAAGAAACTGTGTTTGGGTCAATACAGTCAAAATTGAACGACTTAAAAATGGCCATTTTTCAAACAGCCTCAGAATTCGATGAAAATAATTTTGTTGGATTCGTATCGTCAAAACATAGCCAAAAATATCTTTTTTGGATTTTTCCGGGTTCGTAAGTGGCTCCGGCGGATTTTTGATAGTGTCAGAATTAAAAATATAAAGGAATTTATTTTTAATTTCGAAAATTGGGGGTCGAGATGACCTTTTGGGCCTGCGAGACATGGTTATATGGATCCGGAATGGGGGTTATTGGGTAGGGTAGCTTTCTGTTGGACTGGATTTTGAATAATATGAGAGAAATGGTTTTTTTGTAAAAATTACAATAAAATAATATAAAAAGGAGAAAACCTAATTAAAAAAAAACACTATTCCCTCTCTTCCTCACAGCCGCCGTCCCCTACCCTCAATGGCCGAAATTTCTTCTTCCAATTGCTCCCTCTCTTCTTCGAATTAAAATCCAACTCTCATCCCACATCAAAGATCATCTCCTCCTCTTCAATCTCATACGGTTGGATCTCGTCTGGAGCCACCAATTCGCCGAAACCCGTACCCAAACCGCCGCCGTTCGGGCCCGTCGCCACCACCCTAGGCCGAACCGAGTTCAGCCATTCCGGTCCCCCTTCGAGCGCCTCTCTTCCCTCTCCGCTCCGGTGTCTTCTGATCGGGTCCTAGTGTTGTGTATCGAAGATTAAAGCTTACCCTAGTTTTGAACGTAAGGTAGAAGTTGCGGCCAAATACTGGAGGTAGAAGAAGAAGGTTAATTTCTTAATTAACCAATTAATTAATTAATCTAATTTATTTTATAATTTGTTTTGACCATATCTAATTCATTTCAAACCGGAATTCGATGATTTCAGCGACGTTGTGATCGTATTGAGCAGATCTACGCGGCTGGACTGAAAAGGACCAATTTTGAACACCTTGAATTTTGGGGCATAAATCGCAATGACTGTGAGACTCTTTATTTAAATTTAATAATTAATTAAATTATTCAATTGCGATGTGAATTTAATATGACTACGATTCCGATCTATTTATTTGGTCATGGTTTACGATGTTTGTTCTATGTTTGAATAATTCATATGATTACCATTTCATGATATGTTATGTTATCACTTGTTATCTATGATTGTCACATGTTACCCCTTATGTCAGTATTTGATTTATTTTATTTATCAATTTCGAATCAATAGAAATTTGATTTCCATATTATCACTTGTGTTCGAATTAAATTGAAATGATTTGATTATCCATTCAAATCAAAAGGAATTTGACTATCATCTATATTTGAATTGATCTAGGATTATCAACTCAATATAGAAAGAAAGGAAAGTAGAAGAAATTGAAAAAGAACAAAACTTGATATTGACTTTATTTTCATTTCTTTGAAAAAGAACAAAACTTGACATTGACTTTATTTTCATTTCTTTGAAAAAGAACAAAACTTGATATTGACTTTATTTTCATTTCTTTGAAAAAGAACAAAACTTGATATTGACTTTATTTTCATTTCTTTGAAAAAGAACAAAACTTGATATTGACTTTATTTTCATTTCTTTGAAAAAGAACAAAACTTGATATTGACTTTATTTTCATTTCTTTGAAAAAGAACAAAACTTGGTATTGACTTTATTTTCATTTTGAGTAAACAAAATATGTGAATTGTTTGTTTTTTTCATTTTTGTGAAAAATAAAGAGGACAAAAACCATTTGAGTCATTCATTTGCAATTTCTATTTGCAAATGAAAAGAGTAAAATCATTTGAAACATTTTATATGTTTAGCAAAAGAGAACATGATGTGTAATTCATTTTGGTCACATTTTATATGTTAACAAAAATGAACAAAAATATGTTATTGGCTTTATATTCATTTTCTTTGTAAAAGAAAAAGGAACAAAATATGTTATTGGCTTTATATTCATTTTCTTTGTAAAAGAAAAAGGAACAAAATATGTTATTGGCTTTATATTCATTTTCTTTGTAAAAGAAAAGGGAACAAAATATGTTATTGGCTTTATATACATTTTCTTTGTAAAAGAAAAAGAAACAAAATATGTTATTGGCTTTATATTCATTTTCTTTGTAAAAGAAAAAGAAACAAAATATGTTATTGACTTTATATTCATTTTCTTTGTAAAAGAAAAAGAAACAAAATATGTTATTGACTTTATATTCATTTGTCGCATTTTGTATGCAAAACAAAAGAGAACAAAAATATGTAAATCATTTTGTCGCATTTTGTATGTAAAACAAAAGAGGAAAAAATTGGTGAAGTGTCTTTATTGATATTTTCTCATGTAAAGAAAAAGAACAAATATGTGGATTGTTTTCTTTTATTCACATTTTCTAGAGCGAATAAAAGTGTAAATTTTGTGAACCTCTTGTATTTACATTTTTAGTGTAAATAAAAGATACAAACTATGTGAATCACATTATTTGCAAATTTCTATTGTAAATAAAAGATATAAGATTGGTAATGTACTTTATTTAATATTATGATTATTAATAAAAAGACAAGATAAAAATTTACATTTTTTTTATTTACATTGTTTTGATAAAATGAAAGATAAAGTTATGAAATGCATTTTCATTCATAAATAAACCGATAAAGTTATGAAATACAATTTCATATACAAATAAAGAGGGTTTGGACGGGAAATGTAATTTTATCAAAATCCACGTATGATAAGAGAGAAGACAAAACCATAAACAAAATCATGTTATGATTGATTGCACTTGCTTGTTTTGTATTGACTGACTTGTGTGAATCGCCGAATGGATGTATATTTAGATAAATATTAATTAGGCCATCTATCGACCTAAAGCGTCGTTAAGAAAGTATAAAACTATTTTTACTAAATAGAAATAGTGGAAAGCATTTTAAAGCATCTCTAACGATACAAATTGGTTTTGTAATTTATACAACTACGAAAATTATTTGGAAAACCGAGTTTAATCTCATTCCAATTAATTATACGGCGACATTAAATTGAAGAGTTGAAGACGACGGTTGAAGACCGACGATCTTCAAGACGGATGGTTGTATTGCTGTCGTTGGCCTTAATGGGAGTAGCTACCTTGAGGGGTCGATGGTAGTGATCGTCCGAACGTTCTTGTTGATGGTTCGGATTTGCGAGTGTCTTTATTTCCCACGAAATAAGACGACTCCGGTTTCGTTCAGACCCAGAACGGACTTGTAAATGGATCGCATGCCTGACGTCGAAATTTATTTCATGTAATAAATTTGGTTTTTGTTTGATGTACAAAGGCTTGGTGGCGGAGGATTTATCCTCTTGCTTAACACCCCTTTTTATGTTAAATAATTTTCAATCGCGTGATATGAGTTGTCGACGTGACATGCCAAGTTGCACTCGAACAAGGCTTATTGTTGCAAAGCAGAGCCTTGTAGGATGATCAAAGCATGGTCCAGTATGGGCGCAGCTTTGTGTATACGTTACTTCGCGAGCTTCACACCCCGGTGGAGTCTAAAACGGAGCAAGGGAACGCAGGGAGTGCGCACGTTTCTTTCTAGCTAAAAGTGGTGTCAGTGACCTACCAGCATTGATATTTACTAAGTGGTTGTTGGATTGAGGTACCTCGGTTATATTGGTCGCTACTGGCCAATTTAGAGATCCGTTAGGATCGGGAAACGTGTGTTCAGGCATTTCCAATCCACAAAAGTAAGTGTGGACCGGCCCTGCAGGATCCAAGGGTTGGACAGAGTACCAATCCTGGGGCATTGCTAGAGTGTCTCGAATCGGTAAGGATTTCGCTCCTAGCCTTGACTCGGTATGGAAACCCAACTTTCCAATACGAGATGACGAACTTGATTGTATATTTATTAGGGCGACATAGTAGGATGGGGTACTATGCCGTCTAGGATTAATACATTTATTTTGAAGTATTTTAAAACATATTACACACTTATAATATTAAAATAGTATTTGACTCGTACTCTGCATTTTTGATCATTATAAGGTAAAACTCTATTCTCTGGTGTGCGTTGCATTGTGTGATAGGACCTGAGTCTTATAATGATTTCATTTTTACAAAAGCATTGCGTTATTCTTTTTATTTAATAAATATATGCACAGACAATCTATTGGAGTAGACCCGTTCCATGAAAGTGTCGTGGCCCTTAGACTTGTCATATTCAGTAGTTATTATAAGTTTCTCACACCAGTCCCATGACTGACCTGTTGTTTGTTTCACCTTGCAAACTCGGGTGCCCTCTCTCTACACGGGCAGCCAATTGACAGGTTCCTGTTTAGCTTGCTTGGAGTTCTTGCTTGAAGTCCTTGATTGGAGATTTCTATTGTGGAGGTGACTTGGAGGATGAAGACTTGTTATCTTTCTTTTTCTTCATTTTATTTTCTTTAGACATTTACTGAGTTCTTGAAACATTTAGACTTATCCAGTTTTAATCCTGTACTTTGGAATTTTGAAGCACGTTACATTCTATTTGGCTCTGATGTAATAATTAGAACTTCTGTGACTGTGGAATTCTATATTTTGATGACATCTATTTCCGCTGCCATGATGTTGTTATGATGTAGTTTTCTTATACTTATGTTGTTATCTGTGTTATGTATTGCCATACTTATGATGTATTCCAATGATCATCCTTGCTTTCGTTATGCGGAAGTTAGGGGTCATCACAGTTGGTATCAGAGCTTTGGTTTTAACCTTAGTTTTGGAATATAACATATTTATAGCAATACACCTCGTTAGAGATGGGATTATTTAGTCCTAGAATGAGTATGACAGTTTAGCGCATATTTTACAGTCATTTATCCATTTCCATCTTTTCTACCTTTTCCTTGAATTTTCATTTCACTTGGTCTAACACCTTCTTCTTGAACGTACAGACTAAGTAAAATGGCAACTCGAGCCAGAGTTAGAGCTAGAGGTGGAGCGGCTAGAGTGAGGGAAAATACCGCTTCAGTGGCCCCCAACCAACCAGATAGAGAGGAGGAAGTAAGACCACCACCTCCACCTGCTTTCGATCTTGATAAAGTTAAGAAGAAAATAAATAATTTGGGGGGAGTCCATTTCACGGGCCAAGAATCTGTCACGGAGGCCCAAGCTTGGTTAAAGACTATGGAGAGGATTCTGGATGGTTTGGAGCTAGAGGATCACCGCAAGCGATTCATGGCGGTATGGTTTTTGCAAGGACAAGCCCAAATTTGGTGGGAGCTCAGTATGATAGGAGTTGTGGAAGCTGAAGTTACATGGGCCAAATTCAAGGAGTTATTCAATGCCAAGTATGTCCCACCTCATGAAGTGGAAAGATTGCATGATGAGTTTGCCAACCTCCAGCAAGGGGGAATGACAGTTTCTGAATATGTAAAGAAATTTGAAGAGCTCTCAAGGTATGCTCCGGAGTTGGTGCAGGATGCAACTTTGAAGAATAAAAGGTTTATCAATGGCTTGGCAAGGAAGTATCACAACCGTGTCACGAACCATATAGAGCGTCCCTTTGCTAAGATTATAGAGATGGCTTGTCGCTTTGAAGAGATTGACCAGAAAGCAAACCAACAGGATAAGGAGAAGAAGCAACCCAATACCAAGAAGAAGGAGGCAGATAAAAAGCCAGAATCAGGAAGTTCCTCTTCAGCAAAGTCATATAGTAAGAAGAGAGATAGGGCGAAGATCAAGTGTTATAACTGTGGAAAAACTGGCCATTATGAAAAAGAGTGCCGAGCTCCTAAGAAGGTGAAAAGAAATGAGACCGGACCCAGTCAAAGCTCACATGACAAGAGGGAGTGTTTCAACTGTCATAAGCCGGGACATATTATCAGAGATTGCCCGTTGCTTAAGAAATCAGAGGTGGCTCATGTCTATGGTGAACCTGCTGCACCAACTTCTAATTCTGAAGGTACAGGTAAACCTGATGTTCTCAGTGGTTCCGTTAATGTTAAGAATATCCCCGTTACTGTTCTTTTTGACACGGGTGCTTCTAGAAGTTTTATTTCTGTCGACACAATTAAGAAGCTGAAATTAAAACCAAGAAAATTAAAAGAACCATTCAATGCACATAGTCCGATAGGTGGTACACTCTATCTAGATCAGTATTGTTGAGTACCCATTTCCTACTCCTATTTCCAATTCCCATTTGACTTAATTATCATGAGTTTTTCTGGGTATGATATTATTCTTGGACTCGATTGGCTTGAAAATTTTGAAGCGGAATTAATTTGCGCTGAAAGGGTGGTTAGAATCAAAACCAAATTTGGCGATATTATCACTATTCCTTGCCATGGTTCTGCCACCGACAGAAAAGAATTTTGGTCTTCTTTAGAAGTCACCCCGGCTTCTATTGAAGATATTCCTATTGTAAGAGATTATGCTGATGTCTTTGAAGAGGTGGATAGCTTACCTCCTTGTCGAGAAATAGATTTCAAAATCGAATTAGTTCCTGATGCTAGACCCGTTGTTCATGCTATACGGAGAATGTCTCTGAAAGAGAAAGAAGAGCTGAGCAACCAAACCAAACAGCTTTTATGGAAGGGTCTAATCAGGCCAAGCTTTTCTAGTTGGGGCGCAGTAGTGGTGTTTGTGCCTAAATCTGACGGAACCCTCAGGCTTTGCGTGGACTACCGTGATCTTAATAAACAGACATTAAAGAACAAATATCCTCTCCCCCGCATTGATGATCTTCTTGATAGATTGCATGGAGCTCGTGTATTCTCTAAGATGGACCTAGCCACAGGTTTCCATCAACTGCGCATCGCAGAAGAGTGTATCCCTCTCACTGCTTTTAGAGGGCCTGACACATTTTATGAATGGCTAGTAATGCCTTTTGGACTGTGCAATGCTCCAGCTTATTTTGTTGACTTAATGAATCGCGTTTTTAGAAATGTCCTTAATAAATTTGTGCTTGTATTCATTGACGATATTCTTATCTTTTCAAAATCTGTTGAGGAGCATGAAAAACATTTGAGAGAAGTCTTAGAAATTCTTCGTAGAAATGTACTGAAAGCCAAATTCTCTAAGTGTATGTTTTGGCAAGAAGAGGTGAAATTCCTCGGCCACGTAGTTTCCAAAGAAGGCATTTCAGTTGATCCTGGAAAGATCTCAGCCATCCAAGAATGGAAGCAGCCTACTACCCCCACTGAAGTACGAAGTTTCTTGGGTTTGGCTGGCTACTATCGTAAATTCGTGAGAGATTTTTCTAAATTATCTGGTCCATTGACTGAGCTGACTAAAAAGCATAAGAAGTTCATTTGGACACCAAAATGCGAGGCATCCTTCCAAGAGCTTAAGAAGAGGCTGACCACTGCTCCTGTCTTGACCATCATCGATGGCAATCAGGATTTGAAGGTTTGGACCGACGCTTCCAAAGAAGGTTGTCTCTGTTTTATTTTAAATAAACATGGTTGAGGTAACCTTTTCCTTTTTGTCAAAACTCATTTTAACATGTTATGCTTCATCTTGAATTTAAAGGTATTGGCGCGGTGCTTATGCAAAGAGACAAAGTTGTCGCTTATGCTAGTCGCCAACTGAAAGTCCATGAGAAGAAGTACCCCACCCACGATCTTGAACTTATGGCTATTGTCTTCGCTCTGAAAATTTGGAGACATTATTTATTGGGGGAAAAATTCGAGCTTTACACCGACCATCAGTCTCTGAAATATCTCTTCACTCAAAAAGATCTAAATTTGAGACAGCAGAGGTGGGTGGAATTCCTTGCAGCTTATGACTTGGATATTCTATATACGCCTGGAAAGGCGAATGTTGTGGCAGATGCGCTGAGTCGAAAGAATGCCGCCAACACTAATCTCATCCTCGCCCACCTCATTATCACTCCTTCTCTGATAGACAAGATTGCCGCTCTTTAGAAGGATGACAAATTTATTCAAAAGATTGTCGAGCGGGTTCAAAAGGGTGAAGCATCAAGCTTTTCTATTGATGACAAGGGAATTCTCAGAATGCAAGGGCGTATTTGTGTGCCTGATATCCCAGAGCTAAAAAAGGGAAGTCATGGATGAGAACCACAAGTCAAAAATCAGTGTTCATCCTGGTGTTAGCAAGATGTACAAGGATCTAAAGTGCACATTTTGGTGGAAATCTATGAAGCGGGATATTTCTATGTATATTGCTAGATGTCCCACCTGCCAGCTAGTAAAGAGTGATCAACAGAAGCTAGCAGGATTATTACAGCCACTAGAGATTCCAGGTTGGAAATGGGACCAGGTCTCCATGGACTTCATAGATGGCTTACCCCGCTCTAGGAAGGGGAATGACAGCATCTGGGTGATTGTTGACCGTCTTACAAAAACTTCTCATTTTATTCCAATCAAATCCAACCGTACAGCTAGAAGTTTGGCGCAGTTGTATGTGAAAGAGATTGTCAGACTGCATGGTGTCCCTAGTAGCATCGTCAGTGATCGAGACCCAATTTTCACTAGCAAATTTTGGGAAGCCTTCCAAGAAGAATTGGGAACCAAGCTGAATTTTAGTACAGCATATCACCCTCAGACAGACGGGCAGACTGAGAGGGTAAACCGCATCCTAGAAGATCTGTTGCGAGCTTGCATTTTGGATTTTGGTGGCTCGTGGGAGGATCATATACACTTGGTCGAGTTTTCTTATAACAACAGTTACCAAGCAAGTATTGGGATGTCGCCTTTTGAAGCTCTTTATGGCAGACCATGCAGATCCCCCGCATGTTGGGTAGAATCCGGTGATCGTCTAGTGCTGGGGCCTGACATGATTCGAGAGGCAACGGAGAAGGTTAATTTTATTAAGAGGAAATTATTAGCTGCCCAAAGCCGACAGAAAAGTTATGCTGATACTAGGAGGAGAGACTTACAATTTTCTGTTGGTGATATGGTATATCTTAGAGTTTCCCCACTACGTGGTGTAATACGATTTGGGAAGACTGGCAAGCTGGCACCTAGATTCATTGGCCCATTCCCCATTACTGAAAGGATTGGCGCACTCACTTACAGATTACAGTTGCCCGATTGGCTGCCAGGCGTACACGATGTCTTTCATGTATCCCAACTGCGTAGGCATGTCCATGATCCAGATCTTGTTGTAGAGGAAGCTGCACAGCAGGATTTGGAAATCACACCGACCTTACAAGTGAGAAGAGAACCAATAAAAATAGTGGGTAGAGAAACTCGTGAGCTAAGAAATAAAAGAATTAATCTTGTGAAGGTGCAATGGAGTGGAGACCCTAGAGACTGCACTTGGGAGACAGAGGAGAGTATCAAACAAGCCTACCCCACGTGCAGAATAGATATCTCCGACTGATGGTTGTGTGAGGTACATTTTCAATACTTCACATTCTCCCGTTTATGTTCTCTACTTTACTTTTCCTTTTCGAGGACGAAAAGCTTTTAAGTGGGGGCGATTGTAACAACCCGAAAATCAGACCCAATTTAAAAAAATTTATTTTTGAGAATTTTATAGTAAAATCTGCCAGAATTTGAAATTTCCATTTTTAAATAACATTTTTTTTATTATGGAAAATTGACATTTCGCAAACGAACCCCGTTTCCGACGAAACCACTTTTGTTGGAACCGGAATGTCGAATTATTGCTAGGTTTCAATTTTTAGAATGTTTCGACTTAATATGTGAGCGGGGTGAAAGAAACTGTGTTTGGGTCAATACAGTCAAAATTGAACGACTTAAAAATGGCCATTTTTCAAACAGCCTCAGAATTCGATGAAAATAATTTTGTTGGATTCGTATCGTCAAAACATAGCCAAAAATATTTTTTTTGGATTTTTCCCGGTTCGTAAGTGGCTCCGGCGGATTTTTGATAGTGTCAGAATTAAAAATATAAAGGAATTTATTTTTAATTTCGAAAATTGGGGGTCGAGATGACCTTTTGGGCCTGCGAGACATGGTTATATGGATCCGGAATGGGGGTTATTGGGTAGGGTAGCTTTCTGTTGGACTGGATTTTGAATAATATGAGAGAAATGGTTTTTTTTGTAAAAATTACAATAAAATAATATAAAAAGGAGAAAACCTAATATAAAAAAAACACTATTCCCTCTCTTCCTCACAGTCGCCGTCCCCTACCCTCAATGGCCGAAATTTCTTCTTCCAATTGCTCCCTCTCTTCTTCGAATTAAAATCCAACTCTCATCCCACATCAAAGATCATCTCCTCCTCTTCAATCTCATACGGTTGGATCTCGTCTGGAGCCACCAATTCGCCGAAACCCGTACCCAAACCGCCGCCGTTCGGGCCCGTCGCCACCACCCTAGGCCGAACCGAGTTCAGCCATTCCGGTCCCCCTTCGAGCGCCTCTCTTCCCTCTCCGCTCCGGTGTCTTCTGATCGGGTCCTAGTGCTGTGTATCGAAGATTAAAGCTTACCCTAGTTTTGAACGTAAGGTAGAAGTTGCGGCCAAATACTGGAGGTAGAAGAAGAAGGTTAATTTCTTAATTAACCAATTAATTAATTAATCTAATTTATTTTATAATTTGTTTTGACCATATCTAATTCATTTCAAACCGGAATTCGATGATTTCAGCGACGTTGTGATCGTATTGAGCAGATCTACGCGGCTGGACTGAAAAGGACCAATTTTGAACACCTTGAATTTTGGGGCATAAATCGCAATGACTGTGAGACTCTTTATTTAAATTTAATAATTAATTAAATTATTCAATTGCGATGTGAATTTAATATGACTACGATTCCGATCTATTTATTTGGTCATGGTTTACGATGTTTGTTCTATGTTTGAATAATTCATATGATTACCATTTCATGATATGTTATGTTATCACTTGTTATCTATGATTGTCACATGTTACCCCTTATGTCAGTATTTGATTTATTTTATTTATCAATTTCGAATCAATAGAAATTTGATTTCCATATTATCACTTGTGTTCGAATTAAATTGAAATGATTTGATTATCCATTCAAATCAAAAGGAATTTGACTATCATCTATATTTGAATTGATCTAGGATTATCAACTCAATATAGAAAGAAAGGAAAGTAGAAGAAATTGAAAAAGAACAAACCTTGATATTGACTTTATTTTCATTTCTTTGAAAAAGAACAAAACTTGACATTGACTTTATTTTCATTTCTTTGAAAAAGAACAAAACTTGATATTGACTTTATTTTCATTTCTTTGAATAAGAACAAAACTTGATATTGACTTTATTTTCATTTCTTTGAAAAAGAACAAAACTTGATATTGAATTTATTTTCATTTCTTTGAAAAAGAACAAAACTTGATATTGACTTTATTTTCATTTCTTTGAAAAAGAACAAAACTTGGTATTGACTTTATTTTCATTTTGAGTAAACAAAATATGTGAATTGTTTGTTTTTTTCATTTTTGTGAAAAATAAAGAGGACAAAAACCATTTGAGTCATTCATTTGCAATTTCTATTTGCAAATGAAAAGAGTAAAATCATTTGAAACATTTTATATGTTTAGCAAAAGAGAACATGATGTGTAATTCATTTTGGTCACATTTTATATGTTAACAAAAATGAACAAAAATATGTTATTGGCTTTATATTCATTTTCTTTGTAAAAGAAAAAGGAACAAAATATGTTATTGGCTTTATATTCATTTTCTTTGTAAAAGAAAAAGGAACAAAATATGTTATTGGCTTTATATTCATTTTCTTTGTAAAAGAAAAGGGAACAAAATATGTTATTGGCTTTATATACATTTTCTTTGTAAAAGAAAAAGAAACAAAATATGTTATTGGCTTTATATTCATTTTCTTTGTAAAAGAAAAAGAAACAAAATATGTTATTGACTTTATATTCATTTTCTTTGTAAAAGAAAAAGAAACAAAATATGTTATTGACTTTATATTCATTTGTCGCATTTTGTATGCAAAACAAAAGAGAACAAAAATATGTAAATCATTTTGTCGCATTTTGTATGTAAAACAAAAGAGGAAAAAATTGGTGAAGTGTCTTTATTGATATTTTCTCATGTAAAGAAAAAGAACAAATATGTGGATTGTTTTCTTTTATTCACATTTTCTAGAGCGAATAAAAGTGTAAATTTTGTGAACCTCTTGTATTTACATTTTTAGTGTAAATAAAAGATACAAACTATGTGAATCACATTATTTGCAAATTTCTATTGTAAATAAAAGATATAAGATTGGTAATGTACTTTATTTAATATTATGATTATTAATAAAAAGACAAGATAAAAATTTACATTTTTTTTATTTACATTGTTTTGATAAAATGAAAGATAAAGTTATGAAATGCATTTTCATTCATAAATAAACCGATAAAGTTATGAAATACAATTTCATATACAAATAAAGAGGGTTTGGACGGGAAATGTAATTTTATCAAAATCCACATATGATAAGAGAGAAGACAAAACCATAAACAAAATCATGTTATGATTGATTGCACTTGCTTGTTTTGTATTGACTGACTTGTGTGAATCGCCGAATGGATGTATATTTAGATAAATATTAATTAGGCCATCTATCGACCTAAAGCGTCGTTAAGAAAGTATAAAACTATTTTTACTAAATAGAAATAGTGGAAAGCATTTTAAAGCATCTCTAACGATACAAATTGGTTTTGTAATTTATACAACTACGAAAATTATTTGGAAAACCGAGTTTAATCTCATTCCAATTAATTATACGGCGACATTAAATTGAAGAGTTGAAGACGACGGTTGAAGACCGACGATCTTCAAGACGGATGGTTGTATTGCTGTCGTTGGCCTTAATGGGAGTAGCTACCTTGAGGGGTCGATGGTAGTGATCGTCCGAACGTTCTTGTTGATGGTTCGGATTTGCGAGTGTCTTTATTTCCCACGAAATAAGACGACTCCGGTTTCGTTCAGACCCAGAACGGACTTGTAAATGGATCGCATGCCTGACGTCGAAATTTATTTCATGTAATAAATTTGGTTTTTGTTTGATGTACAAAGGCTTGGTGGCGGAGGATTTATCCTCTTGCTTAACACCCCTTTTTATGTTAAATAATTTTCAATCGCGTGATATGAGTTGTCGACGTGACATGCCAAGTTGCACTCGAACAAGGCTTATTGTTGCAAAGCAGAGCCTTGTAGGATGATCAAAGCATGGTCCAGTATGGGCGCAGCTTTGTGTATACGTTACTTCGCGAGCTTCACACCCCGGTGGAGTCTAAAACGGAGCAAGGGAACGCAGGGAGTGCGCACGTTTCTTTCTAGCTAAAAGTGGTGTCAGTGACCTGCCAGCATTGATATTTACTAAGTGGTTGTTGGATTGAGGTACCTCGGTTATATTGGTCGCTACTGGCCAATTTAGAGATCCGTTAGGATCGGGAAACGTGTGTTCAGGCATTTCCAATCCACAAAAGTAAGTGTGGACCGGCCCTGCAGGATCCAAGGGTTGGACAGAGTACCAATCCTGGGGCATTGCTAGAGTGTCTCGAATCGGTAAGGATTTCGCTCCTAGCCTTGACTCGGTATGGAAACCCAACTTTCCAATACGAGATGACGAACTTGATTGTATATTTATTAGGGCGACATAGTAGGATGGGGTACTATGCCGTCTAGGATTAATACATTTATTTTGAAGTATTTTAAAACATATTACACACTTATAATATTAAAATAGTATTTGACTCGTACTCTGCATTTTTGATCATTATAAGGTAAAACTCTATTCTCTGGTGTGCGTTGCATTGTGTGATAGGACCTGAGTCTTATAATGATTTCATTTTTACAAAAGCATTGCGTTATTCTTTTTATTTAATAAATATATGCACAGACAATCTATTGGAGTAGACCCGTTCCATGAAAGTGTCGTGGCCCTTAGACTTGTCATATTCAGTAGTTATTATAAGTTTCTCACACCAGTCCCATGACTGACCTGTTGTTTGTTTCACCTTGCAAACTCGAGTGCCCTCTCTCTACACGGGCAGCCAATTGACAGGTTCCTGTTTAGCTTGCTTGGAGTTCTTGCTTGAAGTCCTTGATTGGAGATTTCTATTGTGGAGGTGACTTGGAGGATGAAGACTTGTTATCTTTCTTTTTCTTCATTTTATTTTCTTTAGACATTTACTGAGTTCTTGAAACATTTAGACTTATCCAGTTTTAATCCTGTACTTTGGAATTTTGAAGCACGTTACATTCTATTTGGCTCTGATGTAATAATTAGAACTTCTGTGACTGTGGAATTCTATATTTTGATGACATCTATTTCCGCTGCCATGATGTTGTTATGATGTAGTTTTCTTATACTTATGTTGTTATCTGTGTTATGTATTGCCATACTTATGATGTATTCCAATGATCATCCTTGCTTTCGTTATGCGGAAGTTAGGGGTCATCACAAGGACAAGGGCAAAGGACATACTCTTCTAGAGGGCAATTGCATGCTCTCACTGCTAGTGTACCTAAGAGAGGTTGGAACGTTTCTATTGAGAGTTTAGTTTTTCTTTTCAATCATCCTGTTAGAACTTTGTTTGATTCGGCACTTAAAATTCTTTTCTATTTGCTTCCATAGTCGAGTCTTTGCACCTTTGTACTTGTATATTAGAAGATCCCATTATTTTCTCAAATCCAATTGGTGGTTCGGCTCATTTATCTATGACTTGTTTGGAATTGGGAATATCTACACTAAGCGTTGAGTTTAGATGTAATGCTTACGTTTTTGGTTTCATGGGCTATGGATTGATTCTAGGTATGGATTGGTTATCCAGTAATGGTGCCATTCTCGATTGTGAAAGGAGGGTAGTTAGACTTTTGACCCGCCTCGGTAATACCATCGAAATCTCGTGTAACCCTAAGGGTTCTGTCATGCTTAGTTACCTAGGATCTCTTGATACATCTGTTGATAATTTGCAATCTATTTAAGTAGTCCATGAGTATCCTGATGCCTTTGATGAAATGAAGGGTTTACCCCCAAAACGTGAAATAGATTTCCGCATATACTTAGTTGATAACGCCAACCCAGTTGCATTACCCGCACGACACATGGCTCCTAGGGAGAGGAAGGAGCTCAGCAAGCAAGTTAAAGAGTTGCTTGAGAAGGGGTTTATTTGGCAAAGTATTTTTGAATGGGGTGCTCCAGTAGTGTTCGCTACTAAGGGGGATGGTCCGCTTCCAAGAATAGATGATTTGTTTGACCAGTTTGTAGGTGCGTCTGTTTTCTGCCAACTAGATTTGGCTACAGGGTTTCATCAGCTAAGAGAAGTTGAGGACAGTATAGACAAGGCTTCTTTTATGACCCCTGAAGGTTTCTTTGAGTAGCTCGTCATGGCTTTCGGTTTGATGAATGCACCCGCTTATTTTGTTGACTTGATGAGTAGGGTGTTTAGGGAGTTCCTTAATAAGTTTGTAATAGTCTTCGTGGACGATATCTTGATTTTCTCAAAGAACGAGGGAGAACATGCTTTGCATTTAAGAGAAGTCATGGATACACTTTGAGCACATCAACTTAAGGCGACGTTCTCCAAAATGTCATTTTTGGAGAGAAGAAGGTTTCTGGGACATGTGGCGTCCAAAGAAGGGATATAAGTAGATCCCGCAAAAGTAGTCGCGGCGCAAGACTTAAAGGTCCCAAGGAATTCAAAAGAGTAAGAAGCTTTCTTGGACTAGCGGGTTAATATAGGGAGTTCATTAAGAACTTTGCGAAGGTATTAGCCATACATACTGGATTTACGAAGAAGAATCTAACCTTTGCTCGAGATATTGATTGTGATGTCGCTTTCCAACGATCGAAGAGGGCTCTTACAACGGCCCTAGTTTTAACTATTACCTTATGGTAGTAAAAGGTTTACAGTATACATGGATGCATGCAGCACGGGACTAGGTGCCATTTTGATGTGAAAAGGAAGGGTAAGGTCGTAGCGGATGCCTTAAGAAGAAAAAGGTTGACTTCAAGTCCTCTTTATGTGAAAAGGAAAAGTTCAGGATACACATCAACCTTTGATTTTAAAACCTTCGATTAAGTTAGTAGTTAGCATAGCTAGGAGTAAGACCTACGCTTTTGGATCAAATAGGGGCTTCACAAAGAAAAGACTCACAGATAGTTGACGCAATAGATAAGTTAAGTAGAGAAGAGACCACTAATCACCTTAACAACTACACTTGGAAACATGGTTAGCATATGTTTATTTTCAAGAGATAGTTCTTCCACATGGAATACCCTCTAGTTAATTTTGAAGACCTTTGAGGAAATGTTAGCATGACACAGGAGAAGTTGTAGTCCCGAGTATACTAGAAGGAGAAGAGGTAGAACGAGTGGCGACAGTGTAATGGGTTCCAACTCATATTTTGGAAATAGAAATTAAGAAGCTACGCAATCGTGAAGTTAAGACAGTCAAAGCACAATGGGGTGAAGCTCAAGAAGAAGCGACTTAGAAGGCTGAAGACTAGATACGCGCATCATACCCTATTGAGGGTATATCCTTGATCTCTCTTTTTCTGTAAAGTTTGTTTGCATGCTAGTCTTTATCTTTTAAGTATATCCTCTCGGTCCTATCCTTGATCCTTAGATAGAAGCCAATGGATGTAAACATGTGTTTGAGACATGTTATGTTTGATGGATGCAAGTGGATGTAAGTGTTTGCTAGTGGTTGCTCGTGGATGCATATGCGCACACAGTAGGTACTAGATCGACTCAGTCACTTTCATATTGCATATGCATATATGTATTTAGGTTTGGATTGAAACTTGATGTGTTATCATATGGATGTTGCATTAGAGTGTATGGTTGTGCACTCATATAGAAATGATATGTATCAATAGGGTTCTTTTGCATATATAATGGACGCATGGCACTATCATGAATTGCATTAAGTAGGTCAACTGAATCAGTAGACAGCCTGATTTTGCATTAGATAAGGACATATACACACACTATGCATATGATCATGAAAGCATTAGAAAATATTTTTAAGGACAATGGATGCCTGTGATTGATGGTTGAATAGTTGGATGTTAGGATACATTCTTCTTAACTTAGAGATTTCGGGGACGAAATCCTTTAAGGAGGGGAGAATGTAACATCTCGTATTTTCAGTGAATGTTAAAATTAACAAATCTAAGAACACTTAATTCTAAATGTGGGAATTAAGTAAAACAGGTTGCGCCATTGCGTTTGTCTCGGAATTTTGCTTGAGGTAGAGTCCGAGTTTGCGTGAATCGGACTCCATAAGAAGAAGTTATAGAGTTCAGAAGATTTCAAGAATAAACAGAAAATAATAATTAAAATAAAAAACCAGTTCAAAATTCAAAATTCAGACAGAACAGGCCGAGCAGGAAATTTCCTGCTCACGATGTTGACCCCCCAGGGGGAGTCGACATAGGTGTCGACCCCTCTATAGGGGAGTCGACATAGTGTCGACCCTCTGTAGGGAGTCAACCCCTTTGAGATCTTCTTCCTGTGACGAATTTCTTTAGTCCTGAGCTGATGTGGTCTTCTCTGATTGGCCAATGACTAATTTATGAGGTGTTAGGGCTTATGTGTTGTGCTATGATTGACCGGATGACACATCTCTTTGGTTTTATGGCTCTGATTTCTCCTAAATAATCTAAAGGCTAGAATTAATCATAGACATCTATATATACATAGACAAACCTAGACCCTAACCTCATAACCCTAAGACTATGGTGTCGTCATGCTGTTCGTCTACAAGCTAGCCTAACCTCCTTCATCTTCTCCTAACTAGAAAAATAAATCCAAACTAGTAATCGATTAGAAGAACTTCAAGTCAAACGTCTACATCAAAGGATAGCTTTTCAAATTCAGAAATCAGATCCCAGAAATCAAGATCCGTCCTTTTTCTGTAAGTACAATTATTGTTTAGATGTGAACACTTAATAAGAAATCATGATAGTAGTAACTGGATCTAGAACTATGTCTAATTCTATCCGTGCCTATCCTTCTGTCAATTCTGAATTGCCTATGCCTATGAGACTATTGTGATTGATGTAATGACACCTATCGTGCCTATGAGACTATTGTGATTGACATAATGAAACCTAATATGCATATGAGACTGTTGGATTGACAAAATGGAACCTATCATGCCTATGAAACTGTTGTGATTGATTTATCATGTTGTACATCCTATGCCTATGAGACTATTGGACTGACACAATTGAACCTACCATGTTGTATATGCAAATTACATGATAAGTTATGTTCATACATGCTTACATGTTTAGATCCAAGCTAGTACCCATGTTTAAGATCTATATAGGTTCATGCTTAGACAATTAGATCTATGCTAGTTCGCATGTTAATTGGATCTAATTTAAATGTAAGATCACGTTCATGTGCTTAATTAAGTTTATGTTGTCTATCCCAAATTTATACTACGCATGTTGATCTATATTGTTTATGCCTATTGGAATGTTACATGTCCCTTTCTTTTCCCTTTTGTTTATAAGTTAGGCTAATTTGCTAGCCTAACGTTTTATGTGAATTATGCGAACGAATAATGAGGGAGACGTTGGGGAAAAATATTAAACTACATGCTATTGGCATAGATTGGCTCATAATCATGTAAATTATTAGTAGCATGAAACGGTAGAATTTGTATGCCTAGAATTATGGACATAATTTAGAGGGTAAATGGGGCATGACTTGAATTGACAACACTTGTGGATAATTTACATATGAACATAAATTGTAAATATGTAAATTAATAAAAAAATGAATATGCCTAAACCGAGGTTAGATTGAGTTACGGTGTAAGACTGCCCGAAACCGCTAGGCACATCCAGCAACCGTAACAATATAGATCTAATGTGAGAGGTTGGGGCATTAAGCCCAAAACCTCGAGGTTAGATTGAGTTGTGGTGTAAGACTGCCCGGAACCGCCCAGCACATCCAGCGACCGCAACAATATAGATCTAATGTGAGTGGTTAGTGCTTTAATGAATGAATTAAAGCTAAGAAACAGACAGGCTAAGAATGGTAGGGTTAAGTTAACACAACAGGGCAACACTTAAACAATGTAACATGATAAGTGGTAGGGTTAAGTTAACACATTAGAGCAACACTTAACCAATGTAACATGACAAGTGGTACGGTTAAGCTACACAAGAGGGCAACACTTAACCAATATAACATGATGTGTGATAGGGTTAAGTAACACAAGAAGGCAACACTTAACCAATACAACATGATGTGTGATAGGGTTAAGTAACGCAAGAGGGCAACACTTAACCAATGTAACATGAAAAGTGGGTGGGTTAAGTTAACTCGACTGGATTGATGACACTTGACCAATATAACATGATGAATGAGTGGGGTTAATTTAATGGGAAACACTTAACCAATATAACATGATGAACGAGTGGGGTTAAGTAAATGGGAAACACTTAACCAATATAACATGATGAATGAATGGGGTTAAGCTAAGGGGAAACACTTAATCGATTACAACATGATTGAATGAGAAGGGTTAAGCTAATAAGAAACACTTAACCAACATGACATGACATGTGGATGGGTTAAGTTAACTTGAATGGATGGATAACACTTAACCAACTTGGGGGGTATACGAATAGACCCTAGGAAACCTAGTAACGGGGACCCATTTCAGCAGTAACCCACATAGATGTATCATGGTACCCTGAAACACGACAGGGTGGGGCACGATTGCTGGGCTGATTATAAGCGGTCAAAATAGCGGCAGGGGGTGCAGTAGTGTAGTTCCGACAGAGTATGGGCGTGCACGTGCTCCGGAGTGGAAAAGCATGCACTGGGCATCAGTAGTATACACTGTGCATCTAGAATTTGTGCCGGGTTGCTATCATAGGGATCGATACACCTTATGGTGGGACCAGCACAGGGTATCTACATGCAAGAAAGGGCCGACAAACACAGACACAAGGAAAGTTAATACAAGTAGGGAGCCGATCGATAGGGTAGTAAGGGTACGTCTAACAACTTCATGGCAATTAGGCTGGTTGAGGTAAGATCCTCATAATAGATGTACACCTGAAGGCTACCACAATTGCGGGGCTGGGATCACCTTATTTCATAACGCAGGATACTAGTTGGGACACTAGTAGGGAATACAGATCCTTTTTCACAGGATACTAATTGGGACACTAGTAGGGAATACGAATAGTTCTATAAAAGACACTAGCTAGGATGCTAGTTGGGTGGTGCAGAGAAAATAGGAAATCAGACAAAGAACCGAAGTGCATTCAATGTATCTTACCTTGTCATATCTAACGATCATCATTTGTTGTCTTTCTATGCTTATTATCATGGTTATGTCTGGTATTCAGTTTATTCATGTCATCATCCTTTTACCTGTTTACATGCTGAATAATCACTGGACTTACCAGATTATGTCTGACCCATTTTCTTTCGCCTTCTTTTCTTCCGTCCCCCCCCCCCCCCCCAAGGTTCACAGGGAGGGAATATCACCACTTAGCTCAGTTTTCTTTCCAAGCTCGAAGACAGACGATGTATTGCTTTGGACTCTCTTTTCCACTGCTATGGTTGGCTTATGCTTTATTGGGGAATATCATTGTCATTTTATGCTTCTTTATTTTGTTAAACAAGACAGATGCTTGTTGTAATGGGTAACGGTGTTTTGGTGTTGGAAAACAATCTTTGTACAAGTTGTTTTACCATGTTGTTGTTCTATCAATGAAGTAAAGTTTTATATATTTTCCGCTATTTAAAATTTTTGTCTATTTTGTAATTTATCTGTTCTATACACTTATGATGCTCCACTGAAGTTAATGCATTCCCTTTGTGAGTGTCCTTAACAGAGGTGGGGTGTTACATCGTTGATTAATGAACAATTGGTAGCTAACCTGTTTTCAAAAGTGGAAAGAAAATATAGTTTTAATTCCCTTTTTTATTCTTTGCTACTTCCCCGTAGCATAGAAAGTTTATGCACGATCAAGTTATATACAAGCATATATATATTTATACATACATAAAGGATTTAAATAACATGTTAATTAACGTGCAATTAATTTACAGCCTATGTATTATAATTTGGAAACAATATTCATCCCATACATATGTAACATATATACATATGACCGCATAAAATCTTTCCTTATATGCAACTCTTGATCTTATATGACTCCAATCTAAATGTGCATACATAAATAAATACTTCATATTTGGAACATACATAAATTTGATTGTTTTACTTAAAATTCCAAAAAAATATGTATTTGATGGGAATTGAACTCATGACTTCATGTATCAAAGTTTACTCACTTAACCACTACACCAAACACTATTTTTGTTCTTAAAATTAGAACATTGAAGAAAAAAATGGTTCCATATGTGTATCTTTCATTCTTTAAAATATCAATACCTTATAAACCATAATTCCAAGTATATCAAAATTATATATCAAACTGACTGTTTCGGAAAGACTTTCGCAATGGTTACGGATAAGGCATCCTGTTTATGTTCTAGTAAAAATTAATTCCTATTACTTAATGTTTAGAATCGTAAAAGTTGTGGGATGTTACACTCACTGTCTTCCAAAGTAGGCTCTTTGGGAATTGTGAACTCCAATATGAAATATATGAGGGCTTTTCCGAGGATACCTCGACTAGGGATGAAAGTAATCTTGAATTGGCTTAGTTCTATGTTGCACTTTAAAAGTCACCCAAACGCCTCAGGTCGTTGCAGGGCCTGCCGTAGTGGATGGTCAGTGTAGACTTTGATTGGATGGGACTGAAAGTAAGCCCGTAGCTTCTGAAAAGAATTCAATATGCAGTAAGAAAGCTTTTCAAGTTTGGGATAATTCTCTTCCACTCCTGCAACCTCTTACTGATGTAGTGAACATGCCGTTGGACATGATCTTCTTCATGCATGAGAATCGATGCCTGCACAAAAATAGCCAACTAAAGGTATAAGTCTTCATGATCCACGGGTTTTGACAGGATAGATGGTCGCTCTAAGTGATTGAAAAGGTATTGGAATGCAATAATGCACTCCGGTGTCGATGTGAAGTTGTGCTTCCCTTTTTTAAGCAAGTCGAAAAAGGGAATGCATTTTTCAGTAGCGTTAAAGATGAATTGACTTACGGTGGCCACTTTCCCATTTAAGTTTTAAACATTCTTGATGCTCTGAGGGGCTTGGATATCCCAGATAGCCTGGATTTTTAATATATTGGCTTCGATGCCCCGTGAGATGACAATGAAACCCAAGAATTTTCCCAATGCAATGCCAAAAGAGCATTTCAAGGGATTGAGTTTCATTTTGTATTTACGGAGGACGCCGAACATTTCGGCAAGGTCCTTGACATGCTCGTTCGATACCCTCATTTTCTCGAGCATATCGTCCATGTAAACCTCCACGGATCTCACGATCTAATCCTTAAACATATGGTTGACGAGTCACTGATAGGTGGCTCTAGTATTCTTGAGATGAAAGGGCATGACAACATAGTAGAAGAGCCCAAGTTCGATTATCAATGAAGTATGCTCATGATCTGGAAGCTACAGGGAAATCTGATTATAGCCTGAGTACGCATCCATGGGGGAGAGAAGCTAGTAGCCGACAAATAAATCAACTAGATAGTCGATCTTTAGAAGTGGGAAGCTATCTTTTAAGCAGGTTTTGCTCGAGTCAAAGTAGTCGACACACGTTTGCCAGTTGTCATTTGCTTTCTTGACCAAGACTGGGTTTGAGACTCATTCGGGGTAGAGGGAATTGCGAATGATGCCGTTATCAAGTAGCTTATCCACTTCCTCTTTCAATGCAACCGATATTTCAGTTCCCAAGATTCGACGCTTTTGTTTGATTGGAAGATGCTTCGGGTCGATACCGAGGATGTCACAAGCGATTCCTGGGTTGATGCCACACATTTCAGAGTGGGTCTAAGCAAATACATTGAGGTTGGCCCTTAAGAAGTCCATGACCTCTTACTTTATTGTAGGGTGGAGTTGTGATTCAATCTTCATGACCCTTGTCGAGTCAGCGGGGCTGGTTGGGATGTCGATGGTTAGGTCCACCGGGGTAACCCTCTAGAAATCAGGCTCTTCGTCTTCCTTTGGATCAAGATCGTCAAAAAGACAATAGTGATGTTTGAGCCAGGACATAGACTCCAGTGACTACTATGCACTGGCAGTTTTGGCGCAGGAGATGGGTATCATGGTTTTGCCCTTCTCCTTTTGATTACATCCTTCCAATCGGCGAGGTAACAACCTCTAGCTATGGCTTGGTTACCTTTAACGGTTCTGATCCCATTCTCGATTGGAAATATCACGAGAAGGGACCAAAGTGCCATGTAGACTCTGAACTCTACAAGGAAAGGGTGCCCGAGAAAGACGTTGTAAGGAGAGCCGACATCAATGACAAAAAAAATGTGAGGATACAGACTTTGTCTCGATGCCGAACACCAATCTCGACTGTTAGGTCTACCATTCCGACCGACTGGTTCGATGAGCCATTGAATCCATGAACAGTGGCATGGCAGGGCTTCAATTCCTTGGCCTTAAGTTTCATATAGTCGTAGGCCGACTTGAAGATTATGTTGATAGAGCTTCCAGAATAGATGAGGATTCTTTGAACATGGGTCAGACCTATGTATGCAAAGATGGCAAGAGGGTCTATGGCTAGGATTTCAATTCCCATAAACTCCCACTCGTGGAAGATAATATCATCCCACATCGTCTTCTGAAGCTTGGCGGGGACAGACTCATCCAAGAGGAGCATACCTTGTAGCCAAAGTGCTTGATAGAATTGGTGCATTCCTCCATACGCTGAAAGCTCTCATTTGCGGGGTAAGGACCACCGCAGATGGTGTTGATCACGATGCTACGTGGTCTTTGGTTTGATGGCTCTGAAGCCGCATTGGCTGTAGGAAAAGCTGGCATTGAGGGGCCCAGGCTACTTCTAAAGGTGTAGGATTTTGAACGTACGGCTCCAAAATCTTCTCTTGGATGAGCCTTTTTATAACATCCTTGAGGTGGCGACAGTTGTTGGTGTTGTGTCTGAATATATCATGGAATTTGCAATACTTGCCAGAATTCTTATCATAGTCGGTAGATTCCCTTATGTTCGGCTTTTTATATGGGATGGTATTATAGGATTCTAAGTAGATTGCCTCAAACTCTCGGTTGAGCGGAGTGTAGTTCCTGTAAGTGGGATAAAGGTCGTGCTTCTTTGGGTCTTTAAGAGCCTGGTTGTCATTGCGACCACCAGGTTTGCCTTTGTTCGGTTTGGGCTTAAACGAGATCACCCCTTTGCCTTTATCAGAAGATTCTCTGACTTAATTTCCTTTGACACTGTCTACGACAGTGCCTAAGTGTGGGTTATTTGGGTGGCCACCTCGAGCAGCCCTGTTGCGCCGTGCTTCCTCTTGACACAAAAAATGGTCGGCCTTCTCGTAGAAAGCTTCCAAAGTCTTGGCTTGTTTTCTGTCGATCCATGCTCTAAATCGAAGCCAGGAAGGATGCCCTTAGCAAGCTGGAAAAGAACTGCATGTGGCTCCGGATCATCAACCTCAGCAACGACAGTGTTGAAACGCTCGTGGTAACTCTTGAGGGCTTATGTCAGGACCTTAAAGAGTTTGGAAAGATTGAGAGTATCCTTAGGCCTAGGTACGTGCATTCTGAACTGTTTTACCATTTCGTAAGCAAGTTGGTCGAAGGTGGAGATAGATCGAGCGGGGAGTCGAGTGAACCAGAGCAGAGTTGTGCCTTCCAAGAAAATTGGGAAGCATTTTCACTTGACAGCATCAGTGGACCAATTGGAGTCCATATGCCATTCATAGTGGTTTAAGAAGCCACAAAGGTCGGCCTTTCCCCCGTAAGGTGCTAGCTGGGGCATGTTAAAGCGTCGGAGCCACTCGGCCTCGTGCATGACCTTGGTAAAGGGGTTAGGCCTCATGTTAGTTTCCCATACGTCATTGACATTTACCCGCGTCTCTCTCATGACTACCGGGTCATGTCGGGGAGATACTTAGGTTGAACCTCTATTGGAATCTAGTAGTCATGGTTCACCTAGGGATTCTAGGTTGTGGACATCTTCGAGGATGGATGTCAGGATCATCCATTATCATGTCATCAACCTCATTTGCTTGATTCTTGTATGGTTGATGAGGCTGAGCCTAAGCTTGTTGGTTTTGATTAAGCGGAACTTGGGGCCTATTAGGTAGTTGGACGCGTAGTCCCCAAGTTCAAAGCGGTGACAGTTGGGTTTTGTTGAGGAGAGGGTCGCTTACAAGATCCTAGTTCATCATTAACAACCAACCGAAAACGTTCGCATTGATGCATTCCCTCATTGAAAGTTATGATAGTTTCATTACCGTTTCTGTTTCCATTGACATTGTCATTAGTGTTGGCGAAGGCATTGTCGTTAACAGTCGTCCTCCTTATTTAGCTTCGACCCCGAGAATCAGAAGAGGAGCTCTCTGAGGCGTTGAGCTGCGGTCGAGCATTGATCTAGTTAAATTTTAGATGAGCAATGTGATGTTGACCATCATGGAGTCGTTGCATAAGCTCAATATTTGTCTTCAACGTTTCATTGAGCTCTCGAGTTCTATCTTCCAATTTTTTTTATTAAGCTCGAAAAGTTAATCTTGTATAGCCAGAGCATCAAGGTCATAAGGAGGGACGATCTCCATGTCGGTCGGGGTCCTCGTGAATTGTGGTAGTTGAGAAGTAGTAGTGCCAGCCACTGCGTTGGTTCCAACAATCAGATTTTTTGCTCGTTTATCCATTACAAGTGAACTCGAGCGGTAGGTCGAGGAAGACCTGAGAACTGCGTCAAAGTCGAGATGGAAGTTGAACGAAAAGAAGTAAGTTCAAGCTCTCAATGAAAGCACCAAAGTTTTAATGGATTAAATTGTCGTCACACCCAAAGATTCTCTAAAACTCAAGAATTAACATTTCATGTACGGATTTAGAAGTGCGTAAAGTACCATAAAAATTTATAATGGTTTGGTCTATGAGGAACGTACTCCTCTTTGAAGGAGTTTGAGGATTTTACTGATTAATGAGGATTACAAATACAAGTCATCATCGAAGGAATATTAGCTAAGTAATTGAGGGTTATAGTTTGCATATGCAAGGTCCCTGGAGAAAAATGTGTTCTTCTTCTTCTTTGAGTTTTAGGTAGCCATTAATGAGTTTCTATGACCTTGTAGCACTCCCAAATCCACCAAAATACAATCCTTGTAAAGAATGAGGGAGGAGATATTTATAGGTATAGGTGGGAGTAGGTGAGATTTGGGACCACAACAATAATTTTTGCATCTCGAATAGTAGGTGATGGAAAAATCACATTCCCTCATGACTTTATTGAAAATTTCGCATCCCACTTAGGGGATGCAAATTTCGCATCCTGGGGATGCGATAGTTCGCATCCTGATGCGATACACATTATCGTATTCGGAAGGATGCTAATTATCGTAGCCTGGAGGATGCGAATAGCCGCGTCCCCTATGGGATGCGAATATCCGCATCTCGGGAGGGATGCGGATTTTTGTGAGATGCATGGCCATTGGGAATGCGAGGTGTATGAAGCAAGCCGGATAAGATACGAAATTATGGTTTTAGTCTTCGTATTGAGGGATGCGATATTTCATGCTCGCAGAGGTTGTGAGGCCTTCTCTTGCACGAATTCTCCTGGGCTTGGTTTGATAGTGTTTTTGCGACACTTCGGCCTTGTACCACACATTGGGTCAAGTCGATCGGGCTTAGTATGCTTTTGGGAACCGAACCAAAATGCCGATTTACATAGGTACTAGATTTATACTCTTTACGCTTAGATGGGTTTGAGTTTCCATCTTTGTCAAAACTCAAGCTCAGCAAAATGTTGGGTGTTACATGATCCGTGCCTATCCCCAAACAATTAGTTGGGTTCTAAAAACTTCAACTTAATATATCTGCTTCCCTTGCCTTATTCATCTTATGGTCGAATTTGATAGCAATTTGAGAGGGATCGGGAAGTATAAACACTTGAAGTGGGAAGTTGTTGCACTACCGATTCATACCCATCCCCGATTCCTTAGTGATTCACAATGATCCCTTAAGACTTGATTTTTCACATCGATCATGGAAGAGTTGGTGATTCCTACCGATCCAGGAAGTGTTAGAGAGTTGTACTAATCCTAGAACACTTAGACTCGTGAGTTCAATTCTCAGGAGTTTGGGGATTCATACCGATCTTAAATGGGATTCCTACTGATCCCTAAACACTTATGCATCCAGGGGCGGTTTTGAAAAGCTGAGATGATCGTATGTGGATGACTCCATCTGGACTTGATCTCTAGGTATTTGAGTGACACATCTGAGTCATTCAACCCAACGGTCTTCGGGTCGTAGTAATTCGGATAACTTCTGATAGCCGGACCAAAAGGGCCGATTACACCTTCTATTTGAAAGATCTTATAAGATAGAAATAAATTTAACTAAGGTGAGTTTTCTCACACTGGTTTACCAGACTGATCAGGGTGTATTTTAACTTATAATGTTCGGATTAGACCGATCATATTTACAGACTAGTTTGAATTGTTGTAGCAAAGGAGAAGAAATGAAAGCCAAGACATGCACTCGTATATTCTTTAATTTTTCTACTATCTAATTGTGCAATTATCAACAATTGTGATGGCAGACCGTTATAATTGTCCAAGCTAATTTATAATTTAATGCTCTAATATATGTTTTAAATGGTTCTATGTAAAACGAGTCTTTCTGTTTGTTAAATATCATGATCATATTATATATTACTTGCTCTGCTGTGAGAATCTATTCTATATCTTCTTCCTTTTCCCTAATGATTTGGTTTTCTAGCACGTATATGTTTGACACATAAGTACCATGACTCTATTAGTATCGACTTCTAAAGGTCGAAAAGTCGTATTGTTACAGCCTTTGTCTGCACATGTGTCCACACATAAGGCTCTCTATGTCTACACAGCCGAGGTAAAATGCCTCCTCTTCTGATGCAAGTCGAACTAGTTTCATGCCATATTTTTATGTGATTTTGAGCATGTTATTGACCCTCGTCTTAGTATAAATTAGGAGTACTTTATCACATAGTTACTAGTATCAAATTGTGTATTTTCTTGTATTATTCGGCATGGTTTTGACGAGAAATTTGTCTATAAATCTCGAGTATTTGAACGATTTTATTAAAGGGATAAACTATGATGTTTGAGTCTGTTTTCGATTGCTTCTACCATGTAAAAGCCCGAATTTTCATGAATCCATAGTTCAGAGTTTTAATGATTCTTCTATGTTGTTTCTTGGTGATTTTCAAACGCATGTGCTCGATTTTCTAATTATATATTTTAAAAGGTATTTTATAAAAAAATATTACCGTCCTAAGTAAAATAATTTTCGAGTAGTTTTATATAAATATACTAATATTAATATATTTATAAAGATATTTTGAAATCATTTTCCTGTAATATTTTCCAAAATAAAACCTTATTTTTCTATAAAGTATTTTCTTATATAAAATCACAAAATTTTGCACCCTTCGAGAAAGCAAGGTTGGTATTTAAACGACTTAGTAAACCGTGTGGTATGCGACACACAAAATTTTGGTTAGTTCTAGTCTTGTCTATTCGAAGCTACTTTAATTTTCGTGTTTCTCTGTTTCTTTTCCTAATATGGAATTGAGTTGCAGGTTGTAAACTGATAAGTGAGAACGGATGGTATGAGACATTCGATTAGATCTTTTCAAGTTATTATCTGAGTATCAGTGACACATTCTATGGTAATGCCTGTGCTAGACCTATGGGTTATATGCGTTAGGCCTTTGATCCATCTGAGTTTGATCATTTGGTCGTTTATGCTAGGATTTCGAGCCATCTGTGTTTGACCTTCGGATTGTCTGTGTTTGTACCATATCTGAGGTATAATACTTAGCATGCGTCGACCATATGTGATTTACACGTGCAGCTTAGCTATAGTAGGCTAATGTGAGTTGGATCCAAGTCTGTGTCATTTATGTGTCTTGTGTTCTCTTATGATTTCGCCGTTATTTCGGGGATATATATATATATATATATATTATGGACTAACCTTTTGGCAAGGCCGTTAAGGTGAATTGACATCGTGATCTAAGCATAATCAACATGAAGGACCATATAAGTTTGATCAGGGAACTAGTCAACCAATGAAGTTAACGCCAAGACTGTTTAGATCACCTTCGTTCGCCTTTATGAATGATCAGATCGATCAGTATATGGTTCGACCCAAACTTAGATCCCCAGCCGAGTATAGAAGTCCAGTATGCCCGCTAGCTGGGTTGAATGACCTTTGTTTCAATCGAGGCAGGCTGAACTTATTCCAATGCAAGATGTTTTCCTGAAGACTTTCCCCTGCTCCTACTTGATCGCTTCCAACCACCCTTGAATATCCAGTCGGCTACTACTTGTCACTACACCTGTAAATTAGGCCTCTCTATGTAGGAAGACCACTTCTCCACATTTTCCTACAATCTTGGAATGAATAACACATGTCCCAGCCAATTTGGGCACTGTAGCATCTATAAATAGACTTCTGGACTCAAAAGACGGGAATTTTGGCCAATCTCTTATTACTTAATTATTGTAACCAATTTGTTTGTAAAAAAATATCCTATAAATAAGAGATTATAAAATGGACGTAGGCTCGTTAATGCCGAACCACTATAAACTTGTGTGTTGTTGCATCTTTCTTCACTTTTCATTTATTTATCTTCACTTTGATTCTCTACATCTTCATCTATTGGGTGCTGTACCATTTTTTGGTATCAACACTTTATTACTTTCATTGAGAACTGATATTCTCACCATTCGAAAGATTTTTCTCTACTTTTGGATCACCAAATCTAAGACGAGATCCTAATTCCTTCCCAGCATCATTAAATCATGGTTTCCAAAGCCTCAACACGTGCTTCTGGAAAGCAGCATTAGTAGGCTTCTGCATTGGCGGAAGCAGTAGAAGAATTGACCGTTCCAGGATCAAATTTGAACTAGCCTGCACTGCCACCTCCTATACAACCATCTGTGTCAGATCAAGCTCCCTCCTCAGCATTTGCTACCCGTGATGAGTTTATGACTGTGTTGACTCAACTTCGGAAGATAACGGCGACACTAGACGCAAAGGCTCGAGAGAATGCTACGAATGAGGCAAGACATGAGTCATATGTTGAAACAATAGGAAGAATTCAGGAAGCAACAATCTTCCCTTCACCCGTGGAACCAAAACTCAGAAAGCTCATTGTCATCCGAAGGGAGCAGGTATCGACCTCATTCATGATGCCCTCTTAAGAGGCCGAAGAATGTGTAGCAGTTATAATTAAAAGGGCGTGCAAGCCAACTTGGCAGGCTAATCAAAACCGAATCAATCTGGTCGAATCAGAAGACATTGACCCCTTGACTCAATAGAATCAGGGTGCTTTTTCTTGTAGACCATCACAATACCATTCGAACGACTTAAGCTTCCGTTATTCCTATCGAACACTTATGAATGTCCAGGATAATCAAGGTTAAGGAAGTCTCACTCGGATGGTGACTCAGGAAAATTCGCCTGAAGTGGGAGCAGGGAGAGCATTCCAAGTGGAGGATGCCGATCGACACATTTTCAGTACTCCTGAGTTGATCTCCATGGTGCAACAAATCATGAATGATAGTATAGGCTACAAGAACGAAGATTGGGGAATTAACTGTAGCCACACCCCGTTTACGGACGATATCCTACACACAGAATTTCCAAGGAGGTTTAAACATGGCATAGATAAGTCATTATTTGGGCATGACTGATCCGCAACAACATCTAACGAGATACTCATGGCACATGAAGGTAATCATAGCCCCAGACACAATCAAATGCAAAGCCTTCCCAATCTTCTTAGGCGGAGTAGCACGCATGTGGTTCATGCAGCTTCCCCCAAGATCGGTTCCAAATTTCAAAGATTTAAGTGAGAAATTCCTGAATCAATTATGCCTTCACCAATCTAAATCGAATCATGTTGTAACAACCTGCATTTTACGTATCAGAATATCGTAAAATATATTTTTTTCCTGAGGGTTGGATCATTCTTGTATTTTAACATGTTGCTTTTGGGGATGTGAGACATGTCCATAATTTTTACCAATTTTGTTTGTGACCATTTTGCTCTTATCTGTCTTGTACAGGGCATAAATTTTTACCCGGATCGAATAAGGTATTGAGACCTGTGCCATTGGAAAGGAAATGATGACTCCCTTTCCGTAGAGTGGCCACATTAAAGATTTGGCTCAACGGTTTGGGAGGAATCTCTTTTTTAAGGTTTAACAGTTGGCTGTTCAGGTTTGTTAAGCCATCCTGGGCTGATTTGGAGAGGCCAATTAGTGGGCTAGTGGACGCTATAAATAGGGGGTAGGAGGCATGAAGAATAGTTTACTTTCTCCATTCTCTCATTTGGAAGAGCTAGAGGTCCTCCATTCCTCCATCTTCTGCACTTTTCCACAATTTGAGCTTAGAATCGAAGATCTACATTGCTTGAAGCTAGATCTACGCCATTCAAAGAGAGAGATATCGAATCGAAGAGTTTAGAGCAAATTCTCCACTGTACGGAATCATAATTCATTGATTTTGGCTTGTTTTAGGGATTTGGTGAGTGATATGCATCTCTCATGCAGATTGAATCAAGTATATGGGTTATATTATTTAATTTTTTCATTTTCAAGTGTTTTCTCATAGATCTACGTCGTGGTAAGTGTATTCTCATATGAATCACCATAGGATCTAACCTAGCAATGTTAAACCAGTAATTCCTATGTCATTTCATGTGTTTATTCAAGTTAGATCCATCTTTTTTGGTTTAATTATCAAGTTATCATGATTTAGAACATTTCCTATGATTTAATGATGATAATGGTTATTTTGATGTTGTTGATGATTTGTTGAAGTGTTTATGATTGATTTGTATGTTTGGGATGAGTGGATTTCATCATCTCTGTCGTTTGTCGAAGATTTAGTCAAATTTAGAGTTGTTTTGGTCAGATCTGGAGTCATGCCATTTTTGGCATGAGTCGGGTCATATTTCTTCCTTTCCAAGAAATGAGGCCATGTCGCAGGAAGTCAAGGCGCCATAGATCATGTTCCAAGAAGTCAAGTCGCCAGAAGCCAAGGCGCAGGAAACCATGTCACATGAAGCTAAGTTGCGACACGACATGGTGGTGGAAACCAACATGGAGACCGACCTAATGGAAACCGACTTGGTGGAGACCGACATGGTAAAAGTTGACATGGTGGGGACTGACATGGAGGCCGACATGGTGAAATTCAACATGGTAGAGACCAACATGGAGAACCGACATGGTAGAAGATGAGTCATGGCGTGTTCGATTTGATGAGTCATGGCATGTTCAACTTAATGATTCATGTCATGGTTCGACATGGGAGTTATGGTTACTTGAGAAGTTTGCTCGAGTTATGAAAAGTCGTCAAGGTTGGATGACTAGAGATGTGAAGGACGAGATGTTATCGTTATCACAAGTTCTAGCAGGCTCAAAGAAGGGGTACAATAGGGCATCCAAAAGACCGGAAGGTTACTAGTCGAGTACCCTCGGTATCGTTGAGAGGCCTAGTTGTCAAGGTTGGATAAACATACGTATCGTATAAAGGCGTATGAAGTTTATGCTAGAACCGGGGTTACCATTAGCCCTTGACATATGGCAAGGTTGGTCGTCATACGATTAACGATGGTTTCGAAGTGGGATCGGTGGCGATAGCCAGAGTCTGTCATGGTTGACTAGTTGTTTGGTTTGTACCATCTCATGTAGATTGTCCAACGTTGAAGGAGATGTTCCTTGGGTGCTTGTCTGATATTGATTTAGGCCTCTAGGGCTTGTGCTTGAGGAATGATTGAATTCGATTAGGATGGTTTACGTGAGATATTTAATCTAGATGCTATAAGTGTTATCATTGACTGTTCTATTGCAATGAATGGATTGTTATCGCTTTGGTTGAATGGATTGTAAAGGCTATAACTGTCCGATGCGGGGAAGACAGGTTGAGCTCTTCTCTGGTATTGTGGATAGATTAGTTCGTTTATTTACCCATTCTAATATACTTTATTGATGATGTTAGATAGTTGTTTTATCGCTCACCAAGACTGTTGTCTGACTCAAGGTTTTATATTTCCCTCTTATTACCTTGGGTTGTTCATCCGGTTAGGGATAGGCAGACTAGGTGGCGGGTGACAACTGATAGATTACTGAGGATGATGTTTCAGTTCGGAGGCGAGCAGGAGGTTGACGTATTATCTTACCAACTATATTGTATTTGGATTTCCGTTGTTTGTTATTCATCTTTGAGTGTTGTAGTGAGGCAATTTGTATAAATACTATTGTTGTAATCCAAGTGTATGGATATTACTTTGTAGTTGTTATGAAAGTTTAGTGTTTTCTGCTTCACAAACATTACCTGTTGTATATGTTATATTATATTTTATCCTTACGCTATGAGATTTACGACAGGTTCCACATGTATTTTCATATTCAGATGATCATCCATAGTTTCCTAGCACACCTTTCAACGCATCATTCCTCTTGTTATGTGCAGGGGTTATGGGCGGTCGTCACACATGTTATGGCTCTTTCGGCAATAAAACAAGCAAGAGAAGAATCTTTGTGGGATTACCTCAGTCAATTCAACAAGGCTGTCATAGAAGTAAGTAACCCAACCATAAGACGGTACTTATGGCCATAGTAGATGGAGTTGACAAAAAGACCAAGTTTGGGAAATACCTGATCGGAAAACCTCCCACAATGATCGAATTATTTTATGAAAAGGCTATAATTCAACTAAGGCAGGAAGATGCGCAGTTGGATGAGGAAGATGGCCCAAAAGGACATTTCTAATAAGTCCATTCAGAGCAATGTGGCAGTCAAACAATCCAGGGACAACTCCACGAAGGTGGAAGTAAATGTTGGAAATCGTGGCAAGCGAAATGTCAATCATCTGAAAGGCCCTAATGGAAGTCATGGTCAAAAGGGGAATTGTAGAAAAGGCCCAAATTTTAGGTATTCGAAAGTTAACTGCGTTGAATGACAAGCCGAAAAATATTTACCTTAATACATGTAGTGCGGTTCGGTATAAGAAACCACCATTGCGGGAATCTACGGAAAAGGAACGAGCAACTAGGAAGTTCTTATTTTTCCATGAGATTTACGGGCATGCGACTAGTGAATGTCGTCACCTAGGGACATCTTGAGAAATTGATTAGAGAAGGAAAACTCGATGAGTACAAGTTTGCCACAAGAGACAACGGGCAAGGGATTTCTACCCCCAAACAAAGTCAGGCGACGCCCAAAGCCACTACCTAAGAATAGGCTAAAGGGATAGTGATGAACACTATTGTTGGAGGACCTCACTCAGCTGGATATAGCGTTCAGACTATGGAACGGTATGTGAACTCCGCAAAACATCTTGACGTAGGGGAGTCCAACATTCCCCAAAGTCGCTAGCCCCATAAAGCAAAGAAGAACAATGACAGATGGTATTATCTTCCGCGATAGGGAATCAGTAGGAACAGAGGACCCAAGCATTGATCCATTGGTATTTATGGTTATTATTGGCCCAGCCACAATATGAAAGGTTCTTGTTGACATGGAAGTTCAATGAACATTTTATTCACACAGGCCTATGATCAAATGAAGTTGGAGTTAAGAGACCTGAAACCATGCATGGACCAGATACACGACTTTAATGGGTCATCTACTATACCTGTTGATTTGGTTGATCTATCGGCGGAGTTAGGGGTGGAGACCGTGGAAGGGTACGAATCCTACCTTCGTTGTAATGGAGATAAGCTCTCCATACAGTGCGTTTTTGGGATAACCAGCCCTAGTAGAATTTAGAGCTTGCATCACTCCTTTGTGTTTGCTTTTGAAATATCCTACCAATGAGGGGATCAGAACCGTATGCGGGGACCAAGTAACCAGGTGAGCATGTTACTCGACGAAATGGAAGGAATTTTGGGACCAAAATGACAAAGAGTCAGAAGACAACCCTTCTTCTGCAAAGGGGAGGGAAGCATAACAACTAAAGAAAACAACCCAACCAGGACCGTCCATTTGCTAACTCGAGGGAATTGATCCAAGAGAGGACGAAGAGCCAAGATGTAGAAAAGCGGCCCCAAATGAGACCACAATAGAGATTTTGATCGATAATGATGACCCGACTAGAGTCTTAAAGATTGGGTCCCATCTTGACCCCTTTCGGACGAGGGAGCCAACCGAATTTCTATGCCCTAACCTTGACATGTTTGCATGGAGCCATGCTTACATGTGTGAGATTTCACCTTCCATCGTGACTTACTCTCTTAGCATTGATCCTAAATATACCCTTGTCAAGCAGAAAAGGCGAATGCTCGGCCCGAAAAGGTTGGCGGCTTTGAAATAATAGATTGAAAAGCTTTAGAATAATCGATTCATCCGAGATGCGACTTATCCCAAGTGGATAGCCAATCTGGTAGTTGTTAAGAAAACTAACGGGAAATGGAGAACATGTATTGACTTCTCAGATTTAAATAAGTATGCCCTAAAGACAACTTCCCACTTCTCAGGATTGATCAGCTAGTCGATTCTACAGCCGGGCACTAATCCTTTCGTTTATGGATGCCCATATGGGATTAAAACAGATTGCAATGCACGTCCCCGACCAGGAACATACCATTTTCATAACGGATCTCGGGCTATGTTGTTTAGTAGTAATGCCTTTTGGACTATAGAATGTGGGAGAAACTTATTAACATCAAGTCAATCGCATGTTCCATGATTAGATCGAGAAAACGATGGAGGTTTATGTGGATGATATATTGGTAAAGTCGCGGCAATCGTCCGATCACATCAGGGACCTGCCAGAAATGTTCAATATTCTCCGAAGATATGTGATGAAGCTCGAACCTTTAAAGTGCACCTTGCCGTTGCATCAGGAAACAGGGCTATAAATTTTGTACAATTGTCTGACGTTCGTTCGTGTCTGTAACCGAAATACGTCCATCGGAGTCCATCCGATTTTCATTTAGGACACAATTTAGGACAACAAAATTTGTACGAGAAAAATCATGTCCCGTCCAGGTTCGTCCGAATATCTTATAATTCGACGTATAGTTAAGAGAATCCTGTAAATTCACTACAAGAAAAATACCCTTTTGCAACTAGCTATTTGCAACAGGCAACATATGACAGTTGTAATACATGATATTTAGCAACGGACCTATTATAGCAGTTGCAATAGGTGATATTTAGCAATAGGCCTTTTCTTTCTGTTGCAAAAAACATATTTTTAGCAACTGCGCTTCCCTTCCTATTGCAAAAACATACTTTTAACAACTGTGCTTTCATAACAGTTGCAAATAATATATTATTTGCAACTGCGCTTCCGAGCTAGTTGCGAGTAAATATCTTTAGCAACTATTTTCGTTAGTTGCAGTAACTGTCTTTTTTTTACAATTGGTAAAGCCAGTTGCAAAAACATATTATTAAGTGTAAATACCAACTTTTAATGATTAACTTTTAATAATTAATTTTAAATAGTTTCTATTTAATGATTAACTACTAGTAATTATATAATAATTAAGATTAATATTTAATAATTATTACTTAATAATAAATTTTAAGTATTATAAAATGATATTTGTAACTGATAATTAAATAATAATAATTAATAATTAACAAATAATAATAAAATAAATATTTATCAAGTAATAGAAAATTAATTACAAGTTATAAATAAATAAATGTTAAAACTACTGCCTAATAGCATTATTAAGTAATTAGTTTTTAAAGAAATATCAAGTAGTAATATCTATTATTTAATAATTGTAGTTGATAATCATATTCAATATTTAAAAATGCAATAATTAATAAATAATAATCAAAATTTAATAAGTTCGAGACAAAATTTTGAAACTTTCATAAAATACAAAATTAAATAAAATCCAAAATAACTAATAGTTAATAATTATAGATAACTTTTAATAATTAATATCAGATATATAATAATTACTATTAATAATATATTGTACATACATAAAAATGAACATTTATTATCAAAATTCTTTAATCCATTTTGGACCATAAACACTAACCAATGATGATGTAAATAATATCAAAATAAATAGATGTCTAAAAATGGTCATAAGACTACCAACCATGCATCGTGGAACCCATCCTTATTGGTCCAGCACCCATCCTTATTTGTCCAGCCTCGTTAATTAAAGTGGACCGCGATAACTAAAATGTCACATTAAACCGACCATTCAACTTTCCATCTCGTTCATCAATTGAGATCCCCTTTCAAACCCTAAACCTAAATCCAAAATCAACCGATAAAATTTCAGGTATTCATCTTGTTTCGCCTTCTCTCCATCGCTGCGTCTGAGTTCCCTTCACCCTTTCCCCTTGCAACAGTTGGAAGATTCCTAAATCAACAGTGATTAATCTTCTCGAATTGGACTGTTCAAAAATAGGCAAATGTTTCGCTGTTTGCAGATCTGAAGGGCAACAAAGTGGTAAGCCTGGCCCTTTTTTTCATTGTCATTGAATATTTTATAGGATTTTTTTTGGGTTGAATATTTCTTTGGCAACATCTATTGATTTACCATTGTAGAAACAAAGCAAAAAAAAAAAAAAAATTGATTACCAATTTTGTCTACTCTGCATTGAGTTGAGTACGAAGCTTCTTTATACTCTGGATTTTGTTTTGCAAAACGTACCGTGATGGTTTTTTCCCTATAGTTCGTTTAGTGTTTTTTAATGTTATGAACATCGTTCTAATCGTCTCAGCCTATTTAGTATTTGAGCATATGATGTAAATCGTCTCTGTTCTTTCTTGAATTAGGATTGTTAATTGCTACCCATTACAAAGAAGACATGTTACTAGTTCAAAATGCTTATGCAAGCAGTATGACTGAAACTGTGTTTGTCATTCCATGGTTGAATATCTCAGTAGATTTTGGTTATAAATAATTTTAAATTGTAAAATGAGTGCTCTATATTAATTTTCCATCAGCAAGTAGAAGCCCATCTAGTCTGTAGGTAAAGTAATTTGCTAGTCCATTAGCGGCTTTAGGTCATCTCTGGTTGACATGTTCTATTATTGTTTTCTTCTTTTAGTCTTACCAGTTGGAACTAAAATAGCCGTGCTTAGCATAAACGTTAATTTTACTAAAAAAATTAATAGTGTTCTTAATTTTAGTTAACAAGTGCGTTCTAAATAATAACGTGAACCAGTATAGAGTATTTTTCCTGTGTTTTTTAATTGTTTGTGGAATTTTATCTAGGTATTTATGAAACATTTAGTTTAGTTCCTCTACAATGTTCAAATTGAAGAATGAAGTGTTAATGATTCACTAGTAATTTTAAACAATTTACAAGGAAACTGTCACTGTTTAACATGCATCTATCTTTTGTATTGATATTGTCCAGTGATGTATTTGGTATCCCACTGCTTAATTTGTGAATTGAGGTGACTCTTTGTTCTCTCTCTTACGTACCCAGAACCAGAAGCCATCAAAGACACAATGTAAAGGATGCAATGGAATGATGTGCATATTGTGAACGTGAGTAAAAATGTTAGAAATAATGAATGGTTTCTTTGTTTGTCCTAGTCTTTAGGAATGATTAGCGCGTTTAAGTTAGTTGTCGTAGTTTGTAAGAATTTCTCAATTATAATGGAGTCGGTATGGGTAGTGATCCTATTTTCTAGTAGTAACCGTTTGGTGATAAGTTTCTATAAAGAGCAATGACTTGTACGATTTTGTAAATAAAAAAGCAATTGAAGTTATTGATTTTTAGTTTAATAACAATATAATTGTTTTTCATTTTCCATTGAAACTTCCACATCCTCTTCTATATATCAGATCCTAAAATGATTTTAGAGCCATATCAGATAAGCAAATAGTGATATGTAGATCTGGAACTTCTTTTTATATATATATATATTTTTTAAACTAAAAATTGTGTCTACCTCGATTTAATTTGGATAGTCGAAAGTTATCTCTATCAGTTGCTTGCCGATAACAGTCGCATCTAGAATTTTGAATTCGCTTGATATTGCGACTGGAAGTTCTCCACTTTGTATTCGTGTCTGCTTAGAATCTATTATATTCTGATCCTGCTAACAATGAAAGCCAACCTCATTGTTGCTGCATGTAGGTGAAGCTCGCTTGGATCAATTCTAGGTTGAAGATTTCAATCCTGTTCTATATACATACATATTCCTGGATAGGCATGTGCATGTTCATGATCGACAACAAACTTGGAGCATGAATTGCGGATTTGCTCTAGTGAACTGATGATATTTATTCTTTTCTTATAGTATATGTATGATAGAGTAGAAATATGATTAGAAAATACTCTATTCGGAAAAAAATATTTTGTGTGAGAGAAGAAATTGTTATACATGAATGGTGTATGAAAATTGTTGAATTTTTTGTTGTAGTTGTTTGTACTATTAAAACTTTGTTAAAATAAAAATTTTATTTGTTTATTTCATTCTGTGACATACACTATTACTGAAACGAATACATTTAATATGTAGTACCCATAAGCTGTTTTTTTTTTTTTTTTACAGATTTATGAATCTATTGCGATGGGCATATGCTGTTGCAAAAGGATTTGTTGCAACAACAAAAGCCTATTGCAAAAAAGTATATCGTAACATTTTATTGCAACAAGCAAAAAATGTTGCAAACTTTTTACAACTCCAACTATACCAAAAGGCGCGGGTCTGTTGCAATTGGTCTACTACAACAGATATTTCCTATTGCGAAAAGTGTTTTTTGTTGTAGTGATTGTACAAAATGTGATATAAATAGCCATGTCCGACCGTGCATGTGTCCGAGAAATATATGTTCGTGTTCGACTGATTTTATTTAGGACACGAATTAGGACAACGAAATTTGTCCAAGAAAAAGTTTGGTCCGGTCCGTGTTCAGTTCGATTTTTTTAGGATAGAAACTGAACATACCTTCGTCCGGTCCGACAGATTTACACCCCTATCAGGAAAGTTCCTAGGATTCACTGTCAGCTCCTGAGGAATCGGAAACGATTTTGATCAGATCTTAGAAATCAAGGGAATCCAAGAACCAAGAAGGATTAAGGACATAGAGAGTTTGGGAGGAAAGGTTGCAGCCATGTGGCGATTTATATCTAGGGCTACCAATTAGTGCCTTCCTTTCTTTGAATTAATCAAAAGAGACAAACGCAACTTCTCCTGGACTCCTGATTGCATCGAAACATTTAAATATTTTCTTGACCATCTAGTGAAACCCCCTGTTTTGTCAAAGTGGGTCGATCATAAAGACGTGTTTGTATATTTGGCAGTATCCATGCATGCAATCAACTCAGTCTTAGTTCGCGAAGAAGAACGAGTGCAACGACTAGTATACTATGTAAGCAAGAAACTGATATGAGCTAAGCGCAATTATCCAAAGACTGAGAAACTTGACTATAGTTTGTTGATCGCATCGAGAAAGCTCCCTCATTATTTTTAGGCTCACTCCATCAAGGTCTATACCAACCAACTGCTACGCTAAGTTCTCCAACGGCCTGAGGTAAGTGGGAGGTTGCTCAAGTGGAACATCGAACTAAGTCAGTTTGACCTCACTTTTGTACCGCGAAAGTCCATATGAGGGCATGCATTTGTCGATTTCATAGTTGAGTTCACTACTCCTAAAGACGACAACCTAGAGGGAGACTCCATGCTCCCAGGCATTGAGTCAAAACTGGACACTTGGAAATTATAACGATCGACGGTCTGGCGTCGGAATAGTACTATTAAATCCTAAAGGACGATCAATTTATTATGCACTAAGGCTAAATTTTCCAGCTACCAATAATGACTCCGAGTATGAAGCCCTGATTGCTAGGCTCAAGCTTATGAGAAACCTGAGGGCAGCAGTGTTGAATATTTTTTTTGATTCCCAGGTTATTGTGTTTCAGGTTCGGAAAGAATACCAGACTAAAGGGCTACGACTTGTCGCCTATCTCAAGCAGGTTGAGGAGCTGTTGAGTGACTTTGATCAGTATAACATCTCTCACACTCCCAGGGAAGAAAACTGGAAGGCAAACCGACTGGCAAAATTGGCTAGCTCTGATGATCCAAGCGAAGCAGTACTGGTTCCCGTGGAAATTCTAAACACTCCAAGTATCGACCAGATGGAGATCGACCAATCTTTGGAGTCCAAATCTGAGAAGGAATCTTGGATGACCACCATCAAGAATTTCGTCCAACACGGGACCCTCCCTGTAACACCCCGCATTTTTAATGATAATTAAAAATATGCTATATATGTATATATTATATGCATAGATATATTTAAAGGAAAATTTAAATAAATAATATATAAGTTCAATTAAATGAAAAAAAATGAATCGGATGCAATATATATATATATATATATTATACATATACTTAAAAAAAGTTAATGTAAGAAAGAAAAAAGTATGCAATACAATTGCGCATGTAATGATGTTAAAAAAGAAAAGGAAGTACATGCATGTAATTATGATAGAGAAAACAATTAATAAAGAGAAACGTTAATGTAATTAGTGTAAATGGTAAAAAGGTGAATTAATAAAATTGCATGCAACAATAAATGAGAAGGGCATATGTGTATACATGTTATTTGAAATTCAAAATTTTGTAGGAAGATAATACATGCAATAAAAATAATAGAAATGTGTAGGTGCATGAACCTAAATAAAAAACAAATTAATGTCATGCAAATAAAAGAAAAAGAATATCGTATTCAAACATGTCAAATATGCAATTAAAGCATGCATAGAAAAAAAGGAGGGACCAAGCAATTTAATGCATTAAAAAGAAGCAACATATCAAATGTATGAAACAGGAAAGCATTAACACATTTAACTAATAATATTAGAAATATATGCAACAAAGAAATAATGTCACGTGGGAAAATTTAATGCATAGAAAGAAGTTGGAAAATAAACATAAATTGATTCAATTAAAGTAAGCTAATGTCAAAAGAATTAATACAATTCATATTGTATATAAAATAATTACACATGGAAGGGTGCATTAATGGAAAAGAAATGTGTTTTTCATATATTAAGGAGCGTTTAAGATTTTGCTTGTACAAAAAGAAAAGAAACCGCATATAGGAAGGTGTCAACACCATCAGTGTCAATGCGTGTGTACGGGTGCAACACACCTGGGTTGGTTTAGCCTACTCTAGAACCTTCTTTTTTTAGCGAGGTGGAAGGTTTAGATGGATTCTATTTTAATCCTAAGGCCCTCATTCACCTACTATAGCTATAAATAAACATCAAACCTAAACCTAATCTCATCTATCTCTTTAACCCTAGCCTCCATGCTGCTAAATTCTCAACTAACTTAGCCTCCACCTTCAACATAAATTGAAGTAGAGATTTTTGGAGACAAGTTCTTCATCAACAATCAATATAGAAGGTTAATCAACATAAAAGTGTTACAACAACGATTTATCTCTTTTCTAATCCTGGCAAGGTGAGTGGGTTTAAATTATTCTTGTGAATAATTGTATACATATCATTTAGCAATTCCCCAATTAAAATGTTACAACTTTTATTATTATGCATGTTCATTATCTCTTCCTTTCCTCCTTCTCTTTTTATTTTTATAGCCAGACTACCTTCGAACCCAGGCCAAATCTCATAGAGATGAATGTACGAATTGTAATTTAGCAAATGTTGGGTTGATTTGGGCATAATTAGTGTTAAATTTTGTGTATAACCTATAATTGAAGAATTGTAGCATAGCTTATGACAAAATTGGAAATTTGGGGAATAGTTGTACAACTTATAAAATACTTGAAATTAAGCGTGTTGGTAATTTGACATATAACTATAAATATTAATCTGGGACATTAGTGAAAATATGTACAAATTAAGTTGGAAAAATTAAGTATGTTGGGTTAATTGGGAAGTGCGTGGATTAATAATGGACATGAATAAGCAAGACTGTAATTTGAGCACAACTTAAGGTTAGGTAATTTGGGGCAAAACTGATAGGTTGGAATTTTGGGGCATAACTTCAGTGAATATGAACAATTGGCAGAATTGGAATAATTTCACTTTGTTGAAGTTAATTAAATGTAAGAAGAAATGCGATATATATGGGGAATTGGGCATAACTATGCTTGGAATTATGAATATAATTAGGGTGGGATTTATGTATATAAATCAAATTGGAATTATGAACATGAAATTGGGATTATAAGTTGAATTGGGATTATAGGCATAATCTGTTGATGGGATTATAAGCAAAAATGTGAATTGAGGGTTTATGGATAATTGACATATATTATAATCCTAGATTTGAATTATGAGTATAAGTTATAATAAGAACTTATTTTCCTAAGACACGAGGTTAGATTTGGTCTGCAGTAGAAGTCTGCCCGGAACCGCCCAGCATATCCAGCAACTGCAAATGGTAATATAATGTGAGAGGTCTTAGGTGGAAATTGGACGTGTAATAGTGTCAAGACACGAGGTTAGATAGGGTTTGCGGTAGAAGTCTGCTCGGAACTGCCCGACATATCCGGTAACCGCAAAGTGGCAGTCTAATGTGGGTGGTCTTACACGATTATGGGTATAATGAATTAATTGAGAACACTTAACCAAGATAAGACATTGATAAGACGTGGGAATAGAGAAGGGGTTAAGTTAATCTTAATTAATGCCAAAATGGGGGATAACGATAATAACCTATTATGAATGAACTTAAGAAATGGAAACGATAATAGGTGGGCTTGTCCTAAGGACAAGTAGGCATTATAACTTAGGGAATAAGGTATGCTACAAGGAATGATAAGGGAAGATGAAATAACTTATGTAATAAGGAAAGTTGTACTTAATTGAAGATTAAGTAATCTGTAAAGGCAACAATAAATCTACTTATGAAGATAACATTATTTATATGAATAACATAACAAGAGATTGGTTGAGTTGAGTAATTCTCTGAGTGTCGATCTGATGTTGATTTCGGTCTTCAGGGTTGATACTTAGGGCGTTATTCTCCTACCAATGTATCTGTGAATTGAGGTGTTCTTAATTTTAAATTAAGTAGAACATTTATGGTAACCATGGGATGGAATAATGAATAGATTATGAGAATAACATGTTGTAGGCTTATTAATGAACTTAAATGGGTTAAGTTATAAATTGAATTAATAAGCAAGGGTAACTTGGTAAACTTGAAAAGGAAGTCAATGTGAAGGAGAATAACCAAGTTAATTGAGAAAACTCATGAGGTGGCGCAAGCGCGTAATTAATGGTTAGACGTAGGGTCTAATTACATATAAAACTGAGGCGCTTGGACCAGTCCATACGTTAGAGGATGAATAACCCTAAGGGGTAGATCATCGGGATGTCAAAAGACACAAAGAGGAGCGCATGTCCATCTAGATATTCTTGTAGGCTCCAACGGACTGGGTTAAGAAGCACGCGGCTTCCGGGGACGTAGGGTAGTCTTGGTATTCCTCTGTGAGTGGCAGATGATCCACCTGTACTCATAAAGGTTAGGTCTGTGTGGGTGAACCAATGAGTATGCCTTGATTGCAATAATAAAGGGCAATCAAAAGACAAAGATGGACCAGCGTGATTCGGCGAGACTAGTTAGTGCCTTGTGATAGCAACTCGTTGTCTACCTACCATCTTCAGTCAGTACGTAAAGCGGAAATGCGGAGAACTACAAAAGACCATATACTTTGCTATCTAGTTATGGGTGAGGTTGGCTAATAGGTTTGAAGGGCATAGGGGGCCGGGGTTAAGTTCTCATTCTTGATATTGTTGGGTGCCTTTCATTAGTTGAGGGAGGGGTCTAGTGGGATCATAGCCACTGCAAAAGTAGAACTTCGCATCTTCAATCAGTATATATCTGAAAGCTCCCGATCGAGTTCCATGTTTCTTTATTAGCCCTACTACGGGACTCGGGCGCACATATAGAGGACATGTGCAATAGACATCGAGAACGATTGACGATACATACGTAGGAAAGGCTAGGTATACTCATGTCGCTCTGGGCGGTGTATCATAAGACTAAGGGGCATTATTTGAGGATGGAAACTAATTCGATCGAATGGTTCAAAGATCGCAGTCCGAACGCTTACGTAATATAGAAGTAGTGGTTCTTTGCAGATGTAGCGTTGACATATATACTGAAATCCGTACAACATTCAGGCATATGATTAGGGACTGCTATATTCCTGTGATGATACGGTGGAGACCATGCAAGTATGGTACCATGGGGTGTACCTTAGTTGGGGGTAGCTACATATACACTATATTAGGTTAATCTACTAGGGAGTAGATGGGTGCGACGTGTGTAATAACACAGATAACCTAATAAATTAGAAAATGTAATTGAACGGTATATGTAGGATTATCCAAAAGTATAATTTAAATCCAGTCACATAAGACTTATGTTCTGACCCCAATCCTCACAACATTCACAGTTTCGGTTCATGACAGAGACTGTATAGCTTTGGATACTGGTTTAGCAGTATTATTATTAAGGTAAAGCCATATTCTAATTACATTATATTTCATTCCTTCCGCTGTGAGATGTTTTCCAAACTCTAACATGTTTAATGTCTCTGTCTTTTCTGCGGGATACCAGAGCAAACCAACTTGGGTTTCAATGGATTGGGATTTAAAAAAAAAAAATCGATCCATCGGAATTCAGGTTGTTACATCTGGTATCAGGGCTTAGGTTTAGGATTCCTTATATAAATAATGAGTGAGCGTATTTGTATTTTAAAATATAAATATATTATATATATAAACCTATATCCATAGAGGAGCCCACTAAATAGAAAAAGGAAAATGGATTAGGAATATAAATAGTTGAGAGAATTGACCTTGTGGGGGTGTCTAGGAAAGCCCAGGTAAGTTGGAAGCCCACTACGAGTCTAACCCTTATTAACTTTTAAGAACTTGAAATTGTAAAAGTTTTGGTAAAAGAGTTTATGATGTTTTCAATTTTTAATCTTAAAAGTATTTTTGATGTTTGAAAAAAAAGAGGACAAACAATGTTTTAAAATTAAGGGAGAAGGTAAGGGTTAGTGCTTAGAAAGAACGAAGAAATTTGAGGCTATAAAGTAAATAGCGAAGGTTATCTTGGAATAGTAGAAAATTCCCATAGAATGCATATGTATTGTAAACACTAGAACTGTTGCTCGAAAAATAAAAAGTATAGGCTAGTAAAGCACAGCACGGTCTTGTAGTGACTACTAGATAGTGAAGGGAAAGTGAGCGTTGAGAGTTTGTGGTTGGACTTTTCATTAGTGAAATAGTCATTGGTTCTTGGCCCTTAGTAGTAGCTGTGTAGGATGATGGAAAGGCTTATTTGAAAAGAATAAACTTAAATCATTGGATTAAGTAAAATAAGCTAAGAAAGAAAAATAGCCTAACTATAAAGAAAGTAATAAATTCAGAGAAGCAACCAAACATGACGGAAATAGAAAAAGAACAAGAAGTTTTCTTATGTAGTTGTGCTCTGATAGGAAAATAGGAAACTTTGTATAGAGTAGTTATGTGAAATCCAAGTGCAATTAGAAAAGGAACATAAAAGAAAAACGGAAGATGTTAATTTTTCCGTTTTATACCTTTTTGTGACATAAGAAATCAAATTTAGAAAATTAAGATTTTTCCTATAATTCGAAATTTAAAGACGGTTGGTAGGATTTTGGATGCAACAATTGGATGAAAAATTCTCTTATTCTATAAGAGTATGGGAAAATTTGGAAGAAAGTGATTTTATTTTCAAAAATATTGCAATCATATAGAACTGCAAGTATATTTAGGATGTGAGCATCATGTTTTGAAAGAGTTTTTGAAAGTTTGCATATATATAGGTGGTACCAAATTAGGCATACATGCACTACTATGATGTATTTCACTTTGCACATGTGCACAACGTTTGCAAAAAATGGATGCACACATAATGGACGTATAATATGCGAGGGATCATTTGATTTTACCCTTACCAAATTTCGAGGACGAAACTTCTTAAGGGTGGGAGAATGTAACACCCCGCATTTTTAGTGATAATTAAAAATATGCATATATGTATATATTATATGCATAGATATATTTAAAGGAAAATTTAAATAAATAATATATAAGTGTATTGCAATGAAGAAAAATGAATTGCATGCAATATATATATATATATATATATATATAAATTAAAAATAAGTTAATGCAAGAAAAAAAGTATGCAATACAATTGCACATGTAATAATATTAAACAGGAAAAGGAAGTACATGCATGTAATTATGATAGAGAAAACAATTAATAAAGAGAAATGTTAATGTAATTAATGTAAATGATAAAAAGGTGAATTAATAAAATTGCATGCAACAATAAATGAGAAGGGCATATGTGTGTTATTTGAAATTAAAAATTTTGTAGGAAGATAATACATGCAATAAAATATTAGAAATGTGTAGATGCATAAACCTAAATAAAAAATGAATTAATGTCATGCAAATAAAAGAAAAAGAATATAGAATGCAAACATGTCAAATATGGAATTAAAGCATGCATAGAAAAAAAAGAGGGACCAAGCAATTTAATGCGTTAAAAAGAAGCAACATGTCAAGTGCATGAAACAGGAAAGCATTAACACATTTAAATAAGAATATTAGAAATATACGCAATAAAGAAATAATGTCACATGGGAAAATTTAATGCATAGAAAGAAGTTGGAAAATAAACATAAATTGATTCAGTTAAAGCAAGCTAATGTCAAAAGAATTATTACAATTCATATTGTATATAAAATAATGACACATGGAAGGATGCATTAACGGAAAAGAAACATGCTTTGCATATATTAAGGAGCGTTTAAGATTTTGCTTGTATAAAAAGAAAAGAAACCGCATATAGGAAGGTGTCAACACCATCAGTGTCCATGCATGCGTATGAGTGCAACGCACCTGGGTTGGTTTAGCCTACTCTAGAACCTTCTTTTTTAAGCGAGGTGGAAGGTTTAGATGGATTCTATTTTAATCCTAAGGCCCTAATTCACCTACTATAGCTATAAATAAATATAAACCTAACCCTAATCTCATATATCTCTTTAACCCTAGCCTCTATGTTGCTAAATTCTCAACTAACCTAGCCTCCACCTTCAACATAAATTAAAGTAGAGATTATCGGAGACAAGTTCTTCATCAACATTCAATTTAGAAGGTTAATCAACATCAAAGTGTTACAACAACGATTTATCTCTTTTCTAATCTTGGCAAGGTGAGTGGGTTTAAATTATTCTTGTGAATAATTGTATACATATCATTTAGCAATTCCCCAATTAAAATGTTACAACTTTTATTATTATGCATGTTCTTTATATCTTCCTTTCCTCGTTCCCTTTTTATTTTTATAGCCAGGCTACCTTCGAGCCTAGGCCAAATCTCGTAGAGATGAACGTACGAATGGTAATTTAGCAAATGTTGGGTTGATTTGGGCATAATTAAGGTTAAATTTGGGGTATAACCTATAATTGTAGAATTGTAGCATAGCTTATGACAAAATTGGAAATTTGGGGAATTGTTGTACAATTTATAAAATACTTGAAATTAAGTGTATTGGTAATTTGGAACATAACTATTAAAATTAATCTAGGACATTAGTTAAAATATGTGCAAATTAAGTTGGAAAAATTAAGTATGTTGGGTTAATTGGGAAGTGCGTGGATTAATAATGGACATGAATAAGCAAGACTGTAATTTGAGTGCAACTTAAGGTTAGGTAATTTGGGGCAAAACCGATAGGTTGGAATTTTGGGGCATAACTTCAATGAATATGAACAATTGGCAGAATTGGAATAATTTCACTTTTTTGAAGTTAATTAAATGTAAGAAGAAATGCGATATATATGGGGAATTGGGCATAACTATGCTTGGAATTATGAATATAATTAGGGTGGGATTTATGTATATAAATCAAATTGGAATTATGAACATGAATTTGGGATTATAAGTTGAATTGGGATTATAGGCATATTCTGTTGATTGGAATGTAAACATAAATGTGAATTAAGGGTTTATGGATAATTGACATATATTATAATCCAAGATTTGAATTATGAGTATAAGTTATATGCCGAAGACACGAGGTAAGATTTGGTCTACGGTAGAAGTCTGCCCGGAACCGCCTGGCATATCCGGCAACAGCAAACGGTAGTCTAATGTGAGAGGTCTTAGGTGGAAATTGGACGCGTAATAGTGTCAAAACACGAGGTTAGATAGGGTTTGCGGTAGAAGTCTGCCCAGAACCGCTCGGCATATCCAGCAACCGCAAAGCGGCAATCTAATGCGGGAGGTCTTACACGATTATGGGTATAACGAATTAATTGAGAACACTTAACCAAGATAAGACATTGATAAGATGTGGGAATAGAGAAGGGATTAAGTTAATCTTAATTAATGCTAAAATGGGGGATGACGATAATAACCTATTATGAATGAACTTAAGAAATGGAAATGATAATAGGTAGGCTTATCCTAGGGGGATTATAACTTATGGAATAAGGTAAGTTACGAGGAACGATAAGGGAAGATGAAATAACTTATGTAACAAGGAAAGTTGTACTTAATTGAAGATTAAGTAATCTGTAAAGGCAAGAATAAATCTACTTATGAAGATAACATAAGTTATATGAATAACATAACAAGAGATTGGTTGAGTTGAGTAATTCTCTGAGTGTCAATCTGATGTTGATTTCTGTCTTCCAGGTTGATACTTAGGGAGTGATTCTCCTACCAATGTATCTGTGAATTGAGGTGTACTTAATTTTAAATTAAGTAGAACATGTTGTGGTAACCATGGGATGGAATAATGAATAGATTATGAGAAAAACATGTTGTAGGCTTATTAATAGACTTAAATGGGTTAAGTTATAAATTGAATTAATAAGCAAGGGTAACTTGGTAAACTTGAAAAGGAAGTTAATGTGAAGGAGAATAACCAAGTTAATTGAGAAAACTCACGAGGTGGCACAAGCACGTAATTAATGGTTAGACATAGGATCTAATGACATATAAAGATGAGGCGCTTGGACCAGTCCATACGTTAGAGGATGAATAACCCTAAGGGGTAGATCATCGGGATGTCAAAAGACACAAAGAGGAGCGCATGTCCGTCTAGATATTCTTGTAGGATCCAACAGACTGGCTTAAGAAGCACGCAGCTTCCAGGGGTGTAGGGTACTCTTGGGATTCCTCTGTGAGTGGAAAATGATCCGCCTACGCTCACAGAGGTTAGGTCTGCATGGGTGAACCAATGAGTATGCCTTGATTGCAATAACAAGGGGCAATCAAAAGACTAAGATGGACCAGCATGATTCGGCGAGACCAGTTATCACCCTATGATAACAAGTCGTCGTCTACCTACCATCTTCAATCAGTACATAAAGCGGAAAGGAGGAGAACTCCAAAAGACCATATACTTTGCTATCTAGTTATGGGAGAGGTCGGCCAATAGATTTGAAGGGCATAGGGGCCAGGGTTAAGTACTCATTCTTAATATTCTTGGGAGTGTTTCGTTAGTCGAGGGAGGGGTCTAGTGGGACCATAGCCACTGTAAAAGCGACCTTAGCATCTGCAATTGGTAGATATCTGAAAGCTCCCCACCGAGTTCCGTGTTTCTTGATTAGCCCTGCCACCGGACTCGGGCGCACAAATGGAGAACATGTGCAATAGACATCGAAAACGATTGACGAAACGTACGTGGGAAAGTCTAGGTGCACTCGTGTCGCACTGGGTGGTGTATCATAAGATGAGAGGGCATTATTCGAGGATGGAACCTAATTCGATCGAATGGTTCAAAGATGGCAGCCCGACGTTTGCTTAATATAGAAGTAGTGGTTCTTTGCAGACGTAGCATTGACATATATACAGAAATCCATACGACATTCGGGCTTAGGATTAGGGACTACTATATTCCTGTGATGATAAAGTGGAGGCCGTGCAAGTAGGGTACCATGGGGTGTACCTTAGTTGGGGGTAGCTACATATACATTGTATTAGGTTAATCTTCTAGGGAGTAGATGGGTGCGATGTGTGTAAGCCTTGAATGCTAATAACACAGATAACCTAATAAATTAGAAAATGTAATTGAACGCTATATGAAGGATTATCCAGAAGTATATTTTAAATGCAGTCACGCAGGACTTATTTTCTGACCCCCCTCCTCACAACATTCGCAGGTTAGGTTCATGAAAGAGACTGTATAGCTTTGGTTACTGGTTTAGAGGTATTATTATTAAGGTAAAGCTATGTTCTAATTACATTATATTTTATTCCTTCCGCTGTGAGATGTTTTTCGAACTGTGACATGTTTCATGTCTCTATCTTTTCTGCAGGATACCAGAGCAAACCAACTCGAGTTTCGATGGATTGGGATTTAAAAAAAAAAATCGGTCGGAATCCAGGTTGTCACATTTGGTATCAGAGATTAGGTTCAGGATTCCTTATATAGATAATGAGTGAGCATATTTGTATTTTAAAATATAAATATATTATATATATATATAAACTTAGATCCATAGAGGAGCCCACTAAATAGAAAAAGGAAAATGGATTAGGAATATATATAGTTGAGAGAATTGACCTTGTGGGGGTGTCTAGGAAAGCCTAGGTAAGTTGGAATCCCACTACGAGTCTAACCCTTGTTAACTTTTAAGAACTTGAATTTGTAAAAGTTTTGGCCAAAGAGTTTATGATGTTTTCAAGTTTTAATCTTAAAAGTATTTTTGATGTTTGAAAAAAGAGAGGCCAAACCATGTTTTAAAATTAAGGGAGTAGGTAAGGGTTAATGCCTAGAAAGAACGGAGAAATTTGAGGCTATAAAGTAAATAGCGAAGGTTATCTTGGAATATTAAAAAATTCCCATAGAATGCATAGGTATTGCAAAGACTAGAACTATTGCTCAAAAAATTATAGGCTAGTAAAGCACAGCAAGGACTAGTAGTGATTACTAGGTAGTGAAGGGAAAGTGAGCGTTGAAAGTTTGTGGTTGAATTTTTCATTAGTGAAATAGCCATTGGTTCTTGACCCTTAGTAGTAGCTGTGTAAGATGATGGAAAGGCTTATTTGAAAAGAATAAACTTAAATCATTGGATTAAGTAAAATAAGCTAAGAAAAAAAAATAGCCTAACTAAAAAGAAAGCAATAAATACAGAGAAGCAACAAAACATGATAGGAAAAGAAAAAGAAAAAGAAGTTTTCTTACGTAGTTGTGTTTGGATAGGAAAATAGGAAACTTTGTATAGAGTAGTTACGTGAAATCCAAGTGCAATTAGAAAAGGAACATAAAAGAAAAACAGAAGATGTAAAGTTTTCCATTTTGTACCTTTTTGTGATATAAGAAATTGAATTTAGAAAATTAAGATTTTTCCTATAATTCGAAATTTGAAGATGGTTGGTAGGATTTTGGATGCAACAATTGGATGAACTATGCTCTTATTCTGTAAGAGTGTGGGAAATTTTGGATGAAAAGTGTTTTGATTTTTAAAAATATTGCATTCATATAGAATTGTAAGTATATTTAGAATGTGAGCATCATGTTTTGAAAGAGTTTTTGAAAATTTGCATACATATAGGTGGTACCAAATTAGCCATACATGCACTACTATTATGTATTTCACTTTGCACATGTGCACAACATTTGCAAAAATTGGATGCAATACATAATGGATGTATAATATGTGAGGGACCATTTGACTTTACCCTTACCAAATTTCGAGGACGAAATTTCTTAAGGGTGGAAGAATGTAACACCCCGCATTTTTAGTGATAATTAAAAATATGCATAGATATATTTAAAGGTAAATTTAAATAAATAATATATAAGTGCATTGCAATGAAGAAAAATGAATTGCATGCAATATATATATATATATATATGTATATATATAAATTAAAAAGAAGTTAATGCAAGAAAAAAAGTATGCAATACAATTGCACACGTAATAATGTTAAAAAGGAAAAGGAAGTACATGCATGTAATTATGATAGAGAAAACAATTAATAAAGAGAAACAAATGTAATTAATGTAAATGGTAAAAAAGGTGAATTAATAAAATTGCATGCAACAATAAATGAGAAGGGCATATGTGTATACATGTTATTTGAAATTCAAAATTTTGTAGGAATATAATACATGCAATAAAAATAATAGAAATGTGTAGATGCATGAACCTAAATAAAAAACGAATTAATGTCATGCAAATAAAAGAAAAAGAATATAGAATGCAAACATGTCAAATATGCAATTAAAGCATGCATAGAAGAAAAAAAGAGGGACCAAGCAATTTAATGCGTTAAAAAGAAGCAACATATCAAGTGCATGAAACAGGAAAGCATTAACAATTTAAATAAGAATATTAGAAATATACGCAACAAAGAAATAATGTCACATGGGAAACTTTAATGCATAGAAAGAAGTTGGAAAATAAACAAAAATTGATTCAACTAAAGCAAGCTAATGTCAAAAGAATTAATACAATTCATATTGTATAGAAAGTAATGACACATGGAAGGATGCATTAATGGAAAAGAAACGTGCTTGCATATATTAAGGAGTGTTTAAGATTTTGCTTGTACAAAAAGAAAAGAAACCGCATATAGGAAGGTGTCAACACCATTAGTATCCACGCGTGCGTATGGGTGCAACGCACCTGGGTTGGTTTAGCCTACTCTAGAACCTTCTTTTTTTAGCGAGATGGAAGGTATAAATGGATTCTATTTTAATCCTAAGACCCTAATTCACCTACTACAGCTATAAATAAATATCAAACCTAACCCTAATCTCATCTATCTCTTTAACCCTAGCCTCCATGCTACTAAATTCTCAACTAACCTAGCCTCCACCTTCAACATAAATTAAAGTATAGATTTTTAGAGACGAGTTCTTCATCAACAATCAATTTAGAAGGTTAATCAACATCAAAGTGTTACAACGATTTATCTCTTTTCTAATCCTGGCAAGGTGAGTGGGTTTAAATTATTCTTGTGAATAATTGTACATATCGTTTAGCAATTCCACAATCAAAATGTTACAACTTTTATTATTATGCATGTTCTTTATCTCTTCCTTTCCTCCTTCCCTTTTTATTTTATAGCCAGGCTACCTTCGATCCTAGGCCAAATCTCTTAGGGATGAACATACGAATGGTAATTTAGCAAATGTTGGGTTGATTTGGGCATTATTAATGTTAAAGTTTGGGTATAACCTATAATTGAAGAATTGTAGCATAACTTATGACAAAATTGGAAATTTGGAGAATTGTTGTACAACTTATAAAATACTTGAAATTAAGTGTGTTGGTAATTTGGCACATAACTATAATTATTAATCTTGGACAATAGTGAAAATATGTGCAAATTAAGTTGGAAAAATTAGGTGTGTTGGGATAATTGGGAAGTGCGTGGATTAATAATGGACATGAATAAGCGAGACTGTAATTTGAGCGCAACTTAAGGTTGGGTAATTTGGGGCAAAACTGATAGGCTGGAATTTTGGGGCATAACTTCAATGAATATGAACAATTGGCAGAATTGGAATAATTTCACTTTATTGAAGTTAATTAAATGTAAGAAGAAATGCGATATATATGGGGAATTGGGCATAACTATGCTTGGAATTATGAATATAATTAAGGTGGGATTTATGTATATAAATCAAATTGGAATTATGAACATGAAATTGGGATTATAAGTTGAATTGGGATTATAAGCATAATCTGTTGATAGGGTTATAAGAATAAATGTGAATTAAGGGTTTATGGATAATTGACATATATTATAATCCAATATTTGAATTATGAGTATAAGTATAATAAGAAATTATATGCTTAAGACACGAGGTTAGATTTGGTCAACGGTAGAAGTCTGCCCGGAACCGGCCGGCATATCCAGCAAATGCAATTGGTAATCTAATGTGAGAGGTCTTAGATGGAAATTGGACGCGTAATAGTGTCAAGACACGAGGTTAGATAGGTTTTGTGGTAGAAGACTGCCCGCAACCGCCCGATATATCCAGCGACCGCAAAGCGACAATCTAATGTGGGAGATCTTACACGATTACTGGTATAATGAATTAATTGAGAACACTTAACCAAGATAAGACATTGATAAGATGTGGGAATAGAGAAGGTGTTAAGTTAATCTTAATTAATTCCAAAATGGGGGATGACGATAATAACCTATTATGAATGAACTTGAGAAATGGAAACGATAATAGTTAGGCATGTCCGAGGGACAAGTGGGGATTATAACTTATGGAATAAGGCAAGTTACAAGGAACGATAAGGGAAGATGAAATAACTTATGTAACAAGGAAAGTTGTACTTAATTGAAGATTAAGTAATCTGTAAAGGCATGAATAAATCTACTTATGAAGATAACATAAGTTATATGAATAACATAACAAGAGATTGGTTGAGTTAAGTAATTCTCTGAGTGTCAATCTGATGTTGATTTCGGTCTTCAGGGTTGATATTTAGGGCGTTATTCTCCTACCAATGTATCTATGAATTGAGGTGTACTTAATTTTAAATTAAGTATAACATGTTATGGTAACCATGGGATGGAATAATGAATAGATTTTAAATTATCGAGGTGTACTTAATTGTAGGCTTATTAATGAACTTAAATGAGTTAAGTTATAAATTGAATTAATAAGCAAGGGTAACTTGGTAAACTTGAAAAGGAAGTCAATGTGAAGGAGAATAACCAAGTTAATTGAGAAAACTCACGAGGTGGCGCAAGCGCGTAATTAATGGTTAGACGTAGGGTCTAATGACATATAAAACTGAGGCACTTGGACCAGTCCATACATTAGAGGATGAATAACCCTAAGGGGTAGATCGTTGGGATGTCAAAAGACACAAAGAGGAGCGCATGTCCATCTAGATATTCTTGTAGGCTCCAACAGACTGGGTTAAGAAGCACGCTACTTCCGGGACGTAGGGTACTCTTGGTGTCCTCTGTGAGTGGCAGATGATCCGCCGGTGATGACAGAGGTTAGGTCTGCATGGGTGAACCAATGAGTATGCCTTGATTGCAATAATAAGGGGCAATCGAAAGACTAAGATGGACCAGCGTGATTCGGCGAGACCAGTTAGTGCCCTGTGATAGCAACTCATCGTCTACCTACCATCTTCAGTCAGTACGTAAAGCGGAAAGGAGGAGAACTCCAAAAGACCATATACTTTGCTATCTAGTTATGGGTGAGGTTGGCCAATAGGTTTGAAGGGCATAGGGGGTCGGGGTTAAGTTCTCATTCTTGATATTCTTGGGTGCCTTTAATTAGTTGAGGGAGGGGTCTAGTGGGACCACAGCCGCTGTAAAATCGACCTTAGCATCTACAATCGGCAGATATCTGAAAGCTCCTGACCGAGTTCCGTGTTTCTTTATTAGCCCTGCCACGGGACTCAGGCGCACATATAGAAAACATGTGCAATAGACATCGAGAACGATTGACGATACGTACGTGGGAAAGTATAGGTACACTCATGTCACTCTGGGTGGTATATCATAAGACTAGAGGGAATTTTTCGAGGATGGAACCTAATTCGATTGAATGGTTCAAAGATGGCAGTCCGAACGCTTACGCAATATAGAAGTAGTGGTTCATTGCAGACCTAGCGTTGACATATATACAGAAATCTGTACGACATTTGGGCATAGGATTAGGGACTGCTATATTCCTGCGATGATACGGTGGAGGCCGTGCAAGTAGGGTGGGGTGTACCTTAGTTAGGTATAGCTATATATACACTGTATTAGGTTAATCTACTTGGGAGTAGATGGGTGCGACGTGTGTAAGTCTTGAATGCTAATAACACAGATAACCTAATAAATTAGAAAATGTAATTGAACGGTATATGTAGGATTATCCAGAAGTATAATTTAAATGCATTCACACAGGACTTATGTTCTGACCCCCCTCCCTCCTCACAACATTTGCAGGTTAGGTTCATGACAGAGACTGTATAGCTTTGGATACTAGTTTAGAGGTATTATTATTAAGGTAAAGCTATGTTCTAATTACATTATATTTTATTCCTTCCGCTGTGAGATGTTTTCTGAACTCTGACAAGTTTCATGTCTTTGTCTTTTCTGCAGGATACCATTGCAAACCAACTCAGGTTTCGATGGATTGGGATTTTAAAAAAAAATCGGTACGTTGGAATCCAGGTTGTTACACTCCTATCGAGAAGAAACGAGAGGCTAGCCCTCGTACATCAAGCTTCGAGATATGTCGTCCAACAAGACAAGCTTTATAGGGTTCTTGGTCCGAATGCTTTGGTGTGTGGCTAATGATGACATAAAGAGAATACTACGGGAAGTGTACAAAGGTAATGTAGCTCTCGCACAGAAGGACAAACTCTGGCAAAGAAGATACTATGGTATGGTTATTTCTGGCTGACCATTAGTAAGGATGGGTCAATCATTCCTGACGATGTGATAAATGCCAAAGATTTGCTCATACTCCAAGGGCCCTATCGACTGAAATCACCCAAATTTTCATCCCTTGGCCGTTTGGCATTTGGGGAATAGACGTTATCAAGAGTCTATTGATATCTAAAGGCAGCGCAAAATATGCAATTGTGGCTGTAAATTATTTCACAAAATGAGCCGAAGCAGAACAATTAACCGTGATCATAACCCAATGAGTCATCAACTTTGTTGTCGAGAATATCATATGCCAGTTCATACTTCCTCGGACCATCATCACGATAATGGAACTCAATTGGATAGCTAGGAATTCAGAGATTTCTATGAACAATATCATATCGAGAAGATTACATGGTGGTCGTGCATCTGCAGTTCAATGGATAAGTTGAAGCTGTCAACAAAATTATCAAACCCATCTTGAAAAGCGCTCGAAGAGGGCCAAAGGCAAATGGGTCAATGAATTACCTTTAACTCTGTGGGCATATCATACCACCACAAGACTGCCGCGGGGCACACTCCTTTGCTTTATCCTATGGCTTAGGAGCGATCCTTCCAATAAAACTTTATGTCCCTTCCCATAGAACGACTTACTACGACCCATTTTTAAACAAAGAACTTCTCTTGGCGTCATTAGACATGATTGACAAAAAAAGAGAAGAAGCTAATTTGCGTGCCGAGGCATATCGGAGACGGTTTCCCCGATACTATAATGAGAAAGTGTGACCTAAGGCTTTCAGCTTCGGCGACCTTGTTTTAAAATGGGTTTTCCTGATTCCCGTACACATGGGTCCAAAATGGGAAGGATCTTATGTCATCTAGCAGAAGCTTGATAATGAAACCATTAGGCTAGCAACTATTGATGGCGAACTTCTACAAAGAGCATGTAATGCTGAGCATTTGCGACGTTATCTTTCTTAGCACTTTTATTCATCTAAGTATTGTAATAAGGCATGTTTTTCCATCCATCGTAAATAAAGACTACATTCCTTTCTCTATTTTATCACTCTAGTAATTTTGATTATGTGTTGAAATTCAACCAACATAGGTCAAAGTTTGGACTAAGGGAGTAGTCTACTCCCTAACGTCGACCAATGTCTCAACGAGCTAACCATGCTCGGTGACCGAACGAATATCGATCGACAAAACTCGAGTTTGAGGGTGACACTCGAATTCTCGAATCTCACTTTATGGACTAGAGTGAGGAGACGGTTTTAACACAAATGGTGTGATTGCTCGTTTAAATAACTCTGACTCTCATGACTTGAGGAGTATAAAGTTATGGAAGAGTGTGAAAGGTGCACACTCAGACCGAAGACCACTCGATGCTCGATACTCTAACTCTTAGCGACCAAGGAGAGAGTATAAACAGATTATATACCTCGACCCAAGGTCATCTGACTCTCAGTCTGGATCGATCCCGGGGGTCCATAGATGACCTGACACTGAATTAATTCCCCATGACGTTGGCGGCATAAGGATGGCTAACTATGTGCTTCACTCGAACGTACGTTGGGGTTTGAAATTAACTGGGGACGAATTTACCATCTCTCAGTAACCTAGTTGCATTACAATTTTGTAACATACCATTACTATTTAACTCAGTAATATCCCATTTGCTTGACTTAATAATGCAAAGACTTGAAAGCAAATAACATTTTTTATAGCAACGTGCAATATACAGGACTAAACGAAGATAAAAATGTGAGAGCCGCACTCGCACGTAAACCAAAGGGCCTAACAAAAAACATAAAAAAGAAAGAAACACTGATCCTTGGAAGGCTTATCATCAAGCATCTTATCCTCCTTCATCTCCTTCTGCTCGATCAACTCCAAGACTTCCTATGTGGTCATAAGACACCTATGTTTCTTAGGTTTTCCACATAAGGTGCCTGGAAGCCCGGAGGTTGTTGCATTATGCTTACGCTTTCCCAGACCAATCAGAACATAAGGAGGAGTCTTTTTGTTCATTGGGTCTGTTGAAGAAGGAGGGATAACTTGGAGGGGCTCGATACCCATAGGATCGGTGACTGTTTTGATTTTGAGATAGGAGACGTTACTCTCATCCTTGGCCTTTATCTGAGAAAGTGTTAATTGACTGGTCCGACCGGTCTCCTTAACAAACACCATGTCATCTTCTTTCGATTGAGCATCTTTAACGTCTATCCCCTTCAAAGCATCAACCATCTCTTCATCTTTTCCCTGTACAATAGCAGGATCATTTTCTAGCACTTTAGTCTCTGTCTCAACAGTCATCTTCCCTGCTGGTGTACCCATGGAAGGAAGTGCAATGATTAGACTTGAAGGAGTGAATACTCTCTGGAATTGAAGAGAAAGTAATGATATACATTTAGCTAAAAAGTCTTTAAGCTTGGCCAAGGTCTTTGCTTCAGAGATGTGAGTAAGTGAATTCTATTAAAGAAAAGGAGGATCATCCGGACTGTATTCCACCACCTCTACTGAAGAGTAAACCGGGGAGGAGAAACAGTTGATGAGCCAATGGTAACATCATCAATAGGATGGGGAGGAGATGTCTTCTCTTTTTTCATACTAGTCTCCCCACCTGTGATCTATTTTCCCTTCAGCCTATAAAGTTCGGCATCTCCTGCTTCATTTATTATGCTTTCCCCCTCAGCCAACTCCCCTGGCTCACCACTACAAAAAAAATAGGCTATCAAAGCTTCTTCATTCACTGGCTTCCCTGCCACAACCTCAGTCTCTTCCTTCATTAAAACTTCCCAAGCATCGGCCAATGTCCGCTGGTAGTTATCCATCCAGGAAATATTTCTATGGTGAAGGACTCAAGCAAAAAACAATAGTACATTGTCACCGAACTTATTACGCATCTCTTATACCTTCACCGCGTGTTCGACCTTGATAGTTTGAATCTCAATACCATGCTGGAGCAGGGAGTTGCTGGCATTCTCGATCACAGCATCAGCATTATCTTCGACCTATTTTTTAGCCACTTCGGAAGTAACAAGTTGGGATTTGAGGCTCTGTACCTATAGATCTAGGCGCCATTTATCACTCTTCAAAATCTCATTTTCGGCCTTAAGAGATGCACACTTCTGCCCTATTCAATTTCACTTCATCTTGGGCGGTCTGGGTAAGGGAAGGCGAATGATCAAGTTCAACACGGAGCCATTTGGTTTTGTCCTCCAAGTCCTTCATTGTCTTCTCGTACTTCCCTTTAAGCATAGGCACCTGAGCCTCACAATCTCCCGATTCTTTTTTCACTTTTCAAGATTTGTCTTATCATGGGCCCAATCCATTCGCATCCCTTCATTTTCCACTTCCATGTTCCTGGCTACCTTGTATACATTCCTTGCATATGTATACTTTGCATCATATTGAGATAAGGCAAAATCAACACTGTCCTGATCTGATCATGAGCACTTTGTAGAAATGGTTGTATGTCGGGGACAAACTTAATACCAGCGAAGCGAAGGCGAGGGAAAAATTCCTCCAATTCCTTGCTTCATTTAGCAGGTGTTCTTTCTTGGGCCGAAGAGAATGATATTTGGGGGCTTTTCTCAGGACACTTGGGGAAAGTGGTAAGATCCCAACCACAAGAGCTAGTTGGATGAGGTTTGGAGAGGGGATCGGTCAGAGGCTTGGGATGGGGAGGATAAATTTGTGAATGTTCACTGGTTGTCTTTCCATCACACCTAGGTGTAACACCCCACTTCCGTTAAGGTCACTCGTAAAGGGAATGCCTTAACTTCGGTGGAATGTTATAAGTAAACAGAACAGAAATTTACAAGACAAATATGTAAAGTAGTACTTGAAAAATTTATAACTTTATTATAGCAGAAATAGAAATAAGTTTGGTTACATCACAATACCAAAACCCAAGTACACAAATATCAGTATTATACAAAATCCTTCAGAATGCAAAATTTGAAAGCCATAATCCCCAACAGAAAATGCCATAAATAAGCAAAATCAAAGCCAAGCAATACATCCTCGACTTCAAGCTGGAAGAAAGAGATATCAGAACTAAGCTTGCGTATTTCCTCCCTGAGAGCCTGGGGGGAAACGGAAGAAAAGAGGCGAAACAAACTAGGTCAAAACATAAGTCTGGTGAGTCCAGTGACTTTTAGCATGTAAACATATAATAGTATCATGACATGAAAATAAAATTAGATGAGAGATAACCATAACAGGAGTAGCAGGTTAACAAAAGAGACAGAACGATATAGGCTAAACTAAGCTTCTTACTTGGTTTTCACTTCTCTGCACTAATACTAGTATAACAGAATTAGGTTTTGTCCTAATGTCTAAACAGAAAACAGAACGATCTCTTCAAAAACACGATGCTAGTAATGGGCCTTTACCACCCTAACAGAGATAGACGGTACAGTAGTAGAATGCTAGTAATGGGTCTTTACCACCTGAACAGAGACAGATGGTATAGAAGCAGAGGCAGAAATAGAATCAGAGACGGAAACAGAATATTCCCTACGAAAACAGAATGTTAGAATTAGGCGTACACTAGTAATGGGCCTTTACCACCCCCAGCAAATGGTACCACACAGAAACAGACAGGTGTTACCACCCCAACAGAAACAGACGGTACTCCAACAGAAACAGACAGAACTAAGTGTACCCTAAATTCCACCCCAAGCGATCGGCTCCCTTATACATAAATACCCTGTGCCGGCCCCCACAGAAGGGTGTATCACTCCCTAAAGTGGCAACCTATAGACATAGACCTATTTACAGATGTCACGATGTCTTACATCCTCAGAGCAGTCCAGATCCATGCACGCACATGACCAAGGTTTTAAATCTCGGATATCGGTCGTGTTTCGTCTCAGGGATTTTATAGACTTAGTCTTGTATCGGGGGAGATCTCGGACGAGATGCGTCTAACTCGGGAGTTCGTCTCAGATTTTCATCTCGGGTCTGAAAGTTTATATCAGAACAATCTCGGAGTACAAGATATGTGAAAATATAATTTTAACTAAATGATTTTTATGAATGTATTAAAATCATAGTAACTTAAAATTAAAATGCAAAATAACTTTATTATTCTTTATTTTGCGAAATATCATTTATACTCTAAATCGTAATATGCTTAAAACAGAAATATTGTTAGACATGAAACATTAAAAGGATCCAAAACATTAAAAAAATTCATCATAAACAGACCATAAAATACATAATTTCATAAGTAACATGTATGTAAAAAGATGAATATGGAAATCATAAGAATTGTAAAGCATATATGAACATACAATATAGTCATTTAACATGCAAAATGTAAAATAACAAAAGCTTGTTACGGCTAGATTTGAGTTTTCTAATTATTGTTCTAGTTCAGGCACAAATTTAAATTTTAACCAAAAAAATAAAATCTCGGACTATATTCCAGTATTTCGTCTCGGTCGATATATCGTTCGATAGTGCAATATCTCGGGCGATATATTCGAAAGGAGATTTAGAGGGATATTTGTTGTTTCATTTCGGAAGGAACCCAAAACGAGATCTTGAAGGAGATCTCGGGCGATATTTGCGAGATTTGAAACAGCGCACATGACCCGGTTGGAATGCGCCATCAACACCCCTCGCCATTATCAGAGTGAACCTCTTACAATTAGTTCAGTAAGCGTGCCCGGACCCCTCTTAGTGTTGGGTCATAGTTTTGATACCAGAAAGGTATACTAACTAATATGGGTCCCAAACAACAAATGACACAAGTAATTGCCCCTCCTAACCTTGTGTCCCCAGACTAACAGATTTCAGATTAACTTGCTTACAGATTTCAGATGTACAAAGTTCAGATTAACTAGTTCTTAGATTAGACATACAGGTTAACAAGCCTTCAGACTAACGGATCAAATATACAGATTAACAAGTTTTCAGACTAACGGACCAGGTATATAGATTAACAGACTTACAGATTGTTTCACCTAACCTTGTATTGGGCCTACAGATTTACGAAACGGGTTTATTGGATTCATCAGTCCAGTTGTTTTAACCCTATCCACCCAACACGTTTTAGGTATCAGATTTATCTTAGCTTTGCATTAATTAAATATTAATGCACAGACCTCTCACATTAGGTCGGTAGCTTGTGGCCGCTGGATGTGCCGGTCGGTTCCGGGCAGACTTTTGCCACAAGCCAGACCTAACCTCGTGTCTAAGCATCTTTATGCCTATGACCTCTCACATTAGACTGACGGTTTGCGGCTGGTTAAGCCGGTTGGGTCCGTGCAGGCTTCTTCCGCAAACAAAGTCTAACCTCGTATCTCAGCATTCTTATTTTTAGCTAAAGTATTCATTCATAGATTATGCCAATATCAGACTAATTATGCCAATTAAACTTCTTTACAAGTTACAGCAGATTATCCAAAGTTCTATTGATAAATTTTGCTCAATTTTAGATCGAGCCTACAGATTTTCATACCCCAAATTACCGTATTCAGTTTCAACAGATTTAGCAGATTAGGCAATTTAACAGATTTAATCATCCCTTAAAATTCCATTGACATACCTCGCTTAATCATAAAATTAAGCCTAATTTTACATGCCTAAATTATGGTCATAATTCACAATATAACATATGCCCCAAATTTTTAGTTGAATTTATATAGCACAGAATATTCTCTAAAAACCCCAAATCATGATATACAATACAAATTATGCCAAATTATAGCCTTTGATTTTAGTGTATGTCAATTATCCAAAAATCCGAATTAGGCGTATTCACATTTATAATTATCCCTATTATAATATAGGTTTTTCAGGCCTATGTCACATATCCCCTTTTTTTTCAAGTCATAGATCATCATATAAAATACGTCCTAAATCTAGAACTTAAATTACAACATATATTATGTCCTTAAAATCAGATCTTGAATTATAACAGGCATTATGTCCCCAAATTACAAGTCATATGTTGTCATACAATAATTTCCCTTCTTCCAAATCATAAACGTTATACATATATATGTGAAAACCTGTAACTTCCCCATAAAGGAAAGCGGCGGATAGTTCGAGAACAAGCCACAACAGAACGCATATAAAAGAACATTTCATTGTATATTACAACAATGCATCAGATTACAAGAATATACAGAGTATGAATGAATATTACACAGAAATATCAGAGATTTAAATTACATTTAAATACACCGCAGCGGAAGATAATACAATACACAACTAGAAGAGATATACGGATACAAAGCTTTCCGGATATCGTTCCAGCTGTAAACCAGGATCATGTGAATATAAATCTGCAAAACCAAAACTACTAGCTGCCCGTGTCGAAAATAAGGGCACCCAGAGTTTAGGTTAAAACAATAAACTCCAGGTCAGTCATGTGACTGGTGTGAGAACTAAAACAGTTAATCTTTATTTTAAAGTTAGGTAAATCAAGGGACCACGCCGTATAACACGGAACGGGTTTCCTCCCAAGAATACCAGTGCATAAAACAAACAGCGCAATGCTAAATAAAGAAAGATGAAGCTGTTATAAGACCCAGGTCCCATCACACAATGCAACGCAGCCAAGGATAGGGTTTTCCCTTATAACAGCCAAAGAATGCTTGATACGGTTAAAACAAATCGTTTGATACTATTATAAGTGCATAGTGTATAAAACAACTTCAAATCATAAATATCAATCATAGGCGGCATAAGCGCCCCATCCCACTATGTCGCCATACTAGGCTCTACAAATAAAACCGCAAATGTCTCGTATTTGGAGATTGGATTTCCATCTATGAACCGAGGCAAAAGATAGTCCTCAACCGATTCGAGACTCTCTAGCCCGAGCCTCAGGACCCAGACTCAGGTGGGACCTTGGAGCGACAGGGCCGGTCCACCGATGTGGATTAAAATGCCTGAACACTACGTTTCCCCGCCCTTTGGGGCGAAAATGAGCCAACCAAATGACTCCATCAGTTCGAGAACGACCGATCAATCCGAGGCGCCTCGCAACAGCAACAACCACATAAGTCAAACTCGTCAGGGCGTGTAAAACCACTGACGCCACTTCTAACTAGAAAGAAACGCATGCCCTCCCTGAGGTCTGTCTCCCGTTTTTGGTTCATACCGGGTGTGAAACTCGCGAAGTAAACGTTACACAAAGCTACGCCACCAAGGCCGTGCTTTGATCATCACCACAAGACTTTGCTTTTCAACAGAAGCCTTGATCAATTGCCACTTAGGCATGCCACATAGGCAATTCACTCCATGCGTTTGATATCCATCAATATATAACCCCTGAGCTCGTACGTCTCAGAGAAGGGCGTTAAGCAAGAGAATAAATTCTCCGCCGCCAAAAAGATACATATTTAATAGAGATCAATTACACGGACTAAAATCCAATGTCAGACACACAGTCCATTTACAAGTTCGTTCTGGGTCTGAACGAAACCGGAGGCACCTAGTACCCCGCATATCCATCGATCTCCAAGTACGTCTGGACGATCACCAACTGTTTCCATCTTCTTGGGTGTACAGCCCAATCAAGATCATCAGTAATCACCCAAACGACGTGAAGACTTCTGGTCTTTGACCACCGTCTTCATCTTCGACTTATCGTCGTATCAGTTATTCAGAATGGGATAAACCCGGTCTTTCCGAATAACTCGCGTATACTTTAAATAAGTGTTACACAAACACAACATACGCCTCATTCCAATTCATCAGTCACTAACCGTAAATTAATCAAGAGAATAATTCCCCAAATATTAACCCCGAAGGCCGAAACCAACATCAGATCAATATCCAGAAAACCATTCTGCTTAGCTAACCGACAGTTAGTTTCTGATTTCACATTCATAGGGAAAGGTTCCCATTAATTTTATCCAAGATAAATTTCTTGAATTTATTCTTTAATCTAGTTTTGAATATCAATTCAAAACTAGTCGGGATTAGCGAACCTTACCGAAGTAATCATTTGTTTTAATTTCCCAATCCCAGCCTATTCATCCCATGAAGTAAAACTGGTAGTACTTCATATCTAACACCACGGTGTTATCGGTAAATTCAATTACCATTTCACGTTCAAATCTAATTAAAGATTTAACTATCGCCTGGAGCAAAACTGGTGATACTCCATTCTCGATCATTTCAATCTAATTAAAGATTCATTAAAACTCCACTTAGTTTTAATCTTCGATTGGGTTAAAGAATCAGTGTCATTTAAAACACGGTTCACGATAAACCCAAAATCACATTCATTAATTATCGGGTTAAAGAACGAGTGTTGTTTAAAACACTGTTCACTATAAACCCAAAAAATCAATATCAATTCAATTCCAATTAAATATTATTTAATTGGTACACTTCATTAAATCTAAATAAAAAGATTTAATCTTTTCTCAACTGGATTCAAGAACAGTGTTAGTGAAGACACCATTCACGACAAACCCAAATCACATTTGATATTCAATATAAGGCTCTGAATAGAAAATATATCGGCTTATATTCAATATCAAATTCTATGATTAACAAATGTCGTATTGGAAATAACGATATAAATATGTATCTTTCAAATTTCCATAACAACCGTATAATCACAAATTCCAACATCGAAATATTCCGAAGACGATTTCGATTCAATTCCACTCCAATGCAATCATTGGAAATTCTGGTTATTTTTAAAACCCTTTTCAAATTTAATTTATTTATTTAAAAATAAATAGAATTATAATTCTAGTTCAAAACTAGTTCATTTCGATAAAAATCTATTATTATCTTTTCAAATATGGAGTTTTTCATCCCAATTCTTTCTAAATCATTTCTTATGATTTTACACAAATTTTTACTATTTTTAATAATTTTAACAAGGCCCGTACAGTCGATTTCCATCAATGGCCATCGAACTGCACTTACAGCGACCTTTTTCAAATTTGATTTGGACATAATTCCAAATCCAACCGTTAGATTTCAAATTCCTAATATTCGTTAGAAAGCTCTTTTCGATACGAACCCAACGGTTCCGGTTTTAGGAGAATCCGACGGTCGGATCTCCCGTAATGTCCGTTTGAAATAAATGGTCGAAATTCATGAACTGCCGCGGCGCGGCGCGTTCTATTCAAGCCATTATATTATATATATAATATATACTTCATCGATTTCTATTTAAAACGAATTATATAAATAGTTTTAAAATCGTTTCAAAAGCAATTTCAACTTTCTTTTCAATTCAAATCAAAATTGAATTCTTCTTTATAAATTCGTTTTAAAATTCATTTCTATTCAATTCAAATTTCAATTCAATTTGAATTCATTTTAATTTGCTTTCAATTCAATTTGAATTCGTTTTCAATTTAATTCAATTCCAAAGTCGTTTTCTATTCGATTCAATTAAAATTGGTTTTCTATTCGATTCAATTCAAATTGGTTTTCTATTCGAATCAAATTCGTTATATATTCAATTGAAATCACATTCGTTTTCTATTCAATTCATTTCGAAATCGTTTTCAATTCAATTCATTTCGAAATCGTTATATATTCAATTCATTTCGAAATCGTTTTCAATTCAATTCATTTCGAAATCGAAATATATTCAATTCATTTCGAAATCGTTATACATTCAATTCATTTCGAAATCGTTATATATTCAATTCATTTCGAAATCGTTTTCAATTCAATTCATTTCGAAATCGTTATATATTCAATTCATTTCGAAATCGTTTTCAATTCAATTCATTTCGAAATCGAAATATATTCAATTCATTTCGAAATGAATAAAATCGATATAAATATCGTTCACGTCAAAATGGCGTCAAACTAATCAACACGGCTTCATAAATTTCTATTTTCAAATATTCTATTTCAAATATTTCTTTTTCAAAATAGTTGTTATTATCAAAATATTTCGTTCAACACATGACCAATCTCAATGGATGAGTACTGTCAACACATGAACTTTTATTTTATATCGATAAAGATGTAAATTTTATTACTAAAATATTTCGTTCAACAAATGACCAATCTCAATGGATGAGTACTGTCAACACATGAACTTTTATTTTATATCGATAAAGATGTAAATTTTATTACTAAAATATTTCGTTCAACACATGACCAATCTCAATGGATGAGTACTGTCAACACATGAACTTTTATTTTATATCGATAAAGATGTAAATTTTATTACTAAAATATTTCGTTCAACACATGACCAATCTCAATGGATGAGTACTGTCAACACATGAACTTTTATTTTATATCGATAAAGATGTAAATTTTATTACTAAAATATTTCGTTCAACACATGACCAATCTCAATGGATGAGTACTGTCAACACATGAACTTTTATTTTATAATATTCTTTATTTTTCAAATTGGAATGAGGCCCAATCAATTACCATATAAAGTTAATTATATGGATTTTCATACATTACACACATATAATAGCATTGAAAAATAATCAACCATCAACCAAAGTGCACTACACTGTATAAGCATCAAATATAGATATCTAACGCTTATAACAGCCTGTCAATCGATCGATCGACATATTTAATCAATCAGGATGAGTGAACTTCAAATTTCATCCTAACACCCGTGTGGGGTTTCAAACAATCCAACACAGATTTTAGTTGTGCAGTTGGGCGATGTGTAAAATTTATCGACCCAATCAATGTCCTTCAAATAGGTGTACATAAACAAACCGTTCGGTTTGTAAATGAATATTTTATTTTATTCACTTCACGTTAAAAATTATATTTTTAACGATAAAAACATTTTATTCCAACATATGAATTTCTATTCAGTTCATTCTTTAAATAAAATGATATTTTTATTTTTCTAACTTATTTTAGAAAATTTCGGCGGCATAACGGCACGATACTAGAAACGGGACGAGGCCTAGCCTTATCCCCGGTCTAGTGAAGGCCCACGCCATTCACACATCAATCAAATCAATTTCATTTCACCAAACAATTCAAATTCAAATCAAGTCATCAAATTAATTCATGCAACCAAACAAACAAGTCCATGGTCTGTGGACGATTGTGTCGGGTGCTACTAAGCACCGTCTGCATCCTAGTATATATATAAATAGAAATGAAATTGAAAGGTGAGAAATTCTCACTGATAGCTATCCAACATCTTGACTCTTCTTCGTTCTCGCTTTTTTTGTTACCTTCGTTGTCCGCTTTCACTACCTATGTAAAAATCGAATTTTTACTTCGTTATTCCATATATAAAAATCATATTTTTATTTCGAAGTTCAATATATAAAAATCATATTTTTATTTCGAAGTTCAATATATAAAAATCATATTTTTATTTCGAAGTTCAATATATAAAAATCATATTTTTATTTCGAAGTTCAATAAAAATCATATTTTTATTTCGAAGTTCAATATATAAAAATCATATTTTTATTTCGAAGTTCAATATATAAAAATCATATTTTTATTTCGAAGTTCAATAAAAATCATATTTTTATTTCGAAGTTCAATATATAAAAATCATATTTTTATTTCGAAGTTCAATATATAAAAATCATATTTTTATTTTTAGAATTAAAAATCCTATCTTTTTTTAGAATTAAAAATCCTATCTTTTTTTTAGAATTAAAAATCCTATCTTTTTTTATTTAGAATTAAAAATGCTATCTTTTTTAGAATTAAAAATCCTATCTTTTTTAGAATTAAAAATCCTATCTTTTTAGAATTAAAAATCCTATCTTTTTTAGAATTAAAAATCCTATCTTTTTTTTAGAATTAAAAATCCTATCTTTTTTAGAATTAAAAATCCTATAAATGAAAATCACTTCTAGTTTCAGTTAAAAAAAAACAGTGTTCTATAACTAATTTAATTATTTAAATTACATAGAATGAAAAGAAAAAGAAATAAAATAAATTAAACAGAAAACTTACTGTATATTCTCAGAGAGGGGGGGGGATTGATGGTGCTGCGCTCTCGGAGGTGATTGGGTTTGTGCGGTGAACGATTGGGGAGAGGAGGAGGAGGCCAAGGCGGAGGACTTGGAGGCGGAGATGACACAGCAGGCGGTTGCAGAGGCTGAGCGCGGGGGTCGGCGAGGTCTAGCGGAGTTCGTCGGAGTTGTTCTGGTTGCGTCAGCTTCAGGGGCTTAGGGTTAAAAGGGGATTGCGGGTTTTAGGATTAGAAGAGGAGAGAGAAGATCGGGAGGAGGCTGGAGGGAAGGGGGAGCAGTCTGGACGAGGCGGCGGCGGGCGCTCTGGCGGCGGCGCGACTGGAGGCTGAAGCGATTTGATCTCTTTTTTTTTTAAAATGATTTTGAAAGAATAACTAACCGGGGGGGGGGCCTGAAGGATTAAAGGGGTGAGGAAAGAGAATATTAAATTTTAAATTTATTTAATTATTTTATTTGCAAAAAGTTGACTTTTTATTTCGACCTCGAAACGAGGCCCACCGCCTGTCGTCTATAGCGTTTTACCCCCATTCCGAACACAATGGGATATGTATCGTAGGCTGATTCGGCTGTTACAATCAGTTTCCGTTAAATTTACATTTAAATCACTATATTGAATTTTAAACGTACATTTCAAATTACCGGGGTCACATACTAACTCTAAAAATTCTCGAAAAATATTTTCTAGCTTCGTATTGACGATACGGTCCTAACAAAATTAGTTTCGTCGAATTCCGAGACCGTTGGAAAAATGGCCAATTTCCAGTCGATTAAAATCAACTGAAACTGGTCAAACGCGTTTCCCTTTGCCACACTCACATATTGATTCGAAAAATTATGAAATTTGAAACCTAGCAATAACTTTACATCACGGACCCAACAAAAGTGGTTTCGTCGAAATCCGAGGTCGTTTGCAAAATGTCTATTTTTAAGGGCCTGAATTCCATAGCGACTATTCAGAATTTTCAACTGGACATATCTTTTGATTCCCGTTATGAAATCTTGATTTGTCAGATTCGTTGGAAAGATATTCACAAATGGATCCTAATGTTTTTGGTTTCACTAAAATCCGGATTGATTTGCACCCGGTACATTCAATTGAAGTTTGAAATCGAATTATCGAACTACCACGCCATTTTCAATTCTATTTATAATTATATATAAATATTTATATTCTAACGACGACGCGTACATTATATACGTTCGAATTATATTCAAAATAAATTTCTCGTCGATATTATTTAAAATAATTCATTTTAAATAATCAAAACTCGCCAAAATAAAAAATTTAAACTGGCCCAGATTTTCGGGTTGTTACAATCTCCCCCACTTAAAACTTTTCGTCCCCGAAAAGGAACAAAGTCGAAAGTGGTTTGATTAATCAACTCTACGCTCGATCTGGCTTCCATTCTCCAACTCTTTAGTTTCTGAGAATTTTCAAAATTTCAAAAATTTGGCTAACACCCTAAATTTTCGAAAAAATTTCGCCATAACCTCCCCTGCACCGGGAGCATCGGGGAATTTCAAATAGCTTCCCCGGTCCTTCAGATCTCAAAAAGAAAAGGCCAAGCGGCTAGCCAATAGGCTCACAAAATCATCATCACCCAAACAAAACAGTAAATTATGTAGTAAACATGTACCTATTTGTCGGGCAAACAAATTTTATTCTCTGGCTCTAGCCTCCTTGCTATGACCTGTTCAATGATATATATGTACATGCAAGCAAACGCAACCAATTTTCAATATAATTCAATATTGGGTTCAATTAGGCATAATGGTTCAAAATTAGCAAACAAATAAACAAACAACACAAACATCAATCAATTAGTTGATTAGCTTTTCAAATTCATAACTTTGATACATAGTCAAAAAAAATATCAGATTTTTGATGCCAATTCACAACAATAAGCCCTATCTAATTTTGGTTCTCACACCAGTCAATAGGAAATATATAGAAATCTCACTTTCGTCACTCGAATATAAACACTGATAATGTGATCACAATTATCAGCATCATCCCCGGGCAACTAGAGTGTGATTCTATATCTATCCAGTATATTAAAACTTCGAATATACGTGGATCAGACGTATACGCAAAATCTTTATATATTGGACTGTCCAAATAAATACAAATAAATAATCAAATATGAATAATTGATTTAAATTTTCAAAACAAAATTTGTTTTCATTTGAAAAATATACTCTTCACACTCGTTCTAGGATACTACTGATCCCATCTCTAACGAGTCATTCCCGTTGGATATTACTAATCCAGTTTCTGATGAATTCTTTCGTACGGTTCTAATGTGCCTTGTTCTCGAGCTCTGTAAACCAAAGCTCTGATACCAACTGTGAAAACCCGTAGCTTCCCCATAAAGGAAAGCGGCGGATAGTTCGAGAACAAGCCACAACAGAACGCATATAAAAGAACATTTCATTGTATATTACAACAATGCATCAGATTACAAGAATATACAGAGTATGAATGAATATTACACAGAAATATCAGAGATTTAAATTACATTTAAATACACCGCAGCGGAAGATAATACAATACACAACTAGAAGAGATATACGGATACAAAGCTTTCCGGATATCGTTCCAGCTGTAAACCAGGATCCTGTGAATATAAATCTGCAAAACCAAAACTACTAGCTGCCCGTGTCGAAAATAAGGGCACCCAGAGTTTAGGTTAAAACAATAAACTCCAGGTCAGTCATGTGACTGGTGTGAGAACTAAAACAGTTAATCTTTATTTTAAAGTTAGGTAAATCAAGGGACCACGCCGTATAACATTGAACGGGTTTCCTCCCAAGAATACCAGTGCATAAAACAAACAGCGCAATGCTAAATAAAGAAAGATGAAGCTGTTATAAGACCCAGGTCCCATCACACAATGCAACGCAGCCGAGGATAGGGTTTTCCCTTATAACAGCCAAAGAATGCTTGATACTGTTAAAACAAATCGTTTGATACTATTATAAGTGCATAGTGTATAAAACAACTTCAAATCATAAATATCAATCATAGGCGGCATAAGCACCCCATCCCACTATGTCGCCATACTAGGCTCTACAAATAAAACCGCAAATGTCTCGTATTTGGAGATTGGATTTCCATCTATGAACCGAGGCAAAAGATAGTCCTCAACCGATTCGAGACTCTCTAGCCCGAGCCTCAGGACCCAGACTTAGGTGGGCCCTTGGAGCGACAGGGCCGGTCCACCGATGTGGATTAAAATGCCTGAACACTACGTTTCCCCGCCCTTTGGGGCGTAAATGAGCCAACCAAATGACTCCATCGATTCGAGAATGACCGATCAATCCGAGGCGCCTCGCAACAGCAACAACCACATAAGTCAAACTCGTCAGGGCGTGTAAAACCACTGACGCCACTTCTAACTAGAAAGAAACGCATGCCCTCCCTGAGGTCCGTCTCCCGTTTTTGGTTCATACCGGGTATGAAACTCGCGAAGTAAACGTTACACAAAGCTACGCCACCAAGGCCGTGCTTTGATCATCACCACAAGACTTTTCTTTTCAACAGAAGCCTTGATCAATTGCCACTTAGGCATGCCACACAGGCAATTCACTCCATGCGTTTGATATCCATCAATATATAACCCCTGAGCTCGTACGTCTCAGAGAAGGGCGTTAAGCAAGAGAATAAATTCTCCGCCGCCAAACAGAAATATATTTAATAGAGATCAATCACACGGACTAAAATCCAATGTCAGACACACAGTCCATTTACAAGTTCGTTCCGGGTCTGAACGAAACCGGAGGCACCTAGTACCCCGCATATCCATCGATCTCCAAGTACGTCTGGACGATCACCAACTGTTTCCATCTTCTTGGGTGTACAGCCCAATCAAGATCATCAGTAATCACCCAAACGACGTGAAGACTTCTGGTCTTCGACCACCGTCTTCATCTTCGACTTATCGTCGTATCAGTTATTCAGAATGGGATAAACCCGGTCTTTCCGAATAACTCGCGTATACTTTAAATAAGTGTTACACAAACACAACATACACCTCATTCCAATTCATCAGTCACTAACCGTAAATTAATCAAGAGAATAATTCCCCAAATATTAACCCCGAAGGCCGAAACCAACATCAGATCAATATCCAGAAAACCATTCTGCTTAGCTAACCGACAGTTAGTTTCTGATTTCACATTCATAGGGAAAGGTTCCCATTAATTTTATCCAAGATAAATTTCTTGAATTTATTCTTTAATCTAGTTTTGAATATCAATTCAAAACTAGTCGGGATTAGCGAACCTTACCGAAGTAATCATTTGTTTTAATTTCCCAATCCCAGCCTATTCATCCCATGAAGTAAAACTGGTAGTACTTCATATCTAACACCACGGTGTTATCGGTAAATTCAATTACCATTTCACGTTCAAATCTAATTAAAGATTTAACTATCGCCTGGAGCAAAACTGGTGATACTCCATTCTCGATCATTTCAATCTAATTAAAGATTCATTAAAACTCCACTTAGTTTTAATCTTCGACTGGGTTAAAGAATCAGTGTCATTTAAAACACGGTTCACGATAAACCCAAAATCACATTCATTAATTATCGGGTTAAAGAACGAGTGTTGTTTAAAACACTGTTCACGATAAACCCAAAAAATCAATATCAATTCAATTCCAATTAAATATTATTTAATTGGTACACTTCATTAAATCTAAATAAAAAGATTTAATCTTTTCTCAACTGGGTTCAAGAACAGTGTTAGTGAAGACACCATTCACGACAAACCCAAATCACATTTGATATTCAATATAAGGCTCTGAATAGAAAATATATCGGCTTATATTCAATATCAAATTCTATGATTAACAAATGTCGTATTGGAAATAACGATATAAATATGTATCTTTCAAATTTCCATAACATCCGTATAATCACAAATTCCAACATCGAAATATTCCGAAGACGATTTCGATTCAATTCCACTCCAATGCAATCATTGGAAATTCTGGTTATTTTTAAAACCCTTTTCAAATTTAATTTATTTATTTAAAAATAAATAGAATTATAATTCTAGTTCAAAACTAGTTCATTTCGATAAAAATCTATTTTTATCTTTTCAAATATGGAGTTTTTCATCCCAATTCTTTCTAAATCATTTCTTATGATTTTACACAAATTTTTACTATTTTTAATAATTTTAACAAGGCCCGTACAGTCGATTTCCATCAATGGCCATCGAACTGCACTTACAGCGACCTTTTTCAAATTTGATTTGGACATAAATCCAAATCCAACCATTAGATTTCAAATTCCTAATATTCGTTAGAAAGCTCTTTTCGATACGAACCCAACGGTTCCGGATTTAGGAGAATCCGACGGTCGGATCTCCCGTAATGTCCGTTTGAAATAAATGGTCGAAATTCACGAACTGCCGCGGCGCGGCGCGTTCTATTCAGGCCATTATATTATATATATAATATATACTTCGTCGATTTCTATTTAAAACGAATTATATAAATAGTTTTAAAATCGTTTCAAAAGCAATTTCAACTTTCTTTTCAATTCAAATCAAAATTGAATTCTTCTTTATAAATTCGTTTTAAAATTCATTTCTATTCAATTCAAATTTCAATTCAATTTGAATTCATTTCAATTTGCTTTCAATTCAATTTGAATTCGTTTTCAATTTAATTCAATTCCAAAGTCGTTTTCTATTCGATTCAATTCAAATTGGTTTTCTATTCGATTCAATTCAAATTGGTTTTCTATTCGAATCAAATTCGTTATATATTCAATTGAAATCACATTCGTTTTCTATTCAATTCATTTCGAAATCGTTTTCAATTCAATTCATTTCGAAATCGTTATATATTCAATTCATTTCGAAATCGTTTTCAATTCAATTCATTTCGAAATCGAAATATATTCAATTCATTTCGAAATCGTTATATATTCAATTCATTTCGAAATCGTTATATATTCAATTCATTTCGAAATCGTTTTCAATTCAATTCATTTCGAAATCGTTATATATTCAATTCATTTCGAAATCGTTTTCAATTCAATTCATTTCGAAATCGAAATATATTCAATTCATTTCGAAATGAATAAAATCGATATAAATATCGTTCACGTCAAAATGGCGTCAAACTAATCAATACGGCTTCATAAATTTCTATTTTCAAATATTCTATTTCAAATATTTCTTTTTCAAAATAGTTGTTATTATCAAAATATTTCGTTCAACACATGACCAATCTCAATGGAAGAGTACTGTCAACACATGAACTTTTATTTTATATCGATAAAGATGTAAATTTTATTACTAAAATATTTCGTTCAACACATGACCAATCTCAATGGATGTGTACTGTCAACACATGAACTTTTATTTTATATCGATAAAGATGTAAATTTTATTACTAAAATATTTCGTTCAACACATGACCAATCTCAATGGATGAGTACTGTCAACACATGAACTTTTATTTTATATCGATAAAGATGTAAATTTTATTACTAAAATATTTCGTTCAACACATGACCAATCTCAATGGATGAGTACTGTCAACACATGAACTTTTATTTTATATCGATAAAGATGTAAATTTTATTACTAAAATATTTCGTTCAACACATGACCAATCTCAATGGATGAGTACTGTCAACACATGAACTTTTATTTTATAATATTCTTTATTTTTAAAATTGGAATGAGGCCCAATCAATTACCATATAAAGTTAATTATATGGATTTTCATACATTACACACATATAATAGCATTGAAAAATAATCAACCATCAACCAAAGTGCACTACACTGTATAAGCATCAAATATAGATATCTAACGCTTATAACAGCCTGTCAATCGATCGATCGACATATTTAATCAATCAGGATGAGTGAACTTCAAATTTCATCCTAACACCCGTGTGGGGTTTCAAACAATCCAACACAGATTTTAGTTGTGCAGTTGGGCGATGTGTAAAATTTATCGACCCAATCAATGTCCTTCAAATAGGTGTACATAAACAAACCGTTCGGTTTGTAAATGAATATTTTATTTTATTCACTTCACGTTAAAAATTATATTTTTAACGATAAAAACATTTTATTCCAACATATGAATTTCTATTCAGTTCATTCTTTAAATAAAATGATATTTTTATTTTTCTAACTTATTTTAGAAAATTTCGGCGGTATAACGGCATGATACTAGAAACGGGACGAGGCCTAGCCTTATCCCCGGTCTAGTGAAGGCCCACGCCATTCACACATCAATCAAATCAATTTCATTTCACCAAACAATTCAAATTCAAATCAAGTCATCAAATTAATTCATGCAACCAAACAAACAAGTCCATGGTCTGTGGATGATTGTGTCGGGTGCTACTAAGCACCGTCTGCATCCTAGTATATATATAAATAGAAATGAAATTGAAAGGTGAGAAATTCTCACTGATAGCTATCCAACATCTTGACTCTTCTTCGTTCTCGCTTTTTTTGTTACCTTCGTTGTCCGCTTTCACTACCTATGTAAAAATCGAATTTTTACTTCGCTATTCCATATATAAAAATCATATTTTTATTTCGAAGTTCAATATATAAAAATCATATTTTTATTTCGAAGTTCAATATATGAAAATCATATTTTTATTTCGAAGTTCAATATATAAAAATCATATTTTTATTTCGAAGTTCAATAAAAATCATATTTTTATTTCGAAGTTCAATATATAAAAATCATATTTTTATTTCGAAGTTCAATATATAAAAATCATATTTTTATTTCGAAGTTCAATAAAAATCATATTTTTATTTCGAAGTTCAATATATAAAAATCATATTTATATTTCGAAGTTCAATATATAAAAATCATATTTTTATTTCGAAGTTCAATATATAAAAATCATATTTTTATTTCGAAGTTCAATATATAAAAATCATATTTTTATTTTTAGAATTAAAAATCCTATCTTTTTTTAGAATTAAAAATCCTATCTTTTTTTTTAGAATTAAAAATCCTATCTTTTTTTATTTAGAATTAAAAATCCTATCTTTTTTAGAATTAAAAATCCTATCTTTTTTAGAATTAAAAATCCTATCTTTTTAGAATTAAAAATCCTATCTTTTTTAGAATTAAAAATCCTATCTTTTTTTTAGAATTAAAAATCCTATCTTTTTTAGAATTAAAAATCCTATAAATGAAAATCACTTCTAGTTTCAGTTAAAAAAAACAGTGTTCTATAACTAATTTAATTATATAAATTACATAGAATGAAAAGAAAAAGAAATAAAATAAATTAAACAGAAAACTTACTGTATATTCTCAGAGAGTGGGGGGGGATTGATGGTGCTGCGCTCTCGGTGGTGATTGGGTTTGTGCGGTGAACGATTGGGGAGAGGAGGAGGAGGCCAAGGCGGAGGACTTGGAGGCGGAGATGACACAGCAGGCGGTTGCAGAGGCTGAGCGCGGGGGTCGGCGAGGTCTAGCGGAGTTCGTCGGAGTTGTTCTGGTTGCGTCAGCTTCAGGGGCTTAAGGTTAAAAGGAGATTGCGGGTTTTAGGATTAGAAGATGAGAGAGAAGATCGGGAGGAGGCTGGAGGGAAGGGGGAGCAGTCTGGACGAGGCGGCGGCGGGCGCTCTGGCGGCGGCGCGACTGCAGGCTGAAGCGATTCGATCTCTTTTTTTTTTAAATGATTTTGAAAGAATAACTAACCGGGGGGGGGGGGGGGGGGCTGAAGGATTAAAGGGGTGAGGAAAGAGAATATTAAATTTTAAATTTATTTAATTATTTTATTTGCAAAAAGTTGACTTTTTATTTCGACCTCGAAACGAGGCCCACCGCCTGTCGTCTATAGCGTTTTACCCCCATTCCGAACACAATGGGATATGTATCGTAGGCTGATTCGGCTGTTACAATCAGTTTCCGTTAAATTTACATTTAAATCACTATATTGAATTTTAAACGTACATTTCAAATTACCGGGGTCACATACTAACTCTAAAAATTCTCGAAAAATATTTTCTAGCTTCGTATTGACGATACGGTCCTAACAAAACTAGTTTCGTCGAATTCCGAGACCGTTGGAAAAATGGCCAATTTCCAGTCGATTAAAATCAACTGAAACTGGTCAAACGCGTTTCCCTTTGCCACACTCACATATTGATTCGAAAAATTATGAAATTTGAAACCTAGCAATAACTTTACATCACGGACCCAACAAAAGTGGTTTCGTCGAAATCCGAGGTCGTTTGCAAAATGTCTATTTTTAAGGGCCTGAATTCCATAGCGACTATTCAGAATTTTCAACTGGACATATCTTTTGATTCCCGCTATGAAATCTTGATTTGTCGGATTCGTTGGAAAGATATTCACAAATGGATCCTAATATTTTTGGTTTCACTAAAATCCGGATTGATTTGCACCCGGTACATTCAATTGAAGTTTGAAATCGAATTATCGAACTACCGCGCCATTTTCAATTCTATTTATAATTATATATAAATATTTATATTCTAACGACGACGCGTACATTATATACGTTCGAATTATATTCAAAATAAATTTCTCGTCGATATTATTTAAAATAATTCATTTTAAATAATCAAAACTCGCCAAAATTGCTAAAATAAAAATTTTAAACTGGCCCAGATTTTCGGGTTGTTACAATATAGTAGCCTAGATCTAAATCTTAAATTACAACATAAACCCTTTTCTTAAATCAGTCATGTCCAATTATGCATCATTCATTATTTTCCCTAAATTTAGCATTCGTGCGTCAATCTCTTATGAGATTTGGCTCAGGCTCGTGGTAGCCTGGCTATAGAACAGAAGGAAGGAAGAGATACAAAATACTTACAATGATATTAATAAGATAGATCTACACAGAAAAACAGATCTGATAAACAGGAATAAGATAGATCTACACAGAAAATAGATCTGATAAACAGGAATAAGATAGATCTACACAGAAAAACAGATCTGATAAACAAGAATATGCATAATCTCCAATTCAGATTTATAACCATGTCAAGATCATAATTAAATTTCATATCTGAAAATAACTGTACTCACCTTGGTTGGATTCTAAAAGAAAAAAGGTTGTAGTTGTTCTCTTTTAATCCTATTCAGATTGGAAGAAGAAGGAGTACTTGTTCTAGCTTAGGTTTCAGCAGAGTAGCGATGCCATTATTTTATTTTATAAGAATTAGGGCAGAGTATAGGCGTAATGAAATTGTGTGGAGAGAAAGTGAGGTTTGGGGGGTGTTTAAATAGCTTAGGAGCAACGAATCTGGTCAGAACGGGCGTCTAAATGCAGAAAAACGAATCTGGGAAAGGGGGGGAGGTCGACCCCCAGGTCGACCTTATGGTCCACCTGTTCTACCCAGGTCAACCCCCTGGTCGACCTGGGTCCTGGGAGAGTATTTTCCCGCCCAGCCCGGGTGTGCGTTTTGAATTGCGAAATTTGAATTTTGAATTCGGGCTGGTTTTTATTCTAAATTCCTGAAACTTCTAAGTGCCATAACTTCTTCATACGAAGTCTGATTTACGCAAACTCGGACTCTATCTCAAGAAGAATTCTGAGACGAACGCAATGGCGTAATCCATTTTCCTTAATTCTTCTTTTAAAAATTAATTATACTTTGTTTTGTTACTATTATGTTCACAGAAAATACAGGGTGTTACATTCTCCCTTCCTTAAAGGATTTCGTCCCTGAAATCTTCAATTTAAGAAGAATGTGTCCTATCGTCCAATCATCCATCTACTCAACCATCATCCACAAGCATCCATTGTCCTTAGAAAACTTCTAATGTTGTATGAACATATGCAAAAGTGTGTGTATATATCTCTTATCTAATGCAAAGATCAAGCGATCTACTGATTCAGTTGACCTCCTCAATGCGAATTATGTTAGTGCCATGAGTCCAATTATGTATGCAAGAAATCCTATTTGATACACATAATTTCCATATGAGTGCATAATCATTCATCCAAATGCAACATCCATGTGATAAGTCACTCATTTTGCATCCACAAAAATTTGAAAAATGCGCACACATCCATATGCAGTATGAGAGTACTTTTGAGTCGATCTAGTGCCTAGTGTGTGTATATGCATCCACGAGAAACCACTTGCATCCACTTGCAACCATCAAATATAACATGTATCAAACACATGTTTACACCCATTAATTTCTACCTAAAGGTCGAGGAATCGATCGATAGGATATAGCCAGGTGATAGAAGCAAGTACGATTAAAACAAAAGTTCTGTTCCCATTAGACATTGGTTAAGAGAATAAATCCCTAAGTGTCAACCCCGAAGACCAAAATCAACATCATATTGACACTCAGAGAATTACTTCCATTAAACCTTGTCAAAACTAGAATTCTACTTCATGCTTCGAGTAAAAACCCCTATATTTTTTAGAAATATTCAGATACTTACAGACTACTGGTACAGATCAGATTATCAAATGATTCTTAGGAAACGAAGCATGATAAAACCCCACCATATCCCACAAAACCCAGAATGTATGTGTCATAGTCAACTTAACGCCCAACACAGATATCCTCAAACCCCAACCTATCACAAACAGATGAGTCATAACCCTTATGGGGTTTGAGACAATAGCAGGATCAGAAACAAGACTAGTACTAAAGTGCAGAGTCTCAATTACAGAATCAAAATTCAAGAATCAAAAAGAGTTTTAACTCAATAATCAGATAAGGAAATTAATCCTTCTACAGAAGTTTTCCTATCTCTATCCTATCCGTCAACCACGAGAGCATTCGCCTGCTCTCCAGAAGTAGGTTCTGCCCTCTGCCCTTGCCCTCGTTTCTTCGGGCAGTCCCTAGTGAAGTGTCCCATTTCTTTATAGTTGAAGCAAGCTCCCTTCCTCTTTCTGCAATCCTTATTCAGATGAGTCAAGCTTCCACAAGTAAAGCGCTTTTTTCCTTCTTATCTTCAGACTTTTCATCCTTCTTTTGTGTTTCCTTTTTGGGCCACGCTTTCTTGTTATGTGTTCCTTCAAGCTTTTCCTCTTTTTTCTCACTTTTGGCTTCCTCTTCATGCATCAATGCCATGCCAACCAATTTCTCGAAGGTGGCTCCCATTGGAATGTGGGTCATAGCCAATCCATGTAGCGGCTCATTCAAACCTTTAGCGAATCTCAGGGCCTTCTTTCCAGGTGTGTTCACCAAGTCTAAGCCAAATCTCGCCAACTGATTGAACTTGTTAACGTACTCCTTTACTGATAAATTCCTCTGCTTCAATGCCAAGAACCTCTCCGTGTATAAATTCTCTTCTTCTTGGGAGAGAAATTTCATCTCGAACCTATGCCTGAAATCCATCCATGTCTCTACTGGACGCTCTCCATTCGTGACCTCCCACCAAAACGAGGCTTCGTCCTTCATTAACCAAGCAGCTAATTGGGCCTTCCTTCCATCTCCTGTCTCGAAGATACCAAACCTCCTTAAGCCAATTTCGAGTTCCAACAAATGTCTCTGATCCGTGAAAAGGTTTCCCGCCCAGTGCTCGAAAGTCTTTGCATATCTTCGAAAAAGTATCAACGCGGGGAGGGGGAGGAGCGGCTGCAGCTGGGGAAGGAGGAACGTCTACTGGGCCTGCGACGGTGGCCCTAGCCTCCAGATACCTTCTGAGCCAGGTTGGTATCGGTATGCCTTCAGGTATCTCGGGTACCCCAGACATGCTGAAAAGAAAAGGAAGAGATTCAAAATGGAGAATCAAAAGACAGATATATGGCTTTTGGGGATTATGTTTTACAAAATAAACTTTACTTTTGAAAATACTTCCTTTTTTTAAAACCTTTTTGAAAATAGTTTTCAAAAACTTTTTTTAAATCTGGTAACCTTCGGCTCTTATACCAAGTGTAACATCCCACTTCCGTTAAGGTCACTCACAAAGGGAATGCCTTAACTTCAGTGGAACGTTATAAGTAAACAGAACAGAAATTTACAAGACAAATATGTAAAGTAGTACTTGAAAAATTTATAACTTTATTACAGCAAAAACAGAAATAAGTTTGGTTACATCACGATACCAAAACCCAAGTACACAAATATCAGTATTATACAAAATCCTTCAGAATGCAAAATTTTAAGGCCATAATCCCCAACAGAAAATGCCATAAATAAGCATAATCAAAGCCAAGCAATACATCCTCGACATCAAGCTGGAAGAAAGAGATATCAGAACTAAGCTTGCGTATTTCCTCCCTGAGAACCTGGGGGGGGGGGGACGGAAGAAAAGAGGTGAAACAAACTAGGTCAGACATAAGTCTGGCGAGTCCAGTGACTTTCAGCATATAAACAGATAATAGTATCATGACATAAAAATAAAACTGGATGAGAGATAACCATAACAGGAGTAGCAGGTTAACAGAAGAGAAAGAACGATATAGGCTAAACTAAGCTTCTTACTTGGTTTTGTAACAACCCGTAAAATGCGAGCCAGTTTGAAATTTTTATTTTGGCAATTTTAGCGAATTTTGATTATTTAAAATGAATTATTTTAAATAATATCGACGAGAAAATTTATTTTGAATAGAATTCGAACGTATATATTATACGCGTCGTCGATAGAATATAAATATTTATATATAATTATAAAAGGAATTGAAAATGGCGCGGTAGTTCGAAAATTCGATTTCTAATTTCAAATGAATATACAGAATTCAATATAAGTCAGAATTGAACGAAACAAGAAATATTTGAATCTGTATAACTATATCTTTGTAATGAAGTTAACAAACTGAGATTTCATCTTAGAAATGATAAGATATGTCCAGTTTAAAATTAGAAATAGTCGATGTGGAATTTATATATATTTTTATATATATAAGGCCCTTAAAAATAGCAATTTTGCAAACGACCTCGGATTTCGACGAAACCAGTTTTGTTGGGTCCGGGATGTAAAGTTATCGCTAGATTCCAAATTTCATAATTTTTCAAATCAATATGTGAGCGTGGCGAAGGAAAATGCGTTTGGCCAGTTTCAGTTGATTTTAATCGACTGGAAATTGGCCATTTTTCAAACGATCTCAGAATTCGACGAAACTAGTTTTGTTAGGACCGTATCGTTAATACGAAGCTAGAAAATATTTTTATAGAATTTTTCGAGTTGATATGTGACCCCGGTAATATGAAATGTACGTTTAAAATTCAATATATAGAGTTATATTTTGATTTTGACAAAAACTGATTGAAACAGTCAAATCGGCTTACGATACATATCCCATTGTGTTCGGAATGGGGGTAAAACGCTAGGGACGACAGTCGGTGGGTTCGAATTGGGATTCAAAATAAAAGTCAACTTAAAAGAGAATAATAAAATAATTAAATTAAAAATTAAATATAGTTTTACATATAGGCCCCCCATCTCCATTTTGTTTTCCCTAAATCAGATCATTGGATCTCAGGAATAAAAAAAAAAGAAAGAAAAAAAACCGACGCCCTCCTTCCTCGTCTCGACCATCGCCCCTCTACCGCTCCTCCTCCCCTCCTCCATCGACGGCAGCTCCACCGCTCCCCTCCTCCATTCTAGCGACGGCATCACCCACGTGAACCTCACCAACCGTCAACCCTCTGCCCAAAATAGAGCCACCACCTCGTCGATGATCCGCAACCCCCGAAGCCCCCTCGTTCGCGACCTCGTCCGCCGCCATCGCCATCAGCGAAGCCCCCACCACCGCAACCACCAGCCGCCGAAGTCGATGCCCCCTTTCTTCGTTACAGTAAGTTTTTACTTTAATTTATTTTTATTTTAATCTAAAAACTAATTTCGATTTAAAAAGATTTTAAAACTGATTTAAAAAGATTTTAAAACTGATTTAAAAAGATAATAAAACTGATTTGAAAATGATATTAAAAACTGGGTTTTTATTTATGTTGTAAAGCTAGGAGGTTAAAAATAAAATTTGAACTCTTTTGAAAATAAAATTTGAACTCTTTTGAAAATAAAATTAGAATTGGTTTTTAAATTTATATATAGCATTGTTAAAGAAAAATATAAACTTTGCTAAGAAAGAAATATATAAATTTGTTAAAGAAAAATATAAACTTTGCTAAGAAAGAAATATATAAATTTGTTAAAGAAAAATATAAACTTTGCTAAGAAAAATATATATACCTTGTTTAGAAATATAAAAATGTACATTGTTTTAAAATTTACTTTAGCATTGGGTTTTTATAATGAAGTAGAAATAAAAATATGATTTTTATATATTGAACATCGAAATAAAAATTCGATTTTTATATATTGAATAGCGAAGTAAAAATTCGATTTTTATATATTGAATAGCGAAATAAAAATTCGATTTTTATATATTGAATAGCGAAGTAAAAATTCGATTTTTATATATTGAATAGCGAAGTAAAAATTCGATTTTTATATATGTAGTGGATACGGGCGACGAAGGTGACAAAGATGCGATAGCGATGAAGATTTCTATCAATGAAGTGTCGTGGAGCTAGGATAGCTGAATGTGAGAATTTCTCACTCTTCAATTTATTTTCTAGTTATATATATATACTAGGATGCAGACGGTGTTTAGTAGCACCCGACACAATCGTCCACAGACCATGGACTTGTTTGTTTGGTTGTTTGGTGATTGATTGCGATATTGGTTTGAATGTGGTTTGTGGTGTGAAAAATCGAATCGATAAATTGGTTAGGATTAGACGTGCGCCGTTATAAGGCGAAGGAGTAAGACTAGGTTAGACTCTTACTCCAAGTTTTGTGGTTTGCATAACGAATTGATTTGATTGATGTGTGAATGGCGTGGGCCTTCACTAGACCGGGGATAAGGCTAGGCCTTGTCCCGTTTCTAGTATCGTGCCGTTATGCCGCCGAAATTTTCTAAAATATGTTAGAAAATAAAAATATCATTTTATTGTGTAAATGAATGGAATAGAAATTCATAGGTTGAAATAAAATGTTTTAGCGTTAAAAATATAATTTTTAACGTGAATGTGAATAAATGAATAGTTATAAACAAATCGGCCGATTTGTTTGTATATACACTGATTTGACTGATATTGATTGGGTCGATAAATTTCACACATCGCCCAACTGCACAAATAAAATCTGTGTTTGATTGATTGAAACCCCACACGGGTGTTGGGATGAAATTTGAAGTTCACTCATCCTGATTGAGTTAATATGTCGATCGATTGATTGACAGGCTGTTATAAGCGTTAGATATCTATATTTGATGCTTATACAGTGTAGTGCACTTTGGTTGATGGTTGATTATTTTTCAATGCTATTATACATGTGTTGTATGAAAATCCATATAATTAACTTTATATGGTAATTGATTGGGCCTCATTCCAGTTTCGAAAAGAAATATTTGAAAAAGAAATATTTGAAAATAGAATATTTGAAAAAGGAAATATTTGAAAAGAAATATTTGAGAAAGAAATATTTGAAATAGAATATTTGAAAATAGAAATTTATGAAGCCGTGTTGATTAGTTTGACGCCATTTTGACGTGAACGATATTTATGTCGATTTTATTCATTTTGAAATGAATTGAATTGAAACCGATTTCGAAATGAAATGAATTGAAAACGATTTCGAAATGAAATGAATTGAAAATGATTTCGAAATGAAATGAATTGAATTGAAAACGATTTCGAAATGAATTGAATTGAAAACGATTTCGAAATGAATTGAATTGAAAACGATTTCGAAATGAATTGAATTGAAAACGATTTCGAAATGAATTGAATTGAAAACGATTTCGAATTGAAATGAATTGAATTGAAAACGATTTCGAAATGAATTGAATTGAAAACGATTTCGAAATGAAATGAATTGAAAACGATTTCGAATTGAAATGAATTGAATTGAAAACGATTTCGAAATGAATTGAAATTTGAATTGAATAGAAATGAATTTTGAAACGAATTTATAAAGAAGAATTCAATTTTGATTTGAATTGAAAAGGAAGTTGAAATTGCTTTTGAAACGAATTTAAAACTATTTATATAATTCGTTTTAAATAGAAATCGACGAAGTATATATTATATATATTATATATATAATATAATGGCCTGAATAGAACGCGCCGCGCCGCGGCAGTTCGTGAATTTCGACCATTTATTTCAAACGGACATTGCGGGAGATCCGACCGTCGGATTCTCCTAAAACCGGAACCGTTGGGTTCGTATCGAAAAGAGCTTTCTAATGAATGTTAGAAATTTGAAATCTAACGGTTGGATTTGGAGTTACGTCCAAATCAAATTCGAAAAAGGTCGCTGTAAGTGCAGTTCGATGGCCATTGATGGAAATCGACTGTACGGGCCTTGATAAAATTATTAAAAATAGTAATAATTTATGTAAAATCATAAGAAATGATTTGTGAAGATTTGGGATGAAAAACTCCATATTTGAAAAGATAAAAATAGATTTTTATCGAAATGAACTAGTTTTGAACTAGAATTATAATTCTATTTATTTTTAAATAAATAAATTGAATTTGAAAAGGGTTTTAAAAATAACCAGAATTTCCAATGATTGCATTGGAGTGGATTTGAATCGAAATTGTCTTCGGAATATTTCGATGTTGGAATTCGTGATTATACAGGTGTTGTTATGGAAATTTGAAAGATATATATTTATATCGTTATTTCCAATACGACATTTGTTAGTCGTAGAATTGGATATTGAATATAAGCCGATATATTTTCTATTCAGAGCCTTGTATTGAATATCGAATGTGATTTGGGTTTGTCGTGAATGGTGTCTTCACTAACACTGTTCTTGAATCCAGTTGAGAAAAGATTAAATCTTTTTATTTAGATTTAATGAAGTGTACCAATTAAATAATATTTAATTGGAAATTGAATTGATATTGATTTTTGGGTTTATCGTGGACAGTGTTTTAAATAACGCTCGTTCTTTAACCCGATAATTAATGGAATGTGGATTTGGGTTTATCGTGAACCGTGTTTTAAATGACACTGATTCTTTAACCCAGTCAAAGATTAAAACTAAGTGGAGTTTTAATGAATCTTTAATTAGATTGAAATGATCGAAAATGGAGTATCACCAGTTTTGCTCCAGGCGATAGTTAAATCTTTAATCAGATTTGAACGTGAAATGGTAATTGAATTTACCGATAACACCGTGGTGTTAGATATGAAGTATGACCAGTTTTACTTCATGGGATGAATAGGTTGGGATTGGGAAATTAAAAACAAATGATTACTTCGGTAAGGTTCGTTAAATCCCGACTAGTTTTGAATTGATATTCAAAAGTAGATTAAAGAATAAATTCAAGGAATTTATCTTTGATAAAATTAATGGGAATCTTTCCCTATGAAAGTGAAATTTAGAAACTAACTGTCGGTTAGCCAAGCAGAATGGTTTTCTGGATATTGATCTGATGTTGGTTTCGGCCTTCGGGGTTAATATATGGGGAATTATTCTCTTGATTAATTTACGGTTAGTGACTGATGAATTGGAATGAGGCGTATGTTGTGTTTGTGTAACACTTATTTAAAATATACGCGAGTTATTCGGGAAGACCGGGTTTATCCCATTCTGAATAACTGATACGACGATAAGTCGAAGATGAAGACGATGGTCGAAGACCGGAGGTCTTCACGTCGTTTGGGTGATAACTGATGATCTTGATTGGGCTGTACACCCAAGAAGATGGAAACAGTTGGTGATCGTCCAGACGTACTTGGAGATCGATGGATATGCGAGGTACTAGGTGCCTCCGGTTTCGTTCAGACCCAGAACGGACTTGTAAATGGACTGTGTGTCTGACATTGGATTTTAGTCCGTGCGATTGATCTCTATTAAATATATATCTGTTTGGCGGCGGAGAATTTATTCTCTTGCTTAACGCCCTTCTCTGAGACGTACGAGCTCAGGGGTTATATATTGATGGATATCAAACGCATGGAGTGAATTGCCTGTGTGGCATGCCTAAGTGGCAATGGATCGAGGCTTCTGTTGAAAAGCAAAGTCTTGTGGTGATGATCAAAGCACGGCCTTTGTGGCGTAGCTTTGTGTAACGTTTACCTCGCGTGTTTCACACCCGGTATGAACCAAAAACGGGAGAGGACGTCAGGGAGGGCATGCGTTTCTTTCTAGCTAGAAGTGGCGTCAGTGGTTTTACACGCCCTGACGAGTTTGACTTATGTGGTTGTTGCTGTTGCGAGGCGCCTCGGATTGATCGGTCGTTCTCGAACCGATGGAGTCATTTAGTTGGCTCGTTTATGCCCCATAGGGCGGGGAAATGCATGTTCAGGGTTTAAGTTTAATCCACATCGGTGGACTGGCCCTGAGGATCCAAGGCTTGACTGAGTACTTGCCTGAGACACGGGCTAGAGCGTCTCGAATCGGTTGAGGACTATCTTTTGCCTCGGTTCATAGATGGAAACCCAATTTCCAAATACGTGACATTTGCGGTTTTATTTGTAAACCTATATATGGCGACATAGTGGCATGGGACGCTCATGCCGCCTATGATTGATACTTATGATTTGAAGTTGTTTTATACACTATGCACTTATAAAAGTATCAAGTGATTTGTTTTAAACGTATCAAGCATTCTTTGGCTGTTATAAGGGAAAACCCTATCCCCCGGCTTGCGTTGCATTGTGTGATAGGACCTGGGTCTTATAACAGCTTCATTTTTCTTTATTTAGCATTGCGCTGTTTGTTTTATGCACTGGTATTCTTGGGAGGAAACCCGTTCCGTATTATACGGCGTGGTCCCTTGATTTACCTAACTTTTAAAATAAAGATTAACAACTGTTTTAGTTCTCACACCAGTCACATGACTGACCTGGAGTTTATTGTTTTAACCTAAACTCTGGGTGCCCTTATTTTGACACGGGCAGCTAGTAGTTTTGGTTTTGCAGATTTATATTCGCAGGATCCTGGTTTACAACTGGAACGATATCCGGAAAGCTTTGTATCCGTATATCTCTTTCTAGTTGTGTATTGTATTATTTTCCGCTGCTATGTATTTAAATGTAATTTAAATCTCTGATATTTCTGTGTAATATTCATTTATACTCTGTATATTCTTGTAATCTGATGCATTGTTGTAATATACAATGAACTGTTCTTCTGTATGTGTCCTGTTGTGGTTTGTTCTCGAACTATCCGACGCTTTCCTTTACGGGGAAGTTACGGGTTTTTACAGTTGGTATCAGAGCTTTGGTTTACAAAGCTAGAGAACAAGACACATTAGAACCATACGAAAGAATTCATCAGAAATTGGATTAGTAATATCCAACGAGAATGACTCGTTAGAGATGGGATCAGTAGTATCCTAGAACGAGTGTGAAGAGTATATTTTTCGAATGAAACCAATTTTGTTTTGAAAAATTAAATCAATTATTCGTATTTGATTATTTATTTATATTGATTTGGACGGTCCAGTATATAAAGATTTTGCATATACGCCTTGCAAACGTGTATTTGAAATTTCAATATACTGGATAGATATAGAATCACCTTCTAGTCGCCCGGAGAGAACTCTGATGATTGATGCATCATCATCAGAATTTATGTTCGAGTGACGAAAGGGAGATTTCTATATATTTCCTATTGACTGGTGTGAGAACCAAAGCTGTATAGGATTTATTGTTGTGATTTGGCATCAAAAATGTGATTTTTGTATATGTATCAAAATTACGAATTTGAAACTCTAATTCAATAATTGATTGATGTTTGTGTTGTTTGTTCATTTGTTTGCTAATTTTGAACCATTTAGCCTAATTGAATCAAATATTGGATTATATTGAAAATTGGTCGCATTTGCTTGCATATACATATATATCATTGAACAGGTCATAGCAAGGAGGCCAGAGCCAGAGAATAAAATTTGTTTGCCCGACAAATAGGTACATGTTTACTACATAATTTCCTGTTTTGTTTGGGTGATGATGATTTTGTGAGCCTATTGGCTAGCCGCTTGGCTTTTTCTTTTTCTTTTTGAGATCTGAAGGACCGGGGAAGCTATTTGAAATTCCCCGATGCTCCTGGTGCAGGGGAGGTTATGGCGAAATTTTTCAAAAATTTAGGGTGTTAGCCAAATTTTTGAAGTTTTGAAAATTCTCAGAAACTAAAGAGTTGGAGAATGGAAGTCAGATCGAGCGTAGAGTTGAATAATCAAACCACTTTCGACTTTGTTCCTTTTCGGGGACGAAAAGTTTTAAGTGGGGGAGATTGTAACAACCCGTAAAATGCGAGCCAGTTTGAAATTTTTATTTTGGCAATTTTAGCGAATTTTGATTATTTAAAATGAATTATTTTAAATAATATCGACGAGAAAATTTATTTTGAATAGAATTCGAACGTATATATTATACGCGTCGTCGATAGAATATAAATATTTATATATAATTATAAAAGGAATTGAAAATGGCGCGGTAGTTCGAAAATTCGATTTCTAATTTCAAATGAATATACAGAATTCAATATAAGTCAGAATTGAACGAAACAAGAAATATTTGAATCTGTATAACTATATCTTTGTAATGAAGTTAACAAACTGAGATTTCATCTTAGAAATGATAAGATATGTCCAGTTTAAAATTAGAAATAGTCGCTGTGGAATTTATATATATTTTTATATATATAAGGCCCTTAAAAATAGCAATTTTGCAAACGACCTCGGATTTCGACGAAACCAGTTTTGTTGGGTCCGGGATGTAAAGTTATCGCTAGATTCCAAATTTCATAATTTTTCAAATCAATATGTGAGCGTGGCGAAGGAAAATGCGTTTGGCCAGTTTCAGTTGATTTTAATCGACTGGAAATTGGCCATTTTTCAAACGATCTCAGAATTCGACGAAACTAGTTTTGTTAGGATCGTATCGTTAATACGAAGCTAGAAAATATTTTTATAGAATTTTTCGAGCTGATATGTGACCCCGGTAATATGAAATGTACGTTTAAAATTCAATATATAGAGTTATATTTTGATTTTGACAAAAACTGATTGAAACAGTCAAATCGGCTTATGATACATATCCCATTGTGTTCGGAATGGGGGTAAAACGCTAGGGACGACAGTCGGTGGGTTCGAATTGGGATTCAAAATAAAAGTCAACTTAAAAGAGAATAATAAAATAATTAAATTAAAAATTAAATATAGTTTTACATATAGGCCCCCCATCTCCATTTTGTTTTCCCTAAATCAGATCGTTGGATCTCAGGAATAAAAAAAAAAAAGAAAAAAGAAAAAAAACCGACGCCCTCCTTCCTCTTCTCGACCATCGCCCCTCTACCGCTCCTCCTCCCCTCCTCCATCGACGGCAGCTCCACCGCTCCCCTCCTCCATTCTAGCGACGGCATCACCCACGTGAACCTCACCAACCGTCAACCCTCTGCCCAAAATAGAGCCACCACCTCGTCGATGATCCGCAACCCCCGAAGCCCCCTCGTTCGCGACCTCGTCCGCCGCCATCGCCATCAGCGAAGCCCCCACCACCGCAACCACCAGCCGCCGAAGTCGATGCCCCCTTTCTTCGTTACAGTAAGTTTTTACTTTAATTTATTTTTATTTTAATCTAAAAACTAATTTCGATTTAAAAAGATTTTAAAACTGATTTAAAAAGATTTTAAAACTGATTTAAAAAGATTATAAAACTGATTTGAAAATGATATTAAAAACTGGGTTTTTATTTATGTTGTAAAGCTAGGAGGTTAAAAATAAAATTTGAACTCTTTTGAAAATAAAATTTGAACTCTTTTGAAAATAAAATTAGAATTGGTTTTTAAATTTATATATAGCATTGTTAAAGAAAAATATAAACTTTGCTAAGAAAGAAATATATAAATTTGTTAAAGAAAAATATAAACTTTGCTAAGAAAGAAATATATAAATTTGTTAAAGAAAAATATAAACTTTGCTAAGAAAAATATATATACCTTGTTTAGAAATATAAAAATGTACATTGTTTTAAAATTTACTTTAGCATTGGGTTTTTATAATGAAGTAGAAATAAAAATATGATTTTTATATATTGAACATCGAAATAAAAATTCGATTTTTATATATTGAATAGCGAAGTAAAAATTCGATTTTTATATATTGAATAGCGAAATAAAAATTCGATTTTTATATATTGAATAGCGAAGTAAAAATTCGATTTTTATATATTGAATAGCGAAGTAAAAATTCGATTTTTATATATGTAGTGGATACGGGCGACGAAGGTGACAAAGATGCGATAGCGATGAAGATTTCTATCAATGAAGTGTCGTGGAGCTAGGATAGCTGAATGTGAGAATTTCTCACTCTTCAATTTATTTTCTAGTTATATATATATATATACTAGGATGCAGACGGTGTTTAGTAGCACCCGACACAATCGTCCACAGACCATGGACTTGTTTGTTTGGTTGTTTGGTGATTGATTGCGATATTGGTTTGAATGTGGTTTGTGGTGTGAAAAATCGAATCGATAAATTGGTTAGGATTAGACGTGCGCCGTTATAAGGCGAAGGAGTAAGGCTAGGTTAGACTCTTACTCCAAGTTTTGTGGTTTGCATAACGAATTGATTTGATTGATGTGTGAATGGCGTGGGCCTTCACTAGACCGGGGATAAGGCTAGGCCTTGTCCCGTTTCTAGTATCGTGCCGTTATGCCGCCGAAATTTTCTAAAATATGTTAGAAAATAAAAATATCATTTTATTGTGTAAATGAATGGAATAGAAATTCATAGGTTGAAATAAAATGTTTTAGCGTTAAAAATATAATTTTTAACGTGAATGTGAATAAATGAATAGTTATAAACAAATCGGCCGATTTGTTTGTATATACACTGATTTGACTGATATTGATTGGGTCGATAAATTTCACACATCGCCCAACTGCACAAATAAAATCTGTGTTTGATTGATTGAAACTCCACACGGGTGTTGGGATGAAATTTGAAGTTCACTCATCCTGATTGAGTTAATATGTCGATCGATTGATTGACAGGTTGTTATAAGCGTTAGATATCTATATTTGATGCTTATACAGTGTAGTGCACTTTGGTTGATGGTTGATTATTTTTCAATGCTATTATACATGTGTTGTATGAAAATCCATATAATTAACTTTATATGGTAATTGATTGGGCCTCATTCCAGTTTCGAAAAGAAATATTTGAAAAAGAAATATTTGAAAATAGAATATTTGAAAAAGGAAATATTTGAAAAGAAATATTTGAGAAAGAAATATTTGAAATAGAATATTTGAAAATAGAAATTTATGAAGCCGTGTTGATTAGTTTGACGCCATTTTGACGTGAACGATATTTATGTCGATTTTATTCATTTTGAAATGAATTGAATTGAAACCGATTTCGAAATGAAATGAATTGAAAACGATTTCGAAATGAAATGAATTGAAAACGATTTCGAAATGAAATGAATTGAAAACGATTTCGAAATGAATTGAATTGAAAACGATTTCGAAATGAATTGAATTGAAAACGATTTCGAAATGAATTGAATTGAAAACGATTTCGAAATGAATTGAATTGAAAACGATTTCGAAATGAATTGAATTGAAAACGATTTCGAATTGAAATGAATTGAATTGAAAACGATTTCGAAATGAATTGAATTGAAAACGATTTCGAAATGAAATGAATTGAAAACGATTTCGAATTGAAATGAATTGAATTGAAAACGATTTCGAAATGAATTGAAATTTGAATTGAATAGAAATGAATTTTGAAACGAATTTATAAAGAAGAATTCAATTTTGATTTGAATTGAAAAGGAAGTTGAAATTGCTTTTGAAACGAATTTAAAACTATTTATATAATTCGTTTTAAATAGAAATCGACGAAGTATATATTATATATATTATATATATAATATAATGGCCTGAATAGAACGCGCCGCGCCGCGGCAGTTCGTGAATTTCGACCATTTATTTCAAACGGACATTGCGGGAGATCCGACCGTCGGATTCTCCTAAAACCGGAACCGTTGGGTTCGTATCGAAAAGAGCTTTCTAATGAATGTTAGAAATTTGAAATCTAACGGTTGGATTTGGAGTTACGTCCAAATCAAATTCGAAAAAGGTCGCTGTAAGTGCAGTTCGATGGCCATTGATGGAAATCGACTGTACGGGCCTTGATAAAATTATTAAAAATAGTAATAATTTATGTAAAATCATAAGAAATGATTTGTGAAGATTTGGGATGAAAAACTCCATATTTGAAAAGATAAAAATAGATTTTTATCGAAATGAACTAGTTTTGAACTAGAATTATAATTCTATTTATTTTTAAATAAATAAATTGAATTTGAAAAGGGTTTTAAAAATAACCAGAATTTCCAATGATTGCATTGGAGTGGATTTGAATCGAAATTGTCTTCGGAATATTTCGATGTTGGAATTCGTGATTATACAGGTGTTGTTATGGAAATTTGAAAGATATATATTTATATCGTTATTTCCAATACGACATTTGTTAGTCGTAGAATTGGATATTGAATATAAGCCGATATATTTTCTATTCAGAGCCTTGTATTGAATATCGAATGTGATTTGGGTTTGTCGTGAATGGTGTCTTCACTAACACTGTTCTTGAATCCAGTTGAGAAAAGATTAAATCTTTTTATTTAGATTTAATGAAGTGTACCAATTAAATAATATTTAATTGGAAATTGAATTGATATTGATTTTTGGGTTTATCGTGGACAGTGTTTTAAATAACGCTCGTTCTTTAACCCGATAATTAATGGAATGTGGATTTGGGTTTATCGTGAACCGTGTTTTAAATGACACTGATTCTTTAACCCAGTCAAAGATTAAAACTAAGTGGAGTTTTAATGAATCTTTAATTAGATTGAAATGATCGAAAATGGAGTATCACCAGTTTTGCTCCAGGCGATAGTTAAATCTTTAATCAGATTTGAACGTGAAATGGTAATTGAATTTACCGATAACACCGTGGTGTTAGATATGAAGTATGACCAGTTTTACTTCATGGGATGAATAGGTTGGGATTGGGAAATTAAAAACAAATGATTACTTCGGTAAGGTTCGTTAAATCCCGACTAGTTTTGAATTGATATTCAAAAGTAGATTAAAGAATAAATTCAAGGAATTTATCTTTGATAAAATTAATGGGAATCTTTCCCTATGAAAGTGAAATTTAGAAACTAACTGTCGGTTAGCCAAGCAGAATGGTTTTCTGGATATTGATCTGATGTTGGTTTCGGCCTTCGGGGTTAATATATGGGGAATTATTCTCTTGATTAATTTACGGTTAGTGACTGATGAATTGGAATGAGGCGTATGTTGTGTTTGTGTAACACTTATTTAAAATATACGCGAGTTATTCGGGAAGACCGGGTTTATCCCATTCTGAATAACTGATACGACGATAAGTCGAAGATGAAGACGATGGTCGAAGACCGGAGGTCTTCACGTCGTTTGGGTGATAACTGATGATCTTGATTGGGCTGTACACCCAAGAAGATGGAAACAGTTGGTGATCGTCCAGACGTACTTGGAGATCGATGGATATGCGAGGTACTAGGTGCCTCCGGTTTCGTTCAGACCCAGAACGGACTTGTAAATGGACTGTGTGTCTGACATTGGATTTTAGTCCGTGCGATTGATCTCTATTAAATATATATCTGTTTGGCGGCGGATAATTTATTCTCTTGCTTAACGCCCTTCTCTGAGACGTACGAGCTCAGGGGTTATATATTGATGGATATCAAACGCATGGAGTGAATTGCCTGTGTGGCATGCCTAAGTGGCAATGGATCGAGGCTTCTGTTGAAAAGCAAAGTCTTGTGGTGATGATCAAAGCACGGCCTTTGTGGCGTAGCTTTGTGTAACGTTTACCTCGCGTGTTTCACACCCGGTATGAACCAAAAACGGGAGAGGACGTCAGGGAGGGCATGCGTTTCTTTCTAGCTAGAAGTGGCGTCAGTGGTTTTACACGCCCTGACGAGTTTGACTTATGTGGTTGTTGCTGTTGCGAGGCGCCTCGGATTGATCGGTCGTTCTCGAACCGATGGAGTCATTTAGTTGGCTCGTTTACGCCCCATAGGGCGGGGAAATGCATGTTCAGGGTTTAAGTTTAATCCACATCGGTGGACTGGCCCTGAGGATCCAAGGCTTGACTGAGTACTTGCCTGAGACACGGGCTAGAGCGTCTCGAATCGGTTGAGGACTATCTTTTGCCTCGGTTCATAGATGGAAACCCAATTTCCAAATACGTGACATTTGCGGTTTTATTTGTAAACCTATATATGGCGACATAGTGGCATGGGACGCTCATGCCGCCTATGATTGATACTTATGATTTGAAGTTGTTTTATACACTATGTCTTATAAAAGTATCAAGTGATTTGTTTTAAACGTATCAAGCATTCTTTGGCTGTTATAAGGGAAAACCCTATCCCCCGGCTTGCGTTGCATTGTGTGATAGGACCTGGGTCTTATAACAGCTTCATTTTTCTTTATTTAGCATTGCGCTGTTTGTTTTATGCACTGGTATTCTTGGGAGGAAACCTGTTCCGTATTATACGGCGTGGTCCCTTGATTTACCTAACTTTTAAAATAAAGATTAACAACTGTTTTAGTTCTCACACCAGTCACATGACTGACCTGGAGTTTATTGTTTTAACCTAAACTCTGGGTGCCCTTATTTTGACACGGGCAGCTAGTAGTTTTGGTTTTGCAGATTTATATTCGCAGGATCCTGGTTTACAACTGGAACGATATCCGAAAAGCTTTGTATCCGTATATCTCTTTCTAGTTGTGTATTGTATTATTTTCCGCTGCTATGTATTTAAATGTAATTTAAATCTCTGATATTTCCGTGTAATATTCATTTATACTCTGTATATTCTTGTAATCTGATGCATTGTTGTAATATACAATGAACTGTTCTTCTGTATGTGTCCTGTTGTGGTTTGTTCTCGAACTATCCGACGCTTTCCTTTACGGGGAAGTTACGGGTTTTTACAGGTTTTCACTTCTCTGCATTAATACTAGTATAACAGAATTAGGTGTCGTCCTAATGTCTGAACAGAAAACAGAACGATCTCTTCAGAAACATGATGCTAGTAATGGGCCTTTACCACCCTAATAGAGACAGACGGTACGGTAACAGAATGCTAGTAATGGGCCTTTACCACCCGAACAGAGACAGACGGTATAAAAACAAAGGCAGAAACGGAATCAGAGACGGAAACAGAACATTCCCCACAAAAACATTATATTAGAATTAGGCGTACACTAGTAATGGGCCTTTACCACCCCAACAAACGGTGCCACATGGAAACAGACAGGTGTTACCACCCCAACAGAAACAGACAGAACTAAGTGTACCCTAAATTTCACCCCAAGCGATTGGCCCCCTAATACATAAATACCCTGTGTCGGCCCCACAGAAGGGTGTATCACTCCCTAAAGTGGCAACCTATAGACACAGACCTATTTACAGATGTCACGGTGTCTTACATCCTCAGAGCAGACCAAATCCATGCACGCATAAGACACGGTTGGAATGCGCCATCAACACCCCTCACCATTATCAGAGTGAACCTCTTACAATTAGTTCAGTAAGCGTGTCCGGACCCCTTTTAGTGTTGGGTCATAGTTTTGATACCAAAAAGGGTTACTGACTAAAATGGGTCCTAAACAACAGATGACACAAGTAATTGCCCCTCTTAACCTTGTGTTCCCAAACTAACAGATTTCAGATTAACTTGCTTACAGATTTCAGATGTACGAAGTTCAGATTAACTAGTTCTTAGATCAGACATACAGGTTAACAAGCCTTCAGCCTAACGGATCAGATATATAGATTAACAAGTTTTTAGACTAACGGACCAGATATATAGATTAACAGACTTACAGATTATTTCACCTAACCTTGTATTGGGCCTACAGATTTACGAAACGGGTTTATTAGATTCATCAGTCCAGTTGTTTTAACCCTATCCACCCAACACGTTTTAGGTATCAGATTTATCTTAGATTTTCATTAATTAAATATTAATGCACAGACCTCTCACATTAGGTCGGTAGCTTGTGGCCGCTGGATGTGCTGGTCGGCTCTGGGTAGACTTCTGCCACAAGATAGACCTATCCTCATGTCTAAGCATCTTTATGCCTACAACCTCTCACATTAAACTAACGGTTTGCGATTGCTGGTTAAGCCGGTTGCGTCCGGGCAGGCTTCTACCGCAAACAGAGTCTAACCTCGTGTCTTAGCATTCTTATTTTTAGCTAAAGTATTCATTCACAGAATATGCCAATATCAGACCAATTATGCCAATTAAACTTCTTTACACGTTACAGTAGATTATCCAAAGTTCTATTAATATGTTTTGCTCAATTTTAGATCGAGTCTACAGATTTTCATACCCCAAATTACCGTATTCAGTTTCAATAGATTTAGCAGATCAGGAAATTTAACAGATTTAATCATCCCTTAAAATTCCATTGACATACCTCGCTTAATCATAAAATTAAGCCAATTTTACAAGCCTAAATTATGGTCATAATTCACAATATAACACATGCTCCAAATTTTTAGTTAAATTTATATAGCACAGAATATTCTCCAAAAGCCCCAAATCATGAATACAATACGAATTATGCCAAATTATAACCTTTGATTTCAGCGTTTGTCAATTATCCAAAAATCCGAATTAGGTGTATTCACATTTATAATTATCCCTATTATAGTATAGGTTTTTCAAGCCTAAGTCACATATCCCCTTTTTTTTCAAGTCATAGTTCATCATATAAAATACGCCCCAAATCTAGATCTTAAATGACAACATGTATTATGTCCTCAAAATCAGATCTTGAATTATAACAGACATTATATCCCCAAATTACAAGTCATATGTTGTCATACAATAATTCACCTTCTTCCAAATCATAAACCGTTATATATATAGTATGCCTAGATCTAAATCTTAAATTACAACATATACCCTTTTCTTAAATCAGTCACAAATCAGTCATGTCCAATTATGCATCATTCATTATTTTCCCCAAATTTAGCATTTGTGCGTCAATCTCTTATGAGATTTGGCTCAGACGCGTGGTAGCCTGGCTATAGAACAGAAGGGAGGAAGAGATACTGAATAGTTACAAGAATATTAATAAGATAGATCTACATAGAAAAACAGATCTGATAAACAGGAATAAGGTAGATCTACACAGAAAACAGATCTGATAAACAGGAATAAGATAGATCTACATAGAAAAACAGATCTGATAAACAAGAATATGCATAATCTCCAATTCATATTTATAACCATGTCAAGATCGTAATTAAATTTCATATCTGAAAATAACTGTACTCACCTTGGTTGGATTCTAAAAGAAAAAGGGTTGTAGTTGTTCTCTTTTAATCCTATTTAGATTGGAAGAAGGAGTACTTGTTCTAGCTTAGGTTTCAGCAGAGTAGCGATGCCATTGATTTATTTTATAAGAATTAGGGTAGAGTATAGGCGTAATGAAATTGTGTGTAGAGAAAGTGAGGTTTGGGGGTGTTTAAATAGCTTAGGAGCAACGAATCTGTTCAAAACGAGCGTCTAAATGCAGAAAAACGAATCTGTCCACGGATCTGGAAAAGGGGGGGAGGTCGACCTCATGGTCGACCTGTTCTACCCAGGTCGACCCCCTGGTCGACCTAGGTCCTGGGCGGGAATTTTCCCGCCCAGCTCGGGTGTGTGTTTTGAGTTTCGAAATTTGAATTTTGAATTCGGGCTGGTTTTTATTCTAAATCCCTGAAACTTCTAAGATCCATAACTTCTTCATACGGAGTCCTATTTATGCAAACTCGGACTCTATCTCAAGTAGAATTCCGAGACAATGCAATGGTGTAACCTGTTTTCCTTAATTCTTCTTTTAAAAATTAATTATACTTTGTTTTGTTACTATTATGTTTATAGAAAATAGGGTGTTACACTAGGAGCCCTTTCTCGAGAACAAGAAGAAGATCGACACTTGTAAGTCTTACACCCCTTATCTTTCTCCTTCTCCTTATCCCTGTTATGATTCTCCTGGTCCTCCATCTCCTTTCTCTCTCGCTCTTTTCCCTCTCGCTCCTTCCTCTAACTCCTCTCGCATTCATTGTCCTAGTGTTCTCTAGCTCGTCTGTCATCACTTTCATTATCCCGCCTTCCTTGTAGTGAAGACGAAAGAGCAGGACCACCTCTTTTCAAGAGAGAGACAAAATGATCATGGTAGTACCTGCCTTTCATGATGTCTACAACACAATGTAGAAACTTTAGTCAATATTCAGTATACACGAGAAAAAATAGTGTTGTGTCATGCAATGCTTGTGTATTCTGTGACGATACGGCGAAATCCGGTAGGCTTTGCAACCATCCCTTCATCCTCTGGTACAGCTGGTAAAACCCACCGTGGCTTACAGTGGTACCCCAGACACCTTGTTTTACGGCGACCCTTTCGGGATCCCCCGACCGCAGCCTACCAACCCTAAAAAGGGACATGTGGGGGTAAGAGTCTCCCGTTCGCCACCAAACCGCGCGAGAACCCCCCATCATGCTGCATCCTATTACCAGGCATGCCAAACAAGGACTGGTGTGAGAATTCTTAACTAAATTAACTATCAATATGGGAATCTCAGGACCACACCGCTAATGCGGAACGGGTTTACTCCATTGGATTGCCAGTGCATAATTTTATAAAGTTTGGATAAAACAGCGAAATGACTTTGAAAAATGAAATCATCATAAGACTCAGATCCTATCACACAATGCAACACACACATGAGGATAGAGTTTTCCCTTATGATGATCAAACATGCTTAATACGTGAAAAGTAATATTTTAATATTATTATTAGTATCTAAGCAGTATTAAAATACTTCAACATAAATATATCAATCTTAGACGGCATAGTACCCCATCCTACTATGTCGCCGTATAAGTTTACAATCAAAACCGAAATGTTGTCGTATTGGGAATTGGTTTTCTGTCATGAAATCGAGGCTAGGGATCGTCCTCTTCCAATTCGAGACACTCTAGCAAATGCCCCAGGATCCCCCGCAGTGAACCCTTGGATCTTCAGGGTCGGTCCCCACCTAACGGTAGTGGATTAATTATGTCTGAACACACGTTTCCCGGTTCCTATGAACCTATAGTATGACCACTTCCGGCCTATAAAAAAAACCCGAGGTACCTCAATCCAAAATCCACATAAGTAAAATGTCGGGCCGTGTTAAAGCCCAAACACCACTAGCTAGAAAGAAACGTGTGCACTCCCTGCAGTCCTGATCCCGTTTTTGACTCATACCGGGGTGTGAGGCTCGCGAAGTCACGTTATACACAAAGCTATGCCTAAACAGGCTATGCTTTGATCATCAGCCACAAGGCCTGCTTTTCAACAAAGCCATGATCATTGCATCTTGGCGTGCCACATTGACAATTCAGCGCCATGCGATCGATAACTATTACTACGTATCAGGGTGTTAAGTAGAGAATAAATCCTCTACCATCAAACAGACATATATTAATAGAAATCGATTTAATTACATGAAGTGAATTTCAACGTCAGACACGCATCCATTTACAAGTCCGTTCTAGGTCTAAACGAAACCAGAGACACCAAAAGGGCGCTCGCTTATCCACACGACCAACACACGCGTCCGGACAATTACTGCTTCAACCCTGTCCAGGGAGCAAATCAGTCTAAGGTATCAGAAGTCATCGTCCATTCGATGTGAAGATCACCGGTCTTCAACCATCGTCTTCTTACATCTTTGATTAAATCGCCGTTCAATTATTTGAAATGAGTTAAACTCGACCTTTTCAAATAATTGTCGCATAATTATAGTTTAAAACATTTCATATATATTTATAACTATTTATCGCTATTTTTATTTATTAAAAATAGCTCGAAATAAATAAACGACGTTTCGGGTCAATGTGCGGCCCTGGCGCCGCTTTTACCAAAATTTGATTTACACATATCTTAAAATCTAGCCGTCGGATTTTGACGAAATTTATATTGTTGGAAAGCTCTTCCCAAACTGGTCCTAACGGTTCCAGTTTCGGGAAAATCCAACGGTCGGATCTTTCTATATAATCGTTTGAAGTTACGATTGTCGATACGCGAACTGCCGCGCTCGTTCGTTTAATTTTATATTTTATATTTATATAAAATATATAAACCATTGGGCGATTTCCTATATTTAAAATTCATTCCTTTTACTCTATGAAAATAACATTTTTGTCCGCCAATTCTAATGTGCGACAAAAATGATGTTTTCAACATTGGATATTGTATATTCAATAAAAATGACATTTTTGTTCGCCAATTCTAATGCGACAAAAATGATGCTTCAACGATGTAAAATTTTATATCAAATAAAAATGACATTTTTGTTCGCCAATTCTAATGCAACAAAAATGATGTTTTTAACGATGTATAATTTTATATCAAATAAAAATGACATTTTTGTTCGCCAATTCTAATGCAACAAAAATGATGTTTTAACGATGTATAATTTTATATCAAATAAAAAAATGACATTTTTGTTCACCAACTCTAATGCGACAAAAAATGATGTTTTTAACAATGTATAATTTTATATCAAATAAAAATGACATTTTTGTTCGCCAACTCTAATGCGACAAAAATGATGTTAAGAATGTACTCTTTATTTAATTATATAAAAATGTTCTTTTATCCTATGTGTTTTAAAGACATAAAAATGCACTTTTTATTCTATTTCATTTTTATGACATAAAAATGCACTTTTTATCCTATTTCATTTTTATAACATAAAAGTGAACTTTTTATGTTCTTATAAAATGTATATATTTTATTTCCTTTTCTTTTAGAATGAAAAAAACTACAAATTCTTATATCTTTACATTGGAGAATGTAAACCTTTCATAGTTACAAAGAAAAATGTAAATTTTATATTTTAACATAGAAAAATGTAAATTTTCTATTCTTTACATAGAAAAATATAAATCTTATATTTTAACATAGAAAAATGTAATTTTTCTATTTTAACATAGAAAAATGTAAATCTTATATTTTAACATAGAAAAATGTAAATTTTCTATCTTTCTTTATTAAAATAGAAAAATGTAAATTTCCTATTACAATTTATTATAATAGAAAGATGTAAATGCCTTTTTACTCTTTACATTGAAATGTAAATTCTCTTTTTATTGTCCTTATTTAGACATGTAAATTCTCTTATTATTATTTTTATTTACATTGAAAGTGTAAATCTCTTTTATTCTTTTCTATTACCATTGAAAATGTAAATGGTTTCTTTTCCTTACTTTTACGTTTGAAAATGTAGGTTTTCTATCTCCAAGAAGTATTTACATTGTAACATGCAAATAAAAAGGTGAACCTTTATTTCCAAGTTTTATTCATATTAGAGAACTCAAATAAAAGTTAATTTATCCTCCTATGTAATATTTGCATTGTGAAATGCAAATAAAAAGATGAACTTTTATTTCTAAATTTTGTGTCAACGTATATGTTCAATACGATCTCTCAATACATAAAGCAATCTATTTCATGTCAACCCAACGATGGCATTCTATAATTCAGTGTCAAATTTCATGTCAACACACAATAATATGGTTTTTGTCTAACCATTTCAATAATTTACCCAATGTCGTGATTTCAATGTCAACAAATATACATATGATTGGGTGTATACTTTTGGGGAATCACAAATAAAGGTCTCATCTTATTTTTATTTGTAAATCAAAGAAGATATTTTATATTTATTTTATCTTTTAACTAAAGTTTAAAAGATCTAAAACTTCTTTATTTTATAAATTATAAAACAAAATGAAGATCCAACTTTAATTTTGTGAATCAAAATAAAGACTTAAACTTTCTTTTACTAAGTGAATCAAAGTAAAAGATTCTATTATCTTTGATTTGTAAATCAAAGTAAAGGATTCAATCTTTCTTTTATTTTGTAAAACAAAAATGAAAATCAAACTTTATTTTGTTAATTCCAAAAACCAAAAGATTGAAACTTTATTATATTCGTAAATCAAAAACAAAGATTTAAAACTTTGTTTTATTTGTAAATCAAATACAAAGATTAAAACTTTGTTATATTTTGCTAATCAAAACAAAACTCACTTTTCATTTTTATGTGTTGAACCAAAAATAAAGATTTAACTTCTTATCTTTGTGGTGAAATAAACAAAGATTAAATTTTCCATTTTACTTTGTAAAAACAAAATAAAGATTCAAAATCTCATCTTTGTTTGTAAAGCAACAAAGATTCAATTTTTTTTCAATAAAGGAATAAAAAAATAGAATAAAAATAAAAACAATAAAGATGAGAACATTATTGAGATTATTTCAGAATTTCACAGATCTAAACAGACATGCTATATTATGATGTCACAACGAATATTAACAACTATACAACAATCACCAATCACAGATCAGAAACAATATACAATGATTTACATAACAAATAAAATTAAATTATTTAATTATTAAAATCTAGAAATCTCACTATCGTTAAAGATTTTGGCCAAAATTCAAACTGTTCAGAATCAGCTCCAGTCAGTTTAGACGCGTAGATCTCAGTCACACGATCATAACGCCGCTGAAATCATCGAATTTCGAGTTGAAACGAGTTAGATATGATTAATTTAAGTTATGAAACAATTTATATTAATTAATTGAATATTTAATTAAGCCAAAACCTTTCTTCCTCTTCCCTGTAACACGGCCGATAATTTTTTCTTTTTCTTCGAACCTAGGGTTCGATTTTGCGGCCACCACAGGAATCGAGCTGCCGATCAGAAGATGCCACGCTCCAGCACTCCGAGAGGCGCGCCAGACCCCCCTGCCTCGTCGAGCTAGGTGGTGGTTCTTGGCTGGGGTTCGGCGGCGAAACGACGGGTTTTGGGGGCTCGGAGCGGTCGCTACAGGTGACAAGGTTCGATCAAACCCGTACCAAATTGAAGAGCAGAGATAGCTCTACGAAATTGTCAAAAGGAAGGATTGATTTTACTGAGTGAATTGATGGGAATTTGTGGAGGAAGTTTCGGTGGTTTTAGGCCATTGATTTGGGGGGCGGCGGCAAAGACGATGAATAGTGAATTAGGGTTTTAAAAATCCTATATTTATAATATTATTAAATGTATTTTTGCAATTAAATCCATATCTTACAAACTGGCTCAATTTCAGTACAGCAGAAGGTTCCCCTAGCCAATAGCCCATATTCCGGATCCAATGGGACAGGTCCCGTCAGCCCAAACGGCCGTCTATGGCCTATATTGTTTACTTTAATTATTTAATTCCTTTATTAATTTAATTCGTCTGCATAAATAAATTCATCGAGGCCACAAACGGACTTAGAAAAATCCAGAAAAAATATATTTGTCTATGTTATGACGATATGGTCCTAACAAAATTAATTTCGTCGAATTCTGAGACTGTTTGAAAAATGGCTATTTTTCAGTCGATTAAATTTGACTTTAATCGACCAAACACATTTTCCTTCGCCACGCTCACATATTAAATCGAAAAATTCTAAAAATTGAAACCTAGCAATAATTCAACATTCTGGTTCCAACAAAAGTGGTTTCGTCGAAAACAGAGATCGTTTGAAAATTGACTATTTTCACTGGCTTTAATATTATTTAAAAATGAATTTTTTTTAATTTCTGCCACATTTTTCCACCAGATAATTTAAAATAAAATTTTTAAATTGGTTCGGATTTTCTGGGTCGTTACATATTCCCTAAGTGATTCCCCAAAACGAACCTAAGCCTCGGGTTAGGCTCGGGGCTTTTGCATCTTTTGGCTGTACAGGGGCTATGTCTTCCCCGAACTTGGGGAAGAAAGAGGCGGTGTCCAGATTTTGAGAAGAGAGGAAATTCTTCGGGTGGTCTAAATCCTTTAAACCATGATATGGAGAATCCACTTCTTCCTCTTGTCTACCCTGAGTAAAAGAGGGTTCTTTCTCGACATAGGATCCTTCGGATGCGAATCCTAAGGATCTTCTTCCGTCGTCTCCTTTGTTGTTTTCCTACAACACTTGCAACAGTGTTCTTCTGGACCTTCAGACGATCGACCTCCCTTAAAAAGCTTTTCCTAGCAGCTTTCTTCCCCTTTACCGGGGAGTGGATCGATCTAGTTACTTCTTCTCTGGTTAGGGGTTGAGCTGATTCCACCATGACTGGGGGTATAGTTCTAAATAGAGGTCGATGCTTCCCCAGTTGGGGGGATGTTGGTTCAAATAGTGGTTGATGAAGAGGTTCGACCACTAGGGGACCCTAGCATTCTCCTCGCATCAAGGAGATGGTAGCGATGTAGAAGTTTATCGATCAAGCATTTCTTGATGCTTCGACACTTAAAAGCTGAATCCGACAAGAGTACTTAAGCGTTCCTGGACCTCCCTCCTTGTGGGTCTCTCTACTTCCCACCTAAAAAGAAATCTTAAGTGAGAAATGTCTTTATGGTCTATTCAGCTAAAATATGAGACTTACTACATTGAAGCCATCTACCAGCACATCCCAGTTGCTGAGGGACATAAAACCAGTCATGTCGAATGTCTCCCAATTTGTTGGGAATATCCTCAATGAATTTTTACCGATGAACGGCTTTGATGAAAAGGAAGGAGGGAGCATAATCGTCTCAATGCTTGAAATAAAAGAAAAAGACTATATCGTCAAACGTCGGGGGTTAGCATATGTACTCCATATATAAGACATACAATGACAGTAGATTAACATATATAATCGAGTGAAGTTGCATTAGCACCAGTTTCATTCGCCCCAGGAAATTAACTATGAAGGGGGAAACAGAGGGATGGCTTCTGCGGTACACATATGGCGGGTTAAGGCCATGAAACCACTTAATGATCGTGGGTACAATCATCTTTTTGAGGAATGCGGAAGTCATCCCAAGGAATTTTGTGCTTGATGCTCAGTGTTTTCAACTGCTTTTCGTTCATCATACAAAGCCAAGAATCTCCAGGATTCCCCAGGAGTATGGCACCAGGAAGAGTGTCAGATGCTTCGATTACAGCCGCTGCCCCACTCATCTCTCCTGTTTCCATGACTGGTAACAGATTCTCTGATTGGGCTCGAGTTTTGGTGCTAAGGTAGGGGTCAGAGTTGGTTTTGGATTTGGACGAGGAATCATTGTCTAAGTTTTGGAAAATAGTAAGAACCTTGCCTCTACTGCTTTGGAGCCTCGAGTCTTATATCTTCCAGACATTTATGGTAATGTTATTCCTAAGAGATTATTGGTTAGAGCATTAATATCATACCCCGTGGTGTGTGCACTAGTGCATGTGTATGTGGTGGATATAACAAAATGAGTTAAAAATAACAACAAAAAGCGTGATGAAGTTTAAGACATCCTATCCCGCTTCGGATTCAAGAAACCAAGGCTCTATCCTAACTACTTAGGATATGCAGATAAGATTAATTATTTGGTAAGACCTTGCATGTAGAATTGAGTATTGGGCTAATCGATCGTTTTAGATTTTAGAATTTGGGAGCATCTCATCTAATAGCGACCTTTGCAATAGACGGGTACGTCTTTAAGACTTTGGTTCAACTGATCAAGCACTTCTCGGAAGCACCAACCCAAGACTTGTCTCTATTTTTGGAAATCTTATGGATGACAATCATTACCGATCGAACCTACAGTTAGCAACACACTCCGTTTAATTTGAATGATTAGGCGTCCCGATCCTATATATGTTGGCTTAATCATCTTGCCTCACTGAACCCATGAGAACTTTTGTCCTCTTCTGCCAGTCAACATCGAAGGCCTGCACCATTACCTGACTACACCCATCTTATCACGCTTTCTCTCTCTGGCGCGTGTCCTTGGAATTGATGGCGCCTTGAAACTCAAAATCCCATGAAAAGCGAGATACCCATTCATCTTCTTGCCTCTTCATTAAGACCATTCCACTCCCATCACCAACCATCGCCACTCTGCTACAAGCATCGCCTCACCATCCAATTATAGCTCTGACAAACTCGATATTGGCCACTCAGACCATGGATTACATCGAATGTAGGTTTTTAAAATAAAAAATAAAAAAAGAGAGCTTTATATGAAAAATCACGCAAGAATATGTGTTAAAAGTTGAAAAGGGGGAGAGTTAATTCCTACCAGCAGAATAATCGAAAGGGATGATCTTTTTCTTCAATAGAAAAGAAAACTTTTTTGGTTTCTTGGAGAATAACGAGTTCGGTTGAAGTATAAAAGTAAAAGTAAAATAATGAGTGGGCCAGCCGTTTATAGTGAGGAAGGGAGACTCTTCGTGTTCTATTGACATGACCATTGACTATGACTATTGGGCTGACATGCCGACCCAACTATAAGCAACCTATAATGAATTGGTGTATGACTACAAAGCTTTGTTCTCTTCAAAATTGATGTCGATTCCGAGTGATCGCTACCAAATTGTTGATTTGCAATTCTAAGTACCTCAAGGAAGAATCTCTAGACTAATATGTACGCGGTCTTCCGATTTCCCAATATTGAAGAAGTAACGCAGAATTGGAGAATTCAAATCACGCCTCGTTCTTAACACGACATGCTTTGGGAGGGCAAAGTGTTGACCAGCCTTTTGGCAAGGCCATCAAGGTGCATTGACATCATGAATCTTAGCAGAATCGACATGAAGGACCATATAAGTTTGATCAAGGAACTAGTCAACCAAGGAAGTTAATGCTAAGACCATTTTAGATTGCCTTCGTTCGCCTTGATGAATGATCATATCAATCGGTACATGGTTCAACCTGAACCTAGAGCCTAAGCTGAGTATAGAAATCCAGTATCTAGCTAGTTGGGTCGAATGACCTTTGGTTCGATCGAGTTAGGCCGAAATTATTCCTGCGCAAGATATTTTCCTAAAGACTTGCTCCTGCTCCTACTTGACCGCTTCTAGCCACCCTCGAATATCAGATCAACTGTTACCTGTCACTACGTGCATAAATCATGCCTCTCTATGCAAAAAGAACGCTTTTCCATGTTTTCCTACAATCTTGGAATGAACAACACGTGTCCCAGCCAATTTGGGCATTGTAGCATCTAGAAATAGACCTTCTGGACTTAGAAGACGGAACTTTTGGCCAATCTCTTATTACTTAATTGTCGTAACCACTATGTTTGTAATATAATGTTCCATAAATAGGAGATTATAAAGTAGATTGCATCCCGAACCACAATAAACCTATGTGTGATTGCATCTTCAATTTTCATTTATTTATCTTCACTTTGATTCTCTAAATCTTCATCTCTTAGGTGTTGTTCCACTTTTTGGCATCAACATATATATAGTTTAAAGCTATTTGCGGATTTCGTGAATATAGTGAATTCATTTCTGTATATTGAATTCTTAAATGAGTTCTTATGTTTGTGATTTCTGTGATATTAAATCTTAACCAAGTTCCATGAGTTTTGTGATTTCTGTTATTTTAACTCTTAATCGAGTTCCCTAAGTTCTATAATTCTTGCAATTCATGTGATTTATGAGATTTTTACATTTTTCATCTTACGCTTAGTGATTCAAAGTATTAATTACCCTACTTGTAGAGTTGGGGCAATCCGTGTTGATGGAAATTTCCGAGTATGTGTTCATGTATCTCACGAGCGACTAGTGTATTAATTCCTTAAACTTATCCTGAGTGCATAATATTCCTTTCTACTGGAAAAGAACTACCACATCTATGATTTGAGTAAATCTACGATTATGAAATTCTATTTCTTATGGAAAAGGAATCAGTTTCTAATGGCATTCAATTTCACTTATCATATTATAACTGATATATATATTTAAACTAGACAGGTCACTGTATTCATTGCTCGGGTCAGGCCGAGTTGTTTCAGGTCATAGCATGTTGTTGATTTAGGTTTAGCAGTCTCATCCTGGACTATCTCTTTTGAAGCTATTACCTTAGTTATGCAGCCATGTATTCGTGAAATTTGTATAGTTATTCTTTTGGTACTTGTTGTATATGTATCTGATTTATGTGAAATTGTTTGATTATATAGCATATGTATCTGTTGTCTTCCATCGTCGAACCTATATGTATCATGTTCCGTTATCTTTTGTCTATGATTTTTTTTGTTTACTCTGAATATGATCCTTAACCATCATAGTTTTATACTAGATGAATTGAGTACGTCGATCCACTTGAGGTAAAATGGAAAAATCTATATACCCGATAAACATATTTGTTACCCATCTAATAGAAGATTATGGTAGTCGCTCCTAAACAACCCTATTCTTCGCTCTAATAGACAATATTAGTCAGCAATGCTCTTTATTAGGATGAGTCTTATGGTGGGGCTTTACAGATACAAAGTACATTAAATTTGACTGAATGTAATCGAAATAAAACTACATGGAACCGGTGTTTTTGCACCCTCTTTTGGGTATCGTGCATGAAATTTTCATCACCTTTTTCTTGTTTGACAGATATGCTTGATCTAAATTTTCTATTAGAAATTCATACATGGGGTTTCATGATGACTAACATATCACAATGACAAGTTTCATATAACATAGCATGGTGTGAACTTTCAATTCTTATTTCATGCTTCACTAAACATGGTACGGAGAAAGTGCACTTTCGTTTATTATTTTGCAATTCAAATATGAATAATTTTAAAATAATATTATAAATTTGCATTGATATGATATACTTTTGCATTAAGTTGTCTGCTTCTAAATACACATCGGACTATCTAATATATATAGCTACAAGCTACATAGCATAAAAGCAGATTTTGATAGATTACGATAATGATTTTTTATTTTACTTTGTTTTTAATATGTCACAAGTTACATCATCATATGTGCGAGCACTAATTTATGTGTTGTTTAACATGAAAGCTTTAATATGTAGCAAAAATTGATGGTAGACCATTCGCATGTTAAACCTTTAATTAGAGAATTTCCAACGAAGATTATATATTAAGTTTTGGTAATATGTACGCCCATTTTCTTCTTCAACAGAATGCAAATTATATAATTGGTTACATTTTCTTTGATTTTGTTTACCACTACGTAATCTTCTAAGGCTCCTATTTAACAACCGCCCCCTTTCAGGTACATGTTCAATAGGCGCTTGAAAGGTTTCAAAACATATATATATATATATATATATTAAAACTATGGAGCCAGACTTCTATTCAACAGGAGTCTTCGCTTCAGGTGCTTGTTCAATAGGTGTTTGAATTATTTTTCTTAGGGGTGCCTATTGTATAAGCATTTAGAGTCTGTTCAACAGGCGCCTGAGTTGGTATTCTATTGGGAGAATACTGGGTGCAGAAGTTTGGAGTGCACAAAACGTAATTTGTGCACTCCAAACTGTTGGAGATGCACTAAGAGCCAATGGTATGATGAATTTGTTATTTATGATAGACCTAGACGTATAACGCTAAATTAATAACAAATACTAGCACAAGTTTTGATATTTGACTTTATTTTTAATCTATTGCATGTACTAGATATGTCAGAACCATTCTACAATAAGAATTTATTATTTTCTAGCTTGTACTTACATGAAATCAGTTAGCATGGTCTGCATTGTGTTTGTTATTAATTATTATTTTTGTTGAAATGTTTGATGAATTTGCACATCTAACTTACTTGTTGTTGTTTCTTAGCTAATAGAGCTTATTCAAGGATGCTTACTGCTTACAAGGTTTTGCAATTTTTTGCTATTAGGAAAATTTAGACGTTCTAATTTCTAATAGAATATGTGTCATGATTTTTTGTTACCACTTGAAGACAACAATATACTTTATCAAAACTCTATTTTGTAATAGGAAAGTTCTACTATTTCTATTATGTTGTAATATATATGAGTGAATATGCTTTTGTCATATTCTGTTTAGTCCCATCTTATGGTTTAAGTTTTACTCCAAGCTCCCAAGCCTTTATATAAGGAGCTTATGTAATGTAAATAGTGTACTAATTTTGGAATGAATAAAAGTATCTTCTTTCTCCTCCTCTAATGGCTTTCTTATTGTATATTGTTTACAACACGTTATCAGCACGAAATTATATTAGAGCTATTGTTTGAAATATTCTAGATCTATATCTATGGATCTGTCATGTAAATAATATTTATTTGAAGATATCAATTCATGGATTTATATATTTGTTATACAATTATTTTTTGTTTGTGAATATTTGATCAATGGATCTATGGATTTGTCGTATCTCCTGTTCTTTTAGATCTGACTCAAACTTCTAGATCTCTTTTCCTATATATTTTTTGTAGAACTAGATAATATTCTAATGGAACTAACTTTTTAGATCTAATTATTTTTATTGATCCTAAATATATGTAGATGTATTCTTTCAGTTCTTTGCGGATCTAATTTTGAATTTCCAAATCCAAATTGATGGAGATTCGATTATATATGTATTAATTACATTATTGATGATGTAGAGGTAGATCTAGTTTTATCCTTTTTGATCTACTATTACTTTTCGTATGCAATTCTTTTGGATAGACTAAAGATAAAATATGTATAATTTTTTTTATGTAGACCCAACATAATTATGGGTATAAAATATGATGATGTAGCATTTAAACTCAATAGCAATATTGATTTATCATTAGAAGTGAAATTGAAAACTCATGATGTGAACAATTTTTTTCAAATGAGGAACCTGAAGTCCATGTGCAAATGAGGAACTTGAAGTTAATATGCAAATGAGGAACCTGAAGTTCATATGCAAATGAAGAATCTGAAGTTCATATGCAAATTAGAAAGATGAAATAAAAGCCTCGAAGAATGTAATTGCATTTAATTTTTTGCTTATAGAAAATGACATGTAATAGAAAAGGATTTGAAAAAGAAATGAAGAAGAAAAAGAAAAGCTTTCATTTATTGAAGTTATTTTTGATTTAGAACCTGAAGTGAATGGAAATACTAATGAAAGCATACACGACAAACTTAATTTTTAGTATTTGAAATAAAAATTGAGAACTTGCAATTCCTTTATAGTAATTTTTTTTTGAGTTTCCATGAATTATTGAATGCATTTGTTATTTGAGATAGAAATCTTTTATGCAATATATCTCATTTGCTACAATTACAGATGTAAGATTTGTTGCATCCTGAAGATGCTATTATATTTGTATGAAGATTATATATATATATATATATATATATATATATCAAGAAGAAATGTTTATTTAGGAAATCTAATTATTGAGAAATAAATTTCATTATTAACATATTCATTTTAGTTATATCATTGTGTGATATTGAACATAAACCTGAGATGAAATTGCGTTACTTTAAGTACCATTTCTCAATTGATTCATATATTTGTAATGAAATCATTTTACTATGACAATAGTTATATCCTAGGCCATATAAATGTTAATTACAATTATTATTATCATAAATGTATTGGTTATTGTAAATTAAATGTTATATGTTCATGCTCAGAATATGGATATAAGTATGATTTTTTTAATGTATTTATTTGGCAAGTAATATATGATATAATGGAAGAAATAGGTTCAACAATAACCTGAAGTTGTGTGAAGAAATTATTTTAACAAGGAGTTGTACAACTCAAAACCCAAGACCTAAAGTCTTCAATTCATATCAATATTTTTCTTAACTTGTCAAAATTTATAATCTTCTAAACAAGAAGTTTACACATAATTTGAGAACCCAAAGTTCATAAAAAAAATTAACGAACTTGAAGTTCATGAATAAGTAACTTGAAGGTATGTTGAAATTATGTAAACTGATAAGATTTTACTTGCTGAAGAAGTTAAAGAAATAAATAAATCATAATACTCAAGAAATAGAAACCCGAAGCTTTCTTGAAATTGTGCCATGAAAAGATTGTACTTCCAGAAGAAGTTAAAAGAGACACACACATAATAATATATGACAATATCATTGGATTCAATAGAAAATCTCTAATCAGGTTTCATCTAACTAACATCTTTCATGTACAACTTATATTAACTGAATATCCCGAAGATATAATTTGCATAGTAATCTCTTGATTTATTTTTATATAGCAAATCCAACATCCCAGAAGATTGTAACGACCGGGAATTTCGCTCGATCCGAATCAGTCGCTAGACCGACCCAGACCGTTCGAAACGCCTGATTGTTTTGAGAACACGACAAATTAGAACGTAGACAGAAGAACTTTCCTTGTTAATTACAACAATTCCATCAGAATACAAGAATATACAGAGTATGAATCAATATTACACATGTAACGTCCCGCATTTTTGTCGGTTCGTATTTGAATATTTTAATCAGTTTAAATATTGAATTCTGAATATAAGTGGATTTATATTTTAATTAAAATGAAGTTGAACGTACAAAAATATATATTAATTATAATCGAGCTCACAACGACGCTGCAGTTCGTAATTTAACGTTCTGAACTTCAACTGAGGGTACCGGACTCGTTTTGAATCGGATTTCTGCGAAACAAGAAACGTTGGAATCTGTTTAACGATATCTTTCTAATGGAAGTGAAAAATCGAGATTCCGGATTATATATTGCAAAATATGTCCAAATCAAATATTCAAAAAGTTGCTGTAGAATCGTATGTCGACCGTAACGGTTATTTGAATATAACTTGATATCGGTTGCAAATCAAGACAAGGTTCTTTTGTGGCGAAGCGATAATTTAATTTTTAGAATTTTACTGTAATTTTTAATTAATTAAATATGCAACTTTTTATTTGGAGTATTGTGCACCCCGTATCGATATTTCGGGATTTCACAATATGAGTTAATCTACCGGTATTATTATATTTTTGGGATCGTGACGCCTCGCTGGACACGACCGTATCTTTATTTCTGTTTGAAACAACTCGTATGCAATAGTTTGACTTAATTACTTCATGTGAAAATTTAGCAAAATAAAATATGAAAATACCCTTACCTTAGCGATGAAGCAACCGACCATTCCCTATAGCCTATCCTAACCTCTACAGCCAATGTTGGAAATATAATCTACCCTAAGGAATAGCTGCGGTATGGCACACCATAAGTGAATTAAATGAAACAGACAACCTAACCTAAATTTAGCTGAAGCTAAAAGCACATGATAAGTTAACGCAACCATTCTCCTACCTTGAAAATAACAGTACCTACCCTAAGCCTATTGCTTAATTTCCAAGCATTCAAAGTGTATAAATACACAGCCGGTTTTGTTTACTTTTGGGGTTCATGAACTCATCTTCGCAAAGCTTTTAAATGGCCAAACAAAATCAAAACAAAACGCACGCAATTAAAGATCTTGCACCTGGAAATCATGAAAAGAAAGAAAGGAAAATGGGACCAAAGAAATGGTTATGAGGAGCAGTACTGTAGCGGGATTTTTGGAGAAGACTACTGTGAAGCGTCTGAGGTAAAGGAGTGTGTGCCTGGAAGCTTGTGCAGAAATGTTTAAGGGGTAGCGAGCTCGCATGGAAGGAACAGAAAACGTGAGGAGGGGTAGATGACATCGTGGAACTGTTTGGAGGGGGGCGGATTGTGTGAAGTCATGATGGTGCAAGTCGTTCTGAAGTCGCAATCTTGAAGGGGGTGCTGAGCTTCAAACTGGGGATGATGTTTATGGCGCAGCATGTATTAGTGGGTTTGTTTTCATTAATATAGAGTATGTGGGTATTAAATAACGTAAAAAAAGAAGATGAACACTGTTGTTTTCGGATCTGAGTCCCCACGCATGGAGGATGGACTGATTTTGGGTCCAGCTCAGTCAAACAAAAGGAGAAACATGCGAGAGAAGAGGGATGAATGGTTTGAATACGAGGTTTCCATGACAAATGAGGTGGAGAGTTTGCTCACGTCAGCAACAAAAGGAAAATGCATGGATGTTGGAAATGAAGCCCATGCGTGTATAACAATGGGAAGTGCGTAACACTTTTGTTCAGGTGCACGCCTCGATCTGTACAAGCAAGGATTCGGTGGAGAAAAAGGGTAAACAAGGTGGCGGAAGCTCAGTGGTGAACACGTAAGCATTTGCATGGCAAAATAGCGGGGTAGTTCGGGATCTCGTTTGATGAGAAGGCGGGTTCGGGATTTGTTTGGCTACGTGTGATGACCGAAAAGGATATAACAACAACTTGTTTGTTGCCAAGTGGTAAAAGCCCACGGTGATAAGAAGTTGATGCAAACCAGTGCTGATAAGTTGGAGCGGACGTAAATGGTTGGAGCTAGCATAACTTGGAGTTGTGTTTTCGAACATGAGAAGGAAGGGTGAGCATGGACGTGGGTTAAAGTAATGGAAAAGGGCCTCAGGTTCTTGCGGGTTACATCCAAGAAGCAAGAGTTTCAGGCACGTTTTGAGATAACAAAGAGGAATACTGTGGTGTTTACGGTTTGGAGAGGTTCGACGCAAGGAGCATGGTGATTGTTGTTTGCATTTTCGAGGTGAAATGTGTTCAACAAGTGGGCGTGATCTGTACTAGAGGAAAGAAGATGGTGATGGTGGCACCGTAGTGCGGCAGGGAGTTGAAGTCGGTAGCGTGACAGTGGAGTACCATACTGAAGTATGCGTTCATCTAAATGCCTACATGGGGCTCTCGTGTATTAGCAGGAAAGGGAAAATAAAGATGGGTACGAACTCTTGCGCGTGTAGATGGGTATGAGATGGGTTCTATATCTGGAACAGAGGGTTCGAACATGATCTGAATGGAGATCGAAATGGTGGCGAAGTATAGCAGAATAAAACGTCTGCTCAGATCTATGGACCGATGCAAATCGTTATTTAACGGTTAACGCGCAAAGGTGAGTAAATTCACTAACTCCGATCTATTTTAAAATATGATAATTATATTCTAATATTGTTTGAATGCTGTGTGATGGTCGATTAGGTAGATTAAAATTAATTTGGTTGATATTATATATCGTTGCATATGTACACATCATCGGTTGAACATTGATTCCATCGATTCGAATATTCCCTAGTATAGAGTTAGTGTTAATTGTGTGGACTAACATCTGTGGATGTGGAAAACCGGTTGGAGGAATCCGACCGGATTCCTCGATATTTATATGTACTGTTTGTTTTGTATGCGCTGTTTGAGCCCAAATTACATTGTAAACCCGTGTGAATATTTATGTTGAAGAAAAACTCAACCTTTGTTTTCGGTAAATCAATAAACAATATCGATTAAGAAAATGGTAACAGTCGACCGTAAAACCATCGTTCTGTTAAGAAGTTGATTGGCCGTCAGGCAAATCAACGAAGATTAATTATAAAAATTATATTTTTATAATTAAAAGAAGATTTAAATTTATAATAGAAGTTCTATTATAAATCAATATTTTAGAGTTCATTTTTATAAAATAAATAAAAACGATTGTTGACATCTAAATAAGTTTATAAAGCAGAAATTATCCGACGATTAAATATTTGGATAATTATATTTAGAAATATTATTAGATTAATTATATTAATCTAATGTTGAGAAGAAATTAAAATAAGTTAACGAATTTACTGATGGAATGGAGTCGATTAAATCAACTGTTATTTGGGAAAATGATTTTTAGATTAATTGGTCTTTAATTAATCTAATGAAACAGTTTAGAAATAAATTAATCCAAATTAATGATATTTAATTACCTTTTGGTTAAGAAGTTATAAATAGAGCTGTGGGATGGAGAAAGCGAAGATAATGTTTAATATAAACACCAGAGATTTCAAAGTAAGGATATGGTGTTATAAAACCATAGTTAAAAATAAACATGAAAATACGATCTGATAGATATTATAAGTAATAAAGGATTAGAGTACAGACTTATATCTGTCTAAGGTAAGAACGTTGTCGATCAAGGTCTGAGAGGTAAATAAAATACCCCAAATTGAACGGCTTCGCTATTATCGAGGAACGATATCAGTTTGTAACGGAAAGAGATGTCAAGATTTTTGTAACGGAAAGAGATGTCAAGGTTTTTGTAACAGAAAGAGATGTCAAGATTTTTGTAACGGAAAAAGACATCGAGATTAGTTATAAAGTCGCATATAGAAGCATATTGCAAGTTTGAACTATAGCGATAAAATAAACGTTGTTGATTAGGATTAAGCGTGACTGTTATGTCAAGATTAGTCATAAAGGAGAATATTACAGCGTATGATAAGTTTAGAACTATAGCGATAAATTAACGCTGTCAACCAAACTTAACCGTGATTTTTATATATGGCAGCACTTCCTAGGAAATGAAGCAGTTTAGTTGAAATCCACTTATTCGAAAGTGATAAATAACGATGTCGTAAGAAAATATAAGAATCAGTTTAGAAAGAGAAATTGGGGAATCGTGTTAGAAAACGATGACAACAATTCGATGTTCGAAATGTGATTAGAATTAAACCGTTAGGATTTGGAACTAGAATTCGACGATGTCGAATGTATTAAAAGTAAACTATTTTTAGGGATTATAATCTGATAGAATAATTAACATTTAGTTATAAACAAATAAATGTTAATAGGATAGGAGTCAGTATTTAGTTATAAACTTGATATCAATTTGATAAGAAGTTGACTTAGAAACAGAGTTTATAAAGTGGAATAGGAATATAAAAAGTATGAAAGAGATTTCGATAAACAAGATAAGGGAAAGTATTTCGTGAATAAAGAGTTATATGATAAAGGTATTCAGATTTCTATAATAAGGGAGGGTATTCACATTTCAAAGTGAAAAATGTTTTAAAAGTGAACGTGGGGCCGATTAAAGGGTTAAAAGGAAATTGGAAATATTTTCCAATATAAATAGGATAGATTATCCAAGTATAGAAATAAAGAATGTGAAATTAATGGAAATAGTTTGAACGTTAATAACGTATGTTTCTGGAACATGAAAGAATAAGAGTTTATAATAACTAGAAATGTTTTCCAAGAAGTATGAGAAGGCTAAAACGGGATTTGAGAAATATCTAGTAAGATATGGGAATTCGAACAATGAAACGAATGTTAAATAAAAGTGCCGTGGTTGTGTGATGTTACTTATACATTAGAATGGGTGTTGTTTTAACTCCGATAGTTAAATAACCGACTGTCGAAGTGTTTTGACCATCGTTGTCAATATGGAGAGACCGGTTGGATATATTATCCGGAAACCACTCCATATAGGCATAAGCGCTGCGATTTATACTGTGCTGAAGATATCGAAGATGGAGTTAAATGCAAGGGTCGTCTAGTTCTAGAATGATGTTTTGTTTGTCCAGTCCCAGGACAACTTGTATGGACGAGTGTCTAACAGAGTATTTCCAACGGTCATGCCGTTGATTTTACAAATATACCAAGTTGGTGGGGAGAAGATAACTTCTCTTTATTTTACACCCAGCGTGCATTTGTGTAATCAATATGTGATTAAGGATTTAACGATGTGGCCTTCAAAGTGAATGGTGATCAGATGTTCTGAAGTTAGACGTAGCCTCTAGCCTCACAACCAGGAAGTAACAAAAGTTGGGCTAGGCAGCATGGCTAGTTGGGTCATCCCCAAGCAGGGTGTATTGTCACCGATCTAGAGAAAATTCATATTTATACTTCTTTTCGATTCTGTATCTTCGGATGACGGTTGGATGGCCTACAACCGTGGTGGCAATACATCCGCGACACTCAAGCTAAATGAGTGAACGGTCATGTGTGGCCGGGTTACAAGACGTTCTTGTTGAACCCTGAGTGTATCCCCACTAGAGTACACTATTCAGAAGGTGCTCCCATACCTTGTCTGTTGAAATCCAATCTCCAATAAGCGCCCTGCGGTTTATGATTTTATACTACATATATGTGGAACGTGAGATGCAAGCGTTCTGCTACTTGGATATTTATTTGCTTAGACATTATCATAATATCACTGGATTTGATATCAAAGATATTTTATAGTACGGTTTTTCAAAGTTAAACAGTATAGTTGGAATTTACTCACACTAGTCCCATGACTGACCCAGAGTTTATTTTGTTTGTTTTTCCCTAAACTCTTGGGTGCCCAAATTTGTACGGGCAGTCAAGTGTTTCAGGATTTTGCAGATTCACTTGGAGGAGCTAAAAGCAGGAGGCTCCACTATTAGTTATTTAGAGATTATTTCCGCTGTGATGTATACCATGTATTATACTCTGATATGGTATGTATATATACAAACTCAGATTTGTATTTCAAACTTGTTATATAATAAAGATTATTATTCCGCTGTGAGATTCGTGTTTACTCTGATTCTGTTCAGTTGTGATCTTCTTCTTCTTCTTCTATTCTATTAGTTCTATCTTTTCTATCTCATCCTCTAAATTCTTCTATTAATGACCTGAACTTTCGTGCATTTTGAGTTGGATGTGTATGATATTAGTCAGCTCAAATTGGCACGGATTTTCCGGCCGTTACAACACATTTACCAAATATCAGAGATTACAATAAATTACATAGCAGCGGAAAATAATACAATACACAACTAAAGGAGATATACGGATACAAAGCTTTCCGGATATCATTCCAGCTGTAAACCAGGATCCTGTGAATATAAATCTGCAAAACCAAAACTACTAGCTGCCCGTGCGGAAAATAGGGTCACCAAGAGTTTAGGTTAAAACAATAAACTCCAGGTCAGTCATGTGACTGGTGTGAGAACTAAAACAGTTATTAATCTTCATTTTAAAGTGAGGTAAATCAAGGGACCACGCCGTATAACACGGAACGGGTTTCCTCCCAAGAATACCAGTGCACAAAACAACAGTGTAATGCTAAATAAAGAAGAATGAAGCTATTATAAGACCCAGGTCCCATCACATAATGCAGCACAAACCGGAGGATAGGGTTTTTCCTTATAATAGCCAAAGCATGCTTGATACGTTTAAAACAAGTCATTTGATACTATAATAAGTGTATAGTGTTTAAAACAATTTCAATCATAAATATCAATCATAGACGACATGGGTACCATATATCATGTCGCCATACTAGGCTCTACAATCAAAACCGCAAATGTCACGTATTTGGAGATTGGATTTCCGTCTGTGAACCGAGGCCAGGGATCATCCTCTACCGATTCGAGACAATCTAGCCCATGTCTTAGGCAAGCGCGCAGACAAGCCTTGGATCGTCAGGGCCGGTCCACCGATGTGGATTAAAATGCCTGAACACTACGTCTCCCCGCCCTATGGGGCGTAAATGAGCCAAATGACTCCATCGGCTCCACACAGTCATCGATATATCCGAGGCGCCTCTTAACAGCAACAACCACATAAGTCAAACTCGTCAGGGCATGTAAAACCACTGACGCCACTTCTATCTAGAAGGAAACGCATGCCCTCCCTGATGTCCTCTCCCGTTTCTGGTTCACAACCGGGGTGTGAGGCTCGCGAATCAACGTTACACAAAGCTATGCCACATAGGCCGTGCTTTGATCATCACCCACAAGACTCTGCTTTTCAACAGAAGCCTTGATCATATTGCCACTTAGGCATGCCACACAGGCAATTCACTTTATGCGTTTGATATCCATCAGTACATAACCCCTGAGCTAGTACGTCTCAGAGAAGGGCGTTAAGCAAGAGAATAAATTCTCCGCCGCCAAACAGATATATATTTAATAGAAATCAATCACACAGAATAAAATCCAATGTCAGACACACAGTCCATTTACAAGTTCGTTCTGGGTCTGAACGAAACCGGAGGCACCTAGTACCTCGCATATCCATCAATCTCTAAGTACGTCTGGACCACCAACTGATTCTCTCCTCTTGGGTGTACGACCCAATCAAGATCATCAGTAATTATCCAGACGACGTGAAGACCTCCGGTCTTTGACCACCGTCTTCATCTTCGACACTACGTCGAATCAGTTATTTAGAATGGGATAAACCCGGTCTTTCTGAATAACTCGCGTTTATAATAGACAAGTGTTACACAGACACAACATACGCCTCATTCCAATTCAGAATATTCTTTTATTCAGATATTCTTATACTTTTGGAAAGATTCCCATTAATTTTATCAAAGATAAATTCTTTAAATTTATTCTTTAATCTTCTTTTGAATATCAATTCAAACTAGTCGAGATTAGCGAACCACACCGAAGTAATTATTTATTTTATTTCCCAATCCCGACCTATTTATCCCATGAAGTAAAACCGGTAATACTTCATATCTAACACCACGGTGTTATCGGTAAATTCAATTACCATTTCACGTTCAAATCTAATTAAAGATTTAACTATCGCCTGGAGTAAAACTGGTGATACTCCATTCTCGATCTTTTCAATCTAATTAAAAATTCATTAAAATTCCATTTAGTTTTAATCTTTGACTGGGTTAAAGAATCAGTGTCATTTAAAACACGGTTCACGATAAACCCAAAATCACATTCCATTAATTATCGGATTAAAGAACAAGTGTTATTTAAAAACACTGTTCACGATAAACCCAAAAATCAATACCAATTCAATTCCAATTAAATACTATTTAATTGGTACACTTCATTAAATCTAAATTAAAATATTTAATCTTTTTCTCAATTGGGCTTAAGAACAATGTTAATGAAGACACCATTCACGACAAACCCAAATCACATTTGATATTCAATACAAGGCTCTGAATAGAAAATATATCGGCTTATATTCAATATCACATTCTCCGACTAACAAATATCGTATTGGAAATAACGATATATATATATATATAACGATATATATATATATATAACTATATATATATATATATATATATATATAACTATATATATATATATATATATATATTTCAAATTTCCATAACAACATCTGTATAATCACCAAATCCAACATCGAAATATTCCATAGACAATTTTGATTCAAATCCATTCCAATTCAATTATTGGAAATTCTGGTTATTTTCAAAACCATTTCAAATCCAATTTATTTATTTTAAAAATATATAAATTATTATTCTAGTTCAAAACTAGTTCATTTCGATAAAAATCTATTTTTATCTTTTCAAATATGGAGTTTTTCATCCCAATCCGTCCCAAATCATTTCTTATGATTTTACACAAATTATTACTATTTTTAATAATTTTATCAAGGCTCGTACAGTCGATTTCCATCAACGGCCATCGAACTACACTTACAACGATGTTTTCCAAATTTGATTTGGACATAATTCCAAATCCAACAGTTAGATTTCTAATTTCTAATATTCGTTAGAAAGCTATTTTCGATACGAACCCAACGGTTCCGGTTTTAGGAGAATCCGATGGTCGGATCTCCCGCAATATCCATTCGAAGTCATTGGTCGAAAATCGCGAACTACCGCGGCGTGGCGCGTTCTATTCAGGCCATTATATATATATATATATATATATATATATATATAATATACTTCGTCGATTTCCTTTTAAAACGTATTATATAAATCATTTTAAATTCGTTTTCAAAACGATTTCAACTTCTTTTCAAATTCAAATCAAAATTGAATTTTTCCTTATAAATTCATTTTAAATTCATTTCAAATTCATTTCAATTCAAATTGGTTTCTAATTCAATTTCAGTTCATTTTCAATTCAATTCAATTTCAATTCGAATTCATTTCTATTCAATTTCAATTCGAATTCATTTTTATTCAATTTCAATTCAAATTCATTTCTATTCAATTTCAATTCAAATTCATTTCTATTCAATTTCAATTCGAATTTCAATTCTTTTCAAAATATCAGATTTTGAAATCACTTTTGATATTCATTATAAAATGAATAAAATCGATATAAATATCGTTCACATCAAAATGGCGTCAATCTAATCAACACGGCTTCATATATTTCTATTTTCAAATATTCTATTTCAAATATTTCTACATCAAATATTTCTTTTTCAAATATTTCTACTTCAAATATTTCTTTTTCAAATATTTCTATTCAAAATTGGAATGAGGCCCAATCAATTACCATAGATTTTATTTCTATGGATTTCCATACAACGCATGTATATATCAACAAGGACGAATAATCAACATAATCCAAAGTGCATTATACACTGTATAAGCATCAAATATAAATATTTAACGCTTATAACAATCTGTCAATCAATCGATCGACATACAACTAATTATTGGGATTAGTGTATGTCATATATCATCCCAATATCCATGTGGGGTTTCAAATCAACAAACACATATTTTATTTGTGCAGTTGGGCGATGTGTAAAATTTATCATCCCAATCAATATCAATCAAATCAGTGTATATAAACAAACCTCCGATTTGTTTATAATTATTTATTTTATATACACGTTAAAAATTATATTTTGAACTATAAAATATTATCCACTATAGAATATTTTATTCCAAATCACACAATCAAATTTCACAACATAGCAACCAAACAAACAAGTCATCCATGGTCAGTGGACGACGGGTGTCGGGTGCTACTAAGCACCGTCTGCATCCTAGTATATATTTCAAACTAGAAATAAAAATAAAAGTGAGGAGTTCTCACCAAAGCTAATCCAAACGCCACGACTCTTCCTATGTAGAAAATCTTCACCGATCTCGCCTTTCGTCAATTTCATTGTCCGTAGCCACTACATATATAAGAATCACACTTTTATATTGTTGCTATGTATATAAAAATCACATTTTTATACTGCTACTACATAGATAAAAATTATATTTTTACACCGCTAATATATACATAAAAATTATATTTTTACCACACTATTCTCTATATAAAATTATATTTTTCTATTTCACATATGATAAAAATCATATTTTTATTATCGCCACTATATAAAAATCATATTTTTATATTCTCTATCTTATAAAAATTATATTTTTAAAATCTCTGCTTTATAAAAATTATATTCTTATCCTTTATATAATATAAAATTTATATTTTTAACTTCTACATTATATAAAAATTATATTTTTTTATAATCATTAAAAATCAAACTTTTTCATCATTTCAACTATATAAAGATTCAAACTTTTCTAATAAAAATTCGAACTTTCCAAATCAAAAATCCAATCTTTTATGTTATAAAAATCTTTTCTTATATATATGATAAAAATCTATTTTTTTATCTTCACTTCATATATAGAAAAATCGAATTTTCATCATGCTATTCTAATAGAAATTATATCTTTAATACTCTACTATAATAAAAAATTATATTTTTAATACTCTACTATAATACAAATTATATTTTTAATACTCTACTATATTTATAAAAATAATAATCACGTATCTATACAACTAAAATCGAAATAAGGAGAAGAACTTACAATTTTCGGGTGTAGGAGGGTAGAGGAGGTGCTGACGTGGTAGGGGACGCCTGAGGGGGTGGCGGAGGTCAGTGCAGGCGGAGGTGGTGGGGTCGGAGGGTAGTGGCATCGGTTTTTTTTTGTATTTGGGGGTTTAGGGTTTCAATTGGGTAGAAGAGAGAGGGGCTAGGGCGCGAGAGGAGGAGGGAGGAGCTCAGGAGGGGGGCGCTGGCTCGAGCGGCGGCGGTGGAGACCACTCCGGTGGCGGCGGCGGTTATCGCGCTCAGCGCGATGTTTTTTTTTTGAAAAGTCGGAGAGAGAGAATCCTGAGGGGAGAGGGAAGTTAGGAGAGTATATATATTATAACATATATATTTTATTATTTTATTTTAAAAAGCAACTTTTAATTTTGACCTCTAAACGAGGCCCACTGCCTGTCATCCATAGATAATTACCCCCATTCCGAACACAATGGGATATGTAACGTAAGCTGATTCGACTTTTTCGATCAGTTTTCGCCAAAATCAACATATAACTCTATATATTGAATTTGAATGCACATTTCAATTTACTGGGGTTACATACTAACTCGAAATATTCTAGAAAAATATTTTCTAACTTCGTATCGACGATATGGTCCTAACAAAACTAATTTCGTCGAATTCTGAGACCGTTTGAAAAATGGTCATTTTCCAGTCGATTAAAATCAACTAAAACTGGCCAAACGCGTTTTCCTTTACCACGCTCACATATTAATTCGAAAAATGATGAAATTTGAAACCTAGCAATAACTTGATATCACGGATCTAACAAAAGTTGTTTCATCGAAATCCGAGGTCATTTGCAAAATTCCCATTTTTAAGGGCCAGAATTCCATAGCGACTATTCTGAATTTTCAACTGGACATATCTTTTGATTCCCACTATGAAATTTCAATTTTTCGGATTCGTTGGAAAGATATTCACAAATAGATTCAAATATTTTTGGTTTCACTAAAATCCGGTTTATTTTGAATCCAGTACATTCATTTGAATTTTGAAATCGAATTATCGAACTACCGCGCCATTTTTAATTCCTTTTATATATATAAATAAATATTTATATTCTAATGACGATGTATATAAATATTCATTCAAATTCTATTCAAAATAAATTTCTCGTTGTTATTATTTAAAATAATCATTTTTAATATTCAAAATTTGCTAAAATCGCCAAAATAAAAATTTTAAATTGGCTCGGATTTCCGGGTTATTACAATCTCCCCCACTTAAAACTTTTTGTCCCCGAAAAGGAATGAAGCCGAAAGTTGTTTCACAAATCAACTCAACTTCCAGTATTTTCACTACGGCTTAAGTTCTTCAACTTTTCAGTTTCTAAGAACTTTTCAATTTTTTCAAAAATTTGGCTAACACCCTAAATTTTCGAAAAATTTCGCCATAACCTCCCCTGCACCGGGGACTTCGGGATATTTCATATAGCCTCCCATGGCCTTCTTCAATCCAAAAGAAAAAGAAAAATCCAAGCGGCTAGCCAATCGACTCATAAAATCATCATCACCCAAACAAAACAGTAAATTATGCTAAACATGTACCTATTTGTCGGGCAAACAATTTTATTCTTCTGCTCTAGCCTCCTTGCTATGACCTGTTCAATATAAGTACATGTATATGCAAGCAAATGCGACTAATTTTCAATACAACTCACTATTTGATTCAAATTGGCTATATGGTTCAAATTTTAATTAATCAAACAACACAACCATCAATCAATTAGTTGATTACCTTTTCAGATTCATAATTTTGATATATAGTCAAAAATCACATTTTTGATGCCAAATCACAACAATAGGCCCTATATAATTTTGGTTCTCGCACCGGTCAATAGGAAAATTTATAGATATCACACCTTCGTCACTCGAATACTAATTCCGATGATGTAGCTACAATCATCAGAATCATCCCCGGGCGACTAGAGTGTGACTTTATATCTATCCAGTATATTAAAACTTCGAATACACGTGGATCAGACGTATATGCAAAATCTATATATACTGGATTATCCAAATCAATTTAAATACGTATAATTGTTTTAAGTTTTCAAAACAAAAATTGTTTTCACTTTTATTTTTCAAAAACACTACTCTTCACATTTGTTCTAGGATACTACTGATCCCATCTCTAACGAGTCATTCTCGTTGGATATTACTAATCCAATCTCTGATGAATTCTTTCGTATGGTTCTAACGTGTCTTGTTCTCTGAGCTTTGTAAACCAAAGCTCTGATACCACGCTGTAACGACCGGGAATTTCGCTCGATCTGAATCAGTCGCTAGACCGACCCAGACCGTTCGAAACGCCTGATTGTTTTGAGAACACGACAAATTAGAACACAGACATAAGAACATTTCCTTGTTAATTACAACAATTCCATTAGAATATAAGAATATACAGAGTATGAATCAATATTACACATTTACCAAATATCAGAGATTACAATAAATTAAATAGCAGCGGAAAATAATACAATACACAACTAAAGGAGATATACGGATACAAAGCTTTCTGGATATCATTCCAGCTGTAAACCAGGATCCTATGAATATAAATCTGCAAAACCAAAACTACTAGCTGCCCGTGCGGAAAATAGGGGCACCCAGAGTTTAGGTTAAAACAATAAACTCCAGGTCAGTCATGTGATTGGTGTGAGAACTAAAACAGTTATTAATCTTTATTTTAAAGTCAGGTAAATCAAGGGACTACGCCGTATAACACGGAACGAGTTTCCTCCCAAGAATACCAGTGCACAAAACAACAGTGCAATGCTAAATAAAGAAGAATGAAGCTATTATAAGACCCAGGTCCCATCACACAATGCAGAACAAACCGGAGGATAGGGTTTTTACTTATAATAGCCAAAGCATGCTTGATACGTTTAAAACAAGTCATTTGATACTATAATAAGTGTATAGTGTTTAAAACAATTTCAATCATAAATATCAATCATAGACGACATGGGTACCATGTATCATATCGCCATACTAGGCTCTACAATCAAAACCGCAAATGTCACATATTTGGAGATTGGATTTCCGTCTGTGAACCGAGGCCAGGGATCGTCCTCTACCGATTCGAGACAATCTAGCCCATGTCTTAGGCAAGCGCGCAGACAAGCCTTGGATCGTCAGGGCCGGTCCACCGATGTAACACCCCGAAAATTCTATAACTGTGAAATTAACAAATTAAAGTATAATTAATTTCAAATCAAAGAACTAAGGGAAACGGGATACGCCATTGCGTTCGTCTCGGAAAAATACGCGAAATAGAGTCCGAGTTTTCGAAAAACGGAGTCCGTATGAAGAAGATATGGCCTTCGGAAGTTTGAGAATTAAATTTAAAATTCAAACAGAATAAATCAGGTTTAAATTCGAAAATGGGGCCCAATGGGCCAGGGCGGAAAAACACCCGCCTGACCCACCAAGTCGACTGGGCTGTCGACCTGGTCTAACCAGGTCGACAGGCCTGTCGACAGGGCTGTCGACAGGGGTGTCGACCTGGTCCAGACCCAGGTCAAGCCCAGTCTAACCCGGCTGGCCTATTCTCTATGTTTGGCCGATTTTCTGTGGTCTGCTTTGTCATTAGGGCTAGGTGGCAAGTTTTAATTGGTCTCTCTATCGAATGAATGGCTACGATCAATCCAGGCAACATCAATGGTCCTAATCAGTTCCTAACCTTTATATAAACAACCCTAGACTAAACCCTAATCTATTCATTCAAAAATAAGAACATAGCCGCCATGTTGCTGAGGAACGACTAGGAGTAGCCACCAAATTGGAGAGAGAATTAGGAGGAAGATTCTAAAGCTTAAAGCAACCTAAACAAATCAATTCAACAAAGGAATTTGCGTCTTCAATCCCTAAATTAGAGAATTCATCACACCATTGTAAGTAGAGTATTACTTTGGTATGAATAAACAATTGTGTTGATTTGTATGCTTGAATTGTGGCAATAAAGTTATTCATATTTGTGCGTTCTTATCAATTTGAAATATTATATACGTTTGGATATTCTTGAATTATGTTATTCATGTTATAAAGAACTACATGCGGTAGTTCTATGCAAGTATACGTTTGGAATATTTCGCAAATTATGTAATCCATGTTGAAGCTACATGTATGTAGTTGATTTAAATTCATGCAAGTTTGGGGTTTTGCTACTATGCCATCATGATGTATATTTTTGTGCATAAATCAATTTGTAAGTAATTAAAACAAGTTTGGTTATTATAATCCATATGAAATTATGTTGAGAATTTGGCATCATGTATTAAGCCATGCTTTTGTACTAGAAAACCTATTTGCAAACTTATGAATATGGCTAGGCTATGAATGATATTTGGCATAATTGAAATCCATGATTAAGTCTATCTTGTTTACAAGAATTATATGATGACATATGTGGTACATAGTTTGGATTAGATTAAAAATCCCTTTTTGCAAGTTTACATGGCTAAAGTAAGAATCATGATTTCATGTTAGAGAAATATTTATGCCATGCTTATATTTGACATTATGCCATGCTTATGTTAGAAAAATTTATGCCATGCTTATGTTTGACATTATGCACAAATAAAAGTATAGGTTCATGTTGTAGTTATGACTATGTGTCAATAATGATACCCAATTTAGACTCTTATCTCAACTACAAGTTCACATGCTTTGATTCATGTCACCTATGCTTTATGACCAAAGTATATGTCACTACTATGCAAGTACACCAGTTTCTATTTTGTATTCCCTACGTCATATTGCAAGTTCATACGCTCACCTTCCCCTTTTTGTGTATGTAATCACGCCATAAGCCTCCCCTTTTCGCATGGCTAAATTGGGCTTTAAAAAGGCTAAGCCCAATATATATAAACGGACGTGTAAAACGGGGGAAAATAACGTTGGGTTAAAATTAATTAATGAATGAAAATATAAAATAGAAGGGCCCAAATTCAAGTATGGGTTGGGCCCATGATTGGTGTAACCTTTACACCATTAACTTAATAATGGGCCGCAAATATTTACATATAAGAAATAAAGAGGAATGACAAAATATGTAATTGTAGAACATACGATGTGTTTAACCCGAGGTTGGATTGAGTTGTGATGTAAACCTGCCCGGAACCGCCCGGCTGTCCAGTAGTCACAACAATACCTATCCAATGTGGGAGGTTAAACATGGAGCCCAGCAAGGACCCGAGGTTAGACTGAGTTGTGGCGTAAGACTGCCCGGAACCAACCGGCAACAGGCAGCCACAACAATACCTGTCTAATGTGAGAGGTCAGGGCCTTAATAAGACAATTAAGGCTGAGTCAGGATTGTTAGGATTAAGTGAACTAAAGACTTAATCAAAATGGAACATGCTAAACTAAACGGACTGGTGGGGGTTAGGTTAGAAAACACTTAACCAACTTAGCATGTTGGCTAGAGATAGAAAACCTAGTAACGGGGGACCCTTTTCAGCAGTAACCCTAGAAGGTGTATCAGGATACCCTGAAACTAGGCAGGGTGGGGCACGATTACTGGGCTGATTGTAAGAGGTCAAAGCGATGGCGGTGGTGTAGCAGTGTAGGTTCTAACGGAGTGCGGGCGTGCACACACTCCGGCGCAGAAAAATAAGGCACTGGACACCAGTAGCATACATGTGCACTCTAAGGTTGTGTCGGGTTGCCACTATGGGACTTGATACACCCCATGGTGGGACCAGCATAGGTAACTACAACATCGGGGGCCGTAAGACACATGTAACTATGCGAGTAGGAGCCGATCATCATAGAATGGATCACATCACCCTGATTTTGGGGTGCCAGTTGGAAACTAGTTTATATGGGTTCAGAGATCAACATGGGGTACGATAGTATATTCGACCCTAGACAACTTAACCAAGTTTATAGAGCATGCCCACTTCTTGTTTATACTTATCATACCCAGTTCTTTATTCATAGACAAAATAGTACTAGACTTACTCAGGCTTTATGTCTGACTCTACTTTTCTTTCGTCTTCTTTCTTCCGTTCCCCCCCCCCCCAGGTCCTCAGGGAGGGAACACAGCAGCTTGACCAACCTCAACATCCAGCTTGAAGAAGAGAAATGTATTGCTTGGACTTTCCTGTTTTGAACTATGGCTTTGGACAATCCACTATGGGGACTTTTGCAGTTTAACTATGCTTTATTTATGCTTCTTTAAAATAATGTACTCAAGACAGATTATGAAAGTATTATGTTATGTTTTTGGAAAGGATGTTGTTGTAACACGTATTTGACTTTATGAAATAAAGTTTGTTGTTCTTCCGCTGTTTACAAATATGTGTTCTTATATCTGTCTTGTATATCTGTGACTTGTACTTATAAACCTCCACCAAAATTAGGGCATTCCCTTTGAGAGTGACCCTAACGGAGGTGGGGTGTTTCACTTGGTATCAGAGCATAGGTTTACCAGATAAGATAAAAAGTTTTGAAAAATTATTTTCAAAAAGGAAATTTAAAGAAGCATTTTTAAAGAAAAATATTATTTTATTTTAAAAAGGCAAAGTCCACTCCCCAAAGCCATAGGTATTATCTCTTATCCTTCGTTTTGAATCTATCCTTTTTGTTTCAGCATGTCCCAAGAACTTAACTTGCCGGAAGGGGTGCCAATACCTGGTTGGTTTAGACGGTTCTTAGAAGCAAGAGCCACTCAGCCAGGTCCTACCATTCCTCCTCCCCCAGCAGAAGGAAATCATCCAGCTGCAGCAGCACCTTTTCCTCCACCTCCTCCTCGGGGAAACACTTTCGCTAAGATATGTAAAGATTTTAAAGCTATGGGAGGAAGGGATTTCCAGGGAACTGAGTCCTTCGTGGCAGCTAGAAATTGGCTGAAAGAAACTGAGGACCTATTCATCATCTTTGAGGTAGAAGATAGACAAAAAGTACAGTTGGCAGTGTGGCTATTGAAGGGCGAGGCTTCCTACTGGTGGGAAGTCACTAATGCTGAAAGACCAGTGGAGACATAGGAGGACTTTAGGGCAAGGTTTGAGACTAAATTTCTCTCAGATGCGGAAAGAAGTTTGCAGTTGGAAAAATTCTTATTTCTTAAGCAAGGGGACAAGACGGTCAGAGAGTATGTGAATCAGTTCGATGAGCTGGCTAGGTTTGGGCTTGACCTAGTCAACACCCCGCACAAGAAGGCTCTCCGTTTCGTCAAAGGGTTAAATGAGCCATTACACAGTTTGGCCATGACCCATATACCCATGGGAGCCACGTATGAAAGATTGGTGCAAATGGCATTGCTGAATGAAGAGGATAAGGGCAAGAAGAAAGAGGGTTTGCAGCCCAAGAAGACAGACTTTAAGAAGGGCGGGAAAGGCAACAAAGAGAAGAGGAAGTGTAATTTCTGTGGCAAAGTGGGGCACTTAGTAAAGGACTGCCGGAAAAAGAAGGCCAAGGAGAATGGTGGGTGCTTTTCTTGCGGTGAGACAGGCCATAGGGCTAAGGACTGCCCAAAGAAACGAGGACAGGGGCAGAGGGCTGGATCCACCCCAGGGGCACATGTCCATGTGCTAGAAGCGCCACCTCTGCAACAGCGAGGTATAAATACTTCTGTAGAAAGTGTAGTTTATCTTTATGATCACCCCGTTCGCACTTTATTTGATTCTGGCGCATCACACTCCTTTATCTTGTCTGCTTTAGTAGAATCTCTGCACCTAGAAACTGGTATGGTAGAGGACCCCTTAATTGTTTCAAACCCAATTGGGGGCCCAGCTCATTTGTCTATGATCTGTTTGGAATTGAAAATTTCTATTCTAAGCGTAAAATTTCAATGTAGTGCCTTTGTTTTGGGCTTTTCGGGTTATGGTTTGATTTTGGGTATGGATTGGCTATCCAGTAATGGGGCCATCCTTGATTGTGAGAAAAGGGTTGTTAGGCTCCTAACCCAGCTCGGTAATACTTTGGAAATTTCTTGTAATCCCTCGTATGCGGTTATGCTTAGTTATCTTGAATCGCTAGATGCCTCCGTTGAAAATTTGCAATCAGTTAGAGTGGTCCGGGAATATCCGGATGTCTTCGAAGAGGTGAAGGGCTTGCCTCCGAAGCGGGAAATAGACTTCCGCATATATCTTGTAGATAATGCAAAGCCCGTTGCGTTGCCCGTTAGACACATGGCTCCACGAGAAAGGAAAGAGCTCAGTAAACAGATTAAAGAGCTTCTAGAAAAGGGGTTCATTAGGAGGAGCATTTCAGAATGGGGTGCTCCAGTGGTGTTCGCTACAAAGGCGGATGGTTCACTCCGTCTATGTGTTGACTATAGGGAGCTCAACAAGCTAACGAAAAAGAATAGGCACCCTCTCCCTAGAATTGACGATTTATTTGACCAGCTTGTAGGGGCGTCTGTTTTCTCCCAACTCGATTTAGCAACCGGTTTTCATCAGCTAAGGGTGGCTGAAGATAGCATCGATAAAACGGCGTTCAGAACCCCAGACGGCTTCTTTGAATGGCTTGTCATGCCTTTCGGCTTGACAAATGCACCTGCTTACTTCGTGGACCTGATGAGTAGGGTATTTAGAGATTTCCTCAACAAATTCGTAGTGGTCTTCGTAGATGATATCCTTATCTTCTCAAAGAGTGAAGAGGAACATGCTCAACACTTAAGGGCAATCATGGAAACTTTGCGAGCCCATCAATTAAAAGCCAAATTCTCCAAATGCCACTTTTGGAGAGAAGAGGTGAGGTTCCTTGGGCACATAGTATCTAAACAAGGGTTAGCAGTGGACCCTGCTAAGGTAGTGGCGGTACAAGATTGGAAGACACCAAGGAATGCGACTGAGGTCCGAAGCTTTCTAGGACTAGCGGGTTTCTATCGAAAGTTCATAAGGGATTTTGCGAAAATCTCATCTCCGCTCACGAAATTGACTAAGAAGAATCTAGTGTTCAATTGGAACTTGGATTGCGAGTTTGCTTTCCAACGACTGAAAAGGGCTCTCACAACAGCCCCAGTTTTGACGCTGCCAGATGGGAGCAAGATGTTCACTGTTTATACGGATGCATGTGGGACAGGGCTAGGCGCCGTCTTAATGTAAGAAGGAAGGGTAGTAGCTTATGGCGGAAGGCAGTTGAAAGTACACGAAAAGAACTACCCAACCCACGATCTTGAGTTAGCCGCCATCGTCTTTGCACTCAAGTCTTGGCGACACTATCTCCTAGGTGAGAAGTTCGAACTTTACACTGACCATAAATCGTTGAAATATCTTTTCTCGCAGAAGGATCTTAACTTGAGGCAACAAAGATGGATGGAGTTTCTTGCCTCGTACGATTTCGAAATCTCCTATACTCCGGGCAAGGGCAACGTAGTGGCAGACGCGTTGAGCCGAAAGAAATTGACCCTAAGCCCGTTGTTTGTTGAAAGACAAAGCCTAGAGTTTATAGCCAGCTTCGACTTTAGGCCTTCCTCCGATTTCGTACCGGGCTTGCTTGCATCTCTCGAAGTGCGCCCGACTTTAGTGAATTCAGTAGGGGCAACACAACGCGAAGACCCTCAGCTTGTGGAAATGATTGATAGGCTAATTAGGGGTGAGACTTCAAGTCACCTCAACAGATACTCCGTTGACGATAAAGGTTTACTAAGGCGAGACGGAAGACTATGCGTCCCACAGACAAAAGATTTAGTAAGGAAGGTTCTCGAGGAAGCGCATCATTCCAAGATGACGATACACCCAGGCGGAGATAAAATGTACAAAGATATAAAAAGGACTTTCTTCTGGAACGGCATGAAAAAGGACGTGGCAGAATTCGTTTCTAAGTGTATGGTGTGCCAACAGGTTAAAGCGGAACAGAAAAAGCCTGGCGGACTACTACATCCTCTGGAGGTCCCGCAGTGGAAGTGGGATAGCATCTCAATGGACTTCATCGATGGGCTGCCTAGGTCTAGGAGAGGCAACACTAGCATTTGGGTAATAGTGGATAGGCTTACTAAAAGCGCCCACTTTTTACCTGTCAAAAGTAGAAGAACTGCCTCATCCCTAGCATCACTTTACCTCAAGGAAATCGTTCGACTCCATGGAATACCATCTAGCATTGTTAGTGACCGAGACCCCATCTTCACCAGTGAGTTTTGGCGGAGTCTGCAAGAAGCAGTAGGAACGCAGTTATGCTTGAGCACAGCCTATCATCCCCAAACCGACGGCCAAACAGAGAGAGTGAATAGAGTTTTGGAAGACCTTTTAAGACTATGCGTCCTTGACTTCGGAGGGACATGGGAAGACCACCTTCCTTTGGTGGAATTTGCCTACAACAACAGCTATCAAGCAACCATCGGAATGGCGCCCTTCGAAGCTTTATATGGAAGACCGTGCCGATCGCCCACTTGTTGGTGGGAGTCCACGGATAAGCTCATACTTGGACCAGATATGATCCGAGAGACCTCAGAGAAAGTAGACTTAATACGAAGAAGGATGAAGACGGCCCAAGACAGACAAAAGTCCTACGCCGACAAGAGGAGGACCGACCTTGAATTTGAAGTTGGAGACAAAGTTTTTCTCAAGGTATCACCGCTAAGGAACGTTGTTCGTTTTGGAACCACAGGAAAACTAGCACCAAGGTTCGTAGGGCCATTCCCTATTATCGAGAAAATTGGGAAGATGGCCTATAGATTAGAGCTACCCGAGAAGTTGGCTGGAGTCCACAACGTTTTTCACGTTTCACATCTCCGAAAATGTCTACATGAGTCAGTTGAAGTGGTAGAGCCAAATATCCTCGAAGAGGCCGAAGTGGAACGCGAAGCAACCATAAGAAAAGTTCCAACCCGCATCTTAGGAACGGAAGTGAGGAAGCTATGCAACCGTGAAGTCAAGCTCGTCAAAGTTCAGTGGAGCGACGCCGAGGGAGACGCAACTTGGGAAACTGAAGCTAGAATACGTACTGCCTACCCTTTTCTGTTCGAGGGTACATCCTTGATCTTTCCTTTTTCCTTAAGTTGCGCTTTTATCTATCTTTTTAGGTATATTTCCTCGACCTTATCCTTTAGGTAGAATCTTTTTGGATGAAAACATGTAGTTGAAACATGTTATGGATGATGGTTGCAAGTGGTTGCAAGTGATTGCTAGTGGTTGCTCGTGGTTGCATATACACACACAATCTAGGTTTTAGATCGGCTCAGTCACTTCATATTGCATATGCATATATGTTTGCATTCGTATATGGTTGAACATTAATGTGTTGTCATGTGGATGTTGCATTTGTATTGAATGATTGTGCACTCATGTAGAATCAAAATAGGAAAATTTGCATACATAATGGATTCATGGCACTTACATAATTCGCATTAAGGAGGTCAACTGAATCAGTAGACCGCCTGATTTTTGCATTAGATAAGTTCATGTACACACACACTTCGCATATGATCATAAAGCATTAGAAGTCTTTTAAGGACAATGGATGCTCGTGTTTGATGGATGAGTAGATAGATGATTGGATGTTAGGATATACATTCCTCCTAACTTGAAGATTTCGGGGACGAAATCCTTTTAAGTGGGGGAGAATGTAACACCCCGAAAATTCTATAACTGTGAAATTAACAAATTAAAGTATAATTAATTTCAAATCAAAGAACTAAGGGAAACGGGATACGCCATTGCGTTCGTCTCGGAAAAATACGCGAAATAGAGTCCGAGTTTTCGAAAAACGGAGTCCGTATGAAGAAGATATGGCCTTCGGAAGTTTGAGAATTAAATTTAAAATTCAAACAGAATAAATCAGGTTTAAATTCGAAAATGGGGCCCAATGGGCCAGGGCGGAAAAACACCCGCCTGACCCACCAAGTCGACTGGGCTGTCGACCTGGTCTAACCAGGTCGACAGGCCTGTCGACAGGGCTGTCGACAGGGGTGTCGACCTGGTCCAGACCCAGGTCAAGCCCAGTCTAACCCGGCTGGCCTATTCTCTATGTTTGGCCGATTTTCTGTGGTCTGCTTTGTCATTAGGGCTAGGTGGCAAGTTTTAATTGGTCTCTCTATCGAATGAATGGCTACGATCAATCCAGGCAACATCAATGGTCCTAATCAGTTCCTAACCTTTATATAAACAACCCTAGACTAAACCCTAATCTATTCATTCAAAAATAAGAACATAGCCGCCATGTTGCTGAGGAACGACTAGGAGTAGCCACCAAATTGGAGAGAGAATTAGGAGGAAGATTCTAAAGCTTAAAGCAACCTAAACAAATCAATTCAACAAAGGAATTTGCGTCTTCAATCCCTAAATTAGAGAATTCATCACACCATTGTAAGTAGAGTATTACTTTGGTATGAATAAACAATTGTGTTGATTTGTATGCTTGAATTGTGGCAATAAAGTTATTCATATTTGTGCGTTCTTATCAATTTGAAATATTATATACGTTTGGATATTCTTGAATTATGTTATTCATGTTATAAAGAACTACATGCGGTAGTTCTATGCAAGTATACGTTTGGAATATTTCGCAAATTATGTAATCCATGTTGAAGCTACATGTATGTAGTTGATTTAAATTCATGCAAGTTTGGGGTTTTGCTACTATGCCATCATGATGTATATTTTTGTGCATAAATCAATTTGTAAGTAATTAAAACAAGTTTGGTTATTATAATCCATATGAAATTATGTTGAGAATTTGGCATCATGTATTAAGCCATGCTTTTGTACTAGAAAACCTATTTGCAAACTTATGAATATGGCTAGGCTATGAATGATATTTGGCATAATTGAAATCCATGATTAAGTCTATCTTGTTTACAAGAATTATATGATGACATATGTGGTACATAGTTTGGATTAGATTAAAAATCCCTTTTTGCAAGTTTACATGGCTAAAGTAAGAATCATGATTTCATGTTAGAGAAATATTTATGCCATGCTTATATTTGACATTATGCCATGCTTATGTTAGAAAAATTTATGCCATGCTTATGTTTGACATTATGCACAAATAAAAGTATAGGTTCATGTTGTAGTTATGACTATGTGTCAATAATGATACCCAATTTAGACTCTTATCTCAACTACAAGTTCACATGCTTTGATTCATGTCACCTATGCTTTATGACCAAAGTATATGTCACTACTATGCAAGTACACCAGTTTCTATTTTGTATTCCCTACGTCATATTGCAAGTTCATACGCTCACCTTCCCCTTTTTGTGTATGTAATCACGCCATAAGCCTCCCCTTTTCGCATGGCTAAATTGGGCTTTAAAAAGGCTAAGCCCAATATATATAAACGGACGTGTAAAACGGGGGAAAATAACGTTGGGTTAAAATTAATTAATGAATGAAAATATAAAATAGAAGGGCCCAAATTCAAGTATGGGTTGGGCCCATGATTGGTGTAACCTTTACACCATTAACTTAATAATGGGCCGCAAATATTTACATATAAGAAATAAAGAGGAATGACAAAATATGTAATTGTAGAACATACGATGTGTTTAACCCGAGGTTGGATTGAGTTGTGATGTAAACCTGCCCGGAACCGCCCGGCTGTCCAGTAGTCACAACAATACCTATCCAATGTGGGAGGTTAAACATGGAGCCCAGCAAGGACCCGAGGTTAGACTGAGTTGTGGCGTAAGACTGCCCGGAACCAACCGGCAACAGGCAGCCACAACAATACCTGTCTAATGTGAGAGGTCAGGGCCTTAATAAGACAATTAAGGCTGAGTCAGGATTGTTAGGATTAAGTGAACTAAAGACTTAATCAAAATGGAACATGCTAAACTAAACGGACTGGTGGGGGTTAGGTTAGAAAACACTTAACCAACTTAGCATGTTGGCTAGAGATAGAAAACCTAGTAACGGGGGACCCTTTTCAGCAGTAACCCTAGAAGGTGTATCAGGATACCCTGAAACTAGGCAGGGTGGGGCACGATTACTGGGCTGATTGTAAGAGGTCAAAGCGACGGCGGTGGTGTAGCAGTGTAGGTTCTAACGGAGTGCGGGCGTGCACACACTCCGGCGCAGAAAAATAAGGCACTGGACACCAGTAGCATACCTGTGCACTCTAAGGTTGTGTCGGGTTGCCACTATGGGACTTGATACACCCCATGGTGGGACCAGCATAGGTAACTACAACATCGGGGGCCGTAAAACACATGTAACTATGCGAGTAGGAGCCGATCATCATAGAATGGATCACATCACCCTGATTTTGGGGTGCCAGTTGGAAACTAGTTTATATGGTTTCAGAGATCAACATGGGGTACGATAGTATATTCGACCCTAGACAACTTAACCAAGTTTATAGAGCATGCCCACTTCTTGTTTATACTTATCATACCCAGTTCTTTATTCATAGACAAAATAGTACTAGACTTACTCAGGCTTTATGTCTGACTCTACTTTACTTTCGTCTTCTTTCTTCCGTTCCCCCCCCCCCCCCCCCCAGGTCCTCAGGGAGGGAACACAGCAGCTTGACCAACCTCAACATCCAGCTTGAAGAAGAGAAATGTATTGCTTGGACTTTCCTGTTTTGAACTATGGCTTTGGACAATCCACTATGGGGACTTTTGCAGTTTAACTATGCTTTATTTATGCTTCTTTAAAATAATGTACTCAAGACAGATTATGAAAGTATTATGTTATGTTTTTGGAAAGGATGTTGTTGTAACACGTATTTGACTTTATGAAATAAAGTTTGTTGTTCTTCCGCTGTTTACAAATATGTGTTCTTATATCTGTCTTGTATATCTGTGACTTGTACTTATAAACCTCCACCAAAATTAGGGCATTCCCTTTGAGAGTGACCCTAACGGAGGTGGGGTGTTTCAACCGATGTGGATTAAAATGCCTGAACACTACGTCTCCCCGCCCTATGGGGCGTAAATGAGCCAAATGACTCCATCGGCTCCACACAGTCACCGATATATCCAAGGCGCCTCGTAACAGCAACAACCACATAAGTCAAACTCGTCAGGGCATGTAAAACCACTGACGCCACTTCTATCCAGAAGGAAACGCATGCCCTCCCTGATGTCCTCTCCCGTTTCTGGTTCACAACCGGGGTGTGAGGCTCGCGAATCAACGTTACACAAACTATGCCACACAGGTCGTGCTTTGATCATCACCCACAAGACTCTGCTTTTCAACAGAAGCCTTGATCATATTGCCACTTAGGCATGCCACACAGGCAATTCACTCTATGCGTTTGATATCCATCAGTACATAACCCCTGAGCTCGTACGTCTCAGAGAAGGGCGTTAAGAAAGAGAATAAATTCTCCACCGCCAAACAGATATATATTTAATAGAAATCAGTCACACAGAATAAAATCCAATGTCAGACACACAGTCCATTTACAAGTTCGTTCTGGGTCTGAACGAAACCGAAGGCACCTAGTACCTCGCATATCCATCAATCTCCAAGTACGTCTGGATGATCACCAACTGATTCTCTCCTCTTGGGTGTACGACCCAATCAAGATCATCAGTAATTATACAGACGACGTGAAGACCTCCGGTCTTCGACCACCGTCTTCATCTTCGACACCACGTCGAATCAGTTATTCAGAATGGGATAAACCCGGTCTTTCTGAATAACTCGCGTATATAATAAACAAGTGTTACACAGACACAACATATGCCTCATTCCAATTCAGAATATTCTTTTATTCAAATATTCTTATACTTTGGGAAAGATTCCCATTAACTTTATCAAAGATAAATTCTTTAAATTTATTCTTTAATCTTCTTTTGAATATCAATTCAAACTAGTCGGGATTAGCGAACCACACCGAAGTAATTATTTATTTTATTTCCCAATCCCAACCTATTTATCCCATGAAGCAAAACTGGTAATACTTCATATCTAACACCACGGTGTTATCAGTAAATTCAATTACCATTTCACGTTCAAATCTAATTAGAGATTTAACTATCGCTTGGAGTAAAACCGGTGATACTCCATTCTCGATCTATTCAATCTAATTAAAAATTCATTAAAACTCCACTTAGTTTTAATCTTTAACTGGGTTAAAGAATCAGTGTCATTTAAAACTCGGTTCATGATAAACCCAAAATCACATTCCATTAATTATCGGGTTAAAGAACAAGTGTTATTTAAAAACACTGTTCACGATAAACCCAAAAATCAATACCAATTCAATTCCAATTAAATACTATTTAATTGGTACACTTCATTAAATCTAAATTAAAATATTTAATCTTTTTCTCAATTAGGCTTAAGAACAGTGTTAATGAAGACACCATTCACGACAAACCCAAATCACATTTGATATTCAATACAAGGCTCTGAATAGAAAATATATCGGCTTATATTCAATATCACATTCTCCGAATAACAAATATCGTATTGGAAATAACGATATATATATAGTGAATATTAGGCTCACATCCCTATTTTAAAACTTAATTAGGCTCACATCCAGTGATAAACTTATTATAAATTAGGTCCCTATTTTTCAAAAGTAGCGAAAAAAATGAAAAAAAACACGAAAATTATTATTTAAATAAATTATGCATTCGACAAAAAATTTGCCAAAAAAAATAAAAAACAGTAAAAAACGTCGAAAATATGCAGTTACGTGCATAATATTATGCAACAATTCCTATTTTTGTCATATATATGTGCATAATTTCCACTGTTGCATCTCCTTTTGATTTTTCTGCGCATTTTTGTGTAACTATTGCACCATTCTTGCATAAAAACATGCATTATTTCGTAACACTGCAACTCAGTTCATTTTTTACCTTTATGCAATAATGGCATATATGTATGCAAGTATTGGAAATATTTGCATACATATATGCAACTATTTTTTTTCTTATCGTGGACTTCTGGGATTATTTCCAGATTTTAGAATTTTTTTTTTTTTTTAGAAGAGCCGCACTTTTTTCTGGAGAAAAAACGAAGGAAGCAAAGTAAAAAGGAGGAGCAGGCGGAACTACAAAAGAGGAAGCGGATCCACTAAAATAGCATGCGGCAATTCAAAAGTAGGGGGCGGAAACGTATGTGAAACTATGACCGGTTTTTTTTTTATTTTGAAACTTAATAGGGACCTCTAAAAAACGCACCCATATATATATATATATATATATATATATATATATATATATATATCTTTCAAATTTCCATAACAACATCTGTATAATCACCAAATCCAACATCGAAATATTCCATAGACATTTCGATTCAAATCCATTCCAATTCAATTATTGGAAATTCTGGTTATTTTCAAAACCGTTTCAAATCCAATTTATTTATTTTAAAAATAAATAAATTATTATTCTAGTTCAAAACTAGTTCATTTCGATAAAAATTTATTTTTATCATTTCAAATATGGAGTTTTTCATCCCAATCCTTCCTAAATCATTTCTTATGATTTTACACAAATTATTACTATTTTTAATAATTTTATCAAGGCCCGTACAGTCGATTTCCATCAACGGCCATCGAACTGCACTTACAGCGACCTTTTCCAAATTTGATTTGGACATAATTCCAAATCCAACCATTAGATTTCTAATTTCTAATATTCGTTAGAAAGCTCTTTTCGATACGAACCCAATGGTTCCGGTTTTAGGAGAATCCGACGGTCGGATCTCCCGCAATATCCATTCGAAATCAATGGTCGAAAATCACGAACTATCGCGGCGCGGCGCGTTCAATTCAGGTAATTATATTATATATATAATATATATATAATATATACTTCGTCGATTTCCTTTTAAAACATATTATATAAATCGTTTTAAATTCGTTTTCAAAACGATTTCAACTTCTTTTCAAATTCAAATCAAAATTGAATTTTTCCTTATAAATTCGTTTTAAATTCATTTCAAATTGATTTCAATTCAAATTGGTTTCTAATTCAATTTCAGTTCGTTTTCAATTCAATTCAATTTCAATTCGAATTCATTTCTATTCAATTTCAATTCGAATTCATTTTTATTCAAATTCAATTCAAATTCATTTCTATTTAATTTCAATTCAAATTCATTTCTATTCAATTTCAATTCGAATTTCAATTCTTTTCAAAATATCAGATTTTGAAATCACTTTCGATATTCATTATAAAATGAATAAAATCGATATAAATATCGTTCACGTCAAAATGGCGTCAATCTAATCAACACGGCTTCATATATTTTTTATTTTCAAATATTCTATTTCAAATATTTCTTTTTCAAATATTTCTACTTCGAATATTTCTTTTTCAAATATTTCTACTTCAAATATCACTTTTTCAAATATTTCTATTCAAAATTGGAATGAGGCCCAATCAATTACCATAGATTTTATTTCTATGGATTTCCATACAACGCATGTATATATCAACAAGGACGAATAATCAACCATCATCCAAAGTGCATTCTACACTGTATAAGCATCAAATATAAATATTTAACGCTTATAACAGTCTGTCAATCAATCGATCGACATACAACTAATTATTTGGATTAGTGTATGTCATATATCATCCCTATACCCGTGTGGGGTTTCAAATCAACAAACACATATTTTATTTGTGCAGTTGGGCGATGTGTAAAATTTATCGTCTCAATCAATATCAATCAAATCAGTGTATATAAACAAACCTCCGATTTGTTTATAATTATTTATTTTATATACACGTTAAAAATTATATTTTTAACTATAAAATATTATCCACTATAGAATATTTTATTCCAAATCACACAATCAAATTTCACAACATAGCAACCAAACAAACAAGTCATCCATGGTCTGTGGACGACGGGTGCCGGGTGCTACTAAGCACCGTCAGCATCCTAGTATATATTTCAAACTAGAAATAAAAATAAAAGTGAGGAGTTCTCACCAAAGCTAATCCAAACGCCATGACTCTTCCTATGTAGAAAATCTTCACCGATCTCGCCTTTCGTCAATTTCATCGTCCGTAGCCACTACAGATATAAGAATCACATTTTTATATTGTTGCTATGTATATAAAAATCACATTTTTATACCGCTACTACATAGATAAAAATTATATTTTTACACCGCTACTATATACATAAAAATTATATTTTTACCACACTATTCTCTATATAAAATTATATTTTTCTATTTCACATATGATAAAAATCATATTTTTATTATCGCCACTATATAAAAATCATATTTTTATATTCTCTATCTAATAAAAATTATATTTTTAAAATCTCTGCTTTATAAAAATTATATTCTTATCCTTTATATAATATAAAATTTATATTTTTAACTTCCACATTATATAAAAATTATATATTTTTTTATAATCATTAAAAATCAAACTTTTTCATCATTTCAACTATATAAAGATTCAAACTTTTCTAATAAAAATTCAAACTTTCCAATTCAAAAATCCAATCTTTTATGTTATAAAAATCTTTTCTTTCATATATAATAAAAATCTAATTTTTTTTATCTTCATCATATATAGAAAAATCGAATTTTCATCATGCTATTCTAATAGAAATTATATCTTTAATACTCTACTATAATAAAAATTATATTTTTAATACTCTACTATAATAAAAATTATATTTTTAATACTCTACTATATTTATAAAAATAATAATCACGTATCTATACAACTAAAATCAAAATAAGGAGAACTTACAATTTTCGGGTGTAGGAGGGTAGAGGAGGTGCTGACGTGGCAGGGGACGCCTCTGGGGGTGGCGGAGGTCAGTGCAGGCGGAGGTGGTGGGGTCGGAGGGTAGTGGCGTCGGTTTTTTTTGTATTTGGGGGTTTAGGGTTTCTATTGGGTAGAAGAGAGAGGGGCTAGGGCGCGAGAGGAGGAGGGAGGAGCTCAGGGGGGGGCGTTGGCTCGAGCGGCGGCGGTGGAGACCACTCCGGTGGCGGCGGCGGTTATCGCGCTCAGCGCAATGGTGTTTTTTTTTGAAAAGTCGGGGAGAGAGAATCCTGAGGGGAGAGGGAAGTTAGGAGAGTATATATATTATAACATATATATATTTAATTATTTTATTTTAAAAAGCAACTTTTAATTTTGACCTCTAAACGAGGCCCACTGCCTGTCGTCCATAGCTAATTACCCTCATTCCGAACACAATGGGATATGTAACGTAAGCTGATTCGACCTTTTCGATCAGTTTTCGCCAAGATCAACATATAACTCTATATATTGAATTTGAAAGCGCATTTCAATTTACTGGGGTTACATACTAACTCGAAAAATTCCAGAAAAATATTTTCTAACTTCGTATCGACGATACGGTCCTAACAAAACTAATTTCGTCGAATTCTGAGACCGTTTGAAAAATGGTCATTTTCCAGTTGATTAAAATCAACTGGAACTGGTCAAACGCGTTTTCCTTTGCCACGCTCACATATTAATTCGAAAAATGATGAAATTTGAAACCTAGCAATAACTTGACATCACAGATCCAACAAAAGCGGTTTCGTCGAAATCCGTGGTCATTTGCAAAATTCCCATTTTTAAGGGCCAGAATTCCATAGCGACTATTTTGAATTTTCAACTGGACATATCTTTTGATTCCCGCTATGAAATTTCAATTTTTCGGATTCGTTGGAAAGATATTCACAAATAGATTCAAATATTTTTGGTTTCACTAAAATCCGGTTTATTTTGAATCTAGCGCATTCATTTGAATTTTGAAATCGAATTATCGAACTACCGCGCCATTTTCAATTCCTTTTATATAAATAAATAAATATTTATATTCTAACGACGACTTATATAAATATTCGTTTGAATTATATTAAAAATAAATTTCTCGTCGTTATTATTTAAAATAATCATATTCAAAATTCAAAATTCGCTAAAATCGCCAAAATAAAATTTTTAAATTGGCTCGGATTTCCGGGTTATTACAAAGACATGTTAGAGATTTTTTTTGTTGCATTGTAATTACATAAATAAAAGATATGTTCCCTAAAGGAATATCATACACTCCAGAAGTAGTGATTTCTTTTCTTGAATCTTATTTTTATTTAATGCATCTAATTTTGTTACTGCATTTAAAGTTTGATATGTATTTTTGTATATTGATATGTCATTTCAATGGTTTGTACATATTTGTCTTTGGAGGAGATAAGTTCATCCCAGAAGCGGTGATAACAAAACATATTTCAAGGATATTTGTATATTTGGAAATAGTAAGATATCACTAGAAGAGATCTGTTTATTTGAAAATAATAAAATTTCTCCAGAAGAGATTTCTATAAATAAAAGTGATAATTATTTGTAGATTAGTTTATAAATTTCTCCTAAAAGAGAAAATATGTATTAAAACTCCACAAATGGTGTTTATGGAATATCCCATAAGCGATATTAAAACTCCATCTGCTTAACAACTTTAATTTGTACATATATTTATTTGGACCAGAAGTTCGATATGCTTTCAATCCAGAAGTTTTGAACATTATCATACAATCCTGAAGAATTTTTAATGACATCAATACATTGAAATCAATAGTTTAATCTTTATAATAATTTATTCTAAAATCACTAACGCAAATGAGAAAGACTATGCAAATTTATAATATGTGGACGCATGTACTTATATATTCATATCTGTAAATATTTAACTAACAACCTGAAGTTTGTTATAAGCTTATTTTATAGATTATGCATAAATGTTATTTAGTTATTTGAATTTCAATCAACATGAATGTTGAATGACCTGAAGTCATATGTGTATTCAAACGATCTGTATAATAAGAAAATTCCTCCAATATTGCTAGATCAATGAAAGAGAATAAGTAATAAAAAATGACTGCATCTTACCAACTAATTAAAGGGTTATCCTCCTACAACTGATATACATATAATATATTTGCTAGAAGAAATGTGATAATGGATCAAAATGATAACCCCATGATGATTATTATTTAGTGTGACAATGTTTGTCAACATTGAGGGGGAGGATAAAGGGATACAATTTCATTTTGAGTATCAGTCTTAACTAATTGACACACGAATAAATTATAAATAATATCCTTGTAGACTAGCTTCAATATATATTTGAATCCCTGAAGGATCAAAATGCATAAACCACATTTAAAGATTGGTTTAAAAGTTAGTTTGAAATAATTTTGAAGCAAGTAATAAAGATGCTAGATGAAGGAGGTGAGTGTTCTTGAAGAAACACCTAAGAAGTCTCTTGAATCGATCCATAACATGATTGTCAAATAACCCTAGAAGTGGTTTAGGTACCTAAAACAGATAAATAAAGAGATCTCACTAAATTATATCTAGAACCGACAATATATAATCATCGATGATAAATTTATAAAAAGTAAAGAGCTTATGTTAAATCATGATTGGCCATCGTGAATCCTTCTCTAATTGAGAAATGTGGACCTGTAATCCGCAAAGTAGTGAATAAACCTCGAAGGTATGAATATTTGTTAAATCACACTAAATGTTGAAAGAATATTAGTTCCTGAAGAACATAAAGTACGTTATTAGTTATATAGAATATAAAGAATAAAGAGAGTTAATTACAACATTCCTTTAAGTATTGTTATAATGAAAATCATGACGTAATTCATGATGAGTAGATTATTTCCTGCTTTTAAGTATTGTTGTAATGAAACATTTAATATACTTTTGAGTATAGTTGCGGTATGAAAAATTCATTGAAGTGTAAAGGTTCCTGAAGAATATAAATAACTTTAGTAATTATAAAGAATGCAAAGAACATAGAATATAGATTACAACATGATTCTAAGTATTGTTGTAATGAAAATCTTGATATAATTCAAGATGAGTAGATTACTTCCTTCTTTCAAGTATTGCTATAATGAAACTATTATTGTTCATTACAAATGTATTGCAGTGTGCAAACCTGATTGAAGCATAAAATTGTAAACACTCGAAGTGTATAGCAAGCAAGTGCAAACAAAATGTGCTTTAAATAAGAAAATATGTCTGAAACATGAAAATGCACACAAAAGTTTTTAAAGAAAAGTTCACTAAGAATTATTTTATGATGTGGTACTCTTTTTCCTTCACTTTGGTTTTTTCCCATAGGGTTTTCCATTGTGAAGATTATAATGAGGAAAATGTTAATAAATGATGAACATTGAAAGTACGAAGACTAAAGATTATCATCTCTTGATTTTATTTTCTATACAAGATTTGTTTGAGTAACATTGTCAATGAGATACATATTTATGGTTCCAGAATTATCTATAACGAAATTGGGATATCAAAGGATAATTATAATTTTAGAGGAAATTAAATCAGGGGGAGTATCGAAAGAAGTATTATCCTCAAAGTAATATTTGAAAGTTTTAGCGAGGCATTACATTGATCCCGAAGTATCAAACTCTTAAAAGAAATATCATTTTAATATTGTATTTACAATTTCAAGAGTTGCACTCTTTTCCTCATTCAAGGTTTTTCCCATTAGGATTTCCTAATAGAGGTTTTTAATGAGGCAACAAAAAATATCTATGTCATCCGAATAGATATTTGTAAGCAATATACTATGAGGGGGAGCAATAATCTTTCAAAGGGGATAATTTCAAGCTACTATAAGAGAATTCAAAATTTTGAAGACACATATTCAAGGAGGAGTGTTAAAGTTACCTTTCTAATCCACATAAAGCAAAATCACAAATTAGATATGTGTTAACAAACAACAATGCAGCTATTTCATGGAGATTTATAAAGCAAATATTGGTAGTAACATCATCCAATCATACTGAAATACTAGTACTACATGAAGCAAGTCAAGAATGTGTTTGGTTAAGATAATTAATTGAACATATTCGAAGCACATGTCAACTTCTCTCAACTATAGAAAGATCAGTTATTTATGAAGACAATGCAGCATGCGTAGCTCAGATTCAAGAAGGATATATCAAGGGTGATAAGACAAAACATATTTCTAACAAATTCCTTTTCACACATCTGCTCCAAAAAAGGGAAAATAAGATATAAGTGAAGCAAATCCAATCTCAAGAAAATCCAGTAGATCCATTCACGAAGGCACTTCCAAAATCAACGTTGTAGAAGATGATATATAAAATTTGGTATGCGCCGCTTGCATCACCAAACTATTTGAATAATGCATTACGAATCAGGGGGAGCATATATTATGTTGTAATATACTCTTTTCATTTACTAATATTTTTCCCACTGTTGTTTTTATTAGTAAGGTTTTTAATGAGACATTATTTTGACCGAGAAGTATCAACCCTCGTTGGAACATTGTCAATATGTTACTTAAGATGAAATAAAAATTGTACTCTTTTCCTTATTTATGATTTTTCCCACAGGGTTTTTCATAAAAAGGTTTTTAATGAGGCAATTAATCTTATCATCTTTACATATGCATATTCAAGAGGGAGTGTTGTAATATATATGAGTGAATATGCTTTTGTCATATTTTGTTTAGTCCTACATTATGGGATAAGTACTCCAAGCTCCCAAGCCTTTATATAAGAAGCTCATGTAATGTAAATAGTGTACTGATTTTGGAATGAATAAAAGTATCTTCTTTCTCCTCCTCTAACGGCTTTCTTATTGTATATTGTTTACAACATATGTGAAATATTTCTGGATTTTTTATGCTTTTCTGCTTCACCATAAATTAAGGGAAAATTTGCAAATGTAGGCTCTTTTGATAAAGTTATTACATATTTAGGCTTATTTCCAAACTATTTACGAATATAGGCCACTTTCGGACACATCAGCGGTGACTGGGCGTTCCTCAGTTGGTGATTTTTATAAAATCGCCAACAATAAATTTTCTAAAAATCACATGTTTATTTAGTAACGGATTTGATCAGGCATTTTTGGATAAATCATGTATTTAACCAGCTAGTCTTACCTTCACTTCCTCTTTCCTTTTTCACTTCTTGCTTTCCCCAATTTTAGACCCAACCCATTTTCTAAACTCTATGTTTACAATATTTTTATATCTATTCAAATTTTCGGACGATTCTCTTAAATTGTATACAATTTTGTGTCCTGCTTGGGCCAAGGTCTTCGCTGTAAGGAAAAAATTATCATTTCTTATATTCTATATTTTAATACGTACTAGTAATGTTTTGGGAATATATTTTGTATATGACTTGTAATGAACCTAGTTATGGATGATTGGGAGATTGACGATGAGTCATTGATGAAACATTGCGATGAAGTCGAAGCGCATCTAGGCTTAGAGAAGTGTAAAGAAAGCAATGATGTAGAATTCGTTTCGAATAGGGGTGAGCAATATTCGGTTCAAACCGATTTAACGGACCAAACCGGTTCATTTCAGTCGGTTCGAATTCAGTTTGTAAAATCTATATTTTTTGTTATCGGTTTAACAGAATTAACCGAACTTTTAATTTATTATCTAATTTTATAGTATTGTAGTACTTTAAATAATTATTTTAGCTATATAATATAAACGCATTTGCTGCATAGGTCAAATCTTATCATAAACATAAATTTACCATATAAACTTTCTCCAAACATGAATTTATGGTTTACTTTGAGTGAATACATCATTTGAATTATAATACATTCTTTAAGTTCGGTTAAATCGATTGTTGACCAAATTAACCGAAATTAATTTGGTTTGGTTCGGTGCGGTCTGGAAATTTTTGGTTTCAATTTGGTTTGAGCTTTTTTGCGTCCAAACTAACCGAGTCAGCCGAATTCTCACCCTTACTTTCGAATACTCAATTTGATCTGATATCTAACTCAGTACGTCAATAATTTCAATTAGGAATGTTAACTGCTCGTTTTCGCCAAGCTGCAGCGAACCAATTACCGGGAAAACAGATTTGCTTTGAAAGAACTATAATCGAGCATTTACATCATCTTCATATAGCTATTCCTAAAGGACCCTTATCTAGTTATCGTTGTGTTGATGAGTGTGTAGTTGTTGTATGAAAAACAAAAAGAATGATGGACATAGATTTTTCGAATGTGTATCGTACGAGGACCACAAAATGTACCTCAGAGAAGTTGAGTGTTGTAATTATTTTAAATGAATTGATTCGCCGGTGTGTCCTAGAGATATCAAATATACGCTTGAATTGCAAGAAGAAAATAGAAGTTTGTCCAAGTTGGTTAGAGAAGTCGTCCAAAAGGACATGAGATGGTCTTATAGCACTTATAGTTTCATGTTGTTTGGTTTCATATTTACATATTAATGGATGTATGTTTATGTACTGTTACGACCCCGATTTTTAGCCATTTAATTTTTGAACATTTAAATTGGATTTAAATGTTGTATTGATAATTTAAAAAGGATTTTATAAAGAATTTATTTATAAAACAAAGTTTTAATGTATAATTTATAATATAATTTTAAACAAGATCGAAATAGTCACGGTAGTTCGTAATTTACGATTTAAACTTCAACTGAATATACAGAATCCAATATAAGTCGGATTTTTTTGAAACAAGAAACGTTCAGATCTATTTGACAAGATTTTTCTAATGGAAGTGAAAAATCAAGATTTCATTTTGTAAATTGAAAGTTATGTTCGAATCAAATTTCCAAAAAGTCGTTGTGGAATCGTATATAAGGCATAACGGTTTATTTAATATAATTAAATGTTGGTTTCGAATTTGAAGGAGATTTTTGAGACATAGTTATAATTTGATTTATAGAATTTTTATGTAATTTTTATTTTGGAAAATAAATAACTTTTTATTTGAAGTATTTTACACCCTATATCAACGTTTTAGGATATCACAATATAAGCTATTTTGTCTATTTTATTATACTTTTGCAATCCTAGTGCATTGCTCAACATAGAAATATTTTTATTTTTGTTCTTAATAGTCCATAAATAAACGAAAGTCCATATAATATAATAGATACCGCATACGCTTCCAAATTTGCAAGATCAACATACACCCTGATGGTTTTTATGTTTCATCAACCAAAACATTGACCAGGCCGTACCCATTACTCTGTCCCATGCTTAAAGTGTAACACCCCACACCCGCTATGGTCACTCGCTAAGGGAATGCTATAACATCGGTGGAGTATTTTAAGTGAATATAGAACAGAAAAATTACAACAAGACAGATATAAGTAATACTTGAGAATTTAAAACATCATTTCATTGCAGCGGAAAGTAAAACATGTTTGGTTACACCAAAACCATAAACAAGAGTCAAGTACATAATAACCATCCTGATAAAACAAAAGTACATAATCCCACTAACATAACTTGATAGCCATAATAGAAAAGATAAACTGAGCTTTACATCCACGGTCCAAGCTCCAAAAGATAGATAAAGCAGTCCGATCAAAGCCCACTAGTGCTAGGCCCACTCTGATAACCTGAGGGTTGGGAAAAAGATAAAAACAACGGGGTCAGACATAAGTCTGAGCGAGTCCTATAACCTTAACAATACAATCGTTAAAGTAATTAGGGTATGATATAAACAAGGTACGGTACCTCTGGGGATAATGACTACACTAAGTAGCCAACTAAACACAGGATGTACTAAGATAACCGAAAAGACGCATTTACCCACCCAAGGATAATTACTACACTGCACCACCCCAGGTCTACCCACCCAAGGGTAATTCCTACACTGCACCACACCAGTTCTACCCACCCAAGGGTAATTCCTACTTAAGGTTGATCCCACTAAGTGTACTTAGTAATTTTTAATAGTAGTTTCGTGTACCCCTAGCTGACTACATAGATGTCGTCTGCCCCTATCTCCACTAGGTGTACCCACTACTCCCCAAGCGATCGGCTCCCTAATGTAGATACCCGTGCTGGCCCCACAGTGGGGTGTATCATTCCCCAAAGTGGCAACCTGATAATATCAACGGTGCACGGCTTATACCTACATGATGCAACAACGTCTTACTTACCAGCCCGGGTCCACACACGCATATGAAACCCGTTGGACTTGCGTTGCCACCGCTACCCCGTTTTGGCCTCTTATAGTCAAGCCCAATATGCGTGTCTCGTCCTCGACATGGGTCGAGCCCACAAAGATACGTTTGGGATATTGGTTGAAATGGGCCCCCACAAGCTACCCACCTAAGCTTGTCATTTCTAGTGAATCCCACTTAATCCCTTAACCATGTCCACTTACATGTTACAAATTTTGGTTAAGTCTTTTAATCATATTTTAATTGCCACTCAAGGCCCCCACAAGCTACTACTTAAGCTTGTCATTTAATCATATTTCAATTGCCACTTAAGGCCCCCACAAGCTACCACTTAAGCTTGTCATTTAATCATATTTCAATTGCCACTTAAGGCACCCACTAGATTTCCACATGCCACCCAAGGCACTTACTTGATTCCCACATGCCACCCAAGGCACTTACTTAACCCTTTAATCATGTTTAATTACATGTTCCACTTTGGTTAAGTATTCTAATCGTATTTTCTATTGCCACCCAAGGCAACCCACTAGTTTCCTCATGCCACCCAAGGCACCCCCACTAGTTACTACATGCCACCCAAGGCACCCACTTAACCCCTCATGCCTCACTACATGCTAATTTAGTTAAGTGCTTCTTAATTAATTAAGATCGTAACCTTTGTAAAGACCTCTCACATTAGACTGTCTTTTATGGCAGCTGGATATGCCGGTTGGTTCCGGGCAGCCTTACACCATAACAGAGTCTAACCTCGTGTCTTTACACTTGTCACGTATTTAGTTTATGACTAAGACCTCTCACATTGGGCCAACCATTTGTAGCCGCTGGATTTGCCGGTCGGTTCCGGGCAGTCTTATGCTACAAAAGGGTCCAACCTCGTGTCTTAGTAGATTAATTACACCTAATTAATCACCTCCATAATTTGTATTGATTATCCCTAATTAATTACAAATATTTAAGAATATGGGTAGACCTAACTCAATAGGTAAATTCCCAATTCCATAATATGGGTAGACCTAACTTAATAGGTAAATTCCCAATTATGTCCATCCACTTTATGGTATGTTTAATCATACCCACTTCACACAATTTTATGTGTTCATTAATTTTTACCCCATCGTCCCCACGTAAATACGATAACATGACATACTTCAAAAGAGAAGATTCATCATACACACAATGGGTTCAACTTAGCATATCATTAGCATTATCATGGGTTTAAAAGGTGTCAACTTGCATATATGACCATAAACCCAACTTGCATAAATAACCAACCCAAACTTGCATGAATCACATATGTCATAAAGATGGTAACTTGCTTAAATGTTCATGTCATAGACCTATCATAAAGGTGTCAACTTGCATACATGTCATAGGTCTAAAAGGGATGAACTTGCACATGTACTTATGTCATACATAGAGGCCAACTTGCATATATTATGCATCTCATAAAAAGAGACAAACTTGCATATGAACTTGCATCATAACTTGCATATGAACTTGCATCATAACTTGCATATGAACTTGCATAACATGCCATACTTAGAGGCAAACTTGCATATGAACTTGCATCATAACTTGTATATGAACTTGCATCATAACTTGCATATGAACTTGCATCATAACTTGCATATGAACTTGCATAACATGCCATACTTAGAGGCAAACTTGCATATGAACTTGCATCATAACTTGCATATGAACTTGCATCATAACTTGCATATGAACTTGCATAACATGCCATACTTAGAGGCAAACTTGCATATAATCTCACATATAGCTTGCATAACATGTTACATATGAATCAATGTTCAACATAGTATTTTGCATAATGAGCATCATAAAACATAGCATTATACTTGCATAACATATAGCATAAAACTCGCAAAACACACAACATACACTATACTAAACTTGCATAAACACATTGATCCACAAACATAGCCATATCTTATCATATCCTATCATAATCAATTTAACAATTGATTATTAAGGCTATAGAAACTCACCACTAAACTCCAATAAGCAAACCCTTGCCAAAAATCACCCAAAAACTCTAGCCTTGAAAATAAAGCTTGCAACTTGATGATGAATGCAAGCTAATGACCACCCATACAACTTAAAAATGCTTGTATGAACATGAAAGCCTTCATAGAAATAGTTTAGAAAGAGGATGGAGGCTAGGGTTTTGAGTGGAGGCCATGATCATAGAAAATTTTGGCATAGTTTAGTTAGAGGATAGGATTATGATCATTTAGGGCTAGCTTAGGGTCTTATTTATAGAATTAGGATGTGTTTCTAACCCTTGGATTAACCCTAATTCTATTTAGAGCCATCAGATTTCGTCCAGCCCTCCAAAACACAGCCCAAAACTCAAACTGGTGCACCCAGGCCAGAATCAGCCGACAGGGCAAGTCGACAGCCCTGTCGACTGCCAAGTCGACAGGCAAGTCGACAGCCCTATCGATAGCCAAGTCGACTTGGCTGGGTGGGAGTTATCCCGCCTGGCCCCCATTTCTGCATGTTTCGAAATTCAAATTTCCCGAAAACTTCTTTGGGCCTTAACCGGGTCATACGGACTCCGATTTACAAAATTTTGGACTCTATTTCGCGTATTTTTCCGAGACGAACACAATGACGTAACCCGTTTCCCCTGATTCTCACATCTGAGATTATTAATTCTGCAATTAGTGAATTTTAGCCTTAACCGAAATTCGGGGTGTTACATTCTCCCCTCCTTAAAGGATTTCGTCCCCGAAATCTCTAAGCTAAGGAGAATGCATATCCTACCATCCAAACAACCATCTACTCAATCCATCAAACACGGGCATCCATTGTCCTTAAAACAATTTCTACTGATGTATGAGCATATGCAAAAAGTGTGTGTATATGTTCCCTATCTAATGTATGAACATATGCAAACCGTGATAGTGCCATGCATCCAATATGTATGCGAAAGAACCCTATCTACACATACTATATCTACATGAGTGCACAATCATTCACCAAAATGCATCATCCATATGATAACACAACCATTATACATCCATAAATATAGCTACCTACACACAATTATATGCAATATGCAATATGAAGTGATTGAGCCGATCTAGTGTCTAGAGTGTGTGTATATGCATCCACGAGCAACCACTAGCAAACACTTGCATCCACATGCATCCATCAATCATAACATGTCTCAAACATATGTTTCAACCATAGGTTTACCCTATCTAAAGGTCAAAGGCACTAACAAGAGGACATACTAAAGATAAGATAAGTACTAGACAAACGATAAAGGAGAAGTTAAAAGACATACCCTCAAAAAGGAATGGGTATATTGAACGCATTTTCGCTTCCGTCTCCCAAGTAGCGTTGCTCTCATCTTATCCCCATTGCACTTTGACTAGTTGAACCTCCCTGTTTCTCAACCTCTTAATCTCTGACCCAAGGATGCGTGTAGGAGCTCGTCGAATAGTCGCATCACGCTCTATCTCTACTTCTCTAAGCAAGCTCGGCTCTACTACCTCTGCGGTCTCATGTAGGCACTTCCTCACATGGAATACATCATGTACACCACTAAGTCTGTTGGGCAACTCCACCAATGGAAGATGCTCTTCTCATGTACCTCCAAAATCTAAGATACATAGCCCCAAAAGGTCTTCTAAAATACGATTCACCCTCTCGGTCTGGCCGTCCGTCTGAGGATGATATGCGGTACTCAAACACAACTGAGTCCCTACCGCCTCTTGCAAACTCTTCCAAAACTCTCTAGTGAAGATAGGATCTCGATCGCTCACTATGCTGGAAGGTACACCATGCAATCTAATAATCTCTCGAATGTAAACTGAAGCTAGCCATGGAGCAGTTCTCTTACTCTTCACGGGTATAAAATGGGCGCTCTTAGTAAGTCTGTCTACCACAACCCAAATTCCCGTATTACCCTCCCTCGATCTCGGTAATCCATCGAGACACTATCCCGCTTCCATAGCGGAACTTCCAATGGGTGAAGCAACCCACCGGCTTTCTTTTGCTCCGCTTTCACTTGTTGGCATACCAAGCATCTAGCGACATACTCGGCCACGTCTTCCTTCATACCGGTCCAAAAGAAAACTCGCTTCATGTCTTGGTACATCTTGTCCCTACCGGGATGAATGGCCGTCTTCGAACGATGTGCATCATCAAGTATAGCATTCCTCAAACCCTCATCTTGCGGTACACAAAGTCTACCGTCTCTACGCAACCACCCCTTACCATCTAGGGTGTACCTACTCAAACGGCTGGACGACTCCCCCTCTTATGAGCTTCTCTACTAACTCAACCAACTGTGGGTCGTCTCGCTGTGCCTCGCCAATCCGTCCCAAAAGAGTAGGCCTAACCTCCAAGGAGGCTAGCAAACCGGGTACAAAGTCAACGGAAGATCTAAAGTCAAACATAGAAATAAACTCTAAGCTCCGTCGTTCAACGAACAATGAACTCGAGGACAACCTTTTTCTACTTAAGGCGTCTGCTACCACGTTACCCTTGCCATGGGTATACGCTATCTCAAACTCATAGGGTGCTAAGAATCCCATCCCCTTTTGCTGTCCTAAGACTATGTGCTCGAAGAGTCTCCAACACTTCCCTAAGATGTAGGGCATGCTCTTCTCCACTTTTAGAGAAAACCAGGATATTACCCCATCCAAAATCATCACAACTGTCCATCTCTCACGCAGACCACCCTAATCGAACTCGGCATCCCCCAAATGCAAGCCCCAAAGGCCTAAACCAATATCAGACAAACACCCAAGGGATACCTCCTTCGAATTCAGACGACCTACGTGAGATGATACTAGTAAAAACGGCTAACTAATTAAGCCCTTGTCCAACTCTGGATGTCCTCGCCAGTCTCGCTCCAAAACCACCGTTTATCCCATAACTGGCTTTGCTCAACCTATTGAGCACATACGAAAACTTATTTCGCTCCTACAAAAGACCAAGATGTCATTTACAAAGACCATCACGAACTTATTTAGGTACTCCCTGAACACCCTTCTCATCAAATCAATAAAGTATGCGGGGGCATTCGTCAAACCAAATGGCATCACCAGCCACTCATAAAAAAAACCATCCGGAGTCCTAAAGGCAGTCTTCTCTATACTATCCTCAGCCACTCTCAACTGACGAAACCCCGTGGCTAAGTCCAACTGCGAAAATACTGAGGCGCCAACTAACTGATCAAAGAGATCATCAATCCTCGGCAATGGGTGTCTATTCTTCTTTGTGAGTTTATTTAGTTCTCTTTAGCCTACACAAAGTCTGAGGGACCCATCCGCCTTCGTGGCAAAAACTACTGGAGCACCCCACTCCGATATACTTCGTCTTATGAACCCCTTCTCAAGCAAATCGCCTACTTGCTTATGGAGTTCCCTCCTCTCACGAGGAGCCATGTGGCACACTGGCCAAGATACTGGTTTGACATTGTCTACCAGATATATTCGGAAGTCAATCTCCCACTACGGAGGTAAGCCCTTCACCTCCTCAAACACATCCGAGTATTCCCGGACCACTCTAACAGATCGCAAACACTCGACCGACGTGTCAAGCGATTCTAGATAACTTAGCATAACAGATTCCATGGGATTACAAGAGATCTCGAGAGTGTTACCCAAGCGGGTCATAAACCTAACAACTCTCCCTTCAAAATCAAGAACGACATCCCTACTGGATAACCAGTCCATGCCCAAAACTAACCCATATCCCGTGAAGCCCAAAAAGCATCACATCTAAACTCAACGCTAAGTATAAAAACTTTCAAACCCAAACACATCATGGAGCCCCAATTGGGTTTGAAACAACTAAGGGATCATCAACTAAACTGGTGTCTAAGTGCAGTGACTCAACTAACAATGATGAGATAAACGAACTCGATGCGTCAGAATCAAATAAAGTTCGAACTGGATAATAAAGAAATCCAAATTCCAACCTAAACGGTCCTATCCCCATCTGGTACACTAGCAGTGAGGGAATACAACTACCCTCCAGGAGATTCCGTACCTTGCCCTTGCCCCTTTGGACAATCCTAATAAGGTGTCCTATTCCTCCAAAAGGATAACTACTCGCCTTCTTCTTCCCATTCTCCACTCGTAACCTCCCACCAATGAGGTTTCATCCTTCATTAACCAAACAACTATTTGAGCCTTCCTCCCATCGTCTATCCAATAGGTACCTACCAGTCCTCCTCCTCCTTGAACCAACTTCTAATCCGACTAACGTCTAAGTCCCTTGAAGTGGTTTTCCATTCTTATCTATCTTAGAAAGATCATCTATACACGGAGGGGAAACTCAAAACGAGAGAGGAAGAGATTCAAAACGGAGAATTCGAAAGATAAAGATATGGCTATCGGGGATTATGCTTTTCTTTCAAAAACTTTTCTCTTAAAAGACATGTTTTTGAAAATACTCCTTTCAAAAATATTCTTAGAAAATAGTTTTTCTAAAAATTTTATCCGTTCTGGTAACCTTAAGCTCTGATACCACGTGTAACACCCCACACCCGCTATGGTCACTCGCTAAGGGATTGCCATAACATCGATGGAGTATTTTAAGTGAATATAGAACAGAAAAATTACAACAAGACAGATATAAGTAATACTTGAGAATTTAAAACATCATTTCATTGCAGCGGAAAGTAAAACATGTTTGGTTACACCAAAACCATAAACAAGAGTCAAGTACATAATATCCATCCTGATAAAACAAAAGTACATAATCCCACTAACATAACTTAATAGCCATAATAGAAAAGATAAACTGAGCTTTACATCCACGGTCCAAGCTCCAAAAGATAGATAAAGCAGTCCGATCAAAGCCCACTAGTGCTAGGCCCACTCTGATAACCTGAGGGTTGGGAAAAAGATAAAAACAACGGGGTCAGACATAAGTCTGAGCGAGTCCTATAACCTTAACAATACAATTGTTAAAGTAAATAGGGTATGATATAAACAAGGTACGGTACCTCTGGGGATAATGACTACACTAAGTAGCCAACTAAACACAGGATGTACTAAGATAACCGAAAAGACGCATTTACCCACCCAAGGATAATTACTACACTGCACCACCCCAGGTCTACCCACCCAAGGGTAATTCCTACACTGCACCACACCATGTCTACCCACCCAAGGGTAATTCCTACTTAAGGTTGATCCCACTAAGTGTACTTAGTAATTTTTAATAGTAGTTTCGTGTACCCCTAGCTGACTACATAGGTGCCGTCTGCCCCTATCTCCACTAGGTGTACCCACTACTCCCCAAGCGATCGGCTCCCTAACGTAGATACCCGTGCTGGCCCCACAGTGGGGTGTATCATTCCCCAAAGTGGCAACCTGATAATATCAACGGTGCACGGCTTATACCTACACGATGCAATAACGTCTTACTTACCAGCCCGGGTCCACACACGCATATGAAACCCGTTGGACTTGCGTTGCCACCGCTACCCCGTTTTGGCCTCTTATAGTCAAGCCCAATATGCATGTCCCGTCCTCGACTTGGGTCGAGCCCACAAAGATACGTTTGGGATATTGGTTGAAATGGGCCCCCACAAGCTACCCACCTAAGCTTGTCATTTCTAGTGAATCCCACTTAACCCCTTAACCATGTCCACTTACATGTTACAAATTTTGGTTAAGTCTTTTAATCATATTTTAATTGCCACTCAAGGCCCCCACAAGCCACTACTTAAGCTTGTCATTTAATCATATTTCAATTGCCACTTAAGGCCCCCACAAGCTACTACTTAAGCTTGTCATTTAATCATATTTCAATTGCTACTTAAGGCACCCACTAGATTTCCACATGCCACCCAAGGCACTTACTTGATTCCCACATGCCACCCAAGGCACTTACTTAACCCTTTAATCATGTTTAATTACATGTTCCACTTTGGTTAAGTATTCTAATCGTATTTTCTATTGCCACCCAAGGCAACCCACTAGTTTCCTCATGCCACCCAAGGCACCCCCACTAGTTACTACATGCCACCCAAGGCACCCACTTAACCCCTCATGCCTCACTACATGCTAATTTGGTTAAGTGTTTCTTAATTAATTAAGATCGTAACCTTTGTAAAGACCTCTCAAATTAGACTGTCTTTTATGGCAGCTGGATATGCCGGTTGGTTCCGGGCAGCCTTACACCATAACAGAGTCTAACCTCGTGTCTTTACACTTGTCACGTATTTAGTTTATGACTAAGACCTCTCACATTGGGCCAACCATTTGTAGCCGCTGGATTTGCCGGTCGGTTCCGGGCAGTCTTATGCTACAAAAGGGTCCAACCTCGTGTCTTAGTAGATTAATTACACCTAATTAATCACCTCCATAATTTGTATTGATTATCCCTAATTAATTACAAATATTTAAGAATATGGGTAGACCTAACTCAATAGGTAAATTCCCAATTCCATAATATGGGTAGACCTAACTTAATAGGTAAATTCCCAATTATGTCCATCCACTTTATGGTATGTTTAATCATACCCACTTCACACAATTTTATGTGTTCATTAATTTTTACCCCATCGTCCCCACGTAAATACGATAACATGACATACTTCAAAAGAGAAGATTCATCATACACACAATGGGTTCAACTTAGCATATCATTAGCATTATCAATGGTTTAAAAGGTGTCAACTTGCATATATGACCATAAACCCAACTTGCATAAATAACCAACCCAAACTTGCATGAATCACATATGTCATAAAGATGGTAACTTGCTTAAATGTTCATGTCATAGACCTATCATAAAGGTGTCAACTTGCATACATGTCATAGGTCTAAAAGGGATGAACTTGCACATGTACTTATGTCATACATAGAGGCCAACTTGCATATATTATGCATATCATAAAAAGAGACAAACTTGCATATGAACTTGCATCATAACTTGCATATGAACTTGCATCATAACTTGCATATGAACTTGCATAACATGCCATACTTAGAGGCAAACTTGCATATGAACTTGCATCATAACTTGCATATGAACTTGCATCATAACTTGCATATGAACTTGCATAACATGCCATACTTAGAGGCAAACTTGCATATAATCTCACATATAGCTTGCATAACATGTTACATATGAATCAATGTTCAACATAGTGTTTTGCATAATGAGCATCATAAAACATAGCATTATACTTGCATAACATATAGCATAAAACTCGCAAAACACACAACATACACTATACTAAACTTGCATAAACACATTGATCCACAAACATAGCCATATCTTATCATATCCTATCATAATCAATTTAACAATTGATTATTAAGGCTATAGAAACTCACCACTAAACTCCAATAAGCAAACCCTTGCCAAAAATCACCCAAAAACTCTAGCCTTGAAAATAAAGCTTGCAACTTGATGATGAATGCAAGCTAATGACCACCCATACAACTTAAAAATGCTTGTATGAACATGAAAGCCTTCATAGAAATAGTTTAGAAAGAGGATGGAGGCTAGGGTTTTGAGTGGAGGCCATGATCATAGAAAATTTTGGCATAGTTTAGTTAGAAGATAGGATTATGATCATTTAGGGCTAGCTTAGGGTCTTATTTATAGAATTAGGATGTGTTTCTAACCCTTGGATTAACCCTAATTCTATTTAGAGCCATCAGATTTCGTCCAGCCCTTCAAAACACAGCCCAAAACTCAAACTGGTGCACCCAGGCCAGAATCAGCCGACAGGGCAAGTCGACAGCCCTGTCGACTGCCAAGTCGACAGGCATGTCGACAGGCAAGTCGACAGCCCTATCGACAGCCAAGTCGACTTGGCTGGGTGGGAGTTATCCCGCCTGGCCCCCATTTCTGCATGTTTCGAAATTCAAATTTCCCAAAAACTTCTTTGGGCCTTAGCCGGGTCATACGGACTCCGATTTACAAAATTTCGGACTCTATTTCGCGTATTTTTCCGAGACGAACACAATGACGTAACCCGTTTCCCCTGATTCTCACATATGAGATTATTAATTCTGCAATTAGTGAATTTTAGCCTTAACCGAAATTCGGGGTGTTACATAAAGTCTTTGTCAAAATTTAATGAAGTATGGATAATGTGCCGATCACGTCTAGGAAACCGTGCAGAACACGTAAACCACGTGTACTTCAGGAAAACTACCCTATTTTCTTCCATTTAAAATGCATATTCACCTTTTTTAAACGTGGATCCTTCCTCAACCCAAAACCGTCCCCTTTGTTCTGAAATTCCCAATTCTCTTCTGCCCGTCCTCTCTTCTCCTCCTTCAGTAAATCCCGAAAAAAGTTCCACTTCATAAAATAATTAAAAATAAGATCTTTGATTAAAATTCCTGGTTCTGAGAATTACATTCCTTTTAACATAAGCTTTCACTCCATACCAGTTTCTCGCAACTCGTTCCCTTTTCTATTTTGAAACCCGAAGTTCAATAGCGAACAATAAGTTCATTTTTGGTGAAAATAGTGTAGTTCGACTCATGTTGAGTTCGATTTCAGGATTTAGGTTACGCGAAGGTTCTATGTTGATTATTTAGAGGGGCTCGGGATTAAGTATTATCATGATGTTCCTGATGCCGTGTTTGATCATGGCGAGGACGCGATAGAGTGTCGAGATCATCGGCGTGCGGTCGGCCGGGTTTGGGTGGCTCTGACTATCAGCCGCGGCTTTCCGGTCTTGGGGGTGGACGTTGGTGAGAAGTTTGAGGTAAGGTGGTCGCGGCAGTTTCGAACGGGGAGACCGATGAAGGATGCTTGTCTGTTGGGTGGTGGAGTAGCACCAAAATTTCAGTCCAGTAAATTAACAATAGTGGAAATGGGTGAATGTTTTTCTTAATTAAATGCTGACTTTTGTTCCCTGTCGAAGTTGTGAGGAGGGAGATGTTTGTTGATCATAAATGACTGGAAGTTGGGTGCTGGCGTGGTATTGGAACACAGGAGGAAGATGAGTAGCAAGTTTAGTTAAAGCATGCGAGTTGCAGTGTGTAAATTTGGTGATAGCTGGGAGGTCAGGTAAAAGCTAGTAAAGGGATGGTTGGGTTGAGTTACTGTAGAAGCGCGGAAATATTTCTAAGGGATAAACTCATGAATATGAGGTGTATATATATGATGAGTGTTTGGAGAAATATATATATATACACATGATAGGGATGGGATGTTGGTTAATGGGGTTGGTTTCTTAACGTTTGGAAGTGGATAATCGAAGTATAATTAAGGGCAGCTGTATGCACATAGGAGGGGATGGTATTATGGTGTTTCAGATGGTAGTATGCAAAGAGGAATAAGAAGAGTGGTTGTATGAAATTGAAATTAGCGAAAATGGAAATGGACAAAGAGCTGCTTTCGAATGATTAATATGGGGAAGAAAAATCAGCATACTGCTTTTAAGGGGTAAAACGTGATTAATGGCCTAATGAATAATTAGGGGTAATTATGGGTTATTAAATAATTAGTTATACTTCAAAAATTTATAGTTTAAATTTAAAATCGCATATTAAAATGTGTAAAACTTATATATGTGAAAACAGAATCCGACGGAGCCAGCCACATTGGAATTGTAGAGACAAAGTCTACATTGTGGAACTGACGTGGATAAAAATAACACTACTGAAATTTCGTGGAAAATCACATGCCTGTTTGATTTTAGAATAAAACAGAACCGTCAACTACGAACAATGGTGAGTAAACTCACTAATTCTACCTCGTTTATATTTTTATATAAATGGGTTTTAAATTTATATATAGTAATTTTTATTGTGTGATGGTTGTTTGGATGAATGGTTGATAAAAATGGTTGATATAGTCATATCGGTGATCGATTATTAGTTCTGATATTTCATATTTGTGTGAAATAATATTATTGATGTTGATTAACATCTGTGGATGCAGGGAAACAGTTTGGAGGGATCCAACTAGATTCCTCAACATTTGTATTACTGTTTTTTATTGGATTGTGATATATGATGTGTTATATAATCCATGATTGGATATGTTGTGTTGATTTACCCTGGCCTTAGAAACTTGGTATTTTAGATACCGTAAAACATTTTCGAATATGGAAAAGAAAATTTGGATTAAAAATGGAATTTATTCCCAAAACTAGAAATTAAATCTCGAATGGAGTTGGAAATATAAACCTTTTAAAAGCATAAAATAAGAAGTAAATTATAAATGAGTTTATAAATTAAGTGATATTTTTATTCTTGGGTGAATTGAAAATATAAATTCGAGTTCGAAATTATGTAGAAAAGTGGAAAGGTGTTTTAAAACCGATATTCGAAATTGGGATTGAACTTAGCAAGTTATAAAGAGAATTATGAACGAGAGAAGTAAATAAAAGGAAATTGGATTTGAGATATTTAATATGAAATCAAATAAATTTGATTATATAAAAAGGAATAGTATTCACGACTGAAGTGAATAATGGTTAAAGTGAAAACATTTATAAAGGAAATTTGAATTTGGAAATATAATTTCAAATGGATATTTAAATGAGAAATAGAAATGGGAATTCGTTTTGGAAGGACAACGATGGATTTTATTCCAACATTTATAGTTATGTCAATAAAACTCTATGTTTTGAAATATTTTAATATTATTTTAAGTTAGAATTACCATGTGAGAAGGGATTTATAGAAAGCAAATGAAATTGATTTTGGGAATAAGTGGATGTATATCTTGTATATTCATTCAGAAAGAAAATTTTAATTGTGTAAAATAAATGGAGAAAGTGCTAATGGAGTAGTAGTTTATTTTATGAATGAAGTTTAGGAATGAAACAGAATATGATGTGGATTTCAAAAGTGAATGGATAACTCGAGGTTGAGTAGTAATGATATTTGCAAACAAAAATCAACTTGATTTGAATAAACGAGTCTAGATTCCTATTAAGGAATGAAATTCATATTTGAAATTGAATAACAGTTGGAAGAAAATGTTTACAAATGGAAATAAATATTAAGGCTATTTGAGTTAAGCTGAAAGGGTAGATAAATTCCGAAGTTCAGAATATAAATTGAATATAGATTATTCGAGAGAGAGTTATTTACTGGAATTCGATTATATCGAATTTAGGGAAATAGTTGTTTATACTTTCCATTTGAATCAAATTTAATTATTTAATTATCTATTTATTGAGATTAATAAGTACAAGTTATATTTTTTGTATACCAAATATTTGGGAACAACGATTATAACGCTGTTGTTATAATAAATGTTTTACAAATCCGTGAGTGATTATAACGCTGCTGTTATAATAAATGTTTTATAAATCTAAACAGCAATTTTAACGCTGCAGTTATAATTAATGTTTGGAAACAACGATTATAACGCTACCGTTATAATCAATATTTTTCCGTAAAAGAAGTGGATTCTTAGATTGAATCTGAGAGTCGTGTAAGTGAGATTTTGTTTGAAGTTGTGAGCTTTGGCTATTTCAAAGTTGAGAATGTTATTAATTATGGTCTGAGAGGTAATTATACCCCAACTCGTTGCTGGCTGTGTGAGCTGGATACACATGATAGAGGTTCTCGCTTTGCGTTAGGGGGCGGACGGGAGACTCTTACCTCTACATGTCCCTCGAAAGTAAGGGAGGGTTGGTTGTGAAGTCGAAAGGCTGGCTGTAAAATGAGTTGGTGGGGTACCAGTGTAAGCCATGGTGGGATGTTAGCCCGGTGACTTGGGGGTTGAGGGATGGTTGAAAAGCCTACCGAGTTTGAGTTATAATAACGATATTTTATGACATCACGCTAATTTAAAGGATTTTGAAATGTTTTCCCCAAATAAAATGAGAAATATTTTCTATGCATAGAAAAGGAAATGAATTGGTCAACGAGGAATAAATAAATGAAATATGGAAATATTTTCCGATATTAATAAGGGATATTTTCTGATATAGGAAATAAGAATTCGTGAATATATAAAAATGTTTTCTAACTGTAATAAGAGATATTTCCTCGAATAAAGAAATTATGATATTGAAATGTTTTTTTCCAAGAATAGAGAGAGAATATCGAGCTTTGAAAGGATGAGAAAGAGGGAAAAGGGAAATTGAAATCGATAATATAATAAAGAACTAATATAGAAAAGGGCCAGTGTTGTCTGATGTTTGATCGGTAAAGTTTCCAATTGGAAACAGGACCATTGATTGTATGGATGTTTCTTTGATAGTTAAATCATCGACTATCAAGGTTTTGGATTTACTTTATACCTTCGTTGTCAATATGGAGAGACCGGGATCAGATTTAATATCTGAAAACCACTCTGTATTGGCATAAGCATTACGAATCAACTTATGCTAAGGATGATTGAAGACGGAGTAAAATACAGGGGTTGTTCTGTTAATTCTAGGTAGAAATTACCCAAGATGGATTGATGGAATGGTGCCTTCGGTTTGTTCAGTCTGAGCACAACGTATATGGAAGGATCTGATGATGTGGCATTCAAAGTAAATCATGGAAAGATGTTCTGAAAGATAATACCTCAAGCCTCATCACCCGGGAAATGACAAAAATCGGGCAGGCAACATGGCCATGTGGGTTATTCCCATTAGGGGTATTATAACCTTATCTAGAGAAATTTCATTTTCTTCTTATTCTATTCGATGTTGTATGCTTTCGGTAACGGTTGCTGAACACAACCGTTGGTGATAATATGCTCGGTACGCTCAAGTTAAATGAATGACCATCCATGTGTGGACCGGATTGCAAGACGTTCTTGTTGAACCCAGTGTATTCCCCTCTAGAGATACACTATCGGAAGGTGGTTCCATACCTTGTCATGTTGGAAATCTAATCTCCAATAAGCGCCCTGCGGTGTTTGATTTTATATTATATATGGAGCGTGAGATGCAAGCGTTCTGCTAGATTTCTATTTATTTGATGTAGACACTATTATAATATCACCGGATTTGATATCAAAAATATTTTTGGTTATCGTAAGGTAAAGACCATCCGTGTTTATGTGTGGATCGGTCTTACGATTATCATTTCTTTCGAAAGGATTTTAGAAGTTAAACCAATGGTTAGAGTTTACTCACACTAGTCCCAAGACTGACCCAGAGTTTATTTTGTTTGTTTTCCCTAAGCTTTTGGGTGCCCAAATTTGTACGAGCAGTCAAGTAGTCGGGATTTTACAGATTCACCTGGAGGAGCTTGAAGAAGGAGGCTTCAACAATTAGCTATAGACTATCATATTTTCCGCTGTGTACTATGTTGTATATGGAAACAAGTGTTTATAACTGTTCCAGGAATAACTATTGTGCTCTGATGATGGTATGTATATACGATTACTGATTTGTACTTCAAAGGTTATGTTATATAATATATTTTTATTCGTTTCACTGTGAGATTTGTGATCTTCGATTTTCTTCTATTCTAAGTTCTCTTTCTTTCTATTTCTCATCCTCTAACTTCTTTCTATTAGTGATTCGTATTTCTGTATCATTTATGACACGACAAGAACTTCCCCGTGAAGGAAAGCGCGGATAGCGTTGAGTACAAGACAAAATAGAACGCAGACGGAAGAACATTTCATTGCTATTACAACAATTCCATCAGATACAAGAATATACAGAGTATAAATGAATAAATTACATTCGATAAATATCAGAGATTACAATAAATTACATAGCAGTGGAAAATAATACAAAGCACAACTAAAGGTGATATACGGATACAGAGCTTTCCGGATACCATTCCAGCTGTAAACCAGGATCCTGTGAATATAAATCTGCAAAACCAAAACTACTAGCTGCCCGTGCAGAAAATAGGGGCACCCAGAGTTTAGGTTAAAACAATAAACTCCAGGTCAGTCATGTGACTGGTGTGAGAACTAAAACAGTTATTTAAAGCTTTACTTTAAAAGAGAGTAATTCAAGGGACCACGCCGTATAACACGGAACGGGTTTCCTCCTAAGAATACCAGTGCATAGAATAAACAGCGCAATGCTTTTTCGAAAAATGAAGCTGTTATAAGACCCAGGTCCCATCACACAATGCAACGCAAGCCGGAGGATAGGGTTTTACCTTATAACAGCCAAACATGCTTGATACGTTTAAAACAAATCATTTGATACTATAATATGTGTATAGTGTCAAAACATTTCAATCATAAATATAAATCATAGACGGCATAGCATCCCATGCTACTATGTCGCCATACTAGGCTCTACAAATAAAGCCGAAATATCTCGTATTGGAAAGTGGATTTCCGTCATGAGTCGAGGCAAGGGGCAAGCTCCTCTCCGCGTTCGAGACACTCTAGCAAATGTCCCAGGGCTACACACTCTGGGCAACCCCTGGATCTTCAGGGCCGGTCCTCACTTACGTTAGAGGACTGGAAATTCCTGAACACACGTTTCCCGGTCCTTACAGACCTAAAATCGAGGCGCCTCATCCAACAACCACATAGGTGAAAAGTATATAAATGTCAGGGCTGGTAAGTCACTGACACCACCAAAGCTAGAAAGAAACGTTGTGCTCTCCCTGCGGTCCGTATCCCGTTTTTGACTCATACCGAGGTATGAGGCTCGCGAATTCATGTTATACACAAAGCTACGCCACAGAGGCCGTGCTTTGATCATCAACCACAAGACTTTGCTTTTCAACAGAAGCCTTGATCATTGCATCTTAGCGTGCCACACAGGCAATTCATGCCGTGCGACTGATGTCCATCGATATACAACCTCTGAGCTCGTACGTCTCAGAGAAGGGCGTTAAGCAAAAGAATAAATTCTCCGCCGCCAAACAGATGTATATTTAACAGAAATCAATCAACACAGAATAAAATCCAGTGTCAGACACACAATCCATTTACAAGTTCGTTCTGGGTTTGAACGAAACCGGAGGCACTTTCCTCGCATATCCATCCATCTCCAAGTACGTTTGGACGACCACCAACTGTTTCCATCCTCTTGGGTGTACAGCCCAATCAGGATCGTCAGTAATAATCCAAACGATGTGAAGACTTCCGGTATTCGACCACCGTCTTCATCTTCGACTTATCGTCGAATCGGTCATTCAGAATGGGTATAAACCCGGCCTTTCCGAACAACCCGCGTATATTAAAACAAATGTTACACAAACACAAACATACGCCTCATTCCAATTCAGAATATTCTTTTATTCACAAAATCACATTTTTAGGGAAAGGTTCCCATTAATTTTATCCAAGATAAATTCTTTAAAATTTATCCTTTAATCTTCCTTTGGATGTCATTTCAAACCAGATTATGGTTTTCTAAACTAGTCGAGATTAGCGAACCACACCGAAGTAATTATTTATTTTATTTCCCAATCCCAACCTATTCATCCCATGAAGAAAAACTGGTAATACTCCATATCTAACTTCTCAGTGTTGTCGGTAAAATTAATTACCATTTCACATTCAAATCTAATTAAAGATTTAACTATCGCTTTGGAGCAAAACTGGTGATACTCCATTCTCGCTCATTTCTAAATTTGATAATTTAGATTATAGATTTACATTTCAATCTAATTGCAGATTCGTTAAAACTCCTTTTATTGGGTTAAAGAACTAGGTGTTATTTAAAACACAGTTCACGACAAACCCAAATCACATTCTATTTGTTATCGGGTTAAAGAACTAGTGTTATTTAAAACACCGTTCACGATAAACCCATTTCAAATCCAATCAAATATATTAGAAATTCTGATTATTTAAAACCCCTTTTTAAATCTAATTTATTTATTTAAAAATAAAAACCCGGGTTTTAAATTGAGTTCAAACTAGTTCATTTCGATAAAAATCTATTTTTATCTTTTCAGATATGGGGTTTTTCACCCCAATTTTTCCCAAATCATTTCTTATGATTTTACACAAATTATTGATATTTTTAATAATTTTATCAAGGCCCGTACAGTCGATTTCCAACAATGGCCATCGAACTGCACTTATAGCGACCTTTTCTGAATTTTATTTGGACGTATCTCCAAATCCAACCGTTAGATTTCAAATTTCTAATATTCGTTAAAAAGCTCTTTTCGATACGAACCCAACGGTTCCGGTTTTAGGAGAATCTGACGGTCGGATCTCCCGTAATGTCCGTTTGAAATAAATGGTCAAAATTTACGAACTGCCGCGGTGCGTTCTATTCAGGCCATTATATATATATATATATATATATATATATATAATATATTTCATCGATTACTATTTAAAACGAATTTTATAAATCGTTTTGAATTCGTTTCAAAAACAATTTCAATCTCTATTTCAAATTCAAATCAAAATTGAATTTTTTCCTTATAAATTCGTTTTAGAATTCATTTCTATTCAATTCAAATTTCAATTCAAATTGGTTTTCTATTCGATTCAATTCAAATTGGTTTTCTATTCGATTCAATTCAAATTGGTTTTCTATTCGAATCAAATTTGTTATATATTCAATTGAAATCAAATTCGTTTTCTATTCAAATCAAATTCGTTATATATTCAATTCAAATCAAATTCGTTATATATTCAATTCAAATCAAATTCGTTATATATTCAATTCAAATCAAATTCGTTATATATTCAATTCAAATCAAATTCTTTATATATTCAATTAAAATCAAATTCATTATATATTCAATTCAAATCAATTTCGTTTTCAATTCAATTCATTTCGAAATCGTTTTCAATTCAATTCATTTCGAAATCGTTTTCAATACAATTCATTTCGAAATCGTTTTCAATTCAATTCATTTCGAAATCGTTTTCAATTCAATTCATTTCTGAATCGTTTTCAATTCAATTCATTTCTGTTTTAAATTCAAAAACGAATATAATCGAAATAAATATCGTTCGCGTCAAAATGGCGCATCACTAATCAACACGGCTTTATATGTTTCAATAAATTCGTTATTCTATTCAACAAATGAATATTTATTCTACTCAATATGTGAATCTATATTTTTGTCAACACACGACTAATCTCAACGAATGAGTACTGTCCACGTGTGACCATTTTTGTTATTTACTATATTTTATGGAAATTAAGGCATTTATCGTTTGATATTAAATCAGACTCCAACTGTAAATTAGTAAGAGAATGATTCCCTGAATATTAACCCCGAAGGCCGAAACCAACATCAGATCAATATTCAGGAGACCACTCATCTCATTTATTTTCCAGTTAGTTTCTAATTTCATATATGATAAAGATGTAAATTTTATTGTTAAAACATTCCGTTCAACACATGACTAATCTCAACGGATGAGTACAGTCAACACATGAACCTTTACTTTATAGTGATAAATATATAAATTTTATTGTTAAAATATTTCGTTCAACACATGACTAATCTCAACGGATGAGTACAGTCAACACATGAACCTTTACTTTATAATATTCTTTATCTTCTAAATTGGAATGAGGCCCAATCAATCACCATATAAAGTTAATTATATGGATTCCGTACAACACATGTATATAATAGCACTGAAAAATAATCAACCATCAACAAAAGTGCACCACACTGTATAAGCATCAAATATAGATATCTAACGCTTATAACAGCCTGTCAATCAATCGATCGACATATTTAATCAATCAGGATGAGTGAACTTCAAGTTTCATCCCAATACCCGTGTGGGGTTTCAAACAATCAAACACAGATTTTATTTGTGCAGTTGGGCGATGTGTAAAATTTATCGACCCAATCAATGTCAGTCAAATTAGTGTACATAAACAAACCGTCCGGTTTGTAAATGAATATTTATTTATTCACATTCACTATATTCATATTCACGTTAAAAATTATATTTTTAACGATAAAACATTTTATTTTAACATATGAATTTCTATTCAGTTCATTCTTTAAATAAAATGATATTTTTATTTTTCTAATTTATTTTAGAAAATTTCGGCGGCATAACGGCACGATACTAGAAACGGGACGAGGCCTAGCCTTATCCCCGGTCTAGTGAAGGCCCACGCCATTCACACATCAATCAAATCAATTTCATTTCACCAAACAATTCAATTTCAATCAAATCATTTAACTAATTTTTGCAATCAAACAAACAAGTCCATGGTCTGTGGACGATTGTGTCGGGTGCTACTAAACACCATCTGCATCCTAGTATATATATATAACTAGAAAAAGAAATTTTGAAAGGTGAGAAGTTCTCACAGATAGCTATCCAATCATCTTGACTCTTCTTTGATAGAAATCTTCATCGTTCTCGCCTATCTTCACTTTCGTTGCCCGTAGCCACTACATATATAAAAATCGAATTTTTACTTCGTTATTCAATATATAAAAAATCGAATTTTTACTGCTATATAGATAAAAATTATATATTTTTATCTCGCTATTTTTCATATAAAGATTTCGCCTTTTTACATATAAAGATCTCGCCTTTTTAAACTTAACATTATAAAAATCACATTTTTATTTCTGCTACACATATAAAGATTTCATTTCTAATACGCCTGTCATGTAAAAATTATATTTTTACATCTTCTACATAGTAAAGATCATATTTTTAATACTTTAAAAATATAAAAATCATATTTTTAACTTCTTGCTTATATAAAAATTATATTTTCAACCTTTCTATGATATAAAAATTATATTTTTATAATGTAGCTACTCGCATACAAAATCACCTCCTTTGTTATTTATAAAAATCGAATTTTTATAAACTTAAAAATCATAACTTTATTCACACAAAGCACAGACTTATATATCGTTAAAAATCTCTTCTTTCTCGTGTTAAACATCTCTTCTTTCTCGTGTTAAACATCTCTTCTTTTCTAATATAAAAGATCCAACCTTTTTCCGGTAATGCCACTTATAAAAATCCGATCTTTGTTCGCTAATACCACTTCATAAAAAAAAATCAAATTTTTATAGAGTAAAAATCACTCCTTTGTTATTTATAAAAATCAAAGCCTTATACGGATAAAAATGAAAGCTTTATATACATTAAAACTGAGAATAAATTCAACGCTTCATATATATATATATATATATATATATATATATATATATATATATATATCGGATTTTTTTGAAGATTATACAAAAAAAACTGAAACGAATTAAATAGTTAGCAAACAAGAAAACTTACAGCAGCCGGGGGTGGAAAATCGAACTGGAGAGGGTAGCGCGCGCTGGCGGTTGACGTCGATGGGGGATGTCTGACTTGCGGTGGCGCGTTCATGGGCCAAGGTGGCTGCATCGATCCTCGGGGTGGAGCGGTCCTCGATGGACTGAGGTGGCTCGATCTCGAGCTCGCGGCAGAAGGAGACGATGGGGTGGTGGAGGACTATCGTCGGTGAAGGGGAGGGCTTGAACGTGGGCGGCGCAAGGGTTTAGGGCTCGATGTTTTTTTCTTTTTCTTTTTTCCTTTTTATTATCTGGTTCGATTAAAGTGTAAAGGGGGGCAACGGGTTAAGGGGGAGAGAGGAGATTTTTATTTTTATTTTATTTTATTATTATTATTTTATTTTGCAAAAAGTTGACTTTCACATACGACCTCGAAACGAGGCCCACCGCCTGTCGTCTATAGCGTTTTACCCCCATTTCGAACACAATGGGGTATGTATCGTAGGCTGATTCGGCTGTTACAATCAGTTTCCGTTAAATTTACATTTAAATCACTTTATTGAATTTTAAACGTACATTTCAAATTACCGGGGTCACATACTAACTAGAAAAATTCCCAAAAAAATATTTTCTAGCTTCGTATTGACGATACGGTCCTAACAAAACTAGTTTCGTCGAATTCTGAGACCGTTTGAAAAATGGCCAATTTCCAATCGATTAAAATCAACTGAAACTGGTCAAACGCGTTTTTCTTCGCCACACTCACATATTTATTCGAAAAATTATGAAATTTGGAATCTAGCAATAACTTTACACTACGGATCCAACAAAAGTGGTTTCGTCGAAATCCGAGGTCGTTTGCAAAACTTCCATTTTTAAGGGCCTGAATTCCATAGCGACTATTCAGAATTTTCAACTGGGCATATCTTTTGATTCCCGCTATAAAAATTTGATTTTTCGGATTCGTTGGAAAGATATCATCAATTAGATCCTAATGTTTTTGGTTTCACTAAAATCCGGATTGTTTTGCACCCGGTATGTTCAATTGAAGTTTGAAATCGAATTATCGAACTACCGCGCCATTTTCAATTCCTATTATAATTATATATAATTATTTATATTCTAACGACGGCGTATATAATAAATACGTTCGAATTATATTCAAAATAAATTTCTCGTCGATATTATTTAAAATAATCTATTTTAAATGTTCAAAATTCGATAAAATTGCCAAAATAAAAATTTTAAACTGGCTCAGAATTTCCGGGTTATTACAATCTTCCCAACTTAAAATTTTTCGTCCCCGAAAAGGAACAAAGTCGAAAGCGGTTTGATCAATCAAATCTACGTTCGATCTGGCTTCCATTCTCCAACTTTTCAGTTTCTGAGAATTTTCAAATTTTTCAAAAATTTGGCTAACACCCTAAATTTTTGAAAAATTTCGCCATAACCTCCCCTGCACCGGGAGCCACGGGAAAATCCCGAAATTGCCATATAGGCCTTCTGATCTCAAAAAGAAAAAGAAAAAGCCAAGCGGCTAGCCAATAGGCTCATAAAATCATCATCACCCAAACAAAACAGTAAATTATAGTAAACATGTACCTATTTGTCGGGCAAACAAATTTTATTCTCTGCTCTAGCCTCCTCGCTATGACCTGTTCAACGTAAGTATATGTATATGCAAGCAAATGCGACCAATTTTCAATACAATTCAATATTTGGTTATATTAGGCATAATGGTTCAAAATTATCAAACAAACAACACAATCATCAATCAATTAGTGAATTTAACGTTTCAAATTGATAATTTTGATACATATATAGAAAATCTTGTTTTTGATGCCAATTCACAACAAATTGTTCTAGCTATATAAGTTTTGGTTCTCACACCAGTCTAATGGAAATATATAGAAATCACACCTTCGAAACACGAAAATAAATACTGGTGATGGCGCGCCATTATCAGAATCATGTCCGGGCGACTAGAATGTGATTCTATATCTATCCAATATATTAAAACTTCGAATATACGTTCATGACGTGTATATGCAAAATCTTTATATACTAGATTGTCCAAATTCAAAATAAATAAATATTAAAATACGTATAAAACGATTTAAATTTTCAAAACAAAATTGTTTTCATTTGAAAAATATACTCTTCACACTCGTTCTAGGATACTACTGATCCTATCTCTAATGAGTCATTCTAATTGGATATTTCTAATCCAATATCTGATGAATTCTTTTGTATGGTTTGAATGTGTCTTGTTCTCGAGCTCTGTAAACCAAAGCTCTGATACCAAACTGACACGACCCGAACTTCCCCGTGAAGGAAAGCGCGGATAGTGTTGAGTACAAGACAAAATAGAACGCAGACGGAAGAACATTTCATTGCTATTACAACAATTCCATCAGATACAAGAATATACAGAGTATAAATGAATAAATTACATTCGATAAATATCAGAGATTACAATAAATTACATAGCAGCGGAAAATAATACAAAGCACAACTGAATGTGATATACGGATACAGAGCTTTCCGGATACCATTCTAGCTGTAAACCAGGATCCTGTGAATATAAATCTGCAAAACCAAAACTACTAGCTGCCCGTGCGGAAAATAGGGGCACCCAGAGTTTAGGTTAAAACAATAAACTCCAGGTCAGTCATGTGACTGGTGTGAGAACTAAAACAGTTATTTAAAGCTTTACTTTAAAAGAGAGTAATTCAAGGGACCACGCCGTATAACATGGAACGGGTTTCCTCCCAAGAATACCAGTGCATAGAATAAACAGCGTAATGCTGTTTCGAAAAATGAAGCTGTTATAAGACCCAGGTCCCATCACACAATGCAACGCAAGCCGGAGGATAGGGTTTTACCTTATAACAGCCAAACATGCTTGATACGTTTAAAACAAATCATTTGATACTATAATATGTGTATAGTGTCAAAACATTTCAATCATAAATATAAATCATAGACGGCATAGCATCCCATGCTACTATGTCGCCATACTAGGCTCTACAAATAAAGCCGAAATATCTCGTATTGGAAAGTGGAACTGGTGATACTCCATTCTCGCTCATTTCTAAATTTGATAATTTAGATTATAGATGTACATTTCAATCTAATTGCAGATTCGTTAAAACTCCTTTTATTGGGTTAATGAACTAGGTGTTATTTAAAACACAGTTCACGACAAACCCAAATCACATTCTATTTGTTATCGGGTTAAAGAACTAGTGTTATTTAAAACACCGTTCACGATAAACCCATTTCAAATCCAATCAAATATATTAGAAATTACGATTATTTAAAACCCCTTTTTAAATCTAATTTATTTATTTAAAAATAAAACCCGGGTTTTAAATTGAGTTCAAACTAGTTCATTTCGATAAAAATCTATTTTTATCTTTTCAGATATGGGGTTTTTCACCCCAATTTTTCCCAAATCATTTCTTATGATTTTACACAAATTATTGATATTTTTAATAATTTTATCAAGGCCCGTACAGTCGATTTCCAACAATGGCCATCGAACTGCACTTATAGCGACCTTTTCTGAATTTGATTTGGACGTATCTCCAAATCCAACCGTTAGATTTCAAATTTCTAATTGTAACACCCCACCTCCGCCAGGGTGACTCTTGCAAGCACTCTGACTTTGGAGGGGCGTTTGAATCAGGTAAACATGCATAATGATATATCAAGGCAGAACAAGAACATATGTATATATGTAAACAGAGTAAATAACATAGATAAAACAGCGGAAGATTTCAAACCATTTCAAAACCAGTCTGGTACAGCATAATGTCAACTTTCCAAATAAACAAGTCTAGATAAAACAACATCAACTGAAAAACTGAAATACATAAGTACTAATCCCCAGAAGAAGTGATAGCCATAGCTAGCTTCATGTCGAACCGTACATGAGCTAAATCCCACAAGAAAGCGGTCAGAAATCCAGCTAAGCTCCAATATTCCCTCCCTGAGAACCTGGGGGGGGGGGGGGGGGGAACGGAAGAAAAGAGGCGAAAGAAAACAGGTCAGTCAAAAAGATTGAGTAAGCCCTACTACAATCAATGTAAACTGATAAAGTTAACTGGCATGAGCAGCAGGTATGATCATAAGGATACTAGCATGATGATTTACTAACAAGGTAGATAAAGGTGTCATCGCATAATCAGGATTAAGGTTTTGCACCATAGGTGTACTAGCAAACTAACATGACTGGAATAAACAAGTATTGATCCCTTGGCCCAAGCTTTGGCCCAATAACATGAAATGACCCTCATATGAGGTCTAACCAAACGGTCTAGTCGATCGGCTCCCTATAAGCCTAACTCGTCACGTGTTGGTGTCAATACGGCCCAAACATGATTGTAGTCAGACTGTGCCGGGTCTCCCGTCGGGTGTATCAAGCCCTAGGGTGGCAACCCCTGGACACCATAAACATGCGTGCACAGTCTCGATCTACTGGTACCCGTGCATGCTTTCCCCGGCTTCGGACTATGTGCACGACCATAAGTCCGCCCGGAACTACACCGGCGTACCACTCTGCCGTCGCCTTTGGTCGCTTACCTCCAGTTTAGTAATCGTGGCCCCACCCTAGCCTAGTCCCTAGGGTCATGATGATACAAACTTGGGATTACTGCTGGAGTGGACCCCCATTGCTAGGATTTTCTAGTGGGTTAAGTACGGTTTAACCCTCTTGCTAATCATGGATTAACTTGGTTAAGTGTAACGATGAGTTCACGACTTAAGCCCGATTAACCTACCAAGCCCAAATTGGTTAAGTATTAACTGGACCATGACTTAACCCTAATCACGAGGCATTAATTAATTTTAATGCGCCTTAACCTCTCACATTAGACCTTGTTGTGGTTACTAGTTAAGCCGGGCGGGTCCGGGTAGCTTTACACCACAACTTGGTCTAACCTCGGGTTCAAGGTACAACATGACCAACTTCTCACATTGGGTCCTATTGTTTGTAGCAACTAGTTAAGCCGGTCGGTTCCGGGTAGGTTTACGCTACAAACTCAACCCAACCTCGAGTTGGCCACACTTATCTTTTCTAAGTGTCATGTCCATCATGTTTCCAAAACATGTTACAAGTTTCAAGCATTTGGGTAGACCTAACTTAATAGGTAAATTCCCAAAGGGTAGACCTAACTTAATAGGTAAATTCCCAAGCTTATGTTTTTATGTCTTTTAAATTTACCTAACCCCAAACGCAATCCCATCGCTTACATATCGCAATAGCGCATAAAGGATAGAAAGAGGGAACTTGGCATAATCATGACATAAAGGTGTTGAGGCCACAAGTTCAACATGGTGGCATATGAAATGTACATGTGTTCATATACTTGCATATTACATTTTTAGGCCTCAAAAACATGCATAAAACCAAACTTGGCATATTGGTGATACATGGTACTAAATGACATGTAGAAATGGCCATAAGTTCGCATCTAGCCTCACATGCAAGTTATCATAAGAGATATGATAACTTACATGTTGCCAAAATGCAACCTTTGGCATAAAGCTTGAAGCTTTATGTTCATAAACCCAAGATAAGCTTGCATAACATGATAGCATGAACAAAATGTTCAACCCAAACTTGCATAACATAACTTGGCATACTTGCATATAAACTTGCATATCACAACATAATAAACTTGCATATCACAACATGATAAACTTGCATATAAACTTGCATATCACAACATGATAAACTTGCATTTCATAGCATAGTAAACTTGCATATCATACATTTAACTTTAGAGTTTAAGTATGAAAGTAGAATAGGGCTTACAATGCTTAAGAAGTCACAAAAATATGACAAAGCCCTTATGAAATCAATCAAACCCAAAATGCAAGCTCTAACATAAAAACCCTTGAGCCAAAATGATCAAAACTCTTTCTTTATGATGCTAATATAAAAACTTGACTTGAATGCAAGCTAATGATGCTCATACAAGTTTGGAAACACTTGTATGCATGGAAAATCACTTAGAAATTTATTTAGGAATTGTATGAAGAGAGTGGAGGCCATAAGAGGATTGATTTTGCCATAGTTTAGTTGTAGGATAGATTAAGGATGATTTAGGGCTAGGTTAGGGCCTTATTTATAGATTAGGCAAGTGTTTTAGGCCATAGGATTAAACCCTAGTTGCAATCTCAGCCCTTAAAACCGAATCTGGCCCCCAAGCTCAACACAATCTCAAAATGGTGCACCAGGCTAAACAGCCCGGCTGGACCAAGTCGACAGCCAAGTCGACAGGGCTGTCGACTTGGGTCCAACCAAGTCGACTCCCAAGTCGACAGGGCTGTCGACTTGGGTGCTCTGGCGGGAATTCTCCCGCCTAGCCCAAACTAGCCCAAATTTTCAAATTCAAACTTGAATTTGAAATCTGTTTTTGCTTTGGAATTTTCTGAAAACTTCGTTGGGCCTTAATCGGGTCATACGGACTCCGATTTCCGAAAAATCGGACTCTATTTCGCGTATTTTTCCGAGACGAACGCAATGGCATAGCCCGTTTCCCTTGATTCAGATTTTTGAATTAAATTCTGCCTCGATTTACGTTATAACAGGTTATTGAAAATACGGGTTGTTACACTAATATTCGTTAAAAAGCTCTTTTCGATACGAACCCAACGGTTCCGGTTTTAGGAGAATCCGACGATCGGATCTCCCGTAATGTCCCTTTGAAATAAATGGTCGAAATTTGCGAACTGCCGCGGCGCGGCGCGTTCTATTCAGGCCATTATATATATGTAATATATAATATATATTTCGTCGATTACTATTTAAAACGAATTTTATAAATCGTTTTGAATTCGTTTCAAAAACAATTTCAATCTCTATTTCAAATTCAAATCAAAATTGATTTTTTTCCTTATAAATTCGTTTTAGAATTCATTTCTATTCAATTCAAATTTCAATTCAAATTGGTTTTCTATTCGATTCAATTCAAATTGGTTTTCTATTCGATTCAATTCAAATTGGTTTTCTATTCGAATCAAATTTGTTATATATTCAATTGAAATCAAATTCGTTTTCTATTCAAATCAAATTCGTTATATATTCAATTCAAATCAAATTCGTTATATATTCAATTCAAATCAAATTCGTTATATATTCAATTCAAATCAAATTCGTTATATATTCAATTCAAATCAAATTCGTTATATATTCAATTCAAATCAAATTCGTTATATATTCAATTCAAATCAAAATCGTTTTCAATTCAATTCATTTCGAAATCGTTTTCAATTCAATTCATTTCGAAATCGTTTTCAATTCAATTCATTTCGAAATCGTTTTCAATTCAATTCATTTCTGTTTTAAATTCAAAAACGAATATAATCGATATAAATATCGTTCGCGTCAAAATGGCGAATCACTAATCAACACGGCTTTATATGTTTCAATAAATTCGTTATTCTATTCAACAAATGAATATTTATTCTACTCAATATGTGAATCTATATTTTTGTCAACACACGACTAATCTCAACGAATGAGTACTGTCCACGTGTGACCATTTTTGTTATTTACTATATTTTATGGAAATTAAGGTATCTATCGTTTGATATTAAATCAGACACCAACTGTAAATTAGTAAGAGAATGATTCCCTGAATATTAACCCCGAAGGCCGAAACAAACATCAGATCAATATTCAGGAGACTACTCATCTCATCTATTTTCCAGTTAGTTTCTAATTTCATATATGATAAAGATGTAAATTTTATTGTTAAAACATTTCGTTCAACACATGACTAATCTCAACAGATGAGTACAGTCAACACATGAACCTTTACTTTATAGTGATAAATATATAAATTTTATTGTTAAAATATTTCGTTCAACACATGACTAATCTCAACGGATGAGTACAGTCAACACATGAACCTTTACTTTATAATATTCTTTATCTTCTAAATTGGAATGAGGCCCAATCAATCACCATATAAAGTTAATTATATGGATTCCATACAACACATGTATATAATAGCACTGAAAAATAATCAACCATCAACCAAAGTGCACCACACTGTATAAGCATCAAATATAGATATCTAACGCATATAACAGCCTGTCAATCAATCGATCGACATATTTAATCAATCAGGATGAGTGAACTTCAAGTTTCATCCCAATACCCGTGTGGGGTTTCAAACAATCAAACACAGATTTTATTTGTGCAGTTGGGCAATGTGTAAAATTTATCGACCCAATCAATGTCAGTCAAATTAGTGTACATAAACAAACCGTCCGGTTTGTAAATGAATATTTATTTATTCACATTCACTATATTCATATTCACGTTAAAAATTATATTTTTAACGATAAAACATTTTATTTTAACATATGAATTTCTATTCAGTTAATTCTTTAAATAAAATGATATTTTTATTTTTCTAATTTATTTTATAAAATTTCGACGGCATAACGGCACGATACTAGAAACGGGACGAGGCCTAGCCTTATCCCCGGTCAACTGAAGGCCCACGCCATTCACACATCAATCAAATCAATTTCATTTCACCAAACAATTCAATTTCAATCAAATCATTTAACTAATTTTTGCAATCAAACAAACAAGTCCATGGTCTGTGGACGATTGTGTCGGGTGCTACTAAACACCGTCTGCATCCTAGTATATATATATAACTAGAAAAAGAAAATTTGAAAGGTGAGAAGTTCTCACAGATAGCTATCCAATCATCTTGACTCTTCTTTGATAGAAATCTTCATCGTTCTCGCCTATCTTAACTTTCGTTGCCCGTAGCCACTACATATATAAAAATCGAATTTTTACTTCGTTATTCAATATATAAAAAATCGAATTTTTACTACTATATAGATAAAAATTATATATTTTTATCTCGCTATTTTTCATATAAAGATTTAGCCTTTTTACATATAAAGATCTCGCCTTTTTAAACTTAACATTATAAAAATCACATTTTTATTTCTGCTACACATATAAAGATTTCATTTCTAATACGCCTGTCATGTAAAAATTATATTTTTACATCTTCTACATAGTAAAGATCATATTTTTAATACTTTAAAAGTATAAAAATCATATTTTTAACATCTTGCTTATATAAAAATTATATTTTCAACCTTTCTATGATATAAAAATTATATTTTTATAATGTAGCTACTCGCATACAAAATCACCTCCTTTGTTATTTATAAAAATCGAATTTTTATAAACTTAAAAATCATAACTTTATTCACACAAAGCACATACTTATATATCGTTAAAAATCTCTTCTTTCTCGTGTTAAACATCTCTTCTTTCTCGTGTTAAACATCTCTTCTTTTCTAATATAAAAGATCCAACCTTTTTCCTGTAATGCCACTTATAAAAATCCGATCTTTGTTCGCTAATACCACTTCATAAAAAAAATCAAATTTTTATAGAGTAAAAATCACTCCTTTGTTATTTATAAAAATCAAAGCCTTATACGGATAAAAATGAAAGCTTTATATACATTAAAACTGAGAATAAATTCAACGCTTCATATATATATATATATATATATATATATAAATAGGATTTTTTTGAAGATTATACAAAAAAAAAAACTGAAACGAATTAAATAGTTAGCAAACAAGAAAACTTACAGCGGCCGAGGGTGGAAAATCGAACTGGAGAGGGTAGCGCGCGCTGGCGGTTGACGTCGATGGGGGATGTCTGACTTGCGGTGGCGCGTTCGTGGGCCAAGGTGGCTGCATCGATCCTCGGGGTGGAGCGGTCCTCGATGGACTGAGGTGGCTCGATCTCGAGCTCGCGGCAGAAGGAGACGATGGGGTGGTGGAGGACAATCGTCGGTGAAGGGGAGGGCTTGAACGTGGGCGGCGCAAGGGTTTAGGGCTCGATGTTTTTTTCTTTTTTTTTTCCTTTTTATTATCTGGTTCGATTGAAGTGTAAAGGGGGGCCGCGGGTTAAGGGGGAGAGAGGAGATTTTTATTTTTATTTTTATTTTATTATTATTATTATTTTATTTTGCAAAAAGTTGACTTTCACATACGACCTCGAAACGAGGCCCACCGCCTGTCGTCTATAGCGTTTTACCCCCATTTCGAACACAATGGGGTATGTATCGTAGGCTGATTCGGCTGTTACAATCAGTTTCCATTAAATTTACATTTAAATCACTTTATTGAATTTTAAACGTACATTTCAAATTACCGGGGTCACATACTAACTAGAAAAATTCCCAAAAAATATTTTCTAGCTTCGTATTGACGATACGGTCCTAACAAAACTAGTTTCGTCGAATTCTGAGACCGTTTGAAAAATGGCCAATTTCCAATCGATTAAAATCAACTGAAACTGGTCAAACGCGTTTTTCTTCGCCACGCTTACATATTGATTCGAAAAATTATGAAATTTGGAATCTAGCAATAACTTGACACTACGGATCCAACAAAAGTGGTTTCGTCGAAATCCAAGGTCATTTGCAAAACTTCCATTTTTAAGGGCCTGAATTCCATAGCGACTATTCAGAATTTTCAACTGGACATATCTTTTGATACCCGCTATGAAAATTTGATTTTTCGGATTCGTTGGAAAGATATCATCAATTAGATCCTAATGTTTTTGGTTTCACTAAAATCCGGATTGTTTTGCACCCGGTATGTTCAATTGAAGTTTGAAATCGAATTATCGAACTACCGCGCCATTTTCAATTCCTATTATAATTATATATAATTATTTATATTCTAACGACGGCATATATAATATATACGTTCGAATTATATTCAAAATAAATTTCTTGTCGATATTATTTAAAATAATCTATTTTAAATGTTCAAAATTCGATAAAATTGCCAAAATAAAAATTTTAAACTGGCTCAGAATTTCCGGGTTATTACAATCTCCCCCACTTAAAATTTTTCGTCCCCGAAAAGGAACAAAGTCGAAAGCGGTTTGATCAATCAACTCTACGTTCGATCTGGCTTCCATTCTCCAACTTTTCAGTTTCTGAGAATTTTCAAATTTTTCAAAAATTTGGCTAACACCCTAAATTTTTGAAAAATTTCGCCATAACCTCCCCTGCACCGGGAGCCACGGGAAAATCCCAAAATTGCCATATAGGCCTTCTGATCTCAAAAAGAAAAAGAAAAAGCCAAGCGGCTAGCCAATAGGCTCATAAAATCATCATCACCCAAACAAAACAGTAAATTATAATAAACATGTACCTATTTGTCGGGCAAACAAATTTTATTCTCTGCTCTAGCCTCCTTGCTATGACCTGTTCAATGTAAGTATATGTATATGCAAGCAAATGCGACCAATTTTCAATACAATTCAATATTTGGTTATATTAGGCATAATGGTTCAAAATTATCAAACAAACAAACAACACAATCATCAATCAATTAGTGAATTTAACGTTTCAAATTGATAATTTTGATACATATATAGAAAATCTTGTTTTTGATGCCAATTCACAACAAAGTGTTCTAGCTATATAAGTTTTGGTTCTCACACCAGTCTAATGGAAATATATAGAAATCACACCTTCGAAACACGAAAATAAATACTGGTGATGGCGCGCCATTATCAGAATCATGTCCGGGCGACTAGAATGTGATTCTATATCTATCCAATATATTAAAACTTCGAATATACGTTCATGACGCGTATATGCAAAATCTTTATATACTAGATTGTCCAAATTCAAAATAAATAAATATTCAAATACGTATAAAACGATTTAAATTTTCAAAACAAAATTGTTTTCATTTGAAAAATATACTCTTCACACTCGTTCTAGGATACTACTGATCCTATCTCTAATGAGTCGTTCTAATTGGATATTTCTAATCCAATATCTGATGAATTCTTTCGTACGGTTCGAATGTGTCTTGTTCTCGAGCTCTGTAAACCAAAGCTCTGATACCAAACTGACACGACCCGAACTTCCCCGTGAAGGAAAGCACGGATAGCGTTGAGTACAAGACAAAATAGAACGCAGACGGAAGAACATTTCATTGCTATTACAACAATTCCATCAGATACAAGAATATACAGAGTATAAATGAATAAATTACATTCGATAAATATCAGAGATTACAACAAATTACATAGCAGCGGAAAATAATACAAAGCACAACTGAAGGTGATATACGGATACAGAGCTTTCCGGATACCATTCTAGCTGTAAACCAGGATCCTGTGAATATAAATCTGCAAAACCAAAACTACTAGTTGCCCGTGCGGAAAATAGGGGCACCCAGAGTTTAGGTTAAAACAATAAACTCCAGGTCAGTCATGTGACTGGTGTGAGAACTAAAACAGTTATTTGAAGCTTTACTTTAAAAGAGAGTAATTCATGGGACCACGCCGTATAACACGGAACGGGTTTCCTCCCAAGAATACCAGTGCATAGAATAAACAGCGCAATGCTTTTTCGAAAAATGAAGCTGTTATAAGACTCAGGTCCCATCACACAATGCAATGCAAGCCGGAGGATAGGGTTTTACCTTATAACAGCCAAACATGCTTGATACGTTTAAAACAAATCATTTGATACTATAATATGTGTATAGTGTCAAAACATTTCAATCATAAATATAAATCATAGACGGCATAGCATCCCATGCTACTATGTCGCCATACTAGGCTCTACAAATAAAGCCGAAATATCTCGTACTGGAAAGTGGAACAGGTGATACTCCATTCTCGCTCATTTCTAAATTTGATAATTTAGATTATAGATTTACATTTCAATCTAATTGCAGATTCGTTAAAACTCCTTTTATTGGGTTAAAGAACTAGGTGTTATTTAAAACACAGTTCACGACAAACCCAAATCACATTCTATTTGTTATCGGGTTAAAGAACTAGTGTTATTTAAAACACCGTTCACGATAAACCCATTTCAAATCCAATCAAATATATTAGAAATTCCGATTATTTAAAACCCCTTTTTAAATCTAATTTATTTATTTAAAAATAAAACCCGGGTTTTAAATTGAGTTCAAACTAGTTCATTTCGATAAAAATCTATTTTTATCTTTTCAGATATGGGGTTTTTCACCCTAATTTTTCCCAAATCATTTCTTATGATTTTACACAAATTATTGATATTTTTAATAATTTTATCAAGGCCCGTACATTCGATTTCCAACAATGGCCATCGAACTGCACTTATAGCGACCTTTTCTGAATTTGATTTGGACGTATCTCCAAATCCAACCGTTAGATTTCAAATTTCTAATATTCGTTAAAAAGCTCTTTTCGATACGAACCCAACGGTTCCGGTTTTAGGAGAATCCGACGGTCGGATCTCCCGTAATGTCCGTTTGAAATAAATGGTCGAAATTTGCGAACTGCCGCGGCGCGACTCGTTCTATTCAGGCCATTATATATATATAATATAAAATATATATTTCGTCGATTACTATTTAAAACGAATTTTATAAATCGTTTTGAATTCGTTTCAAAAACAATTTCAATCTCTATTTCAAATTCAAATCAAAATTGAATTTTTTCCTTATAAATTCGTTTTAGAATTCATTTCTATTCAATTCAAATTTCAATTCAAATTGGTTTTCTATTCGATTCAATTCAAATTGGTTTTCTATTCGATTCAATTCAAATTGGTTTTCTATTCGAATCAAATTTGTAATATATTCAATTGAAATCAAATTCGTTTTCTATTCAAATCAAATTCGTTATATATTCAATTCAAATCAAATTTGTTATATATTCAATTCAAATCAAATTCGTTATATATTCAATTCAAATCAAATTCGTTATATATTCAATTCAAATCAAATTCGTTATATATTCAATTCAAATCAAATTCGTTATATATTCAATTCAAATCAAATTCGTTTTCAATTCATTTCGAAATCGTTTTCAATTCAATTCATTTCGAAATCGTTTTCAATTCAATTCATTTCGAAATCGTTTTCAATTCAATTCATTTCGAAATCGTTTTCAATTCAATTCATTTCTGAATCGTTTTCAATTCAATTCATTTCTGAATCGTTTTCAATTCAATTCATTTCTGTTTTAAATTCAAAAACGAATATAATCGATATAAATATCGTTCGCGTCAAAATGGCGCATCACTAATCAACACGGCTTTATATTTTTCAATAAATTCGTTATTCTATTCAACAAATGAATATTTATTCTACTCAATATGTGAATCTATATTTTTGTCAACACACGACTAATCTCAACGAATGAGTACTGTCCACGTGTGACCATTTTTGTTATTTACTATATTTTATGGAAATTAAGGTATCTATCGTTTGATATTAAATCAGACACCAACTGTAAATTAGTAAGAGAATGATTCCCTGAATATTAACCCCGAAGGCCGAAACCAACATCAGATCAATATTCAGGAGACCACTCATCTCATCTATTTTCCAGTTAGTTTCTAATTTCATATATGATAAAGATGTAAATTTTATTGTTAAAACATTTCGTTCAACACATGACTAATCTCAACGGATGAGTACAGTCAACACATGAACCTTTACTTTATAGTGATAAATATATAAATTTTATTGTTAAAATATTTCGTTCAACACATGACTAATCTCAACGGATGAGTACAGTCAACACATGAACCTTTACTTTATAATATTCTTTATCTTCTAAATTGGAATGAGGCCCAATCAATCACCATATAAAGTTAATTATATGGATTCCATACAACACATGTATATAATAGCATTGAAAAATAATCAACCATCAACCAAAGTGCACCACACTGTATAAGCATCAAATATAGATATCTAACGCTTATAACAGCCTGTCAATCAATCGATCAACATATTTAATCAATCAGGATGAGTGAACATCAAGTTTCATCCCAATACCCGTGTGGGGTTTCAAACAATCAAACACAGATTTTATTTGTGCAGTTGGGCGATGTGTAAAATTTATCGACCCAATCAATGTCAGTCAAATTAGTGTACATAAACAAACCGCCCGGTTTGTAAATGAATATTTATTTATTCACATTCACTATATTCATATTCACGTTAAAAATTATATTTTTAACGATAAAACATTTTATTTTAACATATGAATTTCTATTCAGTTCATTCTTTAAATAAAATGATATTTTTATTTTTCTAATTTATTTTAGAAAATTTCGGCGGCATAACGGCACGATACTAGAAACGGGACGAGGCCTAGCCTTATCCCCGGTCTAGTGAAGGCCCACGCCATTCACACATCAATCAAATCAATTTCATTTCACCAAACAATTCAATTTCAATCAAATCATCTAACTAATTTTTGCAATCAAACAAACAAGTCCATGGTCTGTGGACGATTGTGTCGGGTGCTACTAAACACCGTCTGCATCCTAGTATATATATATATAACTAGAAAAAGAAATTTTGAAAGGTGAGAAGTTCTCACAGATAGCTATCCAATCATCTTGACTCTTCTTTGATAGAAATCTTCATCGTTCTCGCCTATCTTCACTTTCGTTGCCCGTAGCCACTACATATATAAAAATCGAATTTTTACTTCGTTATTCAATATATATAAAATCGAATTTTTACTACTATATAGATAAAAATTATATATTTTTATCTTGCTATTTTTCATATAAAGATTTCGCCTTTTTACATATAAAGATCTCGCCTTTTTAAACTTAACATTATAAAAATCACATTTTTATTTCTGCTACACATATAAAGATTTCATTTCTAATACGCCTGTCATGTAAAAATTATATTTTTACATCTTCTACATAGTAAAGATCATATTTTTAATACTTTAAAAATATAAAAATCATATTTTTAACTTCTTGCTTATATAAAAATTATATTTTCAACCTTTCTATGATATAAAAATTATATTTTTATAATGTAGCTACTCGCATACAAAATCACCTCCTTTGTTATTTATAAAAATCGAATTTTTATAAACTTAAAAATCATAACTTTATTCACACAAAGCACATACTTATATATCGTTAAAAATCTCTTCTTTCTCGTGTTAAACATCTCTTCTTTCTCGTGTTAAACATCTCTTCTTTTCTAATATAAAAGATCCAACCTTTTTCCGGTAATGCCACTTATAAAAATCCGATCTTTGTTCGCTAATACCACTTCATAAAAAAAACAAATTTTTATAGAGTAAAAATCACTCCTTTGTTATTTATAAAAATCAAAGCCTTATACGGATAAAAATGAAAGCTTTATATACATTAAAACAGAGAATAAATTCAACGCTTCATATATATATATATATATATATATATATATATATGCAAATCGGATTTTTTTGAAGATTATACAAAAAAAAAAAAACTGAAACGAATTAAATATTTAGCAAACAAGAAAACTTACAGCAGCCGGGGGTGGAAAATCGAACTAGAGAGGGTAGCGCGCGCTGGCGGTTGACGTCGATGGGGGATGTCTGACTTGCGGTGGCGCTTTCGTGGGCCAAGATGGCTGCATCGATCCTCGGGGTGGAGCGGTCCTCGATGGACTGAGGTGGCTCGATCTCGAGCTCGCGGCAGAAGGAGACGATGGGGTGGTGGAGGACAATCGTCGGTGAAGGGGAGGGCTTGAACGTGGGCGGCGCAAGGGTTTAGGGCTCGATGTTTTTTTCTTTTTTTTTTCCTTTTTATTATCTGGTTCGATTGAAGTGTAAAGGGGGGGCAACGGGTTAAGGGGGAGAGAGGAGATTTTTTATTTTATTTTATTTTATTATTATTATTTTATTTTGCAAAACGTTGACTTTCACATACAACCTCGAAACGAGGTCCACCGCCTGTCGTCCATAGCGTTTTACCCCCATTCCGAACACAATGGGGTATGTATCGTAGGCTGATTCGGCTGTTACAATCAGTTTCCGTTAAATTTACATTTAAATCACTTTATTGAATTTTAAACGTACATTTCAAATTACCGGGGTCACATACTAACTATAAAAATTCCCAAAAAATATTTTCTAGCTTCGTATTGACGATACGGTCCTAACAAAACTAGTTTCGTCGAATTCTGAGACCGTTTGAAAAATGGCCAATTTCCAGACGATTAAAATCAACTGAAACTGGTCAAACGCGTTTTTCTTCGCCACGCTCACATATTGATTCAAAAAATTATGAAATTTGGAATCTAGCAATAACTTGACACTGCGGATCCAACAAAAGTGGTTTCGTCGAAATCCGAGGTCGTTTGCAAAACTTCCATTTTTAAGGGCCTGAATTCCATAGCGACTATTTAGAATTTTCAACTGGACATATCTTTTGATTCCCGCTATGAAAATTTGATTTTTCGGATTCGTTGGAAAGATATCATCAATTAGATCCTAATGTTTTTGGTTTCACTAAAATCCGGATTGTTTTGCACCCGGTATGTTCAATTGAAGTTTGAAATCGAATTATCGAACTACCGCGCCATTTTCAATTCCTATTATAATTATATATAATTATTTATATTCTAACGACGGCGTATATAATATATACGTTCGAATTATATTCAAAATAAATTTCTCGTCGATATTATTTAAAATAATCTATTTTAAATGTTCAAAATTCGATAAAATTGCCAAAATAAAAATTTTAAACTGACTCAGAATTTCCGGGTTATTACAATTTAGGTTGGACATGTGGTGTTATTAGTCGACTCAAAAGGTATGGAAATTCGGGCCATTACATTTGGTATCAGAGCCAGGTTGAGTAGTAACCTTGGCTCTACGGCGTGATTCAATAGGGATGGGGTTAGAAATGCCTTAGATTGAGTTTGAATATATATATATATATATATATATATATATATGAGAGTGCGTATTTGTAGATTTTAGGGCTGCACACAACCCATATCCAACCCGACCCAACCCACTAACCCGACCCAACCTATCCTAGTTCGGGTCGGATATGGGTTATAATATGTAACCCATACTACATACGGGTCGGGTTTGATATTTTGTTCAACCCAACCTTATTTTAACCCAACCCAAACCCATATTAAAAAACTAATTTAATACCAACCTACTTTAAATTAGAATATAATCCTAGAATAATATTTATGTATTCTATAGTAAATCTACAAAAAAAAACCTATATTTCATTTCAATGCAAACTAGAAAGAATTTGGCAAATATATTTTAAAGTGCATTTCAATATATCTTAAAATGAAACACTTGTTCTACTATATAGTAAATTAATTTTATATGATGTGTTTTACAATGAAATTTTAATAAAATTTATCTTATAATGAATCGGTTATTTTAAAATGGATTATGCTAGAAAAAATATGATATATTATGCTGAATATTTTAATACTACTTTTAAAAAAAATCTCTCTACTCTCATTTTTTTATTACATTCAAGCAACCCAACCCTACTAAACCCGACCCAACCCATACTTTAACCCAACCCATATCCAACCTCATATAGGGTCGGATACGGGTTGAACTTCCTTAAACCCATACTTATGTGGGTCGGATGTAGTATTTGGTCCAACCCGACCCAACCCATACTTTGTGCAGCCCTAGTAGATTTGATATAAAATTGTTTTATATTATATTGACTGGTTTGTTGAGTTGTTTATGAATTTTGGTCAATACAGGATGTACAAGTGTATCGATAGGTGTTTCTAAACTCTCGAACAAAGCAATTCGATACAGTATTGTTTTAAAATGGTAAATGAAATAATTTTGCCCAAAAATTATTTTAATATAAAAGGAATAATTTCTAAATTATTATATATGAATGTGTTGATTTTTATTACAATCAAATGAAATTATGAAATATTGAAATGGTTATATATAACCAAATATAACTTGCATATGGATAATATATACAAATAAGCTGGATTGCAATTGGATTTAGGCCTGAATTTGGAATTTATATCCCGGATTTTTGGTAAATATTTTTTTAAGTATTATAAAGTATTATAGCATTACTTGAAGGTATTTTTGAATAATAATGCTTTTAAATGGGTTTTAAAAGTGATTAATCATTGAAATCGCTTCAGTGGCGAGAAAATAATCCTAATAATGGGTCGCAACATTATCGGTATTCATTTTCGAGTTTCTGAGTGACGGATTGCTACCATAGTAATTTGGGAATGAAAAATTTTGAAATTAAATTAACTTGTATAAGTTAAATAGATTGAAATGGTAAAATGTATCAAATGAACTGAAATTTAACTTAAGTTAAACAAAATTGTATTGGATTAGAAATAATTTCGAATGAGATTAAATAAAGAAAATGTTGAGATTCGAAATATTAATATGAATTCGACTTATGAATAAGCAAGTTGAGTATATATTATATGTTGTTAATTGAAATTGAATTGTGATAAATTTGGATTCAAGTTTAAATAATCCCATCAAAATACATTATTTCTTCTACTGTTATAGCTTAATGCTGGTGGAACAAGCAATAATTGGAAGTGTTGCATGAAATATGTATGTCATGACATAATAGGGTTTTGCATAAGTTTTTGATCAATTTTTTTTTACTTTGCACGCATAAAATATTGTAGAAACGTAGAGATGGAGCCAGATCTGATAGATGGAAGTGTCTTGTATCTTCAACAAAACCATCAGACTTCCAACCAATAAAGGATAATGGTAAATATTTTTTGATCTTTAGCTTAGCATTTTGATGTTTAATGTTAAATAGAATTGTTATAGTTGCAATTTATATTAATTGCTAAACAGCGCGAAGGTCTGGACTGTACCATCGACCTTTCCATTTCCTTAATGAAAGCTACTTCCCAAAACCCAAGAGTTTTGGAATTAGTTGAGAGAGCTAGTTTTCTGAACTTATTCAAGCTAGGATACATGCAATTGGATCATTATCTCATTACCATACTTGTAGATAGATGGAGGATGGAGACCTTAACTTGTCATTTCAAAGTCGGAGAGATGACTGTCATTGTAGGTGATGTAGCTGTTGAGATTTATGATACACAAATCACAACAATTTCGGGCAACAAATAATCTATGAAGATTTTATGGAAGATTTTTTGCTATATTTGTGGGATACTTGGAATTGAAGGCTATAATTATTTGGTGCTTATACAAATAGTTTTTTAACATATATGAAGATAATTTGAGTGCCAAGTTTACTTGGGTATGAAGAAATTCATTCTATAAATGGCCTAGTGAACATCTTCATTAAGTGTGGGTAAGAGCCACCAAGAGTGATCATTCTAGCTATTCCAAATAGAGTCTTCTCCTTTAAATTATTTAGCCATTAGATATTCACTACCTATTTCTCAATAAGGTTATTGGTTCAAGTTGTAATTGTTTGTAACGATAGTTGAGATCGATTGTAAACATTTTTTATTAGTGAATCAATAAAGAGGGTGGTTGGGTGGAATATCGTGTGCTTATATTTCTGATATTATTAGTGTTTTTTTTTCAATCAAATTCATCTTCAAGTGATTGGGTAATAAAGACCCTGTTTTTTGGGCGTTTTGTCAAGCTTTCGTTGTGCACAAAACTCCAACAGTTTGGTATCAAAGCAATTTTTGCATAACAGATTAGTATCAAACCTCAGTTCATCGCATAGCTTGGAGTGATTTTGGATTGAAGATTGTAGATGTTATAGATGATGTTGCTTTCATGGATGGCTATTGTGAAGTAGGAGATTTTGAGAATTTTGAATGAAGAACCTAGTCCGCAGCAAGGTGGAGATGTTGGTTTTGATCACTGCCGAGGATCCATTGAGGATCACGTTTTCGACAGGGATCTTCACGTTGATGATGCTCGAGGGATCAAGAGTGATTGAAAAAGGAGCTCAGATCAAGTGGTAGACAGGTGTCGATGTGTATTGCAAGCACTTTTAGACCGTTGGTTTATGCGCGGTGCAACTCATGGTAGTAGATGCATCTTTTGCAGACAGTAGATTGTGTTTGTAATTGAGGTGCGGTCATAGTCCTTTCAAATCGACTAGGTTTGATTGAGCCTGGAAATCAGTTGAGCCTGGACTTAAAGAGAAGACAGGATGGTTTTATCTCGTAGCCGTTAAAATCGAGATGGTGTTAATTGAGAAAAGAAGTTTGAAAGTGATAGCTATGTTGGCTGGTTTTGAGTGGAGGAAATGTTGTGATTTGGTATCAAGGTGGAGTGTTGAAATTTGTGATACAAAAATCACAACAATTTTAGGCAACAAATAATCTACGAAGATTTTGTATAAGATTTATTGCTATATTTGTGGGATATTTGGAACTGAAGGCTACAATTATTTGGTGCTTATCCAAATAGTTTTTTTAACATATATGAAGATAATTTGGGTGCCAATTTTACTTGGATATGAAGAAATTCATTCTATAAATGGCCTAGTGAACATCTTCATTATGTGTGGGTAAGAGCTACCAAGAGTGATCATTCTAGCTATTCCAAATTGAGTGTTCTCCTTCAAATTATTTAGCCATTAGATATTCTCTACCTATTTCTCAATAAGGCTATTTGTTCAAGTTGTAATTGTTTTTAACGATAGTCAAGATCGATTGTAAACAATTTTTTATTAGTGAATCAATAAAGAGGGTGGTTGGGTGGAATATCATGTGCTCATATTTCCGATATTATTTGTGTTTTTTTTCAATCAAATTCATCTTCAAGTGTTTAGGTGATAAAGATCCTGTTTTTCGGGTGTTTTGTCAAACTTCTGCTCACAAAACTCCAACAGTTTGGTATTAGAGCAATTTTTGCATAACAGTAGCGGTGCTTTAATTATGTGTGGATGTATTAGGTATAACTCCAACCCTGAATCAAGTTAGGGGAAATGAAATGGTATAGACGTGCTCTTGCCAATGATATCCCGGCTGATGACACTTATGTGTAGCTTGAGTAATGTGCACGCGCAATAATCTTGCACCTTATTATACCACGACTGATGTGCGACTACTCAAAAAATAGAGCGAATCTTAACTGGTTAGCATTTCTTGAGATTTAGGCAAGTGCAATAAATATTCTTGAGGCAGTGTAGCCATGTGTTATACATATATAGATATGTCTAAACTCGTATTATTGGAGACACAGCTATCGGAGGTTGCTTAATGCTTGTGAAGGTTTGTCAATATCTATAAGTTTAATTTGCTATGAATAATGATTTGGTAATATTCAACTGTAAGTTAATCTATCCGGCTTTAGTTATGGACGTACCTTCCTATTGGTCGGATTAAAGTCCAACGTGTTGTTATCGATAACCCATCCCTCTTAGATGTTGGTATGCTTTCTTCTTAAATCAATATAAATTTATTATTGTATAACGGTATGTGATAATTTAGAATTTTTTATTTATTTATAGATGGATAGGTCCAAAGAAGACAACAAAAACTCCTCGTAGAAATGTCAAATTCTATCGTAACAAGTTGGATGAGCATGACTCCAACTCTGTAATTTGGGTTCTGTACATGCAAGAAGTGCTCGAGCAACTTCTAGATATTTGTACCGTAGCTAGATATCTGTGGACCACTAGACTTCCGCTCAACTACACAACATAGACCGCATACCATTTACCAGATTGGGTTATGCGACAATTTGATATAGCACAACATATACCGAAAAATGCACACGTATATGGTGGAGAGTATGCTGTGGAGGAGTTTGCATTTTATATTGAGAATTGGAATCATAGGCACATGTACACTCAGGTAGAGCGAGAACCTAGCATAAGTATTTCATAATATATGAGGTGGTACTGGAATATCACATGCAAATACGTCTTTCTGCGCCAGCGTAAGCAGTTCCTAAGAATCCATATACCCTCTGTGCGCCTCTTGAGATAAATGTTGTAAGTATGATGCAATGTTCATATTTCGATTAAAAGAAACAAATTTGTGTCATGTTTACTTACAAAAATTTTCTAGGCTAATGGGATATAGAAGGCTTTGGAGACAACGGAGGAGCTTGAGAGACGCCAACAGGATGGGGAATCGAAGGAGATGTGCTTGAACATAAAAAAACATTTTTTGAGTGGTCCTAGGAAGAAACAAACTTGATAAACCAAAACCTCCAAGTCCTCCCCCTCCTCCCGCACCTCGTCTACTATTACAGTACATATGTCGGACTGGTGGTTCTTCTTCACAAGATGTGGGGGTGTCGTCACAAGAAGCTGGTGCTCTGAGACATGAAGATTACGTGCACGATCCATCTCAGCCACAACCTACTTTGGAGCCTAGCACCAACATTAAGAAGTGGGCCCTTCCGAAAAACTACATCGCAAGAAGAAGAAAAGGACACCTTGTGAAATTAGAAACTTAAGATGATGATTGTCTTTATAATGTAAACTTATGAAAATGACTCCCCGTAGTATTTGCATTTTTTATATTTTTTGTAAATTAACATATGTGATGTTTAATGATATGTATTTGTTATGAACCTATGTAACATTTGAACAATATGTATTTTTTGGGTTTTTATTCATATTATCCTTTCAACTACTTTATGTTATCTTTGTGTTCATTTCTAATGTATTGATGTAATGAATGAGAGCTTGCTTTTGTGGTGGAACAAACCTGTTGTAAATTGCGATTTTTTGAAAATCGCCCAAAAGAGATTTTCGGAAAAGCGCATTACGTATTAAGATTTTCCTTTGGGGCTTCTTGGTTGGTATCCAAGTGAATTTGCGATTTTACAAAAGTCACCTTTGGGAGATTTTTGAAAAATCGCCCTTTCTTCCTGCACCTTTCACCATTTAATACGACACAACATACAAACAATAATACATCCTTACAGCATGTTTATACGACATAACATACATTTAATAACATCTAGCGTCAACAACAAGAACTAATTAATAGCATATTCGAACATTACAACTTACAATTATTACATGAGGCAGGTTTGTTACTTAACAATTACAGATTTGAAATTTAAACTACTGAAGTACGTCGCTTTCGATTATGTCCTACAACACCACATTTTATGCACCTTACTATTTTGGATGACTAGTTCTCATCCATCACATTCTTTATCCTTGTAGATCGAGGTATCCCAGGCTGTCTTCTTATCAGAGGTGGTAATATTCTTAGACAATCATACGACCTTCAATATTTTTTGTCATGCACGAAATGAAACTTGAGTTTGTATGAACCTTTCTAACTCTCAACCATGTACCATTGTGAAGCAAAATCATGGTGATATCTTTCAGCACCATTAGCTTGCATCGAACAAACTGTCATTAAATGAGCACACATTAACTGTTAGAGCAGTATAATATTGCACATGCAAGAGAAATTATTATCATCGTTGATTAATACTTTGTATTCATTACCGAAATAATTCACCACTAGAAATTCCATTGGGCTGATTCATACAAGTCTACAACAACGAGCTTCAGCAGCCCTCTCAGCTATCTTAGCTTCCCACTGTAGAGTCAATCGTGTTGTTAGTCCATTTGTTTGATGTCTTTTACAAAAATATTCAACTGAATGGAAGAATGCACCTGCTTTAATAGGCATAGAACGAGCTCCTTTACGTGCTCTAATAAAAATTTCGGATTCATTAGTGGTCATTACGTGAAATCGACCTCAATTATCCTTGCATAATGCCCAATTTTCTTTTATATTTCCGAAACTTCTCTCTATCCAATTGTGAACGCGTCGATTTGTAGATTTTATTTTCTCTCTTATTTTCACATATTCAACCACCTCTGACACACAAGCAGTAGAGTAAAATAAACCGGTTAACCATTTATCTCTAAATCCAGTGACTTGAAACTTTTCTTTTATATGCCTAGAACAATAACGATGCTTGTGTGTTTCTCTCCATTTTTTGTCCAAAGCTTTTGGAATACCTTTCATCCTATCTGATATGAATGTTATGCGTCGGTCACGTACATTATGAATGAATTCACACATACAAGCACAAAACCAACCTCAACTGTCACATGACTCAAATTCAACAATTGCATATGCTAAGAGAGAAAGACAGTCATTAGTATCCATGGTTGTTGCAACAAGCAATATACCCTTGTATTTACTATACAAATGTGTATCGTCAATGCATAACAACGATGATAGTGTAGAAATCCAGTAATGGGCTCAAATTCCCAGAATACACGATCAAATAATCCAACATTATTGCATGTCATATGACCTACAGAGCCTAGGTTGGTTCCCTTTATCTCGTCAAAGTATTATGGCAGTGTCATATATGATTCAGCCCAATCACCATAACTCAACTCTATCACTTTGCTTATTGCCCTCCAAGCTTTCATGTAGCTAATGTTGATAAATAATTGTTCCTGCACAAGCACTTGTAACTACCCGTTGAAATATCTAAATCTGCTTTAACAAAATACATAATCTTTGTAATAAGAAATTTTGAGATAGCTTGTCTATGGTTCAAATTTACTCCTAGGTTCACACGATTAAGTTCACTAGAATATTTACTAAACGTATATATGATGTTCAAGTGGTATGATGTTCAGGCTATAATTTGTTCATTTGATCCAACGGACCGGACACGGTCCTTGTAGATGTTTAGTAGACCAGGCTCGAACATAATAGCTATAATCCATATGTTACCGAGTTGAACAGTTGTCTGTCTTATTTATAGTTCAGGCTGAATTCAAACACTTCATTGTCTAATCCCTCTACCCCTTTTACAACCCTAGTAGCCTCAATACGACTTTGCCCTGTTGTATCCATTTACGATGATCGTGATGTAGTATGCTAAAATGCTTATGTACTTTAACAATTTCCGAGTAATTTTGAAAATGGTCGACACAATGAACTCATTCCATATATTAGACGTTTGGTATCCATCATTATGGAACTGCATCAACGAAAGTTATAGAAAAATAGTATCATGCTTGATATAGTTGACTTTACGCGATTTTTCCCGCAGCATTGGATTGAAGAAGATAAAACCAATCAAATCTTAGAAAATGTATTCTAACATTTTTTTTAATATATGAGAGCTGTAATGAACCCATTACTACATATTATCTGGCAATCATGCTGTGGTATATTTTGACATGGGAACACATGACTAAAATTTCTAATTTGTATTCGGCTTGCAGTTAAATTAGGTTTTTTTCAGTGATTTTAGGCTTGCAAATGCTAGGAAAATGAGCGTTAAACTAATAATATTGTAGTTAAAAAAATTATATGATTTTTGTAAGGTACTTGTGTTAATAATCGGTTTGTAAAGTATTTATTTTTAATGCAAAAACTAGTTAAGCATAAGGTGTGTAAGCTTTAAAACAAAATGATACCTACGAAGTAACGAAATGCTAACCCAAATAAACTAGGATAATTCACTATGTTAGCCTTGTTTTTAAAGTTTATAACGCAAACAGACTTGTTTGAAAAGTAATTACAGAAACAGACCTATTTTGAAATAACGAAGGCGCCTTTTCAAAACGCACACAAAGGCGAGTTTTCAAAAATCACCTGTATACTTGTGTTTTTAATTCCATAGCGACTTTCTTGAAATTTGATTTCGACATAACTCAATATATATGATATGAAATTTCTATTTTTCTGTTCCATTACTAAAATATAGTTCTATAGATTCGAACGTTTTGTGTTTCAATGAAATCCGAGGTATAAGGGTTCCTATATATTCGAATGAAGCTGTAAACGTTAAATTACGAACTACCACCACATTTAAATAGTATATATAGCTTAACCAAACAACATAAAACAAATATCAAATTCTAATATTCAAATATAAGAGAGATACATAGTCCCGTTAAGGACAGATAATTTTAAAGCATAAGAAATACAAGAAATACAGATGCTACCAAAATACATCTCACGTTCATGTTCTTGGGATACAACAGATGCTACAGCGGAAAATAGTACGTCACCAAACTACATCTCACGTTCATGCTCTTGAGATGTGAAGTTGCCTAATCATTACGGTTAAACCTCAACTGCTCAATAACGTTTTGGAGACGTCTAATTTATTGTTCGAGTTCGTTTGCATATGTTATTCCCCTTAGGCATAGCGGTTCATATAGTCATTCTATGTAAGTACATCCATTCGGATAGAATGGACATTGCTGAATGCGACGACTAATATTGTTGTCATCTGCTCGAACCACAACTTCTACCGGACACTGCAAGAACATATGACTATTCCAACGACAATTAGCCATTGGCGGCCGTTGGAAGCCGTTGGAATAGTGTTCACGCCTTCCAACGGCTTCCATCGAAGCCACGGATCATTTCCAACAGCTGCTCCAACGGCTTCCAACAGATTATACCGTTGGAAACCGTTAGAATATAATGTCCATATTGCTGTTGGAAACCGTTGATGGCCGTTGGAAATACTGGGTACTTTTTTTATATAATAGCAAGCCAGCTTCCTTCCAGCCTCCCCAACTCATTTCATTTCTATTCCAGTTCCATTTCCAATCTATTTCCAACAATTCCACAACTATGCGACCCATATATACCACTAACATCACAAACAATCAAAATATAACGCGTAAACATATATGTATGCAACAAAAACTATTTAAACATCCAAAAAATCATTCAAGCATGTCCACAAATCCAACCAACATATACAAACATTCAAAACAACCATCCAAACATGTCAACATAGTGTACCAATATATACAACAAATCAAAACACATCCAAACTTGTCTCGTTATACATCCAAACAAAAAACATCTCCAACCGAGCATCAAAACACATACCTCAAGATCAATCGTCGCTGCGATCACCAGAAGCAGACGATGAAGGAACATCACCATGATTATGCACGTACTCTGCAACCTTTTGATTTAGCTGTTCAATCTGCATACCCTGCACGCGATTCCAGTCCTGCAGGTGATCAATCAACACTCGCAACTCCTTAATTTCTTCCTTGTCTTGTGCCTTCTTTTCTTGTCGAACCTGCAAATACAAGTAATTTGTTATACAAGAAATTTTAATATGTAACTTTTATTTGCAAGTAGTTGTTATATAATACAACTTCAAAGTCATTTTAACAATGCTCAATCTTGGCAAATGTAACTACATGTGCATTTCACCTTCACATGTTTTTTTAATAAATACCATAATACATAAAGCAATACTCCTAATTATCTGAAGATGAATACATATAAAAATGCATCCCTTATTCCTTGTCAATATTTTGTCTTTTTACGTGTATTATATAGTTGTAAACTTTAGGTAATGCATCAATGTTTGCACATTAAAGCCTTCTATATCCAAACTTTGGATTATGACGATAATGTCTTTCAGAGAAAATACTTCTAAGAACTCGACTTTTAATAATAGGATGCTTACAAATAAAAAAACTAAACTTCTAAATAATTTGTCAAGAAAAAAAATTAATTTTCTATTTGTTTTATGTGTTTGTGTGTGTATGCTTCTCTTAGAGTAATAGGTTTCACATATAATTTTCATAACATGCAATATTACCGTCAGGTTGCCGAATCCATAGCGCCTGCTCCACTGTGTTTTTTCCATAACAGCATCAAATAAGTTGTCTTCCTCCTCCTGTGTCAGCTCATCACGGCCCGAATCCTCAAGAACATGAGCCCGTGCCTCCTGGAACTTTGCCTATAATGAAAAAAACAATTTCATTTGAAAAATAATAAAACGATGATTTTATTTTATAATATACTAATCAATTCATGCTTGTAATATTTAAAATACACATATGTATGCCTGTGTCGCCTTGTCCTGATCATCCCACTCATACGTGAAGTTGCCAGCCTCGTCTACCTTCCTGGATGCATGGGTGTGAATAAAGACATCCATGTATGACACGGGATGTCCATAAAATTTGGTAATTTGAATAATTAATTCCGCATTGTCAATCACTGAACTAATCAATTTACAAATGTAATAATTAACAAATTTACCAAGTCCTCCTGGTGATGCTGGAAAGACTTAGATCCACAGCGATGAGTTACATGATTCTTGTTCCTGTTTGCGGAGTTCCTTTCTGACTCAGCCTGAAAATGTACATTTACAAATTATTTAAAATCGGCAAAATAAATAAATTAGATTCGTTATAAATTTACCTTGAACTCAGGTGTGTCCCACCATGCAACCATCTTCTCAAACACTTCATTGACCATCCACTTTGGTTGCTTTCCATGTTTTTTAAGCTCATTCATCTTCTCTTTATAATTTTTTGTGACCTTCGAGTTCCAGTGTCACTGAACTAGATTCATGTCAGTCTCCTGCACATCTACTACTCCCTATATAATGAGAAAATCTTACTACTCTCATTTGTTTGTGTTTAAATAATTAGTCTCTTTGACGTACGATCAAGTGGTATAAACGTACCAAGAAATCCTGCCAGATAGTCTCTTTGACGTCTGCTGGGATCTTGCTCCACTTAGGCCAGAAATCGCTCATTCTGGCCATATACGCCTCCCTGGAGATATTTAAAACAGTCGGAGACGGCTCTAACTCAATTCCCCTGCGCTATATATAAATTAGAACTTTATATAGTTAATTATAGTATGTAAAAAAACATTAAATTGTTATTCTGCTAATTTTTATACTTACGCCCTGTTAAACTTAGGCTGCAAATAAACAATCGGACGAGCTAGCTGTCCGCCACTACCCTCAGCATAAGGGGTAATGCTACGTCGTCTAGAGGCAGATCCCGAACCAGAGCCCGAGCCAGAGCCAGAAGTAGGGTCAGACGACATAATTAATATAGCTGCAGCATATATGAATATGTAATTAGCATTGACTTTGAGAATATGTAATTAAAATGCGCAAATAATATGGATATGAATATGAGCAACACAACATGAATGAATAGAGATGCATTTTGAGAATATTTAAGTAGAAAAAGATAGATAATATGCTATATGAAAACTTAAAATTTATTTTACTTCAAAGTTATTTAAAAAATAAATTTGTACAAAAACGTAATATATTAAAACTTCAAATTTATTTGTTTTAAAAGAACTATGTATGCATAAATCAATGTTCACCATTCAATCACAAACTTCAAAAAATTTATATATTATACAAATATGACATATGTTGACTTAGTACAAACAAACTATACAAGCTCATTCATAAATTTCATGGCATATTTGACTAAACTCAATTTATTTGTTTTAAAAGAACTATGTATGCAAAAATCATTGTTCATCATTCAATCACAAACTTCAATATGTTTATATATTATACACATATTACATATGTTGATTTGGTACAAACACACTATACAAGCTCATTGACAAACATATTATACACACATGACATATGTTTTCACCAGTATATGACATATATATATATATCATTCAATCCAATGAATTTGACAATTAGGTGATAACAATAGCAATTCGAGAATAATATGATGTAATATACGTATGCAAACAACTAGGAATCAAATCAAAGGCGTATTAAACACAAATTAGTGGTAATCCTAAAAATTAGGTTTAGGAATTTCACCTAAACTCAAGAGCAATAACGGAGTAGGAGGGCTGGAGGACCTCGCGGTGGACGTCGGAGGCGATGGCGGGAGTTGTCTGGGTGGAGGAGTTGAAATTGGATGTGGTGAAGGGGTGATAAGGGTTGGAAAATCGGATTTTGGGAAGGGAAGATGGAAATGAAGAAGCAGATCGGAGTCTTTGGAACATATGCAGGAAAATTTCCAATGGTTTCCAACGGCTGCCAACGGTTTTTATTTCATCGGTTTCCAACAGCTTCCAAGGATTCTAATTCGCCATCGGAGGCCGTTGGAAACACGGTGTCGGAATACACTGTTTCTCTAGTAGTGGGATAACCGCAGTAGTAACAAACTTGATAAGATTCACCTTTCTGTTCATAAGGAATTGGAGCATGTGGTACTTGATAATTAGCAACTTCTTGTCGTGGTATAACAACTCACTGTTCATATGTGTGTTGAACATTTGGTACTTGAGCTTGATGTGGAGGTTGGACGTTCCGCTGTTCAGACGGTGGTTCAACCCGAGGTCTCGGTTCGTTTAAAAAGGCTCGGCTTCTTTAGCTTTTATGCTTCCACTCATTTTTTAATTAAACTTGGATATGTATGAAAATTCATTTCCTTTTATACAATGTATAAGTATTAATGAACATCACAGTTTTACCCCTCTGATTAATATATAAATTGGCAACACTAAATCAACAACCACGCTATATCATGTATAGCTTGACTGGTAAATTACTTATAGAAAACACAGTTTAGCTGCAAATAAGAAACAATATCGATGATTAAATTTCTTGTTCATTGGTGGGTTGTCGAAAGGATTATGCGCTGAAGATCCAACAGATGATGATTCTCTTCATGAAATTTGAAATAAACTAAGAGAATAATCTATTAACTCTTAATGTTGTATTATAAAGAAAACTCAAAAACAAGTATATTTACCAAATTCAAATATATGCAGACTTGAAACCAAAAGAAACAGGAAAAAGAATACCAGAAAAGAAAAGTACAAAAATTTCAATTATATTACTAATAAAGGCTTATTTTTTGATCAAAGTAATAGTGATTCATTGCATGACAATAACAAAATAAATAGCTCAACGATGCAGTATCATGCTTGTTGAAGTAATATAATCGACGAACTGAAGTAAGATGGGAAGGAAAACCCAAAACCTAAATCAAGTAAAATTAAAGCTTACAGTATGAGAACAAACTATCGAAATGAAACTTCCTAATGTAGCAAATTTACCATTAGAGTTGAGGCTGATATTCAACCTACAACATATCAATGTTCTGCTTTTCTACAAATATTGGGTTGATGATATCAAATTTTTGTAGTGCAAGCCGTTTTTCTCACATATTATGGAATATACGATTGTCGTCTACATAAACCACAACTATATATTTGTTTCATACTGTGTGTTAAAAATTACTTTAAGGAAACTCAATCCAAATAAATTGCTTAATCGTTGTGCAATTTGATAAATTATCGATAAATGAATAGTGATTCTCCATTCTGGAGAAATGTCAATTTGGTTGCCAAATAGTATAATGCAGTTTTCATTTTATCGCAAAAATAAATTTTCACATGTTGGAATAATTCAACAATTGAGTCACATATGTAAAATAAAATTTATTATGCTATTTTGATGTAAAGCATAATTGAAGTGATCTAATTTTAAATTGAAGTTAAAAAGGTGATGTTTGGTTTACGGTTTTTAATTTTTAATTTTCGCCCGTAGTAAAATGTGGACGATACATGTATAATATCAAAAACGATCATTTTAGAAAACAAAGTTGACACACAACGTAAAAAATATCTTTTATTCGTTTTCCTTATTTTGAGAATTAACACAAGAAAACGAGATAGTATCATTCCATCGTCTCGCACTTCTTTACGTGGTCCCCTCCAATACCCTTTCACTCCCTCCATCATCTCTTAACTTTTCTTGTATTTGTTATCAATATTAAAGACTCAAAACTCGAAATATATTTTAAACCAAACAATACCTTAAAGTCTATATTATTATGGGTCTAATGAGTAGATAAGGAGAAATTTTAATTTGTTTTCAATTAAATCAATATGGGTTACATATTTGGATCTAAGATTTCATGATTGATTGTTGCTGAAATTACATTGAAATCCTATCAAGTGATATCACAGCTACCCATATTCAGTTGTAAAATTTTGGTTCTAAGACCTAAATTATAGAAATGAAAGTTCTTAAATTTGTTAGTTCATCTGATGCCTTAAATTTATTCCGATATGTGCCCTTAATTTATTCTGATATGTATCAACAATTCATAAAATCATCTTTTCATTGATTTGGAAACTACAAACTCTAAGCGGTGTATATTCAATCTATCAACATAGGAATGAAATTATAAAATAGACTGAATAATTGAATGCAGTGGCAGATACAGGATTTTACGGATGGTGTATCACCAATCAATAGAGTATAACAAAATATTCATAAAATAGTTTCTTCTCAAAAGTAATAAATATTCATATTAGTTACAAAATAGCCAATAGGAGCATTTATTGTTCTTTTAGGAAGAAACTTGAAATATCCCTTCTATTTGTTCTTTTCATTCTAAAAGTATAACAACAAATTAACATATTGTAAACAAGCTCAACAAACCAGCACACAAATAGGTAATAGACAACAATAACTCTTTGTGACGTTTTGTCATACACCTTGTAAACCTTTATTTTTTTTTCATTGCCACATTGTAGCAAATTAGATAATATGAAAATGTAAATATAACCTGAAGAATGGATGAAGCTTGAAAATGGATGGAGATGGCAAAGCTATCAAATTGGAGAATGGATAAAGATTGAAGATGGAGAAGGAGAAGCAGCCATGCAAGTATGCAAATATCTTTTGCTGAAAATGAGAATGGAATCCCCAATATTGTTATAAATTAATTAAGCACGTGCAATGGCAGCTGCAGCCTGCTGCTATAAAGTATTTCAGTCAGGCACTTTGCTGCTACGCAAATATCTACCTCATTTTTTTTATTTTTTTAACTACTTTTTCAAAATAATGGTGTGTCACCTGACACACCATGCATGTACGTAAATCCACCACTGATTGAATGGTTATTGAAAAATTAGTCAAAACTTTGTGTATTGGCAAAAAACATTCAGATCCATTTGTATAAGTTCATATTTATTCGGATTTAAGCATTATGTTTTAGACTTCAAGTCTCAGCTCTTCAACTTAGTTAACTTTTCAGATCATTGACTTTGCCTTATTTTGCATTTTGTCGTGCATGTAGTGATATGATTTAAGTCTTATTATGCGTGCCATGCTGCTGTACTAAACATTTTTTATGGATTTAGCTATGAATCCGGTATGAAAGCATCCACATTTAAAAAAAGGATTTTATATATTGATTGAGTTGAAAGCAATGTTATCAAGACTTGACCGTCGATCAAACTGTGATGATCAAAGTTCGAAGGCTTAGAGGGTTCAACCGGTCGGACCGTCGGTTCTTCGCGGAAGTAATACTTGGACTAATATGCAATTATATACAAAAATTGACATGAGTGATAAATTTATCTTTGAAAAATAGTTAAAAATTAGGGGACTTTAATGCAAATTTAAGAATCACGTGCTGCTACCCTCTCCTTTCTCCTTCCCGTTGTCAAAGTACCCACTGCGAAACCTAATTTTCTGGAATTCAAGCACAAAACCCAGTTCAAAATTGAAATTGCTTCCACTAGCTGCTTCGCAACTCCGTTTTTATAGAGGTCTGATCTGTTTAATCGCGATTTGCAGTGGAAATTGGCTCAACTCTGCTCCCGACCGCCGTTGTCACCGGCTCGCGGTTAGCCGCGGTTCAACCTAAGGTCAAGTACGGTCTTTATAACACTGGTTGAAAGTAATCTTAAGACGTCAGTTTGTAATATATAATACACTTTGACTTGGTAATTTGTTGTCTACTAAATTCACGTGACTCTATTAAATTTTCAATCTGAGAAGGGTAACTTGCATTTGGTGGAGCACAGTTACAGGCTAATAGACCCTATATATTCAGTCTGCTTCAATTTTTAAATCTCTGCTCATTTTGTACAACCAACCACGACCATAATGAATGGCTATGATGTTATTCAAGATTTATAGATATATGTTAGTTAAATGACTTGGTATCTATTATATCACTTATAAGCTCCTATATTTATTTTTGATTATTTTTTTATTGAGATAACCATGTCATGTGATTCGTCTATGATTCATAAATTAGTCTTAGTTGTATACATGTGTTCTGTAATGACCCAGATTATTAAGCAATTTGAAAATTCAAATTTCAAATAATTATACATGAATTTGGATAATTTAAATATGATTTTAAGAATTTATTTAAAATAATAAAATAATTTTTTTAGAACTATAGAATATGATCAGAAATTATACTGATAAAAATATCAGCTTTAGTCAGAATAAGTTATTTGAACATTATATTTTAAAAACCATAAGATAGGATTGATCTGTAGTATTTTGATAAACATGAAACCATAGCATTTTAGAAATGTAATGTTAATCCATTTCCTTAGGCCTTAACATGTGTCTTAACACATTTCATTATGCATGTGCCTGGCTTTAGGAAATGGACATGTGTCCTTAGCCAAAAGACATAAATACCCTTCCCTAAGCCCTATATAAAGCCCCTCTCCCTCCACATTTCCATCCATCTCAAGCTTTAAGCTTCTTTCCACCTCTCATGGCTTCCTTCTCTCTCTCCTTTCTCTAAGTACTCTTTCATTTCCTCCTTCCTTCTCTTCTTTCCCTCCCTCCTCTCCTTCTCCCCCTACTTTCGGCCCCCACCCTCCTTCTCTACCTACCCACCACCTCCTCCATGATTTGCTACCTCCTTACACCACCAACCCAAATTCCAACCACCTCCCCAAGCTCCTAACCCACGGCCTAGCCTCCCCAGCTACCTCCACCCGAACCAAGTCCACCTACACACCTCAAACTACTCTACCCTCCTCCACGATCCACGACCATCAACTTCCACATGCCGTAAATCTTCCAAAACAGATTCAAATCATGAATTTCTTTTTGTTGATCATGTATTTTTCGAGTGGCTATAATTTTCATGTTGAGCATTTCTTCTAGTTTTGAGCCTAGATAGTCTAAAATCTAGATCTTTGAAGACCGTATTTTCTAGCTTCATTTTATTGAACCTGAGAATACCACCACTGTTTTGACCATATCTCACTCAAAACTAAACCAAATTTGGTTATTCTTTTTTCAAAACCATAGGGAAAAGAAATTCCTACAACTTTGTAGTTAGCCACTTTTCCAAATTTAGAGAGTAGCTAGTCCAAAAAATCGAGGAAAGTTGGTCTATTTTCGAAGTCAGAAAACGTAGTGAAAACTAAAAGTAAGGTGAGAACTAATTTAGCAATATTTGGTTGTTTATTATAGTCATAATCTGATTACATTGGTTGTTGTATGGTTGTGATGGGCGCTATTATGATTATCATTATTCATATGAGAATAAGCGTTAATTGTCGTAAATGCTTATGTTATAAACTATAAATGCTTATGTTATAAACATAGTGTGATGAGAGATTGATCGCTATGGATGTTATTAAGGTTGTTACTAGTGATAATATGACACACTTCACATGTTGCACCCAAATATATGGAATTATACGGGAATTGGTTAAGTCTCATTCCAATTTGAGAATATAAATGAATATTACATTCATTCAAGTGAAAATAAGGTGTAAAAATAAATTTTGGAATTTTATATCCAAATATAGATAGAAATGAAATTAATGAGGTTATCAAAAACTTTTTTAAAGGTGTAAATTTATTCAAAAAAGGATTTGAAGAAATGGCATGTTCAATTTCAAAGTGAACAGTGAAATCGATTTGAAATAGTGGTTTTGAATTAGCTATGTAAATAATGATTTAAACTCAACATGAAAGTCCCATTAAGTTTATATTTCGTTTAGTTTGAGATTTGAAAAGTATGGATTTCAAAACGTTTAATTCTCAAAATTATTAATAATAATATTCATTTTAAATAAATATTTGAATTTAAAAATTGAAATATTGATTTAAAATGAATTTATATGTATTTTAAATGAATAATAAACACATTTAGAGCAAAACGGACTAATTTCAAGTTGAAGTTGAAATATGGTTAGAAAAGAGCTAGTTGCGCTATGACATTTCGCGATTTTCTACTGTTAACTTCAAGTCGACCTACAGAATGTAAATTAAGTCGAATTTTCCCAAAATGAAAAATGTTTGTTTTAAAATAATATTAATTTTCAAATGAAAAAGTTTTAGATTTCAATGTAATAAATTTTGAATTATGTTCAAATCAATTTTGAAAAGAAATCGCGGTTTTGTAGTTCGGTGACCAAATTAGGAAATCATTAGAAATGGATATTTTTTGTTTATTAAAACAGGTAAAAATTATAAAAAATCATAACAAATGATTTTAAAGTAATTTGGATTAAATTATGAAGTTTTGACTAACTAAAAAGTTAATTAAATCAAAACAAGCCGATTTAAATAATTTAGCAACGCTTTTGCGGCACTTTTTCAACTACATCGAGTTTAATGGTTTTAAACTTGATTATTCTTATCCAAATCTTTGGTAAACATTTCCAAATGATAAATGAATTATTTTAATTATAATTTGGAAGTTTGAAATACTTAACCTAGTTTAAGAAGCAGCTGAACGCAACTAAACTGAGTATGTGGAAATCACTAGTACGTTTGTTCCACCTCTAAGATCTGTAATGATAAATGGGGTACATAACTAAGACAAGGGTTGCAAATCCTAGTGGACTAAACTTAATTGGCCAATGTTTATTTATTTGGGTGAGGATTGGAATAGATCGAAAGGAAAGTCTAGATACTCTACAATGATATTTTTGAAGATTTAACTTTAATAAGATTAATGTTTTCCAATTTTGAATTAATTGGATTTGAATGGAAATAATATTCATATACTTAGTATTAAATTCTGTAAAAGAAACCCGTACTATTGCGGAATTTAAAAGGTGAACATACCGTTATTTCCCCCATAGTATTTGTTGAATATGGAAATTAATATTGAACATAAGCTGATATAATTTCTTTTCAATTCTTATACTCAATATTAACTGGTTTTAGTTTGTTGTTAATTGTGTCTTAAATAGACCTACTGAGAAGTTAAATTACATTATTTTAACTCATTTAAAGTTATGTTTTGAAATAGGGAGTAATTACTGAGAAATCTTTTAATTAAGTAATGAGATAATATTTAAACGATTTTCTTAAGTACAATTAAGAAGAAATCTTCATTAAAATTTGAATAATTCTTTGTTTAAAAGATGATTTGAAATGGGAAAGTAAGTGTTAAATAATTAATAAATCTTTTGATCAAAGTTAAATAAACATTGTTGAAATATTTCCCTAAATCAAATGTGAGGTCAAGATTTAGTCTTTGTTAAGATTAATGAATCTTAGTTTAAAGGTTAACTGGAGCGAGTTTATAAATTCCTAAATTAAGGTACTAATGGTTAAGGATTTTATTTAAGTCAATGAAAGGTTTTGATTAACCAATTTAAGATGGAAGAGACTTAAATCATGTATTTCCCTATTGTTTTTTAAATGACGCTCGTTATTTGGAAAGACCAGGACCAGATTTGAGTCCGAAAACCATTTCGAATAATGATACGATGAAATGAAGCAAATGAAAATATTAAAAACGATGGTTGAAGACCAGATATCTTCACAGTGAAAGAACTACTTATCGATGTCTCGAGTAGCTCTATAACACCCCGCATTTTTAATGAAATTAAAAATGTGGAAATATGTATGTATATTATATACATAGATTTATTTACGAGAAAAATTAAATAATGACAATAAAATTGCATGTAATAAGTTCATGAAGTGAAATGAAGGAAAAAGATTAATAAAAGAAATTAAATGCAATATATGAAATGCGAAGAAATGCTTGCGAACAATTAAATAGAAATAAAAAGGAAAATTTGAAGAGCTTCAGGAGTTTGGTCACGAAATTAGCGTCATTGCGTTCGTAGCGATTTTCTAGTCAATTTAGACCTATGGTTTGCAGAAAATCGATTTAGGATGAAAAAGATATCTTTTAATTAAATATTGCAACAAAACCAGAAAAAAAGAGGAATGAGAAATGAATAATGGATACCATTGTCCTAAGTCTTATTTACGAAAGACTAAGTAGACCAGCTGGTTAGAGCATGTGACTTGCATACAAGAGGTACAAAGTTCGATCCCTGCCAGCGCCATATTTTTATTTCAGGGGAATGGCTAAAAAGTGGCCTAGTGTGAACGCAGTTCAATTAAAAAAGCGGTTTTGTGCGAAAATTGTTAATTGGAAAGATAGTTAAAAAGAAAATTAAATAAATAAATATGACATGTGGGTGTCAACACCCCTGCTGCTACGCATCATGTTGCACACATGGCACATTTTTATTGGTTAATGACGATTTTTGAGTTTTAGGGCTGACGTGGCCTCTTCTGTTAGCTGAGTGATGTATCTTTTTAATCTAAATGGTTTATATGAATTCTAGTCAGATCTAAAGGCCCGAATTCACTCACTACAACAATATAAACATACCTAGACCTAAACCTAATTCACAATACACTAATTCATACGCCTCCATGCTGCCGCAACCTAAGCTAGTCTTTCTTCTACACTAAAGCAAGTCCAAATAGGAGTAATTCATATTGGAAGATATGAATAGAATTCTACAACAAGGGTTTAGCTAATCAAATTCAGAATACAGAATTCAGATCTATTTCTCTTCGTCCACAGTGAGTCCATGTTGCTTTCACAAATAATTAATTAAAAGTAATTGGGATAAGTTTGTGGATTGGATTTTATGAACATGACTGTGAGATGAATCATATGTTTAATTAGATCTATTTTATGATGCCAGTTCTTATGTTTAATTAGATCTATTTTATGATGCAAGTTCATATGTTTAATTAGATCTATTTTATGATGCTAGTTCATATGTTTAATTAGATCTATTTTATGATGCTAGTTCATATGCTTAATTAGATCTATTTTATTATGCCAAGATCATATGCTTATTAGATCTATGCCAGTTTATATGCTTATTAGATCTATTTTATGAGATCTATTTTATTATGTCAGTTCATATATGCTTATTGGATCTATTGTTCTATGCCAGTTCATATACGATTATTAGATCTATGTTATTATGCTATGCCAGTTCATGATCCATATGCTTATTAGATCTCTGTCATTGTTCTAAGCCAGTTTATGTTCCATATGCTTATTGGATCTATGTTATTGTTCTATGTCAGTTTATGTTCCATGTGCTTATTGGATCTATTTATTATTCATACCCAAAGTCTACATTCCATATGTTATTGGTCTATTTTATGCGGTACGCCAGTTTTGGTGCTTGAATTATATGTACAATAACATGGGAACGTTGTGGGAAAAGATTGGGGAAATAATTGAATAATATGTAATTGTCATAAATTGGTTTGTAATCATGTAATTGATTTGTGGCATGAATTGGTACAATTTGTATACATGGGGTTTGGCATAGATTGTTAACAACAATGAACACAAAGTAATTTGGGAATAATTTGGCATGACATGTATACGTAAGATTATAGGCCTAATTTAGATTAAAATTATAATCATAATTTTAATGAGGGATTTTGGGTAATTGACATAATTAGCCTGAAATTGGCATAAACTGCAAATAAATAAATTGGCTAAGATAAGCATGCTGAGACACGAGGTTAGACTCCATTTGCGGAGAAGCCTACCCGGAACCAACCGGCCTAACCAGCAACGACAAACAGTCAGTTTAATGTGAGAGGTCGTAGGCATAACTAAAAGATGCTTAGACACGAGGTTAAGTCTGGCTTGTGGCAGAAGTCTGCCCGGTACCGCCCGACATATCCAGCGGCCACAAGCAATTGATTGAGTGTGAGAGGTCTGTGCATTAATAACTAATTAATGCTGATCAAAGATGAATATGATATCTAAAACATGTTAGGTGGGTGGGGTTAAGTTAACCTGTGTAAGATGACAACTTAACCAGTATTTACATGAATAAAGTGGAAAGGGTTAAGGCAAGCTTAACCAATAATACATATTGATTTGATAAGTGGATGGGGTTAAGTCAACTTGGCGGATAGACATGATAAGACATGTAGTAAGACATGGGAATAGAAAAATGGTTAAGTGGGTGACATGTGTAGCATGTATTGCATGGGTAGCATGTATAACATAAATAATGAACATTTAACCAAGATAAGGCATGGTAAGACATGGGTGGCATGGATGACATGTGAACATAATTAGAAGCACTTAACCAAGGTGAAACATGTAAGAAGACATGGAAATAAGAAGGGGTTAAGTGGGAATTCCTAGTGGGGACCAAGCTTAGGAGGGAAGCTTGTGTCAAGTGTGTGGACCCTTTTCAACCAGTAACCTATTCTGTATCTATGTGAGCTCGAACTAGGTCGAGGACGGGACACGCTTACTGGGTTTGATTATAAGAGGTCAATAAAGAGTTAGCGGTGGCAGTGCAAGTCCAACGGAGTCATGTACGGGCATGGGTACGGGATGGTAGGTAAGACGTTGTTGCATCGTGTAGGTATAAGCCGTGCATTTTTAGCAGTATCGGGTTGCCACTTTAGGGAGTGATACACCCTATTGTGGGACCATCACGGGTATCTACGACTTAGGGAGCCAATTGAATGGGGAGGGTAGTGGTACAACTAGTGGAGATAGGAGCAGGCGGCACCTATGACAGCAGCTAGGAGTACAACTACCATACTATGAATAAATGTTGTAATTAGAATTGGGAGGGCAATGGGTAAACTAGTGGAGGTAGGAACAGGCAGCACCTACGATAGCAGCTAGAAGTACACGAAACTACCATTATTATGATTAGTAAGAGGGATCAACTTCCAGTATGGGACTAGTAATGGTGTGGTGTAATTAGCAATGGTGCAATGTAGGAATTATCTTTTAGTGATTAGAAGCGTAATCAATGTTATATCTTGTTCACCTTGTTCACCTTATCATATCTGTTTATGTTACAGTCATTTCTTATATCCAGTTTATGTCTTATCCTGTCACTTTACTAATTATATAGTTAAAGTCGTTGGACTCGCCAGACTTTATGTCCGACCTCGTTTTGTTTCGCCTCTTTTCTTTCCTCCCCCTTCCAGGTACTCAGGGTGGGATTAATGGAGCTTCACTCAGATTTCTTTCTTTCTTTTTGCTGGAAGTGCTGAAAATAATGCTCAACTTTATCCCTTTTTCATATGGCTATTTGGAGTGGGATTATGCTTTTTTTTATATACTCTGATAATAATTTGTCCAAGATGGATATTTGTGTACTTGACTCTAGTATTGGGTTTTGATGTTGTAACCAAACTATGTTCAGTTTGCGCTGCAAATGAAGTTATTTTAAATTTTGAAGTACCATTTTATATTTGTCTTATGATGTTCTGTTCTATACACTCATAATGCTCCATGAAAGTTAATGCATTCCCCTTGTGAGTGACATTAATGGACGTAGGGTGTTACAAGATCTCATTACGAGGTTATTTATAGTAGTGGTCCGGACGTATTTGGAGAATTTTCGAATTTGCAAAGGCTTCTCTACTTTATTGAACAAGGAATAAAGCGCCTTTGTTTTAGTTTAGTCCCAGAACGAACTTGTATGCATCGTATGCCTTACATTACATTTTATAGCATAAAAATTGATCTTTACTATATATATATATATATATATATATATATATATATGGTGAAGAAGAAACTATTCCCTTAACATAACACCCTTCTCTGAGACACGCGAGCTTAGAGGTTATATATTGGCAGACATCAGTTATCTATTATGAATTGGCAATGTGGCTTGCAAAGTAAAATGAGCTATGGATGATCAGAGCATGGCTTTAGTTAAAAGCGAAACTTTGTGCAACATGACTTCGTCAATCCTCACATCCCAAAAATGGCTGAAACTTGAGAATGCAGCTAGGTTATGGGGTTTACAACCTTTAAGGTATGACCATTTCCTTCTAGATATTTTTGAAGTGGTACAATAGTATATAGCCGAGGTATTTTACTTATGTGGTGTGTGGCTATTACAAGCACTTGGTTAAAGGTTGGTAACGACAGGAAGGTGGCATACTCGTGACAGTTAGTTATCCAATGGAAGGGATAAATCGACCTTGTGTTGGCAGAGAGCCAGTGGGATTCTCGTGACGTCCTTCTAGAGTTGTACCCATTGGATAAGAAAGTTCTTTTGTTTGGTCATTGTTGGAAATCCAAATGAAATGCAATACATGCCCTTATGATTTCATTTTGTATAACATACCAGGAGATGGTAGCTATAGTATGGAATTTACTCAATGTAACAATTCCATGCTAAGATTGATAAATTTGTTTGCGAAATATTTTCCATACTATGAAGTAATAATAACATCAAATGATTTTACATACCAAAGGAATTTTTGGTTATCATAAGGAGAAACCTCACCCAATGTGTGCAATTCATTATGTGTGTGCCGCGATACCTTATGATAGTTTCATTTTTCCAAAAGCATATACAATTTTGTGCATAAAGACAATTATTTTTAAGTTCTCACACCAGTCCCATGACTGACCCAAAGTTTATTATTTCCTTTACTAAACTTCGGGTGCTCTTAATTCTACATGGATCATCCTAGTAGTCAGGTTAGCAAAAAGAAAAGTTGGAGCAATAGTATAAAGCACTTTTTGAGTTGGAGCTTGGAGTTGAAATTTGAGCATTTGGGAATTCACTCTTTGAAGACCTTAGTTATTTCCACTATGAAATTTTGTATTCTAGTAGTATTTATGGACATTTATAACTGTCCAGGTTGAAACTTAACTCTGATTATGTAAAGATTTCCAATTTATAAGATTAAGTTCGATGATATATAAATTTTATTCCATTCATGTAAGGTTATTTTTTGTTCTATTTTCTATTATACCCTGACTTATCGGGTTTGTGGCATTTAAATCTTTGGTACATGAAGACCGAGCATGTATTAAGTATCGATTTTCAAGGGCCAAAAATTTGATTCGTCACTTGATAATCCGAGGAAACGTACTGTTTTTGGTCGGATATGTGTAGGTTATTATAGATTCAAAATACATGGATTTTCGGGTAGTCACATATTCCGACCATGAATTAATATTAGAATTCAAGTAGTATAATTATTTCTTTTTCATAACAAAGCATTTGATTTTGGTAGATGTATTTATAGCTGGAAAAAAAGCATTTGGCTTTCGTAATAACATAATACTTTGTGTACATTTGGTTTTTGAAGACAATCATGTGCACATCGAAATAATTATGTCTAAGTCCAAAGTTATTTTAATGGCATTTATAAAGTTTATAGTAAATCTGTTTACCATATAACTCATCTAGACATTGTTTATCTGAGTGAATATGCATGTGTTCATCGATAAATAAAGTAAATTAAAGGTAAAGTGACAAAGCAGCATTCTGTGTAGCTACATCATGGTTCAGGCATGCACAGTAGCTATTTCATTCATTCATGTTATTTAGTATAACATGTAATACGACATGTACAATGTCTTTTATATATAATTTTACGTGGCATTTAATTATGGCATTCATTTTTAACATTTGTTATGGTGATTTATTTGTGATGTCTCATATCATCCTATTTATTAAGGTAACATCATGAATGTAACTATATACATAAGTAAAAGATTAAAATAGTTACAATTCAAAAATATTGTGCCATAATTATATTTTTTGAGATTTTTAAATGTCATATAAACCTAAAGCATTTTCAGAAGTGTTTATAACACCCAAAATATATTTTAGAAATAAACTAAAATATATTTTTGGTATTTCTTTGCAAATGTTAATATCTTATATTGAACTAACTGAAATAACATGTCAACAATGTGACCTCTCTTATTTGGGTGGTTTATGAAAATATTTGGTAATTATGTGTAGTTATTCATGCGAGTATTAGCTGACCCAAAGGAAGACTAATATTTGGGTTAATCACTTATAGATGTGTGATGACAAATACATGACAATTATAAGGTTTTACGAGGGAATAATCAAATGTTGTAAAGGAAGATTTTATTTGACTTGAATTCATTATCAGTGTTTTATCATTACAACAGGAGTATCACTTACAGTTAATATTACTGTCCAAAGACTTGATAGTAATGTGTACTATGTATCTTGAGAAAAGACTTGATAGTTAATATTACTGTCATTCTTTACTTTATTTTAGTTCATCTTTCAGTTAATTTGACTAAAGTGTCTGCTAATTTTTAATTATTTTTATCTTATTTGGGATTTAACTATAAGGATTTGTAAGAGAGCATATTGTTTGTTCTTTACTTTATGGACATAGCTTTTGTAATTCGGACGGTAAGAACTAACCCTACTATGATTAGATGTTCTTATAATGTTATGAAGAATATTAAAGGTGGTATAATTCAAAAGGCAAGAGTTAAATGATCATTAGGTAAATATTTCAAAAGTTTTCAAGAATGTGCTATAAGTAATGATAACTTTTTTTGATAAGTTATCTACTGAGAATGGAATTTTTTTGTGAAAACTATAAGGAGAAACAAGCACTCTTTGTGATGCTAGATTCCATTAATTCATAGTAAAAGAAATATGAGTGAGCACTGTATAGAAAAATATTGCTTCAAAAGTTAAAGTCATTCAAATTATTGTTATTTCTAGATGCTATCTCCAGTGTAATCATTTTAAGATTAATATATTTTTAAGAATAAGATGTCATCATATTGAAATAATTTAGCGCTTTGGTAATCAGAAGAGAGATTGAAGCTTATAAGATTGAAAGTACTTATTTGAAATACATTGTAAATAATTGTATCAATAAAGATAAAGAAGTCGCTGGAGACCTAAAAGAAAAAAACAACATACAAATATATTTGTAGTTGTTTCTTTAATGAGATATACGGACATATAAAGTAAAGTATACTAGATGTTTCAAAGTCATTATTATGATTTTAGCTATATTATTTGAATTTATTTGATATTTTTAACATAGTCATTTAGACAGAACCGCTTTCTATTTCTAATATAAACAAATATAGTTATTATTGTACATTTAGATATAATAAGTATGATTAATGAACAAAATTCAAACATTTTCTTTGGAATTAAACCTTCTAATTTTTAAATTATAGCTTATATCAAGTTGTATTAAATACGGTTAATACTAATTTTCAAACATTGATTTGGTGATAATTATGATTATATGTTTTACCTTAATAAATAATTTAAGATTGGGACATTGAAGATAGCAAATATCTTGCTAACATTATAAGCAAGTTAAATGTCATAGTTTTATGAACCCACTTAGGGAAAGTTTCAAGATGGGAAATGAAATAGTTTTTTGAAGATGTTGTCTTTAAGGGGGGGGGGGGGAGAGAAATAAAGTATGATCATTGTCTTCGAATAGAACCATTATTTTTGATTCAATTATAGTTGCTTCTTTGGCTAAAGTTTAGGGTTTGTTTTCTTTCATTAAGAAGAAGTAAATTAGGAATCATAATAAGATAGTGTTAAAAAATCCCTTAAGTTAAGGTTACTATTTTCAAAAAGACTAACTCAACAACCTCAAAGTGTAAGGTCACTAAGGATATCCACTTGTAGAGGAAGAAATACTGTTCTAGTTGACTATGCGGTAATTTTTTTTTCATAAAGATGAATAATGGATTAGTGAATATGACTCTATGTACTTACATTAATCCATATAAGGTAATTTAAAATGTGGACCTAAGATATAAACATATAGTTTAATCTATATGGATAATAAAGTTTGAAATTTATACTCTAACTTAAGTAACAATATTATTGATTGTGAATAATTATTCAAAGCCAAAAGGAATTGAGTGGGTAATATGGAATTGTATAAGACATTTTTATTGAAAAGATCATTCTTAAATAAATTTGTTTTCTTTATGAACATTCTCTTTAGATTTATTAGATGACTTTTTAGAACTGCTTTGGAGCTTATTGCATCTTATACTTTCGAGCAAATCTGATGGACATTAAAGTCATGTTTTTTGATGAAGACATTGATGAAAAAACTTAAGGATCTCACTTTCAAAGTATTCTTTTGTATTTGGGATTCAAATACACCATTATTATTCATAGGGTGATATTTGAATTATCACAAAAGAATTGACAGATAAGTGCCTAGAAGCTTTGGTATTCAAACTGCAGTTAAGTTGATTCTCTTTTGCTTAAAGAAGCAAATGTTAAAATCTTTGAAACTAAAGAAATGCAAAAAAATCCCCATGCATTTGCAATATGGATTCTAATATATACTAAAATACATTCATATATGGATATACGTGCATTATTTGGAAGATACCTTACTGGTGAAGTGGATCACTGATTAATAGTCAAAATGGTTATGAGACATCTCTAAGGAACAAAATAAAAGATTGTATGCTCATAGATAAAAGATTGGATTGATTGGAGATCATAAAGAATTACGATCTGAATATTTTGGATGTCATTACTACAAAATATGCACTTTAGGCAATGGTAATATATTTTTATGAGTGAAACTATATAAGGAAAAGTGTCATTCAAACACTTAAAGCTTCCATTAGTTTGGAAATATCATTTATGCTTTTTTTATATGGCATCCAAAATGAAAAATAATAATGAAATTTTGACACATGACTCCGGTTATTGATAAAGAATTGAAAGACTAAGTAATATTATGATAATAAAGAACATATTATTTTCCGATAAGGGAATACTGCAGAAATATATTGTAATTCATAGAGCATGCTTTAGAAAATTCCATTATGGCGGACCCGCTTACCAAAATATTATCACCCAAGGTCTTCTGTGAACATATAGCTCAACTAGTTTAACTTTTATGTAAGGATATTTTGTTCAGAAGGAGTTTGTATTTGGTATCGTTGTATGACTCGTTACTCATTATTTTGGTTACAAATATATGTACATCAATTTCTTTTTCCAATCAGAAATAAAATAATAATTTTTTCTTAGAACTCAGTTGTTCAAACTTTAAATGTTTTGATCTCACTAAAGAAGGACTAGCTGAAAAACATGTATAGATCACATTTCATGCAATTTCCATGCTATGCATCCATGATTGATCTATGTCATTTGATTGTACTGATATACCTGACCATTGATGGGTTTAGTTATGATAAATATAACGAATGATGCTTTGATCCTTTGTCGGTACAGTTAATGGGCGAGACTGTTTTAGATACACTATTTGTTATAAATAGCAAATTTTAGAGATCATAAGGTGAAACATATTTTTAAAGGTTATTTTATATATGACAGGGGGGAACTATTGGAATATTTCAACAATTAGGTCACATATGTAAAATAAAATATGTTACGCTATTTTGAAGTAAAGCCTAATTGAAGTGATTTAATTTTAAATTAAATTTAAGAGGCTTAAGGCCTGTATTATCGTGATGACCACCCCGTACATCCTGCATCAAACTAAGGAAAAAATGCACTGTATGACGTGCCAGGCCGATATGGGACGATCATCAGGGTAGAATAACTTGAAAATATAACCTATTGTATAACTCACAGCACATGGATAATATATAATAATAATATATGCAACAGGATATAGTAATGAAGCATAACTAAACCGAGAATCAAATTTCAATAAAACCATAGAATCTTGACTACAATACTTCTCAGTACAAGAATCTCTAAATACATTATGCTTCACTACATCCCTCAAAATCTCAATAACATAAACACACAACGGAAATAGAAAACAAAATTCTAAATAGGTAGTAATAGTATGCCAGCCTCCTGCTCGTCACCACACAACATCAACAACACCAAACCTGCTACCTGTTACTCATTCTAATCATCAACAACATTGATAAACAACCCAGGTAATAAGAGGGAAACACAAAATCTTGATTCAGGCAATAGTCTTAGTGAATGATAAAATAGATAACAATAGTTACATAGGATAAATATGAGTATAAGTGGATCAACCGTCCAATCTGTCCAACAATCAACATGTTAACATGTGAAATCCATCCATCACATGTCATTATAGAATAGGAAAGGAATACCCCCAATATCGATTCTCTTTGACATCGTACTATGATAGCCTACCCAAAGGAAAATAGAGAAGAAGACACACAATAAACCATAACATCCATAGCATCCAATATCCTAGTTATCACCGTCTACAGCCGTAAATTCATCGATAATTGAACTTTCTTTCAACGATCAAAAGGGATAATGGAAAAACCCTGGTTCTAGAAAAACTACCATACGCCATCATGACTCGTATGTTTGTCGTTTCCCATTCTCAAAAGCTAGGCCCATCATAACATCCCAAGGTACACAATCTCACTTGATCCTAACGGACGTCCTCACAATACCCTTGCTTTGAGCTGGCTAGAACACTTTGATTACCGACGATTTCTTGGTACATCAAATCTGTCAAGCCTTTCATCTCGGCGACTCAATTCATTCTCGAGCCATTCCATTATCATCCACGATTGACTTACATTCTGTCAATCCATCATCATACTGGATCGTATATTGAATCACGACCAGTTTCACATAAATCCGGCTCCGACCACTCCATCGCGAGTTCACAATCGAAGCACCATCAATCTTTGAGTTGCACACCATCCATATAAATACCATTACCAACCAAACTTCACCAACAACCCTAAGGAACCATCACAATCGTTCCCTTAAAACCACGACTCTCCATTCGTCCTCCTCATGGGTCGGTGCTGACCCATCTACTTAGCAAAAAAATTCTAAGTAATTATCCACCGTCCATCCTTGCCTCGAGTATATATCTCTGGTCCAATTTCCAAGCATTTCAACCTTCCTATAGTGATTTCTGTCGGTCCATCCATATCTCAGGCAATCTGCCTTCGACTCAATCAAAACAAACTCCGAATGACATGAAAATTCACCAGTAGCTTCATTAGATTAGCACGATGCCACACTATCAAAATCAGTGCAATTCGACCCATCCTCATGGGTCGATGCTGACCCATGCACTTAGTGCATCTTAGCATGATATTTTTTCGTTCCCCACTCCCTATTCTTCTAGAGCATCTCCGCCAAGTTTCATTTGAATCTGATCATCTGAACCTCCGATTTGCTCTATTCTTCAATCCTATGATTCCGCGACAAACAATCAAACATACAAATCAAGAAATGTAATCAATTCAATCAAAACAAATAAATATTCACAATACATGATCATACAAACATGAACAAATTTCAATTAAAACATAAACATATCACAATTATGAGATCTAGCATGAGTTGTATCTAAACATATGAATAAACATGATTAATCTAACAATTATCCGATTAATATGATCAAATTAGGTTTCCTAGGGTTTCTAAATCTTATTTGAACATATATGATCAGATCTACGGTGATTTTAGCATGAAACATACAAATATGATCCTAATTTACCCATACAATCTGTAGCTTCCGTGTGAGAGAAATTTATCACTCACCTAATGTTTGATTTGATATTGATTCAATGAGATCGGATCTAGACAGCGCTGAAACACCTTGAATTTGATGCAATTTGATGTGATCTAATCACCTTTCATTTTGATCCATCCTCTAGATGCAATCTTCAGTGAATTGGTATGAAAAGAATGGAGAAACAGGGTTTTAGGTTGAACCGGAGAATCACAGTCGCCCAATCTAAAGTTTAGAATAAAGAGAGTAACCCTAATCTTCTCCCCAAGTCCCCCTATTTATATCTGTTGTTCCTAGGTCTAATGGGTTTGGCTAACCAGCCCATTAGCTGCTGACCAGGCTACCTAACTAGCAGCTAAAACTTAAAACAACGATTTCTCCCAAATGGCTGAACCAAGACATCATGTAATCACTCTACGGAATCGTAAATGGCCATTTTGATCCAATGAGATCGATCTCAGCACATGATTTGATCCCTATAAAAAGTTATAGCCCAAACAGTAAACTCAAGGGGGAAAATGGTCATACCTGAACTTAGTAAAAATCATGGACATGTCTCACATCCACAAAAACAACATATCAAAATCTTAGAATGATCCGATCACTAGAGAATAAAATATAATTATTTTACGATCGGTTGATACGTAAAATACGGGTGGTTACATTCTCCCTCCCTCTAGGAATTCCACCTCCGAAATCCTAAGAAAACACGAGCAAACAAGGTATTTTGTATGCCTACCATCCAAGAACAACCATTTTACCATGCAATCTAACATCCAACAATCCATGCATCTAAAATCCTATCTTATCATGCGAAACGTCTAATAGCACAAGACACAATGGCACAAGTAAGACACGATAACTAGGACATACCACCCAAAGAGTTCTGGATAGGTCAAATTCATACACTCTTCTGTTTTCCACGTGCAATCGTCATCGTTCTTTCTCCATTGTACCTTGACTAGCTAAACAACCTTCCTTTAATGTTGGTTCGTGTCACTCCCTACGATACAAACCAGCTTACGAGGCCTAGAAACTTCGGGCTCGACTTCAAAATATTACCGTAACATTCGAGTTATGTACGAACTTCCGTAGAAACGATACATGGAAACATTATGCACACTCTCCATCTTCTCAAGTAAATCCAATCCATAAGCGAGCTTTCCAATATGCTCGATAATCGAAAACATCCCAACAAACATTGGTGCTAACTTCCCTTTCTTCCCAAAATGAACAGTGTTTCGTAGAGGTAAAATCTTAACAAATATCAAATCTCCGATTTAGAATTCCAAATCTATTTTTTGCCTATCGACATAACTTTTATGATGATCCTGGTATGCCTTCATTCGTTGCTGAATGACTTTAATATTATCCGTAGTGTAACAATCCGAATTCCGGCATAATGAATTTTTTTTAAAATTCTAATCTATTGAAACCCGTGTTGGTTTGCCTAGTATCCTGCAGAAAAGACAAAGATAATAAACATATTAGAGCTCAGAAAACATCTCACAACGGAATGGAATAAAATATATTATAATCATAATATAGCCTTACCCAGATAATAATACTGCCTAACCAATATCCAAAGCTATCATATCTTTGCTACAAATCTAACCTGCGATTATGTTATGAGGAGGGGGTCAGAACACAAGTTCTGGTGACTGGATTTAAACTACACATTTTCGATAACCCTACATATACCGTTCAATTACATTTTCTTATTTATTAGGCCACTTGGGTTAAAAACACTCAAGGCTTACACACGCATCATACCCATCTTCTCCCCAGTAGATTAACCTAATACAGTATATATGTAACTACCCCCAACATTAAAGTACATCCCATGGTATCCCACTCGCACGGTCTCCGCCGTAACGCTATGGAAATATACGCAGTCCCTCATCCTATGCCGGAGCGACGTATGAATCTCTATATAACAACGCTAAGTTCTGCATAGAACTGCCATCGCCATGCTATGTAAGCGTATGGACTGCCGCCTTTGAACCATTTGATTGAATCAGATTCCATCAGAATCCATCACAGAGTAATGACCTAGAGTCTACGATACACCACCCGGAGCAGGCATGCATATACCTAGACTTTCTCACTTACGTATCGTTAATTGTACTCGATGCCTCAACCTCGATGATACGCCATATGGAAACAGTATGCATGTATCCGCACATGTTATCTATTGTACACTGAGTTCCGTAACATGGCTATATCAAATACACGGAACTCGGTCGGGAGCCTTTTCAGATATCTATATACACAGATGTCATGGTCTACGTTTTCATAGTGGTTATGGTCCCACCCAACCCCTCCCTCAACTAGTGAAAGATAAGAAGAATTGAGAGCTAGTGACATGGCCTAGAAAAACAGCAAAAAATAAATCCCAATTTGCCTATCCCTCACCCAAAGCCTTAATAGTATGAGGTCGACGGTATATTGGTTTAGCTCTCCATCTTTCCGCATCACGCATCACGCATCACCCTGACTGTCGATGGCTGGTACCCAATGATTACTATCAATCAGATGGTTAGACCTGCCTAAGGCAAAAAGATGAGATGGTCGTAACCCGGCTAGTCATAAGGAAACAGGTTTATCAAATCACCTATGCCACCCTACAGTCTTCTGACTTCCCTTATTGTGGCGGTCAAGGTATACTTACAGGGTAGTAACGCGCATATCTAACCTCTACGACCATAGCCTAAACGTTGTCACCGCACAGAGGACTACCAGGAGTACTCTCTACATCCCAGGAAGCCGTGTGATTCCCCTTCCAGTCCTTCGGAGCTAGCAGAATATCAGCAAAACAAAAAACAGAACAAGTAGAATAATCAGATGGATGTGCGCTCCTCTTGTGCCCCATGGCACCACGATGATCTACCCCGTTGGGTTATTCACCTTTAGACATACAGACCAGTCCAAGCGCCTCAGCTTAGCATGTTATTAGACCCTATGTCTAACCGGTTAGTTACGGGCTTGCTCTACCTGTAATGACCCGCATTCTATGCATTAGAGGATCGTAGAATATTTATTTTGTTCTCATACGAAGTTGTATAGTCGTGTAACTTTGGGAAACGACTATTGGGATCATTTCCCATGTTCATGATTTTTGCCGAATATTAAATGACCGTTTTACCCCTAGCAAATCTTGTTACGCCCATAACTTTCAATTGGCAAGGAGTTTTGACCTGAAACACTTCCATTGAATTCAGATGATGGTTTAGCTTTCCGTAGAGTGGTCACATTAACCAAAGGACTTACCGTTTGGGAGATATGGCTGAGTAAGGTTTAAAAGGTGAAAAACATAACCCATTTTAGGATTAGGGTTATAGGAGGGATAATAGGGTTAGGAAAAACATTTCATTTTAGTTTTTACAGCCGCCACTTTCATCCTTTGAACCCTAGCAATGGCCTCCACCTTCTAAACCACTGCCAAATCGCCTTCTAATCACTAATTAAGAAGATCTACATCAAATCAAGGCAAACCAACACCAAATCAAAGTAGGAGCTACTGTGTTGTACAGGAAAATGCCCCAACATAGTAGAGTTGCAGATCTAAAGTTTTATTTATGGCTAAGGTGAGTGATTTGCATTGTTCTTCACTAATTACGGCTAATTAGGAGTAATTAGTGTTAATTAGCGAAATTATGCATGTTAAAATTCTGGAAAAATATGTAAAAATTCTTAAATATTATTTTAGGTCTCTAGTAGAAATTTGGGTTAATTTGGATATGTTTTGCTAATTGTATGCTTAAATCATGATTAAGGGGATTAAAGGGAAAAACCATAGATTTGGGCATGTTTGATCCAAAATAACTCATATGATTGATGTTTGGATATTTATGGTTGATTATATTTGTTGTTAATACTATTTGGAATGTTAAGTAATCTTGTAGGAAAGTTAGAATGGTTGAAAACGCCGTTGAATGGCGAAAATGGACGATATACGCTCATTGGAAAATGTGCAAGGTTTCGGATCGGATCATAGGGCTCAGATCGGATTGGAGGACCAAGTAAAGAGATTCGAACTGGATCGGAACTTGGCATAAAAAGAGGCTTAGAAAGAAGGAAGGCCATTTACATAGAGCTGGAGTTGGGATCGGATCGGAACGGCAGGAGAGCGTGGGATTGGGTTTATATGGACCGAACCGAAGTTAAAGAGATGGAGCACGAATCAATAGGAGGGGCCTGTATACTATATTCCGAACCGAACCGGAAGCAATATATAAACCGAACAGATTGTTATAAGGCGGAGCTTGAAGGAAACTATGAAGTACCCAAACCGAACCGAGTTGCTTCACCCGAACCGAACCGAGTTGCTTCACTTGAACCGAACCGAGTTTGAACCTCCACTATTACTACGCGACGACTCTTATGAAGATCAACTCCAATTCAACCAAACCCAAGATGCAGAGGAAGTCCAAGTGAGAAGTTAGAACTCAGGATCCAAATGGGAACCAATGAGTTAACTTCCTGAGTTGGATTTTGCTGCAGGACGTGTGCAAAGGGGTTATCGATACCTATAACTTTAGTTCACCACTAAGAGACGGATTAGGGGTTCGTAGTTATAGTTGTACGGGGTTGGACTCCGTCATAGCCCAAAGATTAGGTGACCAAAGTAGTGGATATCATATGCTTTACACACTGGGTGAGAGATGTGAGGATGATTTCTATGTTTGATGTTTGCTATCACCATGTCATGCACACTCCCATATTACTTTTACACTTTGTGTTAGTGTTACCTTAGAGTACTGTACATCTTGTTGTTCTAACTCTTTGGTTGCAGGCCCAGCTTCAGGTATGATTGGATTATACCTGTTATTTTTCTGTTTTGTTGTTTATCGCTCATACCAGACTTTTGTCTAACCCAGAGTTTTATGTCTCTTCTTATTACTCTGGGTGCTCCTAAACGAGCAGACTAGAGACAGGTCAGGTGATTATGCACGAGTAGCTATACCGGAGACGAGCAGGAGGCTCTCACGTATGATATATATATTCTCCCTATGTTGTTGCTGGTCACTACTTTGGGCATTAGTAGTGTACCTTTTTCTTTTTCTTTTGCTTTAGAGACAGTATTTCAAAGTTGTAATAATGTTGGTCTAGATGAAAAGCTGTATTTTGGATTTCCGCTGCTATGATGGTTTAGTTTTCAGCTTATGCATTGTCTCGCTTGTTTTATGTCAAAGCTATGTTATTATTATATTTTATCCCATGTGTTGTGAGACATTTTACAGGTTCCTTGTTAGTTCAAATTCCTTTCTTTTCCTTTCTTTGGCAACTTTCCCGTGCTAGTTGGGCATTGGCACAACGCACTTCATTGGAAAGGTCGGCTGGTGCAGGGCGGGTCATCACACTACCTCATCAGATTTCCAGTTAACTTGGTCATTTGAATTCATACTAACTTCTTATTCAAGTTACCAATTTCCTCTTGCTTATTAATTTCAGTTATATAACTTAACACATTTAAGTTCATTAATAAGCCATCAACATGTTATTCTTATTAGCATATTTCAAATTTTAGGTTTCCAGATTACTTAATTTGTGATTAAGTACAACTATTGCATTTCATAAGTTTTCCCCTCATTTCTCTACTTAATACAAACAACATATCTCAGGTTTCTAGATTTACAAATTACTTAATTATAATTAAGTACAACTTTATCTTATTACATAAGTTATCTCATCTTCTCTATCATTTATTACAACCTAAGTTATAATTTCCACTTGTCCCTAGGACAAGCCTGCCCAGTGTCTTCCTTTTTCCCATTTAGGTTTATTCATAATAGGTTATTATCATTCCCCGTTCATTCCAATTTTCTTACTATTATAGGATTCACTCATTTCCATTAATTTCAATAAATGTCATTTATTTCTATCCTATTAAGTGCATATATTCATATATGTCTTTATGCACCAGACCTCTCACATTAAGCCGACCACTTGTGGATGCTGGATTTGTCGGGCGGTTCTGGGCAGACTTCTACCACAAATTGGACTTAACCTCGTATCTAGGTGCGGTTACAATTATTCTATTTATTGTAAATTTAGGCATATTTGTTCTTTTAAATTTCACAATAATTCTCATTTACAATCTTTTGGCATAATAATATTCTTAAAAAGTATTCATGTTCATTGTAAATTCCATAATTATAACATTTATAGTAAATTCCAACTCAGACAGATGATTAATGGAAAACAGGTCTTATACAGCATTACAACTATTCCTAATTTCACTGTAACTTAAATTACAGTATCCAATTAACACGTTATTAGAACAGGTATTTATACGATAGTAATCCTTTCCACATATTTTAACAAGTTTATACATTTCCTCAGATTTACATTTCAGGAGATTAATCATTTCAGCTGATTTACAATACATATTAATGGGGAATGTCAAATGATAAATATACCATTATCAAAAAGGTATAACTTAAATCCACTCACTTAATAGCTTTCCAATTCATGAATCTGGTCAAGGCCTAGCATTTCATGGCTCTCCTGCTGTTTTTAGAATCTAAACAACCGTGGATTCATAAGTCTCAGACTAACAGAAAAGGGAAAACAGAAGAAAAAATCAAATTAACTAGATTCAAGAATTTACCATACTTTAACAAGAACTCTAGACCCCTATTTGTAGATATGCATTCTTCTCTCCCAAATCCAAAATAAGAACTTCCAAATCCTAGCCACCCTATTTTTTAGAGATATTTGAAGAAGAAGAAAGGCAGAGCCTAGGAATTATTTCAGAATTTATCAGAATAAGACTAGGCTCTGCTAACATATTTATAGGGGTGTCAGGAGAACAATATCCATCGGATTTTAAGTCATATAAATATGAAGCGTACAAGTCAGCAAAAATACATTACAGCAGCCCGCTGGACCCGCCTTAGGTCGACCCGTGGGTCAACCCACTCCCTGATGGGTCGACCCATCCAAGCCGGGGTCGACTCCTTAAGGTCCAGCGGTGCTTTTTCTCTCGTTGCTTCCTGTTTCGCTTATTGCTTTAAATGGTAAATTTTGATTTCCATTCTGATGTATTTCTTTTATTGATTTCATACTTCTATGTCTTTCATTTAATTCTGAATTCCTTATGTACATATTAGTATGCTAACATATAGTTTTCTTGTCATTTTAATTTATTGTCGCTAGAAAAATACGGGATGTTAAATATAGTTTCTCTTATCATCTATGGCCCAAGTACCAACTTCTCCCCATCCTCTAACAAACAAGATGGATAATTACACGGTCGACCGTACAAGCATCATACGATGCCATTTCAATGCTCGGCTAAATGCAGATGGTTTTCCCATGATCCACCAAAGTCCAATACACAAGCTCTAAGAAGGCCTTCTAATGCTCGATTAACCCTTTCAGTTTGACCATCCGTCTGGGTATGATAAGCTGCACTCAAACATAGCTTGTTTTCCAAGGTTTCTTGCAAACTCTTTCAAAATCCACTGGTGAATAACGGATCCCAATTGCTATCTTCGGAATTCCATGGAATCGAACTATCCACTTGATATATAATTCAACCAGCTTCGTTGCAGTCCTAGTTGTTCTAACAAGAATAAATCTTGCAATTTTAGTCAAGATATCCACGACAACTCGAATTCTATCATTCCCCGCCCTTGTCCTAGGTAATCCATCAATAAAATCCATCGACACTTGCTCCCATTTTCTCGTAGGAACTTCCAGTGGTTGTAACAATCCACTTGGCTTCTTCTTCTTGGCTTTAACTAACCGACAGTTCATACATTTCGAGATGAATTTAACGACACCCTCTTCATACCTTCCCAGTAGTAAACTCGCTTCATATCCCGATACATCTTATTACTACCAGGATGAATTAAAGTGACGACATTTCCTAAAAACTTCATCTCTTAATCCATATATACCAGGAACAACCAGTCGCCCATTCTTACGAAGCCAGCCATCTCAATCAACTTTGAAATCCTTCATTTCCTCAGGTTCTACTCTTATCTCTACCCTTCGCTCAATTTCCACAAAATTATCATCTTGCTTTTGGTTTTCACCAATCCTTTCATTGAGAGTCGGTATAATCGATAAGCTAGCTAACATCTCAGGTTCTAATTCACAATGAGGTCTAAAATCAAATCGTCTAAATACTCAAGATGTTTCCATTTCAAAAACATTGCTCCCAAACTCGCATGTCTTCGACTTAACACATTGGCACTGCGTTACCTTTTCTTGAAGTATAGGCTATTCCAAAATCATATGAAGCCAAAAATTCTTATCATCGCTACTGTTAATGATTCAAATCCTTTTAGGAGAAAAGATACTTCAACGACTTATGATCCATAAACATATCAAATCAAACTCCCAACAAATAATGTCTCCAAATATTCAAAGCAAATACTATTGTCGCTAACTCTAAATCATGAGTCGGGTAATTCCTTTCATTCGGCTATAGTTGTCGACTCGCGTAAACTACAACCCTATCCTTTTGCATTAGCACTGCTCCAAGTTCAGTGCCACATGCATTGGTGTATACTATCATCTCCTCATTTCCATTTGGAATAGTTAACAAAAAAGCGCTCTCCAACCTCCCTTTCAGAATTCCAAAGGCTTTCTCACACTTATCGTTCCACATGAAGACTTGATTCTTCTTTGTCAATCCGGTTAGTAGTGCAGCTATCTTAGATAAATCATTGATAAATCATCGATAAAATCCAGCCAAACCAAGGAAACTTCTAACATTCGTCGCATTTTTGGGTTGAACACAATCCTGTGTTGCTGCCACCTTAGCGGGATCCAATGCTATTCCTTGTCTTGATACGACATGACCCAAAAATATCACTTTTTCCTTCCAGAAGTGATACTTCAAAAACTTAGCTCTCAGCTGATGCTTTCGTAAAATTTTCAAAACAATTCTTGAGTGCGTCTTGTGTTCCTCCTCGGCCTTGGAGTAAACTAATATATCATCCACGAACACAAGTACGAACTTGTTTAACCGATCCTTGAAAACTCGGTTCATAAGATCCACAATATACGCTGGCGCGTTGTCAACCAAGAAGGCATCACCAACAACTCATATAATCCGGATGGTGTTTTGAAAGCAGCCTTTGGCACAATATCCCTAACCACTCTCAACTGGTGAAATCCCATCGCCAAATACATTTGGGAAAACACATTTGCCTCATGAATCTGGTCAAACAAGTCATCGATTCTCGGTAATGGTAACTTGTTCTTCTTAGTCACCTTATTCAGCTCACGATAATCCACACACAATCGTAACGATCCATCGACCTTGGTTGCAAACACAACCGGTCTCCTCCATTCGGATACACTTATCCAAATGAATTCCTTACTCAGAAGATCATTCATTTGTACCTCTAGCTCTCGTTGTTCCTTAGGTGCAATCTTCCTAAGAGGCAAAACAATAGGTTTGACTCCATCCACTAAATCAATCTGAAACTCATACATTCGCTGTAGTGGCAACCCTATGGTCTCATCAAACACATCAAGTAACCCTTGTACGATTGGCACCTATGACAACCCATCCGTAGAATCACAAGAGAATATAAAAAACTTACCAGAACTCCATCCTCTGGTAGACAACGTATCACAATCGTTCACCCTTCGACATTCCCGATTGCAACCTCGAGCCTCTCATAATCAACAATAGCTGCATACTTCTTAAGCCAGTCCATACCCAAAATAATCCCAAATCCAGCGAAATTCAAAACAAAACAATCACAAACAAAAGAGCAACTATGACTCGATAAAACTAAACCACGACAAAGCATACAAAGACTAGACGAACACCCTACTAGATTAGTCACAACTAAAGGTCTATCAACAATCTCAGGTTCTAAACCTAAATTGCAAACAAGCTAATTACAGATAAAGGAATGCGATGCTTTGATATCAAACAAAACTCGATCTGAAACATATCTGATAAAAAGCATACCTTGCACAACAACACTCTTCCCTTTCTCCTCTGCAGTCGGACCCCTCGAGGAAGACTGCACAACATCCAAAGCATAGGCTCTCACAACCTGTTTATCCTTCGGTGATTCCAGACAATTCTTCTTCATATGCCTGGGCTTTTCACATTTAAAACACTTCTTTTTCACCTTGGCATTCTTTTCAATCCTTGGAAAGATGACCCTTCTGTTGACAGTTAAAACAAGTAATCTCACCCCTTGGCTTCTTCTAGTCGTTCTTTCCTTGTTGTTGTTGTTTTTGTTTACCATTCCACTTTTTCTTATTATCAACACCTTGTTATGGTTTCAAATCCTCCTTCTTTTTCTCAACAACAACCTCAACATTTTATGGAAACAAGCTTTCCTTCCTCAAAGCCTTCTCAACTAACTTCTCAAAAGAGTCATCAATATAGTCAATCAATTGCTTTGCAATATTCTCATCTAATCCCAAAATAAATTTCTCATTTTATGATAAGGAATCTCAATATATGAACGAGCATACTTAAATAGAGCTTTAAATTTCGCTACATACTCAAACACTAGTCGACCTCCTTGCTTAAACTCAACAAACTTCTTAAACAACATTGATTTCTAGACCATAGAAATAAACTTCTCCTCAAACTTAGTTCTAAACTGATCCCAAGTAATTGGTACTCTAGTGTCTCCAAAGTAATAGAATTCCACCAATCCATCGCTCGACCTTGCAACCATCTTAATGCAAGTTTCTTCTTAGTTGCATCATCAACTCTTAAATCTCTGGAAATCTGAACATACGTATCTAACCAATTTTGAACTTCAACCGCCGATTTTGTCCCAACAAATGGTTTACCACCCAAAGAAGTATAATCCTTGTACAACTTAGCGAAATCCACTTCCTTAGGTGCCTACACAGGAACACCACTATCTATTGCCACTCCTGGAGTGTGCATCCTCCTTGTGATCACTGCCATCTTGGCCTCGAACATAGCAGGATAATCTGGCATAACAGGTGCAACTCTTGATTGGCTCCCCTCGCATGCCCCTCCAATAGCAGGCTCATCCCTAGCAGCATGTCTTGAAGTTCATCGAGTCATTCTTACTCTAAAACGAGAGTCAATTCGCATTAGAGAACGTCGCATTGGCGTTCAAGTGCTTACTAACCTACCATACTATACTATATACTATATAATATAGTAATCATCTAAATAAAATTACAAATACGACTCTCATATGCTTTTACATTCACAAATTTCGGGTAAAATCGATTAACCAAAGCTTCGATAACAAATGTGATGACCACCTCGTACCTCCTGCACCAAACTAAGGAAAAAGTGCACTATATAACGTGCCATGCCGATACGGGACAATTATCAGGGTAGTATAACTTGAAAAAGAACCTATCATATAACTCACAACATATGGATAATATATAATAATAAAATATGCAAGAGGATATAGTAATGAAGCATAATTGAACTGAGAATCAAATTTCCATAAAACCATAGAATCTTGAGTACAATACTAATTGATACAAGATTCTCCAAATACAATATGTCTCACTACATCCCTCAGAGTCTCAATAACATAAACACATAGTGGAAATAGAAAAGAAAAATCTAAATAGATAGTAATAGTACGCCAGCCTCCGGTCGTCACCGCACAACATCAAAGGCACCAAACCTGCTACCTACTACTCAGTTTGCTCATAAACAACATTGGTGAATAACCCAAGGTAATAAGAGGGAAACATAAAACCTTGAGTCAGACAACACTTCTAGTGAACGATAAAATAGCTAATAACAATTACACAGGACAAATATGAGTATAGGCGGATCAACAATCTAATCTGCCCAAAAACCAATATGTTAACATGTGAAATCCATCCATCAAATGTCATTACAGAATAGGGAAGGAACACCCCTAATCCCACTTCTCTTCAACATCCTATGGTGATAGCCTACCCATAGAAAAATAGAGAAGAAGACACACAATCAATCATAACATCCATAACATCCAATATCCTATCTATCATCGTCTACAGTCGTGAATTCATCGATAATCGAACTTGCTTTCAACGATCAGAAGAACTAATGTAAAACCTTAGTTCTAGCTAAACCACCATACACCATCGTGACTCGTATGTTTTTCTTTTCCCATTCTTAACAACAAGGCCTATCACGACTACCAGGGCACACAATCCCACATAATCTTAACGGGCATCCCAACAATACCCCTGCTTTGAGGCTGCTAGAACACTTCGATTACCGATGATTTCTTGGCAAATCAAATCTTTCAAGCCTTTCATCTCGGCGACTGTTTGCGAACAAATTAAACAATTGTAAACAACTGTAAAATCCGTTCGGCTTTCCTAAACAATAAGGATTGTTGTAGAGGGTGTCGAACTCTGGACCAAAAATATTTTAATTAATAAATGGAATCAAGTTATTCCAGGATTTTGATTGATTGAAAACACAGAAAATAACAACAATTAAATAAAAAGAGAGATTTATATAATAAGAGAAAGCAATGAAGGGATAATGACATAGATTGGATTCACACTCATCAATAGCCAACAAATAAATACAGATATAATTCATGTTTTTGTCACACACATGAATCAATGATAATTAGGTTCTTAGAAACAAATAAGTAAATAACGACAAGCATAGCCTATGCAGGAGCTGAGCTCTTAAACAACCATAGACTATCAGGACAGATTCACTAATTAATTTCTAAAACCCTGGAATTATATCTAAATTTGATAATTGTTAGATCGAACACGAATATACCCTGTGAAGGAGCATAACTCTTAAACGACACAGAATATGAAGGTTCAGATCTAACCCTTGATTCAGATCCAGATCTACATGTATAAAGTCCTCATCTATTGGCTATGTGATTCGTGTTGAATCATATCTATTAGCATCATCACCCCCTAATCAAAGGGGATTAGCTAGACATAGCTAAAGAATAAGAGAAAAAGAAACTAAATAACATGAACATAAATAAAATAAAATAACAATTGAGAGAAAGGGGAAAGAAGAGTTTTATTCCAAGAAAAGAGTTACAAAATAAAACTAAGTGTGTTTTCAAATGAAGGAGATACAGTGTATTTATAGCTGATATGACAAAGACTACTTGGCTATTTACACAATATGGGACTAATGATTTAGCCAAAATAACACATAAGCCAGTGTGAACGTAGCTGTAGAGCAAGAGGCCTTGTAAGTGAGCCAATGTGAACGTAATGTGAATGGATTTGCAATTGGCACAGCTTGCGGGCATCAAATGGCATCAATTTCAATTGTTTTGCGCATGAATAGGAACTCCAAAACATCTACAACAAGCTATCTTTATGAAAAGGCATTGGATCATTAAAATATGCGGCAAAAGGTGGTTGAACAGCAATGTTTCTTCAAGCTTTAATCTAACTCTCAAAATCAACACTCTTCATACACCAATTCTTCAAGCTTTTCAACAATTATGTGCATTAATCCATTCATCATAAATAATCTGAAAACACAACTATAAATACATAGTATCAACTATTTTAAATATAAAATAAGATAAATAAGCGGATAAAATATATACATTTGTGTGTATATCAAATATCCCCACACTTATCTTTTTATTCGTCCTCGAATAAACTAAATTAAAATATGTCACACTTTCGTAGGAAACACGATTGCATTTAGCGTATGCAATAAGCCGTTAAACCCCTAGGTGTCCCTAGTAGGATGAGTGTTGTCTCATGAGGGTTTTCAGCGGATACTACCCACAAAATCCAAAGCGTCTTAGGTACGCAGATTAATCAAACAATATATTTAAGGTCTTTCACATTCCAAGGATTTCACCTAACTTCAACAATAACGGTTTAGCCCCAATTGTCCATCCCATAATTGGTGCAAAAATGAATAAAAAAAATTCAAGCTGAATCGTAATTCCTTGATAACACTGTAATTGTCTTGAAGGTTAAGAGCGTGGTGTCAACCAAAGTTCTACACATCGACAATGTGCACCCAATAATTTATTCATATATTTTTTTGAATATTTTTGCACCAATGTAACTGTAATGTACTGGATGTGAGTTATGCATAGATGAAGGAGAATTTTGTAAGTTCTATAAATATTATAGATAAGAGGGCATGTGTATTAGTTGAACTTCAAGCTATAAAAGATAAAGTAATACTAAGGCACATATAAACATGTTTGTTTCCTTTCATCTCCTTAACTACAATCCTCGCTTCCAAGTATGGTATGATGGATGTGGATGGAATGGAAATGAATGCTTTATAGTCAAGAATGACGAGTGACTATTTTATTCTCAGAGGTTCTCTTTATTGCATTTTTTTCTTTTTTCTCTTTTTTTTTTCTTTTTCTTTTTTTCCTTTTTTCTTTCTTTTTTTCTTTTGCATGATGAATGATGAATGGAGATGGAATGGGATGATACCGTGTATTATTTCATTTGATTCCCCCTCCACTAAGCTAATCATAACCAATGCTTCATGAAAGGAAAGTTTTGTGCCCTAGTTACTCTACTTCTATAACCCTAATTCAACACACAAGTCTGGATTAATGTTATATAAAAAGCTAAAAGGAATGATGAGCAAAGTTTCATAAGATAGATAACCCATATAAGATAAGATGTGGTATATGGTTATCCTACCTTAAAACAAGTACGGAGTGGGTGGTGTAATATTGGTATAAAAAGTGACGTTTTTGACCTTTAAACACAAGGTTCTTGAGTATACCAATATAAGATAAACTTGTCGAAACATGGATGTAAATCGACTAAAAACTTGGGCTTGAATAATGTGGGGTTTCGAAGAAGAACGCTACAATGGGTCATTTCTCCTTAATTGGGCCAAGTGGAATTTAGAACTTACGAATTTACAGATTTGAGTGAGAAAAATATTATGCATGAAAACGAACTCAGAAAATCTAACAAACGTAGGTGCAAAATCTTTTTTTTTTTTTTGATTATTTTTACTTGCACATTCTAACATGTATAACAAGGGTTGACACACTTACTCTAGAACACGACTAACGTTTGCACAGTCTCAATCTAGCATCTTAAAAGGACACATTACGACTCAATGAATAAATAATGTTCATTCCCATCATCCAACAATTCAACTTATCAAACAAGAACCAAGGTGTTATTTATGAATTTTAAGTTAGTCCTTGTTCAGTGAATGACCTAGCTCATAAAACTTGATTACTGATGTAATGTAAATTCCCCCCCCCCCCCCCCCCACACTTGAGTGTGACTGTGTCCTCATAGTCGTTAATCAGACATATCTTAGTGAAAGGAAAAAAACAAATAAGAGAATATTTACATATGTACAAAAGAGGGTTAGTGCGTCTTACCGAGTGTAATGTGGCTCATGGAGGACCATGAGCTCTTCCTCTTGGTTAGTATTGGTTCCAAGTAAGGTTTAAGGCATTGACCATTGACCTTATAGGATGATCCATCGGTTGGATTCTCAATTTCTACCGCATCATATGGAAAAACAGTCCGTACAGTGTAAGGTCGTGTCCATCTAGATTTTAACTTACCCGGAAATAAATGCAATCTTGAGTCATATAACAAAACTTTTTGACCTAGCATGAAAGTTTTACGTAAAATGGATTTATCATGAAAAACTTTTGTCCTGTCCTTGTAAATTCGTTCATTTTCATAAGCATCATTTCAAATTTCATCAAGTTCATTAAGTTGAAGCTTCCTAAGTTCACCTTCTTGCTCTAAGTCAAGATTTAAAGTTTTTATTGCCCATAACGCCCTATGTTCTAGTTCAACTGGCAAGTGACATGGCTTACCAAAAATCAACCAATAAGGGGACATACCTAAGTTTGTTTTGAAAGCAGTGCGGTAAGCCCAAAGAGTGTCGGTTAACTTTTGGGATCAGTCTTTGTGATTTCGATTCACAGTTTTCTCAAGGATTTGCTTAATCTGCCTATTCGATACTTCAACCTACCCACAAGTTTAAGGATGGTAAGGAGTGGATAACTTGTGGGTTAACGAATACTTTCTCATGAGGGCTTCAAAAGAACGATTACAGAAGTGCGTCCCGTTATCACTGATTATTGTGCGAGGTGTGCCAAACCTAGAGAAGATATTTTCTTTCAAGAAGCGCACAACAACCTTGTTATCGTTTGTTTTCCTGGTACAGCTTCGACCCATTTAGAAACATAATCTACAGCTAAGAGAATGTAAAGGTTCCTAAAAGAATTAGGGAAGGGTCCCATGAAATCTATACCCCAAACATCAAAAATTTCGACATCTAGAATGGGGTTTAGGGGCATCATATTCCGTTTAGAAATTTTCCCTAAGAATTGACATCGATCACAAGTTTTGAAAAATTCGTATGCGTCTTTGAAAAGGTTGGGCCAGTAGAAACCCGATTGGAGAACCTTTTCGACTATCTTTTTGGGACCAAAGTGACCACCACAGGCTTGGTCATGACATTAAGAGAGAACATTGTGAGTTTCAGGGTCGGGAACACACCTTCAAATGATTTGATCGTGACAATACTTGAAAAGATAGGGGTCGTCCCAGAAAAAATGTTGCAGTTACGAAAAGAATTTGTGTTTATCCTGCTTGGACAAAAAAGAAAGGGTCTGCTTGGTGACTAAGTAGTTGACAATGTCAGCGAACCAAGGATCAATGGATATAGGAAATAGCTGTTCATCAAGGAAATTCTCGTTGATCAAAAGAGAAGAAGAGGGGGCATTTGGAAGACGAGACAAGTGGTCCGCAATAACATTGTCAGATCCTTTTTTATCCTTAATGGTAAGGTCAAATTCTTGAAGTAGAAGGATCCAACGAATGAGACAAGCCTTAGAATCCTTTTTAGAGAAAATGTACCTAAGTGCGGAATGATCAGTATGAACATTGATGTGTGAGCCAACTAGATAAGGTCTGAATTTTTCTAGAGCGAAAACGACTGCCAAGAGTTCCTTTTTAGTGTTTGTATAATTGATTTGAGCGTCGTTCAGAGTCTTACTAACGCAGTAAATGACATGAAGAATCTTATCAATACGTTGTCCTAAGACAGCGCCAACAGCGAAATTCGAGGTGTCACACATGATTTCAAAAGGCAGCTTCCAATTAGGAGAGCAGATGATCGAGGTAGAGACAAGTTCATTTTTAAGACGCTCAAAAGATGAAATAATATCAGAATTGAAGTCGAAAGGAACATCCTTACCATGAAGACTGGTCAAAGGTCGAGTGATTTAGCTAAAATCCTTTATAAAGCGACGGTAAAAGCAAGCATGCCCTAAAAAGGATCGGATGACCTTAATGGATTTGGGAATTGGAAGATTCGAGATAACCTCAATTTCGGCTTTGTCTACTTCAATTCCTTTATTAGAGATGACATGTCCTAAAACAATGCCATGTTTGACCATGAAGTGACATTTTTCCCAATTAAGAGTAAATTATTTATCTTTGCAACGATTAAGAACAAGATCAAGGTGATGTAAACACTCAGTGTAAGAATCCCTGAAGATGGAAAAATCATCCATGAAAACTTCCAAAAATCGCTCGATCATATCAGAAAAAATGCTAATCATGCACCTTTGAAACGTTGCAGGTGCATTATAGAGACCAAAAGGCATACGATAATACAAAAATGTACTGAAGAGACAAGTGAAAGTGGTTTTCTCTTGGTCCTTAAGAGCGATAGGGATTTGATTATACCCGAGTACCCATCAAGGAAACAATAGTACTCGTGACCGGCTAGTCGTTGTAACATTTGATCGATAAATGGAAAAGGGAAATGATCCTTATGTGTTGCAGCATTAAGTTTCCTGTAGTCAATGCAAACACACCAACCGGTCTGGGTGCGGGTTGGGATAAGCTCGTTAGCTTCATTTTGGATCACGGTAATCCTTGATTTCTTAGGTACGACATGAATCGGACTAACCTATTGACCATCGGAAATTGGGTAGATGATTCCATTGTCAAGACATTTAAGGATTTCAGCACGAACTGCTTCTTTCATGATGGGGTTTAGACGACGCTAGGGATCACGAGTGGGCTTGGCATCATCTATAAGGTGGATTCGATGTTGGACTATCGAAGGACTAATCCCCTTAATATCAGCCATGGACCAACCTATTGCTTCCTTATTTTTCTTAAGGATGGGAAGGAGCAATTATTCCTGCTCTAAAGTAAGGTCAGAAGCGATAATGACAGGAAAAGTTTCATTTTCTCCTAAGTAAGCGTACTTAAGATGATTGGGTAGCATTTTGAGTTCAGATTTTGGGGACAACTAAACCGAAGAAATTGGTTGAGGAATAGGCTCAATTGTGAGCGGCTCGACAGGAGTTGAATCAGAGACATTTTCAGGGATATCTTGAAATAAAGTTTCGTAATTCGATTCAATTTCGTTATTCAGATGGTTGAGCTCAAGTTCATCGCCGTGGACAGCATGGGTTTCAGAAAACTGATCCACATAAGAGTTAGGAGAGTTTTCGGTTCTAAAGATGTTTAGCTCGACGATCATGTTACCGAAAGAAAGTTTCATAGACCCATTTCTACAGTTAATAAGAGCATTAGAGGTTGCTAAGAAGGGTCGTCCTAGAATCAAAGGGATCTAGTTTGCAGGATTGTTTACTTGTTGAGTTTCTAGGACAATGAAATCAACTGGAAAGATGAGTTCGCCTATTTTGATCAATACATCCTTGATTTCGCCCACAGGTTTCTTAATTGAATGATCAACAAGCTGAAGGGTAAACTTGGTGGGTTTTAGTTCTCCAAGCCCTAATTGATGGTAGATAGAATATGGAAGCAAGTTAACACTAGCACCTAAGTCTAGCAGGCATCTATCGATTTTCTTGTCCCCAATAGTACATGATATTGTGGGGCAGCCAAGATCTTTGTATTTAACTGGCATTGATTGGGACAAGACTTTGCTTAGAGTTGCCGCTAAAAACACTTTCTTAGGTACTTGTGTATGACGTTTTTGAGTGCACAAATCTTTTAGATATTTCGCATATTGTGGAACTTGTTGAATAATATCTAAAAGAGGAATGTTCACCTTAACTTGCTTAAATATTTCTAGGATCTTTTCTATTCGGTCCTTCTTTTTCTTAGGTCGGAGTCTTTGAGGAAATGGAGCAGACAACTCAGTAGGTAGGGAAACTTGAGTTTGAGGATGGCCTTTGTCAAAAATGGCCTCAATGTTTTGATCTGAGTTGGTCGAATTTTCGGTCGGGTTTGGAAGATTGTCTGGTAAATTATTTGGCTAGACCACATGGTTGTCAATCTTTTTGCCAGATCTAAGAGTCGTGACCGCATTCAAGTGACTAACGTTTGAATCTTGAATGATGTGAACTTAGTTGGAGTTAGGATTTTGACGGTTTGAGGTTTTCATTTCTTTTTTTTAGGATTTGGGAATACGAAAGTGTGGTGTGGGAGGCTGCTTATTCGGGTTTAAGTAATTTGGTTTTGGGTCTTTGGTTTGTTCAGTGAGTTCAATAATTTCCTTTAATTTGTTAGGTTCTACCGACATATTTTTTGTTTGATGGGTTAATTTGAGTGGTAGGCCGGGTTAAAGTTAATTATTTTGTACAATGTGTGGTGATCACTGCAATTCTTTCTATTTTCCTTTTTAGTTGAAGTGTTTTGGGCTATTTAGTCGGCCAGGTTTTCTTTAGTTTCGATTTGTGTGTTGTATTTTCTTGTTTTTGTACTGTGATTGTTTTAGTTTTTGTTTTGAGTCTTCTTAAACCAAAGAATAAAAAGAAGAAAAAAAGAAAAATCAGAAGAAAAAAATATCGTCTTCCTTTTGTTTAATTAGGCTTAGTTTGGTTTTGTTTTTATTTGTTCTCATTTTATTTTCATTCTAATTTTCTTTAAAAGAAATCTGTTTGTTTGCGAACAAATTAAACAATTGTAAACAACTGTAAAATCCGTTCGGCTTTCCTAAACAACAAGGATTGTTGTAGAGGGTGTCGAACTCTCCAACCAAAAATATTTTAATTAATAAATCCAATCAAGTTATTCCAGGATTTTGATTGATCGAAAACACAGAAAATAACAACAATTAAATCAAAAGAGAGATTTATATAATAAGAGAAAGCAATTAGGGGATAATGACATAGATTGGATTCACACTCATCAATAGCCAACAAATAAATATAGATCTAATTCATGTTTCTGTCACACATATGAATCAACGATAATTAGATTCTTATAAACAAATAAGTAAATAACGACAAGCATAGTCTATGCAGGAGCTGAGCTCTTAAACAGCAAGACAGATTCACTAATTAATTTCTAAAGCCCTAGAATTAGATCTAAATCTGATAATTGTTAGATCGAACACGAATATACCCTGTGAAGGAGCATAGCTCTTAAACGACACAGAATATGAAGGTTCAGATCTAACCCTTGATTCAGATCCAGATCTACATGTATAAATTCCTCATATATTGGCTCTGTGATTCATGTTGAATCATATCTATTACTGTCATCACCCCCTAATCAAAGGGGATTAGCTAGATATAGAGAAAGAAGAAGAGAAAAAGAAACTAAAAAGCATGAATATAAATAAAATAAAATAAAATAACAACTGAGAGAAAGGGGGGAGAAGAGTTTTATTCTAAGAAGAGTTTTATTCTAAGAAGAGAATTACAGAATAAAACTAAGTGTGTTTTCAAATGAAGGAGATACAGTGTATTTATAGTTGATATGACAAAGACTACTTGGCTATTTACACAATGTGGGACTAGAGATTTAGCCCAAATAACACATAAGCTAGTGTGAATGCAGTTGTAGAGCAAGAGGCCTTGTAAGTGAGCCAATGTGAACGTAGTGTGAATGGATTTGCAATTGGCATAGCTTGCGGGCATCAAATGGCATCAATTTCAATTGTTTTGAGCATGAATAGGAACTCCAAAACATCTGCAACAAGCTATCTTTATGAAAAGGAATTGGATCATTAAAATATGCGGCAGAAGGTGATTGAACATCAATGTTTCTTCAAACTTTAATCTAACTCTCAAAATCAACACTTTTCATACACCAATTCTTCAAGCTTTTCAACAATTAACTACATTAATCCATTCATCATAAATAATCTAAAAACACAACTATAAATACACAGTATCAATTATTTTAAATATAAAATAAGATAAATAAGCGGATAAAATATACATATTTACGTGTATATCAGCGACTCAATTCATTCTTGAGCCATTCCATTGTCATCCATGATTGACTCACATTCTGTCAATCCAACATGATACTAGATTGTATATCGAATCACGACCAGTTTCACATCAATTCGGCTCCGACTACTCCACAATGAGTTCACAATCGAAGCACCATCAATCTTTGAGTTGCACACCACCATATGAAGCCCATTACAAACCAAATTTCACCAACAACCCTGGAAAACCATAACAATCATTCCCTTAAAACCACGACTATCCATTCGTCCCCCTCATGGGTCAGTGCCGACCGATCTACTTAGAAAAAATTTGATAAGTAGTCATCCACCATTGGTCCTCCCCTTGTGTATATCCCTCCGATCCAATTTCCAAGCATTCCGACCTTCCTGTAGCAACTTCTGTCGGGATATCCATACATCGAGTAATTAGCCTTCAACTCAATCCAAACAAACTCCGAATGACATGAAAATCCGCTAGTAGCTTCATTAGATCACCACGATGCCATACCATCAAAATCAAAGCCATACGACCCATCCTCATAGGTCGATGCCGAGCCATGCACTTAGTGCATCTTGGCACAATATTTTTCGTATCCCACTCCCTTGTCTTCTAGAGAGCCTACACCAAGGTTCGTCTGAATCTGATAATCTAGACCTATGATTTTCTCTATTCTTCAATACTATGATTTTACAACAAACAATCTAACACACAACTCAAGCAACGCATTCAATTCAATCAAAACAAATAACAATTCAATAATGCATGATCATACAAACGAACAAATTTCAATTAAAACATAAACATATCACAATTATGAGATCTAGCATGATTTGATCTAAACATATGAATAAACATGATTAATCTAACAGTTATTCAGTTAATATGATCAAATTAGGTTTCCTAGAGTTTCTAAATCTGAGTTAAACTTATACGATCAGATCTACGGTGATTTTAACATGAAACATTTGAATATGATCCTAATTTACCCATACGATCCATAACTTCCATGTGATATATATTTATCAACTAATGCTTGATTTGATGTAGATTTAACAAGATCAGATATGGAGAGCGCTGAAATCCCTTGAATTCGATGAAATTTGATGTGATCTAATCCCATTTGATGTTGACTTATCCTCTAGATGCAATCTTCAATGAATTGGTATGAAAAGAATGGAGAAATACAGTCTCCTAACCTAAAGTTTAGAATGAAGAGAGTAAACCTAATTCTCTCCCCCAAGTCCCCTATTTATATTTGTCGGTCCTAGGTCTAATGGGTTTGGCTAACCAACACATTAGCTGCTGACTAGGCTGCTTAACCTGCGGCTAAAACTTAAAACAACGATTCCTCCTAAACTGCTAAACCAAGTCCTTTATGTAAACACTCTATGGAATCACAAACGACCATTCTGATCTAATGAGATTGATCTCAGCACCTGATTCGATCACTATCAAAAGTTATAGCCCAAACAATAAACTTAAGGGCAAAATGGTTATACCTGAACTCGGTAAAAATCATGGACATGTTTCATATCCCTATGAATAACATATAAAATTCCGAGATTGATCCGACCATTAGGGAATAAAATATAATTATTTTATGATTGGTTGGTACGTAAATGCGGATCGTTATAAGTATCATGGGCCAATTGTGTAGACACCGAGACATTTTAATTTGTTGAAGGGCCAAATCACAAAATGTCAACTTTATAAATAGGAGGTTGTGGTCCCCAAATTATACAAGCCTTAGGAATTCTCTAACCCTCTTCTATGGAGAGATAATTTCATATCTAGGATTTTTGTCTTTTTGGTAGATCGAACCAAATCCATCATTTCATTAACAATCATTTATGGATTTAGATATTACAATAGTCAACTATGGATTTAGGTATGCTTATATAGACTTATTTATCTGTTCCATGATTTGTTTTCAATTAAACAAATATAGGTAACACATTTAGATGTAGGGTTTCATGATTGATTGTTGCTAAAATTTCATTGAAATCCTAACATCATGGCCTTTTATATTTTTCAATAACTCTGATTTATGCTTTCATGTAGAAATTTACTGTTAAATCAATAGCAATTGATAAGCCACAATATTAGTTCAGATTAATATAACATCATGATTGGATGATAAATCTTTTATAGATGGATTGAGTTGGTGACCAATAATGGCTTAAGGTTGTTTCAATCCAAAACATAGTATGTCTTATTACTTTCTTATTGCTAAATAGATGATGGAAACGAAGAGTATAGGATAAGAAAGGAGACCGAGTATAGAAGAGTGGTACTGTTAATTATCGTTAATACCTTATTTATAGTATTAGCCATATGAATTTTATTTATTAATATATTATACAGTATTATATTGATAACACTAATCCCTTTATATATAAATCCTAGGACAACTGGCATCTAAAAATATTTTAAGAAATAATTTTTGTGTTTTGTATGATATACTTATAAAGTTCATAGATGATCCAATGATATCTTGTGCTCCATGCAGGACGCAATACATTGTCTTATAATGGAAGATTGCCCTACCAAAAAACCATTATCTTATACTTTATGAATTAGAGTGCTTCCTCGCTCACGGTCCAATAAGACCTTGTAACCCTTACAACACATCCCGACAGAGACAACTCAAGTATCGAGAAACATCATTCTGCACATATGCGAGGATGTAACGCACCACCTTGTAGATCGGAAGGGGGAGTCACTAAGAGTCGAGAGGCAAAAAGCGCGGCAAGTGAACACAAAGACAAAAGACCTCTCTAGGGACACCCAATGAAGTCTCCGACGCCTGATTTACTCGGCTGGATTATAGACGAACATTAGGATAAACAAAAGTCCTCCCACAGTGAGGCAAAAAGTCCTCCTATAGTGAGGCGAAAGCCCTCCCATAATGAGGCGAAAGCCCTCCCAAAGTGAGGCACATAAACCCAAGACCTCCTCTCTGGAGGCACCCAATAAAATCACCGACGCTAGAATACATCAGCCTAGTACATTTTGTGCACGGCGCGCCTGCTCTATTGTTGCGTAGCAATAGAAGCCCACATTAATATACTAGATTGCCCGCTCCTTCCTTCGGGCTAAGGCTCCTTGATGTCTTCGGGTGCCTCGACCCAATCTCTATGCCACACTAATGCCAAGAAGAAGGACTAGGCTTCTTCACGGGCTACTTCTTTCTTTGCACTTTTTTGCATTCCCCTCAATTCTTGAGGACGTTGCATTCTTCACAATAAGAAATCCTGTACCATTCGCAATGGGAAGGAGGAACTCGTTCATCGTCATCATATCAGGAAAGAAGGCATGAAGAATAGGGCACTATATGATGTGACAGAATCTATCGTAATGCATGATTACATAAATGAAACTTCCATTGAAGAGAAGAAAATGAAACGCTTCCATAAAAATTCTTGTATAATCGAGAATGAAGTTTTCATTCTGTACATGCCAGAACATAAATTAGTAACTGCATCCAATCTCCGAAAAAGTCCCAATTGTTTGAAACTTTTTGGATATTTTATTTACGGAATACCTATGAATAGGATTAAACCTTATTCCATGATATTTCCATAAGATTCCTCTTTCTTATTCTTAAGCAAGCCCGCGAGAGGGTTTAGTTGATCCATGATTTATGTTTCATCTTTCTTTTCACATCATTGAGTTTATGCTGTTGGAGACAATGTTAGCTGCCCTATTTTTTAATCTGCTAACTCAAACCATAATAACTAATTTGTACCCCCTAAGTACTACTAAGATGAGACATATATTAGGTTGCTGAACTTAAAAAAAAAATTACCTTTCAAATATGGTCCATTATTCTCAAATTACCAAATTGTCCTTTATAACCTATAAAATAGTAAGTGAAACTCCAACAAATCCCTTATTCAAATTCAAAACTTTTAATAGGAAAAAAACTGCACCCTAACAAGTAATTTTTCCCTGAATATTAATGGTAGAATTCAGGGACTAATTCAGTATTCTAAATTGGTCTGGATGCTGATTTAATCAATGGCCCGAGACAGGGTGTTGATTAAATAAGTGTCCTTGTTGACGAGCAAAATTGTCGCACGTAGACACCCAATGTGTATGTGTGGTGTAAACACAAAAAATCCAAAATAAGTAAAGTAAATGCGGAAGACACAACTTTTATAGTGGTTCGACACTAACGCCTATGTCCACTTTACAATGATCATCCATCATATGATATTCGATTACAATGTTATACAGGTTTGGACGATGTTCGAGTACAAAGAGTCACAATAGAATAACAAAATGTATGCTTATTCTACACTTTGACTAAAATGTCCTTCTTCTTCCTCCTTGAGATGAGTTGACATGGTCAACTAGGTCAAAATTTATCCTTAATGTCCAAGAAGTCCAAGAGAGCCCAAATGTAGCATAATCATACTTGTGAATGTCTAAGTGTTGATGGAAAACGTATATGTCATGTTTTAATTATTCTTACCATGCCAAATGGCCAAGAAGAAGAAGGTTGCTACCATTAATGAGTGTTTGGAGCTCTAGAAGTCCAAAAATTCCAAGGGAGAAAGATCCAAATGAAGGCTAAGACTTGGGGAATTTATAGGAGGGAGGTTACGTGGGAGTAGGCAGGAAGTACGGACCACACATAAGATTTTCGGACCCCTGAATCAGCCATAGAACAGGAAATTCATACCCCATAGCAAGGGGTACGAATTTCGCACCCCTAAGGGGATAGAAAATTTGTATCCCATGGGGTGATATGAATTTCATACCCTTTCAGGGGGTATGAAATTGATGGAGAAGGGGGACGAAATCAAGTTGCTGAGAAACCTGAAGTTCCTGAACGCGAAGTGTGAAAATTCGAGGTTTTGCTGGTCCGAAGTGAAGGGATCCGAGCTTCCGGTTCAGAGGAAATCAAATGAATCGAGCGGTGCCCGGGCTCCTACCGGTGCTGAGCCTGGACCTGCTTGACGGCTTACCTTCGGCTCGGAGCACGACTCGCCTTCGGCTCGGCTATCCATTCGCCTAAGAGTTATAGCGCAAGACATTGGAACGCATGTTTTTTGGCCCAAGAGGGGTCATCTGATAAGTTTCGGGCCTTCTTATGTTTGCGACGCGACTTCGACCAAATCGCTTTGTGTTTCTCGATGTCATTCTTCATGCTTGAGCGCGTTGTTAACCAAATACTTGACATGTGATGCCTTTGACTAAAAAGCATGTCAACAGTCTTATACAAAGCGCTGATATTATCTGCGTGAAAGAAGAAGCCGTTGTTAAATATGCGCCCTCTACCACTCCTCCTTTAACTACTACAACTACTAGAAAACGACCATCTCTCATCTCCTAATTGCTAGTCATTTTCGCTCCCAACAGTTATAAATTGGTCATATTATCCTACAACAGCTATAAAATGGTAATATTCTAGCTACAACGGCTAAATTTCCAACAATAAATTACCAACTTCCATACATACAAAATCACAACACATCTTCTCATCCTTCATGTCTACTCTTCTCAACGCAACAAAAGCTAAATAATGTCTTCATCTTTTGGAAAATTTACACATCTGACGATGTCTGAAAGCCATGTTTATGAAGACAACACCGAGAGATAGCAAGGTACTCTTCGGAGCAAACAATTAATCTTTCCATGGACAAGCGAGAAGAACTACGATCTATGCAACATCTATTATCACCTTTCACATGATTCAATTATAAGCAACAATCACTCAGGTGATAAGTTCTAGAAAATGGTGATGAATACCTTCAACTGTAATGATCCTGAAAGGACACGAGCATTATCGGTGATTCAGGGACATTCGACAAAATAAAAACATTGTTTTATGAATCATAAGTTTATAAAGAAAAGAGCTAATACTAGGGGAATGAGAGGCAAGGATCATTTGGTATGATTTTTTAATACGTTTGTAAGCAAGTTAATTGTTGTTACTTACGAATTGATTTAATATTTTTGTTGCCAGAAATAATTGGCAAATGATGAGTTCAAGAAGCTATTTGCTAGAGAAAATGGAGCAAAAAGACCACGTTATACTAGTTCTCGGACTGTTATGAGTTGCTTATCAGTCAACCAAAGTGGAACTCTGATACTTGACACACTTTTTGGTAAAAGCTGTCACACTGAATATCTGGATAGCATCGCGTTCAGGCACTGAGAATCTCATCAACAAACATGAAGCGATTTGGTCAAAATCACATCCTTAACATAAACAGGCCCGAAACTCCTATCAAACGATCGTTTTTGGGCCTGAAAACAGCAATTATGGAGCTGAGTTTTTAACTCTTGTAGATCTCTGAACCAGCTTTAGTTTGAGCTTTGGTCTGGCTCAATCGGACTTACGGTTTGAAAGTTATGCCCCTTTCCGTAAACTGGTGTAATCTGGCAATTTCCTGGATAAAGCGACGAAGCAGCACATGGTCGGAGTATGGCTCATGCACCCTCGGATCGCCCCTCATCGGAACGCCCTCCTCAGACCACGACCCGTTCGTGGTATACCTCACAATCCGACCCGATCGCTAGCACTTCACTCCAGCTTCACTATGCCGCTCTTGACCAGACTCGGCTCATGATGGCCATATCACGATCCGACCCATGACCACGATCCGACCTTCATACCTGCTGATACGCTCCCTATTTTGACCTATTCTCATGCCACATTTTGCTCCTATTATCCTGGACCGGGAGCCACGTACCACATCACGATCCGGTGAACCCAGAAGCTCTCCTACAGCTATAAATACACCATTTGAAGGCATTTTCAAGGGGATCTTTTGGCCATTCTTCTTCACTACTTCCACCATTACTGAAGTGCAAGGACTATGCACTTTACAACAGCCAAATTCTTCTCTTTTCTCCACAATTAACACACAGATTGTGTGCTTGCATGTAACTGATTCTTGTAATCTGTCAGTATAACAATAAGATTATAAAGTTGACGTAGGCTACATCTACAGCCGAACCACTATAAAAACTTTGTGTGTCTCCTCTTTATTTACTGTTTTCTGCATTCTTTGATCTATGATCTACATTTGGGTGTTAATGCCAATTTTTTCTCTAACATTTTGGTGCGCCGGGTAGGGGGCACACGACAACTTCACTTTCCGCTCAGATAATTTGGCTATTGGATCAATGGCAAACAAAAGGAAGAAAGCCGGAACTTCCATTCATGCTGAAGATGTTGATGCTGAAGGTGCAACGAAGGAGGCAAGCCATGAGGCTTCCTCTCATGAAAACCCATCGGCGTACTTGACCCAAGAAGAGATGGATGGCATTCTCACTGAAATGAGAGCTCAGATGGAAAAGCAACAGGAGATGATCGATGGATTCTTCGCTCGGATGGATGGAAGGCCGAGTAACATTCAAGCCACTGAAAACGAGGCTACGGAAGCAGCTCGTGCATCACATGGACTCGGGGGAAACCTCCTCCCTATTGGAAATGCACTGCGATCTACTTCAGTTCCAGGTCAGAGGAACACCGAATTGCAAGTTCAGTTCATCACCAGGACTCGGCTCGTGAGGACCATCCAGACCCAGCTCGTGGTGGGGACCCACGATCTGATCCGCTCGTCCCCCATGGTCCACGAACCGATCCTCACGACCCTGCCTCACAACTCGCCCCTCCTGCCTCACGAGCCGACCATCTCGATCCACGAGCAGGCCTCCATGACCTGGTTCGTAATGAACCTCCTAACACACGAACCGCTCCCAGCAACTCGCTTCCAGCAGCTCAACTGCTTCCTGCTAGTCCTGCACTCCACGTTGGGGGCACCAGCTCTGATCTTGGCAGTTTACAACAGCTTTTCGAAGGCAATCAGCTAGCAGATCTGATTCAATGCCTCTCGAGAGGCCGCACCTATCAGAATGACGTGGATGACATTAATCACAGCCCATTCACTCAGGAAATCAGGAATTCCTGCAATCCCCCAGATTTCAAACTTCCACAACTGGAGCCATACAACGGCAGGACAGATCCTACCGTGCATCTCATGCGCTACAAACAGCATATGGAAGTTCAATCAGCGTCAGAAAACGTCATGGCAAAGTGTTTTCCCCTCTTTCTGACTGATATAGCAGCCATGTGAATTCGGCAGCTAGAGACGGAATCAATCAATAGTCGGAATATGTTGGTCGCTTGCTTCCTTGAACAGTTTCGGGTCCACATCGCTCGACCGAAGAACGTCATGTCACTCACTACAATCAAGCAGAGGCCCAGAGAAACTCTGCGTTCATTCCTGGAAAGATTCAACGTTGCAGCAGCGTCTGTTGATTGCCCTGAACCATCGATGGTACTGATGGCAGCAGTATCCGGCGTTCTATATAACTTGGAGTTCAAAAAATCTTTGTATCGAGATCCACCACGAAATCTCGGCGAATTCTACCTTGATGCAGATAGATTTCTACGGGAAGAAGATGCGATTTCTGAGAAGTAAATCCTCGACGTCAACATGCTCGGAGATGGAGAACCATCTGATTCTGGAAAAGGCAAAGGAGCAGCCAATGCAAAGAATGATCGTAATGCTCCACCCTGGAGAGGGTCTAAATACGACAAATACACTGAACTAAAGGACACCCTGAGCAATATCTATGTATATACAGGGGGCTGCCTCATATCCAAGGCCTCCCAAGAGGGAACCAATGCTAGCACAACGCAACTCTGAAAGGCATTGCATATTTCATGACATGGACGGTCACACCACTGATGACTGCAGGCATTTGCGAGATCTTATTGAGGATCGGGTCAGACGAGGAGAACTACCCGAGTACGTCACTCAACCAACAGCACCCGCACCTGCGCTGCCACCACCGACCCCCCGGAGATGGAATGATCCTGGATCGAGCAATCGCGGGATTATTATCAACTGATCCCACTCAGCGGATCCCTTCAGTTTGCCGGACTCCGGTCCGTAGATCATGTTTTTAGGCTTTTAGGCGACTTCTCGCCCCTCTTTGTTTTCAACGCATGTAATAAGCGCGGCAACATCGTCCCACACGCACAGGACCGACATGTAGTCTCCAGTCGTGTTCGGGGTTAGAATAACTGCCGCTTAGCTTTCATGAATCAATAATGATCACTCTTGTGCTCCGGCTCCTAACTGGATCCGTCCAGTATAAACATTGAGCTCCAGCTCCTAATTGGATCCGTCCAGTACAAACATGAGCTCCGACTCCCAACTGGATCCGTCCAGTATAAACAAAACCTCATGTGCTTTTCCTTGGTCGTCTTGCTCCGGTAAGGCCGTCTTGGAACCTCATGTGCTTTTCCTTGGTCGTCTTACTCCGGTAAGGTCGTCTTGGAATTTTCATGGCATTTCCTCGGTCGTCTTACTCCGGTAAGGTCTTCTTGGAACCTCGTGTGCTTTTCCTTGGTCTTCTTACTCCGGTAAGGCCATCTTGGACCTTTCATGGCATTTCCTTGGTCGTCTTACTCCAGTAAGGCCGTCTTGGAACCCCTCTAACATCTCCTCGGATGGTTTACCCCGGTAAGGCCATCTAGGAAATATTCTAGCATTATTTATTTTATCTTCTTACAGGTACAAACTTCTGGTCTTCTTGGATTTCTCTGGCCTTAATACGATCCCGTGTGATCGTCGGTTTTCTGGCCTTAATATGATCCGGCGTGATCGTCGCATTCTGGATTTGGATTTCTCAGTTTATCCAGAACACATCTTCCTTCAACCAGCAAGATATGTTCTGGGGGGCAAACATGTTGACACACTTTTTGGTAAAAGTTGTTACACTGAATATCTGGATAGCATCGCGTTCAGGCACTGAGAATCTCATCAGCAAACATGAAGCAATTTGGTCAAAATCACATTCTTAACATAAATAGGCACGAAACTCCTACCAGGTGATCTTTTTTGGGCCCGAAAACAACAATTACGGTGCTGAGCTCCGTAACCCTTGTAGATATCTGAATCAGCTTCAGTTTGAGCTTTGGTTTGGCTCAATCAGACTTATGGTTTGAAAGTTATGCCCGTTTCCGTAAACTGGTGTAATTTGGCAATTTCCTGGATAAAGCGACGAAGCAGCACACGGTCGGAGTATGGCTCACGCACCCTCGGATCGCCCCACATCGGATCACCCCTCATCGGATCGCCCTCCTCAGACCATGACCCGTTCGTTGTACACCTCACGATCCAATCCGATTGCTGGCACTTCACTCCAGCTTCACCATGCCGCTCCCGACCAGACTCGACTCGTGATGGCCATATCACGATCGGACCCATGACCACGATCCGACCTTCAGACCTGCAGATACTCTCCTTGTTTTGACCTATTCTCATGCCATATTTTGCTCCTATTATCCTGGATCGGGAGCCACGTACCCCTTCACGATCCGGTCAACCCAGAAGCTCTCCTACAGCTATAAATACACCATTTGTAGGCATTTTCAAGGGGATCTTTTGGCCATTCTTCTTCACTACTTCCACTATTACTGAAGTGCAAGGACTTTGCACTTTACAACAGCCAAATTCTTCTCTTTTCTCCACAATTAACACACGGATTGTGTGCTTGCATGTAACTGATTCTTGTAATCTGTCAGTACAACAATAAGATTATAAAGTGGACGTAGGCTACATCTACAGCCGAACCACTATAAAAACTTTGTGTGTCTCCTCTTTAGTTACAGTTTTCTGCATTCTGTGATCTGTGATCTGCATTTGGGTGTTAGTGCCAATTTTTGGTCTAACATTTTGGCACGCCAGGTAGGGGGGCACATGACAACTTCACTTTCCGCTCAGATAATTTGGCTATTGGATCAATGGCAAACAAAAGGAAGAAAGCTGGAACTTCCATTCATGCTGAAGATGTTGATGCTGAAGGTGCAACGAATGAGGCAAGCCACGAGGCTTCCTCTCATGAAAACCCATCGGCGTACTTGACCCGAGAAGAGATGGACGGCGTTCTCACTGAAATGAGAGCTCAGATGGAAATGAAATAGGAGATGATCAATGGATTCTTCGCTCGGATGGATGGAAGGCTGAGTAACATTCAAGCCACTGAAAACGAGGCTACAGAAGCAGCTTGTGCATCACATGGACTCGGGGGGCAACCTCCTCCTTATTGGGAATGCACTGCGATCTACTTCAGTTCCAGGTCAGAGGAACACCGAATTGCAAGCCCCAGTTCATCACCCGGACTCGGCTCATGAGGACCATCCAGACCCAGCTCGTGGTGGGGACCCACGATCCTATCCGCTCGTCCCCCATGGTCCACGAACCGATCCTCACGACCCTGCCTCACGACTCGCCCCTCCAGTCTCATGAGCCGACCATCTCGATCCACGAGCAGGCCTCCATGACCCGGTTCGTGACGCACCTCCTGACCCACGAACCGCTCCCAGCAACTCGCTCCTAGCAGCTCAACAACTTCATGTTCGTCCTGCACTGCACGTTGGGGGCACTAGCTCTGATCTTGGCAGTTTACATTAGCTTTTCGAAGGCAATCGGCTAGCATATCTGATTCAATGCCTCTCGAGAGGCCGCACCTATCAGAATGACGTGGATGACGTTAATCACAGCCCATTCACTCAGGAAATCAGGAATTCTCGCAATCCCCCGGATTTCAAACATCCACAACTGGAGCCATACAACGATAGGACAGATCCTACCATGCATCTCATGCGCTACAAACGGCATATGGAAGTCCAATCAACGTCAGAAAACATCATGGAAAAGTGTTTTCCCCTCTTTCTGACTGATATAGCAGCCATGTGGATTCGACAGCTAGAGACGGAATCGATCAATAGCTGGAATATGTTGGTCGCTCGCTTCCTTGAACAGTTTAGGGTCCACATCGCTCGACCGAAGAAAGTCATGTCACTCACTACAATCAAGCAGAGGCCCAGAGAAACTCTGCGTTCATTCCTAGAAAGATTCAATGTTGCAGCAGCGTCAGTTGATCACCCTGAACCATCGATGGTACTAATGGCAGTAGTATCCTGCGTTCTAGATAACTCGGAGTTCAAAAAATCTTTGTACCGAGATCCACCACGAATTCTCGGCGAATTCTACCTTGTGGCAGATAGATTTCTATAGGAAGAAGATGCGACTTCTGAGAAGAAAATCCTCGATGTCAACATGCTCGGAGATGGAGAACCATCTGATTCTGGAAAAGGCAAAGGAGCAGCCAATGCAAAGAATGATCGTAATGCTCCACCCCGGAGAGGGTCTAGATACGACAAATACACTGAACTAAAGGACACCCTGAGCAATATCTACGTAGATACAGGGGGTGCTGCCTCATATCGAAGGCCTCCCAAGAGGGAACCAACGCTAGCACAGCGCAACTCCGGAAGGCATTGCATATTTCATGACATGGACGGTCACAACACTGATGACTGCAGGCATTTGCGAGATCTTATTGAGGATCGGGTCAGACGAGGAGAACTACCTGAGTACGTCACTCAACCAACAGCGCCTTCACCTGCGCTGCCACCACCGACCCCCCGGAGAGGGTATGATCCCGGATCAAGCAATCGCGGGATTATTATCAACTGATCCCACTGAGTAGATCCCTACATTTTGCCGGACTCCGGTCCGTAGTTCATGTTTTTAAGCTTTTAGGCGACTTCTCGCCCCTCTTTGTTTTCAACGCATGTAATAAGCGCGGCAACATCGGCCCACACGCAGGGACCGACCTGTAGTCTCCAATCGTGTTTGGGATTAGAATAACTGCTGCTTAGCTTTCATGAATCAATAATGATCACTCTTGAGCTCCGGCTCCTAACTGGATCCGTCCAGTATAAACATTGAGCTCCGGCTCCTAACTAGATCCGTCCAGTACAACATGAGCTTCGGTTCTCAACTGGATCCGTCCAGTATAAACAAAACCTCATGTGCTTTTCCTTAGTCGTCTTGCTCCGGTAAGGCCGTCTTGGAACCTCATGTGCATTTCCTTGGTCGTCTTACTCAGGTAAGGCCGTCTTGGAATTTTCATGGCATTTCCTTGGTCGTCTTACTCCGGTAAGGCCGTCTTGGAACCTCGTGTGCTTTTCCTTAGTCGTCTTACTCCGGTAAGGCCGTCTTGGAACTTTCATGGCATTTCCTTGGTCGTCTTACTCCGGTAAGGCCGTCTTGGAACCCCTCTAACATCTTCTCGGATGGTTTACCCCGGTAAGGCCATCTAGGAAATATTCTAACATTATTTGTTTATCTTCTTGCAGGTACAAACTCCTGGTCTTCTTGGATTTCTCTGGCCTTAATACGATCCCGTGTGATAGTCGGTTTTCTGGCCTTAATACGATCCGGCGTGATCGTCGCATTCTGGATTTGGATTTCTCAGATTATCCATAACACATCTTCCTTCAACCAGCAAGATATGTTCTGGGGGCAAACATGTTGACACACTTTTTGGTAAACGCTGTCACACTGAATATCTGGATAGCATCGCGTTTAGGCACTGAGAATCTCATCAACAAACATGAAGCGATTTGGTCAAAATCACATCCTTAACATAAACATGCCCGAAACTCCTATCAGACGACCTTTTTTGGCCCCGAAAGCACCAATTACGGAGCAAAGCTCCGTAACTCTTGTAGATCTCTGAATCAGCTTCAGTTTGAGCTTTGGTTTGGCTCAATCGAATTTACTGTTTGAAAGTTATGCCCGTTTCCGTAAACTGGTGTAATCTGGGAATTTCCTGGATAAAGCGACGAAGTAGCACACGGTCGGAGTATGGCTCACGCACCCTCGGATCGCCCCTGATCGGATCGCCCCTCATTGGATCGCCCTCCTCAGACCACGACCCGTTCGTGGTACACCTCATAATCCGACCCGATCGCTAGCACTTCATTCCAGCTTTACCATGCCGCTCCCGACCAGACTCGGCTCGTGACGGCCATATCACGATCCGACCCATGACCACGATCCGACCTTCAGACCTGTAGGTACACTCCCTGTTTTGACCTATTCTCATGCCACATCTGGCTCCTATTATCCTGGATCGGGAGCCACATACCCCATCATGATCCGGTCAACCCAGAAGCTCTCCTACAGCTATAAATACACCATTTGAAGGCATTTTCAAGGGGATCTTTTGGCCATTCTTCTTCACTACTTCCACCATTACTGAAGTGCAAGGACTTTGCACTTTACAACAACCAAATTCTTCTCTTTTCTCCACAATTAACACACGGATTGTGTGCTTGCATGTAACTGATTCTTGTAATCTGTCAGTATAACAATAAGATTATAAAGTGGACGTAAGCTACATCTACAGCCGAACCACTATAAAAACTTTGTGTGTCTCCTCTTTATTTACTGTTTTCTGCATTCTGTGATATGTGATCTACATTTGGGTGTTAATGCCAATTTTTGGTCTAACAGTATGCGATGTTCAAACTTTTAAAAAGGGAAAGAAAAAAGTTTGAAAGTCAAATTATTCGTCTAGTCCTGGAGATTTATTAGGAAGGGATTCTTAGTTTTAGGAGGAAAATATAGTTGATGAGTTCAGTCAAAAGATAAGACAAAGATTATAGACTAGTGGAAGTGAAAGCTGCAAAGAGGAAGATAAAGCTTGATGTTTTCGTGGATGTAAACTCAATGCCTCTCTTGAAATCCATGAGCGTAAACATCATGACAGAACTATGCAAGCTCAGAAGAAAATAGAAGTAATAAGTAAGTTTGTTGATATTGAGCAGCAGAAGTTGCTAATTCAAACTTAGGAATTTGCTGCCAAACAACACAAATAGGGTATGGAACAACAAAGACAGAAGCAAGAAACAATGAACAAAGATTTGACTGGAATAGATGACTTTCAAAAGGAGTATTGGATGGAGCTCAAAAGGCAGATTCTAATACCAAAGTTTCCTAAGGTGTAGTTAGTTATATTATTTCTTTTGTAGTAGTTGTTTATCAATATAGTAATTTTTTATTTTTGTAGTAACTATTTAATTATTAATGTAATGCTTTTTTAAATTATTTAACTAGTTCTGCCATTAGCTGATAACTTTAGTTCACTAATACTAGTTGCTCATCACTAAAAATAACAAGTTGAAGCAAATGGGATTCTTACTAAAGAACTACATCATAAAGACAACACAAATTCATTTAACCATAAAGACGACACAAGTTCATACAACCATAAATAAACATAAAGACATTATAACTAAAAATTGCCATATGGTTCCAACTATGGTTCATAAGATCTTTATGTAGCTTACTATGTAGTTGTGCATCTCTAAATGAAAGTTGATGGTCCAGATGCATGTCGAATGCCTCCTCCGTTACACGGGTGTTGTCTCGGAATACATCTTGTGGCTACAAAGCTCCTTCATATTCATAGTTTCGTTGTCCTATATTCATATCTCTTTTGTCTTCAATAATCATATTGTGTGAAACAGTGCAAGCAAACATGATTGTAAACAATTATTTCCTAGACCACAAATGATATGGATTATTGATCATTGCAAATCTGGACTGTAGAAAGACAAAAGCTCTTTCTAGGTCTTTTCTTTCTCCATCCCTGTATCGTAGCAAATTTCACTTGTTTCGAAGTTATGGGATTTGGACATGTTTTAACAATGGTGCTTCATTTCGAATAAATGCCATTACCTTGGTAATATCCATGATTGTAAGTATTTTTCCAAAGAGTAAATGTTATTGGAGGTACCAGACCTAGACCTAGATGATTAAAAAGATGTCATCTTTCAATAACATTTAAGTCGTTATTAGAATTGGGCATTCATAAAAAACATGCAAAATCAACAAATCATATGAAGCTACAACTCCAAAATTATTGTCGGTCATCCTTCCTAGTCATTGTAAGAACCTTGATATGCCCTGGGGCAATTATTCCATTCCCAATGCATACAGTTAAGACTTCCTAATATGTTTGTCCATCGGCTGATTTCATGCCTTTTTTTGATGCGCACAACATCGATCTTGTTCGAGGTCCTTAAGTACTAAGTCAAATAGACATCTACGACAGACTAACAAATTGTTTCGAGTGCTCTACGCAATCCGGTATAAATCGTCCAATGCATCAGTATGAGTTCCATATGCTAACACTTTCATTATAGCCATCGTATATTGTAATGCCCCGCCTCTATACTCATTTTAGCCAAGGTCACTACAAGTAATGATGTAAACTAACCCAAAGAATAAGGCTATTGCAGAGCGATCATCTATATATTACTTTGAACGAGTGTTAAACATATCGGATAATGCGATATTTCTTGGTCAAGTTCAAATCTACTGCACAATGGCCATATATAATTCAGAAATAATATAAAATACATAACAATAACATCAGAGTCAAACATAGGAATTCACATCTCTAAGATGGAATAAATATGAATTGAATATATGAGTGTATACACATGGGTAGTGGCCACCAAGGTACACTATACTACAAAAGAGTAGATATAGATAAAAGCCAAAAGAATATGAATACATAAGAGTCACTATTTCATATATATCAACATAAACTACAACTCTAGTGTAGTGGGCCAACAATCAAAAACTGGATCCTGCTAGAAGTCATGTGGAAGCAACTACAACACACTGGTCTGACCCGAGTATTATTTATAAGAAATAAACAATAAACAGATAATTTTAGTTGTACTTATCATAATGAATTGAAATAGAAATAGAGATATAAACCTATAATGACATACAAGTAATAACAACAAGGTCACAAGCAAATGTGAAGTCTCGATAATGTCCACACAATATCTCAAAAATTTCAGTGCTATAAGGAATATCTCATTCTAAAATATACAGTTATTCGCAGAAAATGATATCACCTATCAAATCAACATACAGTTCCAAAAACCAGTAATTAAAAATCTAGAATATCATTCAATGATCCAAAGATCCACCAAAAATGAAGTTCCTAAAACAAGATGATCTAAAGATCCACTAGAACTGAAGTTCCTAAAACATGATGCTCCGAAGATCCACCAGACTCGAAGTTCCTAAAAAAATGATCCAAAGATCCACCAGAACCAAACTTCCTAAAACAAGATGATACGAAGATCCATCAGAACCGATCGGTGCCACGGTGCTCTACTCAAATATTCATGAACAAGTTGTATATTACAATAGAAATACTAAACGATCAGTGCCACGGTTCTCAATCAAATAAGTCCAATAATTAACCATAAAAGAAAACACAAGGGTTCATAGTCCTTGTTTTTACTAAGGCGTTTAATTGAATTTCTCATACGAATGAAGAAAAAACACTATATAAATATATAAACCAATAGATTGGAAAACAGTTTATAGAAATGAATTATATGAAAAATATCATTAGAAACCATTTTAATAGAAGGTTTAGTATCGACTAGTAATATAAAAACTCTTTATAGTTTGATGTGGAAAATCCCGTATAATATCGATCGTAATAATGATCGTACTCAAAATTCACATTTTAATACGTAAATTAAATCTCGAGAATATTGATTATAAAAATCCGTACATGAAGAGTAAATCAGAAATCCAAAAAAGAAACCATCAACTTAAAAATAGTGATAGAAATCAAACCGGAGTATCTGGAATCGTTAAAACTCGAAATAAGTCAAGAAAAAGAAATGTATTGCCTTTACTCCTAATTCAGCCAACTGAATTCGATATCCAAAAATTCATGTTTCTATCTGAATTTCAGATATATGAACTGCAAATCCAACCATTTAATTTTGTATACTAGATGTTAGAATTTGTCATTCAGACGTCTAAATTGAGTTTCTTAATTTTTTTAATTAACTAGTGTAGGTAAGACGTCTGGATTGACTAATTCAGACGTTTAAATCACCGCATAGGAACTGTTTTGCCTGGGCTGCGAGCACATGACGATTTCGATAAACACGCAAAGGCTTATAACGTGATGTAAAATTTTATTTCAAGAGGCTCGACATACTTAAGAATCAATGAGTGATCGCCCTTAACCAACCCTATTCTCTGCCCTAATAGGCAGTATTACCTAGTAGTGCTCTTTATTAGGGTGGGTCTCGGGGTGGGGCATTACAAAATGAGGCTTCCATGGCTTACCAAAACAACATGAAAACCAAATTTATACGTACAAAAAGAATCACACTAGAAATCATTGAAATGAAATCAAAATTCATAAATTAGAAAATGTTAATACACAAACCAATCAACGCACCTAATTTACACACAACATAGACGTGCCAAGGGAACACTAGCCAAGCATAAATGCTTGAGACATGGATGTGAGTTCACACGAACTCAACTTTAGTTGTTGCAAGCAAAGGGATGAATGAAGACCTAGCTAAATCAACCTCTCTTCAGATATAACCCACAATCCTTCAACCTATACACATGTATATGGTAAATCTCAATAGTTAGGTTTAGGGAAATCCCCCAAAATTGAAGAGAGATCAAGTTGGAGAAGATAAAGAGGATCTTACTTAGGTTTATCCTTAAATTAGCTAAGCCATCCCTAGAATTCCTAAGACTGGAGCTTAGGAATTTTAATTTCCTCTTCCTTAAATGGCAAGCAAAGGTGAAGGTAGGTGGAGTGGTTAAGTAGGAGATACTCACTAAAGGCTAGGCTAAACCAGGCCCTAAGCAAAGTCCCAAAATTTGCCTTCTCTAAATATATCAATGCTTATAGTTTTAAAAATCATAAGCGGCATTTTAAACTCAATGGAAATGGTCCCAAGTTCAAATTCATCCGTATACAAAAAGTGACTTTTTGGACCAATGCTTGATTAAAGACATTATATTCAAATAAAATATTTAAATATATTATCGTGAAATATGCATGTTGTTATAGACTTCCCCCTTAAGAAATTGTGTCCCAGCAATTACTTGAGGATGAACTCATCGAGTAACAACCAAACAAAGAGTGGGAACTCATTTCCACGTTCAGAATTTTCATATTATTAAATAAATAAAATTTAAATCGCGAAGTGCCACACCGCCATTTTTTTTGAAAATTAGATTTGGATAAAAGTAAAAATTCACAAGATGGATTTGAAATCTTTCTCTCCCATTATAAAACTACGATTCGATAGGTCCAAATAATTCTTGTTTCAAAGAATTCTTACTTGTATTGGATAATTTATACTCATTTGAATCTCAAATCTCAAAACTACAAACAGCAGCCTCGAGAAGAGCTTGGTTTAATTTAATTATTTATTTTATCGTTCATTATAAAACAACATAAAATAGATTAAATCAAGAAATATACCTTTGGAAGCACATGAGAGTAAGTCTGGATGGTTTCGTTAATAGATACCCTAGGTTCTCAAGAAAAATCCTTAAGATTAGAAGACTGTTGGACCTTAACAAGAGGAACATCTTTATTGTGAATACGTTTAACTTCCGTTGCTACAACACAAACGGATTGTTGCTCATAGGTTAAATTTGGTGAAATCTCGATTTCTTCCACGATGTTCGGCTTCAGAATAGAATTGGAATCCCTAAGACACTTCCAAAAGTTGAGAAATATGAAACATATCATGCATAGCAGAGAATTAAGCCGGTAACGAAAGACTGTAAGCTACGGGTTTGATACTTTCGATAATGGGAAATGGAGAAATATACCTTGGTGCTAATTTTTCCAACCGACTAAATCGCACAACACCCTTCATGGGTGAAATACGAACAAACACAAGATCTCCCACAGAAAATTATAATTTTCTTCTCCGGTTATCGGCATAGGATTTTTGCCAATTTTGAGCCCCTTTCTTTTGATGGTGAATGAGATCAATCTTTTCTACGTAGTCATGAACAAAATCTGGACCTAGAACCAGCTTCTCTTCAGCTTTATGCCAACGCGAAGGAGATCGGCATGACCTTCCATAAAGAGCTTCGAAAGGTGTTACACCAACACTCGATTGGAAGCTATTTTTGTAGGAAAATTCATCAAGGGAAATATCATCTTCCCAACATCCACCAAAGTCTAGCACACACGCACGAAGAAGATCTTCCAGAATTTTATTCACACGCTCCGTTTGTTCATCGGTCCGAGGGTGATAAGTAGTGCTAAAATTAAGCTTCGTTCCCAAAGCTTGTTGAAGACTCTTCCAGAATCTACTAATGAACAATGGATCACGGTCGCTAACAATTGAAGTGGGGATCCCATATAGTTTAACATTCTCTTTAACATAGAGTTTGGCCAAGAGAGGCACTGTTCGATTAGATCGAATAGGAATGATCTGTGCAGATTTAGTAAGTCTATCCACAATCACTCATAAACTAGTATAGACAAATCGAGAATGGGGGAAACCGTCGATAAAATCCATGGAAACATGATCCCATTTCCATATGGGGATGTCAAGAGGTTGTAATAACCTACTGAGTTTTTGAGGTTCGGCCTTAACGAGTTGACATGTAATGCAATGGTTGACGAAGTTAGCGATGTCAGATTTCGTTACCTCCCAATATATTTTTCTACTTTCGGAACGAATGAAAAAATTAGAATGATGAGAACCCTCTAGAATATTCTTACGAAGATCATCAATGTTTTGCACAATAAGTCGTCTGGATTTTCAAAAACCTCCACGAGATTCAATATAAAAACATATTTCAACTCATCATCACAAGATTTATCCCTAATACTTTGGCTTAGGCGAGCCAACTCGGGAGTAAGCTTTTGAGTTTCACGAATGTGGTCTAAAAGAGAGGGATGAGCCTCAAGGCTACATAACACAAGAGTGGAACTCGAATTGGAGTCACAACTCTAAATCTCGCAAGTGGATAAAGTTTCGAGATCTTTCCACTCATACATCATCATAGATACTATCACTTGATGCTATCGGCTAAGGGCGTCGGCAACACGATTTACCTTTCATGGAGTATGTATAATATCAAGATCATAAGTATCTAGAAATTTAACCCAACGTTATTGCCACAAATTAAATCCCTTTTGCAAAAACAAATATTTTAGCGACTTATGATCGGTGTAGAGAATGAAATTCTCTCCCAAAAGATAATGAAGCCAGATACGAAGTGCAAAAACGATAGTCGCGGGTTCTAAATCATGAGTGGCATATCGAGCTTCAGTCAATTTTAGTTGCCTAGAAGCATAAGAAATAACATGCTATTTTTGCATGACAACGGCACCTAAACCATCATGGGTAGCATCGGTATAAACAACCAAGAATTGGTTCCCTTAGGGAACCACAAGAACCGGGGCATCGGAAAGAAGTTCCTTTAGTGTTTGAAAAGCGATTATACATTTGACCGACCAAATGTACTTGACACCCTTCCTGTTAAACCCGTGAGAGGTACAAAAATTTTTGAATTTTTTTTTATGAACCGACGGTAGTAGCCAGCCAATCCAAGGAAACTATGGTTTTCCATAACATTCTCGGGTCTTTTCCAATTTTGAATCACTTCAATCTTTGAAGGAACCACAGAAATTCCAGATTCAGAAATAATATGACCCAAGAATTTCACATTACATCACCAAAAGTGGCATTTGGAAAATTTAGCTTTCAATTTATTGATCCTAAGAGTTTCCAACACAATATGGAGATGGTATTCATGTTCCTTCTTGGTACAAGAATATCATCAATTAAGATGAGCACAAACCGATCGGGGAAGTCCTTGAAAACACGATTCATAAGGTCGACGAAATAAGCCGGAGCGTCAAACCAAACAGCATTACTATCCATTCATAAGATCCATAGCATGTACGAAATGATGTCAATGGAATACTAAACTCCGCTATGCGTAGTTGATGGAATCTGGTAGCAAAGTCTAATTGAGAAAAGACCTTAACACCACTAAGTTGATCGAACAAATCATCAATCCACAGTAGAGGAATTTGTAATGTCTCGGATTTTAGTGGGTGAATAATTAATTTAATTATTTAAACATCGATTTGGCAATTGGATAACTTGAATTAAACAATTTTTGATTATTTAATTAATATAAATAGTGGAATGATAAATTAAATTTATGAAATAGTCAGAAATGAGTAGAATTCGCAATATTGTATGAATTGGACAATGTTAATTTTTTTAATTTAATTTATATTCAATTATATTAACGAATTTACTTATATAACGACGCTTAAGCATATAATTTATAATTAAATTTAAAACGAGCTAGTAATGTCATGGTAGATCGTAGTTTTACGTTTTGAACTTTAAACGACTATATAGGATTCGTTATAAGTCGAAATTCGTTGAAAGAAGAAACATTCTATTAAATTATAATTTTCTAAAGAAAGTGAAAAACTAAGATTTCGTGTTGTAGATCGTAAGTTATGTTCAAATCAAATTTTTAAAAGTCGCTATGAGATTGTTTATAAAGCATAACGATTTATTTAATAATATATAAAGCTTTTTATATAAATTGAATATCGATTTAACTTGTATTTTGAAATATCGAGCTACAAATCCAGACTTGTTTTTCTTGGAGCTATATGATATTCTATTTTTTTTAAATGGGTTTAAAATTTATTAAGGCATTTTACAACCCAAAATGAGATGCATGTCTGACAAAAGATCGATAGCACATATGTACAATCATAACAAATAAGTACTCAAACCCATTAACTCGTAAATCACGCAACACTTAAACTGATTCTTCCCCAGAATAGATAGAGAGCTTTAACGTCTTTAGTGAAGAATTCATTGCGGCCTATGGTTTTCAGCTGCTGACCATAATTATTGTGAATCCTCTCGATCCCTTCCTCCAGTAAGAGAAAATAATTCTACCGATGATGATGTAAGTCTACTACCTCGTGTCTTCAAAATTAGGTTAGCATCTACTCCAATAAGATTAATAAACTCACGAATTGATCTCTTCTTGTTGTGAAAAACATGTATATTCCTCTCTTTCCAATACCACCAACATGCAGTAACTATGCAAATGCCATATATTTTAATTTTTGCATCTACATTCGACCAGTTCAAAGTCAGGTAAGCCATTATCTCTTAAAAGTTTACACTTTGATTACCAGTGTTATAACTTTTCTGAATGATTTCAAGTATTTCTCTGGAGAAATTACATTGGAAATACAAGTGCTGGTGAGACTCAATTTGATTTTCACAGAGGGTAAATAAATTAATAAGAATTATTCCCCAATTAAATAGTCTGTCTCTGGTGGGGAGATGAAAAATCATTACTTTGTATGTTGTATGTGATATTTTTGGGGGAAACACTCTGTCCCAAATCATGCAATGCCAGTCAACCTTGGCTTCGTTGTCTCTGCAAATGTTCCATGTGTCCTTTAATTTAAACTCATTACTTGCTGACCATCTCCATTTGTCAAATTCTCTGTCTATGAATAATGGCATGCATTCAATGTCTTTTTTCAACTCATTAGCACACAGAAGGCTATCACAGCTCCAGTTTCCACTTTGAATTGTTTGATTTACGGTGTGATTAGGGCAACCATAAGCTGAAAATGTATCCCATCCTAAAGTATCAATCAACAATTTACCTTTAATCCATGGGTCTCGCCATAAGTTAATATCATTTCCATTAGCAAATTCACGTTCATAATTAGCTGCTAGCTTGTTTCTCATTTTAAGGAAGGACTTCCAGTTAGATGAGGCATTATTATCTATAGCCATCATCCAAAAAATATTTATATTATATCGTTTGCTCATCCATCTTGCCCATAGGCCTTGTTCTGTAATTATTTTCCAGGCCTGTTTCATTGTGAAAGATTCTCTCATGTCTCTTATTCTTCGCAAACAAACACCCCCTTCTTCTTTAGGCCTATACAATTCATCATAATTAATTTTATAAGGCCCCTTTCCAGATAAAATCTGCAAAAACACTTTCTATCTTACCAATAGATGCAAGAGAAATCAGAAATGTTTGAAGCCAAAAGTTGACTTTAGCACGTATCACTGTGTGCACCAATTCAATTCTTCCTGCAAATGATAGGAGTCTGGAGTTCCATCCTTGTAATCTATCTCTTATCTTAGTGATAAGCTTTGCACATTCTCTATTAGTAATTTTGTTTGAAGATATGGGAAAACCTAGATATTTCATAAGTAATTCATCTTCCTTCACCCCCAAAATATCAAGCACATTTCTCTTATTCACACAAAATTTGTTGAAGTTGTATGTAGATTTCTACTCATTCATCTTGAGGCCAACAAACTTCCCCAAATTATCAAATAAATTTGTGATCTTTAGCGTATCTTTAACATTTGTCTTGACACAAATTATCAAGTCATCAGCGTACAATAGATGGCTAATGGAAGGTTGGAAGTTGTGTATTTGTTGAATCACTTTTTCATACTCCGTTAACTCCATCTGAAGAGTAAAATATTCCATAGCGATTGCAAACAAATAAGGGGAGAGAGGATCCCCTTGTCTAATACCTCTGTGGCTGGTAATGAAACATTTTGGCACTCCACTAATTAAGATAGAAAACGTAGGTGATTGAATACATTCATACATTAATCCAGTAATTTTCTCAGGGAAACCCATAGCCTTTAGCATGTGGACTGTAAAATGGAGATTGATTTTATCATATGCATTTTGCAAATCCACCTTCAAGCAAAATTTATCTGCTCCTTTCATATTGAAATTTCTAATTAACTCAGAGGCCAATAAGGCATTTTCTGAGATGCTTCTACCTTTAATAAAAGCACTTTGACATTCAGCTATCATATCAGGCAAAACCATTTTTATCCTATTACAAATAACTTTGCTAAAGGTTTTGTAAAGGACATTACAGCATGCAATAGGCCTATAATCAGCAATTCTGGTAGATTTCTCATTTTTTGGAATCAGACATAGGAAAGTATGGTTGATCTCTTTGATAATTTTACCCGACTTAAAAGACTCCATAATAACTATAAGCACTTTTAGAAAAAGTTGGGTTAACTAAAGACAGAAAGATGGAAGCATATGCATTCTTAAAAGAAAGTGCTTCTATGATGTAAGTCACTATGCACCTTACATCCAATTCATGAGTTTCGTCAAGATTTGGCTCAATCAGTGAATTTACTAAACTTATTTCATTAACATCTCTTCTTGAATCACTGATAGTAGATTATTTTTCAGATCATTCCAGTGAGTATGGTAGAAACATGACCCGAACCCATCGAGCCCTTGAGCGGAATCAATGCTGATGGACCAGATATCTATCTTCAGCTCCTCTTCAGTAACTCCCCTGCACATCATTCTTCTGCCCCTAGCTTTCAACAACTTGCGTGGGGTGACAGTGGGTAAGTCAATTTCTGATTCGCCATTGTATAGTTCATTAAAATACGTAATTGCTTCCTCTTCAAATTTCTTTAAGTCCATCAACGTATTGCCATCCTGGTCAAGAAGTTGAAAATTATAATTAGTGTTACGTCTAATAGACATTTTAGTGTAAAAAAATTTTGTGCATTCATCTCCATTAGTGATCCGTTTTTCTTTGGCCTTTTGCTTCAATTAAATTGCCTTGATTTTCATAGTTTCCATTAGCTTAGTTTTTCTCTGTTGATATAGCCTCCATGTTTCATTACTGTCGTCGCCATTATCAATCAGTTGTAGTAGCTCAACATTTCTCTTTTCAAGCACTTTAATATTGTCATCCTCTTTAACATGCGTATTATTCCATTCTTTGAACTTCATTTTAGAATTTTTAAGAAATTGCAGGAAAAAGTATATATGAGTAGATGTAGATTGTAACACCCCGTGTTTTCTGTTAACATAAACTAACGAATTGAGGAATAATTAATTATAAATGTGAGAATCGAGGGAAACGGGTTACGCCATTGTGTTTGTCTCGGAATTCTGGTTTAGATAGAGTCCGAGTTTGCGTAATTTGGACTTCGTATGAAGAAGTTATGGCTGTCGGAAGTTTCCAGAAAATTCAAATTTAAATTCAAAAACGAATTCAGACTCATAACTGGGCAGGGCGGGAAATTTCCCGCCCAAGGCCAGGTCGACCTTCCCTATAGGTCGACCTGGGGGTTGACCTAGGGGTCGACCTTGGGGACGACTTACCCCCATCGGGCAGATTTGAATTAAAACCAATTCTGAGCTGATGCTGAGTCATTAGGGTTGAGTTGGCTTTTTGGATGGTTCAGGTTGCTTCTAGGTTGATCGGATGGCCTAAATTAATCCTCATCTCTATATAAACACATGTAGACTCAAACCCTAAAACCTAATCAAAATTAGAACCATGGTCGTCATGCTATCACCCTGCAACCTAGAGTAGCCGCCACCAACTAGGAGCAAAGAAAAGCTAATCAACTCAATTCAACTCAAGTCTATAACAACAACAACAAATTTGTCTACTTCAAAGGCGAGCTAAATCAATTTCAGGACACAGATCCCAAAACTCAAGACCTTCTTTGAGTTGTGAGTTCAATTTCTTTAATAAGATAATTAACAAGTTAATTGGGTTAAGTTATAATTTGGGTTATATGGCTATGTTTGTGAAACAATTGAAAAATGTGATATTTTGGTGAATATATGCTAGTTGTTCATAATGACAGTTTTGTTGTGGATTCCTTTGTATATGCCCAATCACCTATGTTCAACCTGATTCATGTTTGACATCATTTTATATGCAAGTTTGGGTGTAGATTATATGCTAGTTTCTATGTGAATTGTACACAAGTTTACATGTGAACCAAGTAAAATGACTATATGCAAGTTTAGGTAGAAATTGGATTCACATATATGCAAGTTTACACCTTTAGGTTTAGATCTATGACGTACATAGTTTTATACAAGTTTGTGACTATGGCCTATGCAAGTTTTCGGTGAAAACTATATTCATATATGCAAGTTTTGGGTGAAAAATATATTCATATATGCAAGTTCACATCTTTAGGCCTATGTTTAGATTCATGACAATACCAAGTTTATGCTAGATATGTTGTAATCCTTATTTGTAAGTTAGATCCAATTTGTGTGTTATGCAAATTTGCGGTGTTTCTTCTCTTTTATGTGATAGACTAATCGCTAGTCTAATATATATATATATATATATATATATATATATATATATATATATATATATATATATATATATGTCATGATAAGCGAACGAAAAACGTGGGGACGATGGGGGTAATATTGAATATACACATATTGAGAATTGGCATGTAATGGCCTTAAAAAGCATATAATTAATTTAAGACATTAATTGGAAAAATTGGTATTTATGGACATAATTTTAAGAGACAATTATGGACATAAATAAATTGGAAATTTATTTTACAAATTTGAATAGGGATATTAATCCAATTTGGGGTTAAATAAAGATGTGTAATAATAAACCGCCTAAGACACGAGGTTAGACTCTTTTGTGGTGTAAGACTGCCCGGACCTGCCCGGCAAATCCAGCAGCCACAAATGCCAGTCTAATGTGAGAGGTCAAAGGCATGAATTAAATGCGTAACAGTTGTAAAGACACGAGGTTAGGCTCGTTTTGTGGTGTAAGACTGCCCGGACCCGCCCGGCAAATCCAGTAGCCACAAATTCCAGTCTAATATGGGAGGTCTTTACAAGGTTACGGTTTTAATGAATTAAGAAACACTTAACCAAATAAACATGTGGTGGGACATGGGGGGTTAAGTGGGTGCCTTGGGTGGCATGTGAAATTAAGGGGGTGCCTTGGGTGGCATGTGAAATACGATTAAATGCACTTAACCAAGATTGAACATGTAAGAAGACATGAATAAGAATGGGGTTAAGTGGGAAAAACCTTAGAGGGGACCCACAATGGGGGCCCTAATCAGACAAGTAACCCATTAAGTATCTTTGTGGGCTCGACCCAAGTCGAGGACGGGACACGCGTACTGGGTTTGATTGTAAGAGGTCAAAACGGGTTAGCGGTGGCAACGCAAGTCCAACGGGGTCATGTGCGTGTGTGGGCCCAGGCTGGTAGGTAAGACGTTGTTGCATCGTGTAGGTATAAGTCGTGCATTTTGGTGGTATCGGGTTGCCACTTTGGGGAGTGATACACCCCACTGTAGGGCCAGCACGGGTATCTACGAGTTAGGGAGCCGATCGAATGGGGCTAGTGGGTGCACCTAGTGGGGATAGGGGCATATGGCACCTATGAAGGCAGCTAGGGGTACACGAAACTACCATTATCATTATTGAGTTCTGTAGGCGGGATCAACTTTTAGGGTGTTTGGTGTGGTGCAGTGTAGTAATTATCCTATAGTGATTAGGTACGCCTTTAACGTTATCTTTGTTCATCTTATTCCCTTTGTTTGCTCTTTCATACCCATTGGTTCACAGTCATTTCCTTATTTTCCAGCTTATGCCTTATCCTAGTTACTTAATGATTATATTGTTAAAGTTATTGCACTCGCCAGACTTTATGTCTGACCCCTTTGTTTCCACCTCTTTTCTTCCTTTTCCCCCCTCAGGTGCTCAGGGTGGGACTAGTACTAGTGGAGCTTGATTTGGACAGCTTTATCTCTTTCTTTGGAAGTTGCTTGGATCGCTGAAGAAAAAGTTCAGCCTATGTTATTTATGGCAATTTTATGTTGGGGTTATGTCTTTCATTCTATGTACTCTAATTTAGACAAGATGGATATTATGTACTTGACTCTAGTCTTTGGTTTTTGATGATGTAATCAAACTTATTTGTTTACCGCTGCAATAAAAATGAAGTTTTGCATTTTTGAGTACTGTTTTATATCTGCCTTGTTGTTAAGTTTCTGTTCTATACACACTTAAAATGCTCCATGGAAGTTAATGCATTCCCTTTGTGAGTGACATTAATGGACGTGGGTTGTCACAATTTCTCAACAAGGTTATTAGTTCAAGTTGTAATCGTTTGTAACGATAGTTAAGATCGATTGTAAACATTTTTTATTGGTGAATCAATAAAGTGGGTGGTTGGATGGAATATCGTGTGCTCATATTTTCAATATTTTTGTGGTGTTGTTTATTTTTTCAATCACATTCATCTTCTAGTGACTGGGTGATAAAGATCCTATTTTTCTTGGTGTTTTGTCAAACTTCTGTTGCGCACAAAACCCCAACAGTTTGGTATCAAAGCCAGATCATCGCATAGCTTGAAGTGTGTGTTGGATTGAGAATTGGAGATGTCGGATATGATGACGTTTTCGAAGATGGCTATTTTAAATGGAAAGAATTGGGGTATATGGAAGTCGAAGATGGAGGACATTCTATATCTCAATGATTGCATGATCCCATTGATGGAGATGAGGTGAATCCCTCGAATATGGATGAGGGAAAGTGGAAGTAAATGAAAAAAAGGCGATTGTGTTGATTCACCAATATTTGGATGATTATGTATTCCACCGTGTAGCTAGTTGTGAATCTGCGAAGGTGTTATGGGACAAATTAGTATTTTTGTATGAGTCAAGGAGTGCTACAAGTAAGGCTTTTCTGGTTCGAAAGTTGGTGCAACTTCGATTGATGAGGAGAAATCTATTGCAGAGCATTTGAACGAATTTCAAGATGTGATCAATCAATTGGAAAAATTGAAGGTCAATTTTGATGATGAGTTGCAGACACTGATGAGCTCACTTTCGGGAAAGTTGGGAGACTTTGGTTGTTTCATTGAGTAATTCCAATGCTAATGGAACTATTTCTTTGGAAATGGTTTGAAGCAATCTTTTGAATGAGAAGCTAAGGAGAAAAGGGTCGAAGTTGAAATCGGTTCAAACTGAGGCGATGGTAGCAAGGGACTCGGGGAAAGATACAAGAAGGAAGAAGAAAGGTGCTAATGATAAAGGTGCTATCATTTGTCATTATTGAGGTAAGAAAGGCCACAAACGCAGTGATTGCTATTCATATATATGAGATATGAAGAAGAAGAAGGCGCAAGGTGATAATAATAGTGATTTGGCACAAGCAGGTTTTGCTGAAGGTACCGAAAGCGATTCTTCATGTGATGTCCTATTTAGTGTTGTAGAGCCTTGTAAGATGGATTCAGGAGCCAGTTTTCACATATGTCGTGATGTTAAAAGTTTTTCTTCATATGAGAAGAGTGTTGGCATGATAAAGATGGCTAATGGAGTAAAGCTACCAATTTGTGGAGTTAGAGCTGTTAGGTTTCGGATGCATGATGGAGTGGTGAGAGAAGTGGCCGGTGTGAGGCACATACCCATTTGTTCGCATAACCTCATATCTCTCGGTCAGTTAGATCACTGCGGTTGCACTTATGAGACTCGAGGTGGAGTTTTGAGAGTGAAGAAGGGTGGTTGTGTGATGATGCGAGGAGTTTTGGAGGAGGGAAACCTATGTAGTTTGGTCGGTTCGGTGGTCAACAATGGAAAGCGGGTGACGGTTGAAGAACCTAGTCCACAGCAAGGTGGAGAGGTTAATATGGTCACTGCTGATGGTCCTAAGGTGAAAGATCACGGTATCAACAAGTGTCTAGATGTTGATGATGCTCGAGGGATTCCGAAAATGTAGAGATCATGTCAAACGGAAGATGGATGTCGAGTTGTGAAATCCACAAAGACGAGATGCAAGTCTTTGTGGTATTACAAACGCTTTTGAAGATCGCTATTGGCGTGATGCACGGATGAAAGAGGTGCATTATTAGTGGGCGATGGTGGAGGTTTGTAATGATATTAATTAAGAAAAGAAGGTTGAAAGTGAGAGCTAAGTTGGCTGTTTTTGAGGAGATGTTGTGATTTGGTATCAAGGTGGAGTGTTGAAATTGGTGATATGCAAATCACAATTTTAGGCAATAAATAATCTTACATATTTTATGGAGAGATTTGTTGTTAGATTTTATGGAGAGATTTATTGCTAGATTTTATGGAGAGATATTGGTTGTTATATTTGTGGGATAATTAAAGCAAGGATTATTTGGTGCTTATCCAAATAAATTATGACATATAAAGATAATTTGGATGCCAAATTTACTTGGGTATGAAGCAATTCACTCTATAAAAAGCCTAGCTAACATCTTCATTAGGATTGGAAAATTTTCCACTATTCTTCATTGTCTTTCTCCTCAAATTTTTAGCCATTAGGCATTTTTTACCTATTTCTCAATAAGGTTATTGGTTCAAGTTGTAATTGTTTGTAACGATAGTTGAGATCAATTGTAAACAATTTTTATTGGTGAATCAATAAAGAGGATAGTTGGATGGAATATCATGTGCTCATATTTCCAATATTTTTGTGGTGTTGTTTATTTTTTCAATCACATTCATCTTCAAGTGATTGGGTGATAAAGATCCTATTTTTCTTGGATTTTTGTCAAACTTCCGCTGCGCACAAAACCCCAACAATTATGGACAAAAAAGACATACCCGACATCCTTCGCCATTACAACCATTGCATGATTTACCTTTTTTAATCATTTTATCAGCTTCCTCAATAAAACCAAGTTTTTCATGCTTATTCCCAGATGACCCTTTATGATCGTCTTTTTATCATGTACTCAATAAGTTATTAATATAATGTATGTTTATAGGATATTCTTTGGCATACTATACAAATAGTTGGTAAGAAAGACAAATGTATTAAAATGACATAAAATTTCACAAATTCTTGACAACCAAGTTATAACAGGTTTACTTAAAAATTGAGCATACTACGAACATGGATAGATGAGTCTTACTCTCAACGTGATAGCACAAAAAATGACGAGTATGAGGCATCTACTTCACACAAGGGTTGTTCCTGGATGTAACGGTGCAATGACATAGGAGAATATATGTCAATAAGGTAGCAGTTGTCAACTGATGATAAAACGGAACATATATTGTTATTATTGATGTTATGCCTACTTTTGTTAAAATATTTTCTACAACATAACATATTCATATTTTGCATCATTAGATGAAGCCTTCTCTATGTATCTATACAGGCAACAAATGTGTTGGCTAAAAATTATGAGCACAAACTTTGGTGGAAATGTGTTAATGCTGACCACGTTGGAGCGGATAAGTATTAGCATAGACTTTGGTAAAAAAATAGTGCAATTTAGTTGCAATTTTGTTTACTTTCCAATCATTGTCACTTTATTAACAAACATATTTTCTAACTACTTTGTTATTTTTTCCTACATTTCTGCAAGTTTATTAGTATTTTAAATGGAAATGTATGATTTCCTCTAATATTTGAAAACATTACAGGATGTTAAAATTTTAAAAACATATATTAGCAACACACTACAAACGTGTGTGAGGTTAATTAGGCACTTTCCTTGCAGGCTAGGAAGCAAATAATTCATACATGTCATAATGAAAAAAATAAATAAATTTTGTTTACAATTAAGGTGATATCCTGATCTATTGACAAAAATAAATTAATTAGCTTAGTTACATATTTTACACAGGATGTTTCTTTATATTTGTGTTTATTTTAGTTGATAAGGATGGTGTTAACAAAAATGGTAGATCAATATAAACTGAAAATCATTGATTTTATTTGATTCCACTATTAATAGAATATGTTAATCCAGTTGTAATGCCTATTATATTGTCAAACCAATATTTCTTGATAGGATTATTAGAGATGCTAGTTAAAATCTTAATTTCATACTTTAGCAGTTGTTTATTTAGTGGAAACCCACTACGAGCAAGTGAATTCAAGAATTAGAGAGCTATAAATTAAAAACTAATATCTATGCATAAAAGTGAGACATTACAAAAATGATAATTCCTCAGGGTCCGTCTATTTCCGCTGCGGTAATTTCTCTTCACACCTCGGTTAATAATTTAAAATGTCAATACCAATTATGCCCTCTAATAACTTTTTAGATAGCGGCACTAGCTTCACCTGCAACGTGCAATTATTGCACGGTTGTTTAAACAATAACGCCCGTCACAGGCAAAAAAAGCATAAATCAACGTCGACAGAGTGCAGGAAAATAAACAGTATAGCACTCAGTGCTGCCATTGAAATAAACTGGACCATGTAGTTTTTATGGAATGAATATACAAAGAGTGTGGATAGCAGAGAAATCATCACAATATCGGGTTGGATAGTAGGCGCACAGAGGAAAAAAATATTACCATGTAATAGGTGAACATGGAAAACAACAAGACCATGCTTTTCATGCACGTGGATTCTTCCAGAACATTGCCAATATGTGGCGTTGGTACGTAAAAAACCATGCTATTCCCAGAAACAACATAGTTTTCAGGCTGCTCATGTTTTTTCCTTGAAATTTAGGATTTTGGGACGGAAGGGTAATTTGGGTATAAATGGGGTGATAAGAGTAAAAAATGAGGGGTGATTTAAAAAAAAAAATACTGGGGTGGGAAGAGCAATTGTTGAGGTGCGAATAGACGGACCCAATTTCTCATAATGTTAAATTATATTGTTTTCTATATTCCTGATATAAAAAGAGTTATTAATTTGAAATAACATTATCATGGTTAAGAAATATTAAATCATAAATAATATTATAGTATTTTACAATATTAAAAATGTAACGACCCGGGGATTTTCGACCCTGAAAATCGACATTTAAAACCAATGTCGACTATCCAAACATCGGAAATATCGGATAGTTAATAGAGAGAAGTTAGAGGGTGAGGATAGATAAGATAGAAAATTAGAATTGAAGAAGAGAACACAACAACATCAGAGTAACACGAATCTCACAGTGGAACGAATAAAATATAGTATCCAAAATAACTTTAAAACACAAATTTGTATTTGTATATTAGAGTACAAAACTTACATCACAGCGGAAATAAACAATAGCTATAAAATGCTGCTGAAGCCTCCTGCTCCAAGCTCCATCTAGTGTATCTGTAAATCCCGACTACTTGACTACCCGTAAAAATTTGGGCACCAAAGAGTTTAGGGAAAACCAAACAAAATAAACTCTGGGTCAGTCATGGGACTGGTGTAACACTCCGTGTTTTCTGTTAACATAAGCTAACGAATTAAACAATACTTAATTTTAAATGGGAGAATCAAGGGGAACGGGTTACGCCATTGTGTTCGTCTCGGAATTATGGTTGAGATAGAGTCTGAGTTTGCGTAAATTGGACTTCATATAAAGAATTTATGGCTGTCTGAAGTTCCCAGAAATTCAAATTTAAATTCAATAACGAATTCAGACTCAGAACTGGGCACGGCGGGAATTTCCCGCCCAAGGCCAGGTCGACCAGGGGGTCAACCTCCCCTATACAGGTTGACCTTAGTGTCGACCTGGGGGTCGACTTGCCCCCTGGGCAGATCTGAAAGATGACGATTTTGTGACTCAGTGCTGAGTCATTAGGGCTGAGGTGTCACCCTATCTTGACTGGATGGTCTTGATTGATTCTAGGTTGATCAGATGGCCTAAATTAATCATAAATTCTATATAAACACATGTAGACTCAAACCCTAAAACCTAATCAAAATTAGAACCATGGCCGTCATGCTATCACCTTGCAACCTAGAATAGCCGTCATCAACTAGAGGAAAAGTAAAGCTAATCAACTCAATTCAACTTAAGTCTATAACAACTACAACTACAACAACAAATTTGTCTACTTCAAAGGCAAGCTAAATCAATTTCAAAACTCAGATCCCAGAACTCAAGACCTTCTTCGAGTTGTGAGTTTAATTTCTTTAATAAGATAATCAATAAGTTAATTAGGTTGAGTTATAAATTGGATTGTATGGCTATGTTTGTGAGACATTGGAAAATGTGATATTTTGTGAATATATGCTAGTTGTTCATAATGATAATTTTGTTGTGGATCCCTTTTCATATGCCAAATCACCTATGTTCAACTTGATTCACGTTTGACATCATTTTATATGCAAGTTTGGGTGTATATTATATGCTAGTTTCTATATGAATTGTATACAAGTTAGCATGTGAATCAAACAAAGTGATTATATGCAAGTTTAGGTAGAAATTGGATTCACATATAAGCAAGTTTACCCCTTTAGATTTAAATCTATGACATACATAGTTTTATGCAAGTTTGAGACTATGGCTTATGCAAGTTTTGGGTGAAAATTATATACATATATGCAAGTTTACCCCTTTAGATTTAGATCTATGACATACATAGTTTTATGCAAGTTTGTGACTATGGCCTATGCAAGTTTTGGAATGAAAATTATATTCATACATGCAAGTTTTAGGTGAAAAACTATATTATATATATGCAAGTTCACACCTTTATGCCTATGTTTTGATTCATGACAATACAAAGTATGCAAGTTATGTTGTAATCCTTATTTGCAAGATTAGATCCATTTTGTGTGTTATGCAAGTTTGCGATGTTTCTTCCCTTTTATGTGCTAGACTAATTGCTATAATATACATATATGTCATGATAAACGATCGAACAACGTGGGGACGATGGGGGTAATATTGAATATACATATATTGAGAATTGGCATAATGGCCTTGAAAAAGCATATAATTAATTTAAGGCATTAATTGGAAAAATTGGCATTTATGGACATAATTGAGACAATTATGGATATAAGTATATTTGGAATTTATTTACAAATTTATATAGGGATATTAATCTAATTTGGGGTTAATTGAAGACGTGTAATAATAATAAATCGCCTAAGACACGAGGTTAGACTCTTTTATGGTGTAAGACTACCCGGACCTACCCGGCAAATCCAGCAGCCACAAATGCCAGTCTAATGTGAGAGGTAGAAGGCATGATTTAAATGCGTAACAGTTGTAAAGAAACGTGGTTAGGCTCGTTTATTGTGTAAGACTGCACGGACCCGCCCGGCAAATCCAGCAGCCACAAATGCCAGTTGTAACAACCCGTATTTCGATAACATGTTAAGACGAGAATCAAGTAAGAATTTAATTTTAAATTCTGAATCAAGTAAAACGGGCTATGCCATTGCGTTCATCTCGGAAAAATACGCGAAATAGAGTCCGAGTTTTCGAAAATCGGAGTCCGTATGACCCGATTAAGGCCCAACGAAGTTTTCAGAAAATTTCAAAGTAAAAAAAAAACAGATTTCAAATTCAAGTTTGAATTTGGAAATTTGGGCCAGTTTGGGCCAGGCGGGAAAATTCCCGCCAGAGCACCCAAGTCGACAGCCCTGTCGACTTGGGAGTCGACTTGGTTGGACCCAAGTCGACAGCCCTGTTGACTTGGCTGTCGACTTGGTCCAGCCGGGCAGTTCTGCCTGGTGCACCATTTTGGGTTTGTGTTGAGTTTGGGGGCCAGATTCGGTTTTAAGGGCTGAGATTGCAACTAGGGTTTAATCCTATGGCCTAAAACACTTGCCTAATCTATAAATAAGACCCTAACCTAACCCTAAATCATCATTATTCATTCATACAACTAAACTATGGCAAAATTTTACCTCTCATGGCCTCCACTCTCTTCATAAAATTTCTAAATTGTTTCTATGAGAGATTTTCCATGCATACAAGTGTTTTCAATCTTGTATGAGTGTCATTAGCTTGCATTCAAGTCAAGTTTCTATATTTGCATCATAAAGCAAGGGTTTTGATCATCTTGGCTCAAGGGTTTTTATGTTAGAGCTTGCATTTTGGGTCTAGTTGATTGCATAAGGGCTTTGTCATATCTTTTGTGCCTTCATAGCAATGTAAGCCCTTTCCCTACTCTTAGATATTAACTATGAAGTTAAATGTTCATGTTGCAAGTTTGGGTTTGATCATTGAGTATGATACATGCTATCATGTTATGCAAGTTTATGAAGTCATTATCTTGATCTTGTGGGCTAAAAGCTACAACCTTTATGTTGAAATGTTGCATTATGCAACATGAGAACTCTCATAACCTTTATGTCAACTTGCATATGAAGTCATAACCCTTATATGATGATATATGCGAGTTACTAGTCATCATTCCATGTCTTTTGTCACCATGATTCGCTTATGTGCCAAGTTTGGGTTTATGCATGTTTTGAGGCTTAAGAATGTAACATGCAAGTTAATGAACACATTTGTGTCTCATTTGCCACCATGATTAACTTGTGGCTTAATATCCATTTTTGTCATGCCTTTGCCAAGTCTCTTCTTTTAATCCATTACGTTGTTGCGAACGTATATGCGAGTTTAAAAGCGTTGGGTTATGTTATGGGTAATTTCTAATGACATGAAATACAACTTGAAAACATGACTTGAAATATAACATGGAAGTTGACATGTGAGTATGCTTGAAAATATGAAATTGGGAATTTACCTATTAAGTTAGGTCTACCCATACTATGGAATTGGGAATTTACCTATTAAGTTAGGTCTACCCAAATCCTTGAAAACTTGTAATATGTGTTGGAAACATAATGGACATGACACTTAGATAATATAAGTGTGGCCAACTCGAGGTTGGGTTGAGTTTGCAACGTAAAACTACCCGGAACCGACCGACCCAACTAGTAGTTGCAAACAATAGGACCCAATGTGAGAAGTTGGTCATATTGTGCTTGAACCCGAGGTTAGACCAAGTTGTGGTGTAAAGCTACCCGGAACCGACCGGCTTAACTAGTAACCACAACAAAGTCTAATGTGAGAGGTTGAGGTGCATTAAGTAATTAATGCCACATGATAGGGTTAAGTTAATTTGATTAATCACTCTTAACCAAATATGACATGGACAAATGGGTTAAGTAATTTGATTAGGCTAATGATACTTAACAAAACATGACAAGGTTGGGTAGGTTAAGTAACTTGATTTGCCTAATGACACTTAACCATTTTTATACGACGAGTGGACGAGGATTAAGTTAACCAACACTTAATCAATCCAACACGATAATTTGGTAAGGTTAAGTAAGTTTTCTTAATGACACTTAACCGAAAAATACAGTTAATGGATGGGGTTAAGATTAGACTCAACTAGTCTAAACATGGAAATCGGATGGGGTTAAGTTAGCCTAGACTTAATTAATCCCACTTGGTAGTTTAATGGGGTTAAGTTAAACACTTAACTAATCTAACACGATGATTTGATGTGGTTAAGTGACCTATACTTAACCAATCTAACTCGTTAATTTGATGTGGTTAAGTTAACCAATACTTAACCAATCTAACGTGAAAACATGAGAAGGATAAGTCACGAATCGCTTGAATACACTTGACCGATTTGACTAAGTAAATTGATAGGGTCAAGTTAATATATACTTAACCAATCTAGAATGATAATTGGACGAGGTTAAGTCGTGAATTGCTTAATATACTTAACCAACTTGACACATGGTTTGTAGGGTTAAGTCTTGGACTTGGATACTTAGCCAATTTTGACATGATTTGTAGACGGGTTAAGTCATGAACTTAAGTGACACTTAATCCATTATATAAACCCTAGTTCGGAGAATTAGGTGGATAAACCATAATTAACAGGGATAACGGGAATGAGGCTAAGTGGTAAACCTTAGTTGAAGGATAACTAAGTAATAATTCTTAGTCAAGAAAATTTAGACCAGTTCATAGATAGATGAGTAACCCAATACGGTAGGTCATCGTTTAAGCACACGAGTAGGAGCAAGTTATCTGATTTAGATAAAGGCTCCAGCGAACTGGGTAACGAAGCAGCGGCTTCGGGGAACGTGAGGATATTCTTGGTATCCCTCTATGAGCTGCCAGGTGATCATACTAGGCTCATGAGAGGTTAAGGTCTGCGTTAGAAGAACCAAGAGTATGCCTTGGTTGCTATGCGAGCGACCTAAAGACGGGGATGGATAGGGGATAGTCGACGATACACGGTCGTGCCCTAGATAGCATTTCGTCAGGCTACCTACCATCTTTGGTCAAGCGTGTACGTACGGAAAGGCAGAGAACACCCAAAAGACCATAATTGCTATCTAATTATGGTTGCGGTAAGGCTTGGATGTGGGTTGGCCAGTGTTGTGTTCTCATACAGGATTTATCCTGTCTTGTCTTTCACTAGTTGAGGGAGTGGTCTCGTGGGACCATAGCCACGTATAGAAAAAAACAGACCTTAGCATCTGCATCGGCAGATAAATCGAAAGCTCCCGACCGAGTCCTGTATTTCCTGGTCTGCCCTGTGACAGGACTCGGATGGCACGATGTGATACATGTGCATACAGTCATGGAAAAACGATTCATGATGAATGCATGGGAAAAAGGGCGCGGTTGACGGTTAGCGTAAATCCTAGTGGCCCTGGGTGGTTGAACCAAAACCAAGATACGAAAACGTGCAATAGGTAAGCATAATCCCTAGTAGTCCTAGGTAGCATAAGTCCTAGTTGTACAAACAATGATTCATGTTGAAAGACCCTAGTTAGATATAGGGTGACAATCCAAAACGATCTTAAGGATCATGGAACTATGTTAAAGTAGTATAGAATCTCATGGGAAAGCCCGTATGGTCTACGGCAAGGGACTGAACATTTACATGGAATAAAACATACGAGTTGAGTAACCTATATATGCGATATATTAGGTTGACATAGACCATTACACGACTTTTGAGTAAGGGTCATTCATGGTTAACACATGATACGGTGGGGATACTAGTACGGTAGGTGCAGAGCTAAAAGACAGGATAGATACCATGGGATGTTATACGTGATAGATATCTTGGGGATATTATACTTGACAGGAACTTGACGATGGGATACCTTGTTTTATCTTGACACCATAATTTATCATGACACCTTAGTTTATCTGAGTTCAGTAGTTCATCATGTTATTTTGATTTAGCTTATCTATCTTGTCATCATGCTTATGTTCATCTCAGTTTCTCATGTCAGCTAACTTTACTAGTTTTTATGCTGATAGTAGATAGGGCTTACTCAGTCTTTTTGACTGACCCGTTTTGTTTCACCTCTTTTCTTCCGTTCCCCCCCCCCCCAGGTTACAGGGAGGAAATACTGTTGTTTAGTTCGGACTTCTTCTGCTTGAAGGTCATCATGGATGGCTTGGACTTTTCTTGGCTATGGCTACTTTACTGTTTTTACTTGGGGAATAATTTATGAAAAAGTCTGTATGCTTCTTTACTATTGCAAGACAGGTTTTGATGTACTCTGATGTAAAAGGCTTTAGACCTTAACTATTGATGTTTATGAAAGTTCGATTTTACTTCCGCTATTTTATATGTTCTGTCTTGTGATATTTCTGTGCATGTTTACCAATAATGCCCCTCTAAAGCTAGTGCATTCCTTTGCGAGTGACCCTAGCGGAGGCGGGGTGTTACACCAGTCTAATGTGGGAGGTCTTTATAAGGTTACGATGTTAATGAACTAAGAAACACTTAACCAGATAAACATGTGGTGGGACATGGGGGGGTAAAGTGGGTGCCTTGGGTGGCATGTGGAGTTAAGAGGGTGCCTTGGGTGGCATGAGAAATACGATTAGATGCACTTAACCAAGATTGAAACATGTAAGAAGACATGAATAAGACTGGGGTTAAGTGAGGAAAACCTTAGAGGGGACCAAGCATAGGTGGAAAGCTTGGGTCATGCATGGGGGCCCTTTTCAAACCAGTAACCCATTAAGTATCTTTTTAGGCTAGACCCAAGTCGAGGACGGGACACGCGTACTGGGTTTGATTGTAAGAGGTCAAAACGGGTTAGCGGTGGCAACGCAAGTCCAACGGGATCATGTGTGTGTGTGGCCCCGGGCTGGTAGGTAAGACGTTGTTGCATCGTGTAGATATAAGCCGTGCATTTTTGGTGGTATCGGGTTGCCACTTTGGGGAGTGATACACCCCACTGTGGGGCCAGCATGGGTATCTACGAGTTAGGGACCCGATCGAATGGAGGTAGTGGGTACACCTAGTGGAGATAGGGACAAACGACAACTATGAAGGCAGCTAAGGGTACACGAAACTACCATTATCATTATTAAGTTTGGTAGGCGGGATCAACTTTTAGGGTGTTTAGTGTGGTGCAGTGTAGTAATTATCTTATAGTGATTAGGTGTGCCTTTAACGTTATTCTTGTTCCCTTTGTTTGCTCTGTCATACCCATTTGTTCACAGTCATTTCCTTATTTTCTAGCTTATGCCTTGTCCTAGTTACTTAATGATTATATTGTTAAAGTTATTGCACTCGCCAGACTTTATGTCTGACCCCTTTGTTTCCACCTCTTTTCGTCCTCCCCCCCCCCCAAGGTGCTTAGGGTGGGACTAGTACTAGTGGAGCTTGATTTTAGACAGCTTTATCTCTTTCTTCGAAAGTTGCTTAGATCGTTGAAGTAAAAGTTCAGCCTATCTTACTTATGGCTATTTTATGTTGGGGTTATGTCTTCCATTTTCATGTTCTCTGATTTAATCAAGATGGATATTATGTACTTGACTCTAGTCTTTGGGTTTTTTTGATGATGTAACCAAACCTATTTGTTTACCGCTACAATGAATGAAGTTTTAAATTTTTAAGTACTGTTTTATATTTGTCTTGTTGTTAAGTTTATGTTCTATACAAACTTAAAACGCTCCATGGAAGTTAATGCATTCCATTTGTGAGTGACATTAATGGACATGGGGTGTCACAAGTGGTATCAGAGCTGAAGGTTACCAGAACAGATAAGATATTTTGAAAAAATATTTTTCAAAAGCATTTTGTAAAGAAATACTTTCAAAAGTATGTTTTGAGGAGAATATCTTCAAGAGAAAAGTTATTTTAAAAAACATAACCCTAAGAGCCATATATCTTTCTTTCGAATTCTTCGTTTGAATCTCTCCATTTTCTTTTCAGCATGTCTGGAATTCCCAAGATACCCGAGGGGATACTGATACCAAGATGGTTTAGAAGGTATCTGGAAGCTAGGGCCCATGTCGCAGGCCCAACAAATGCTCCTCCTCCTCCTCCCCGTGTTGACACTTTCGCAAAGATATGTAAGGACTTTCATGCAATTGGCGGGAAACCTTTTCACAGGTCGGAAACGTTTGTTGAAGCTCGAAATTGGCTAAAGGAGGTGGAAGAACAGTTTGGAATCTTTGAGGTAGAAGATGGAAGAAAGGTCCAGTTAGCTGTCTGGTTAATGAAGGATGAGGCCTCGTTTTGGTGGGAGATCACTAATGGAGAGCATCCAGTTGACACATGGCTGGATTACAGGCGTAGGTTTGAGGCGAAGTTTCTCCCACGGGCTGAAGAGAATCTATACATGGAAAGGTTTTTGGCATTGAAGAAGGGGAATCTATCAGTGAAAGAATACGTCAACAAGTTCAATCAGTTAGCAAGATTTGGCTTGGACTTGGTGAATACACCCAAAAAGAAGGCCCTGAGATTTGCTAAGGGTTTGAACAAGCCGCTACATTGGTTAGCTATAACCCACATCCCTATGGAGCCACCTTTGAGAGACTAGTTGACATGGCGCTTATGCATGAAGCGCCAATGCTAATAAGGCACATGAGAAGAGAGGGGATCAAAAGAAACCACAACAGCAACAGCAGAACAAGAAGGGTGGTAAAGACAACAATGGTAAGGGAAAGAAAAGATGCTTTAACTGTGGGACACCAGGCCATCTACGCAAAGACTGTGGGAAGAAGAAGAAGAAGAAGACTGGTTGTTTCCACTGTGGCGAGGCAGGACATCTGATTAAGGACTGCCCAAACAAAGAGAAGAGGGCAGGGCCTACCTTTGGAGGGAAGATTCATGCTCTTATGGCACCGGGGCAGTCAAGGGGGCAGGTCCAGGCTCTTGTGGTCCCACCGCTGCAAGAACGAGGTAGAACGATTTTCGTTGAAAGTTTAGTTTATCTTTTCGATCATCATGTTCGCACACTCTTTGATTCTGGCGCATCGCACTCTTTTATATCCACTGCTTTAGTTGAGACACTACACCTAAACACCAGTATCGTAGAGGATCCCTTAGTTGTTTCAAATCCAATTAGGGGCTCAGCCTATTTGTCGATGATTTGTTTGGATTTGGAAATTTCTATACTTAACGTTGGGTTTAGATGCGATGCTTATGTTTTGGGCTTCATGTGCTATGGGCTAATTTTGGGAATGGATTGGCTATCCTGTAATGGAGCCATCCTAGATTGTGAAAAGAGAGAGGTTAGGCTTATGACTCGCTTGGACAACACTCTTGAAATCTCTTGTAATCCAATGAATTCTGTTATGCTAAGTTATCTAGAATTGCTTGACGCGTCTGTTGAGAATTTGTAGTCTGTTAGAGTGGTCCGTGAATACTCGGATGTCTTCGATGAAGTTCGAGGTTTACCCCCGAGGCGTGAGATAGACTTTCGAATATACTTAGTAGATAATGCAAAGCCAGTTGCATTACCAGTGCGCCACATGGCTCCGAGAGAGAGAGAAGAGAACTCGGTAAGCAAGTGAAAGAATTGCTTGAGAAGGTGTTCATAAGAAGAAGTATTTCGGATTGGGGTGCTCCAGTCGTTTTTGCTAAAAAAAGCTGATGGTTCACTTAGATTGTGCGTGGACTATAGAGACTGAATAAGCTAACAAAGAAGAACAGACACCCGTTAACGAGGATAGACGATTTATTCGATCAGTTGGTGGGAGCTTCGGTTTTCTCGCAACTAGATTTGGCTACAGGTTTTCATCAGCTAAGGGTGGCTGAAGATAGCATTGATAAGGCTGCATTTAGGACTCATGACGGTTTCTTCGAGTGGCTCGTCATGCCTTTTGGTTTGACGAATGCACCCGCATATTTTGTTGACTTAATGAGTAAGGTGTTTAGGGAGTTTCTGAAAAAGTTTGTGGTAGTCATTGTAGACGATATTCTGATTTTCTCGAAGAATGACGAAGAGCATGCTTTGCATTTGAGGGAAGTCATGGATACTCTCCATGCACATCAGTTAAAAGAAAAATTCTCCAAGTGCCACTTCTGGAGGGAAGAAGTAAGATTTCTTGGGCATGCGGTGTCCAAAGAAGGGTTAGCTGTAGACCCCGCAAAAGTAGTTGCGGTCCAGGATTGGAAGGTTCCAAAGAATGCAACCGAAGTCCGAAGTTTTATTGGACTAGCAGGCTTTTATCGCAAGTTCATTAAAGATTTTACGAAAATCTCAGCTCCACTTACAAGGTTAACGAAGAAGAACCCGACTTTCACTTGGGATTTGGATTGCGAAGTCACTTTCCAACGATTGAAGAGGGCTCTGACAACAACCCCAGTTTTGACATTACCAGATAGGAGCAAGATGTTTAAGGTATACACAGATGCATGCGGTACGGGACTAGGCGCTATTTTGATGCAAGAGGGGAAGGTAGTAGCTTATGGTGGAAGATAATTAAAAGTGCATGAGAAAAACTACCCAACCCACGATCTAGAGTTAGCAGCCATCGTTTTTGCACTCAAGTCTTAGCGCCACTATCTCTTAGGTGAGAAATTTGAGTTGTATACTGACCATAAATCGTTGAAATACCTTTTCTCGCAGAAAGACCTCAATCTAAGGCAACAAAGATGGATGGAGTTTCTCGCCTCATACGACTTTGAGATCTCCTATACTCCTTGCAAGGGCAATGTAGTGGCAGACGCCCTAAGTTGAAAGAAGCTGACCTTAAGTCCTCTCTTTGTAAAAAGGCAAAGTTTGGAGTACATAGCAAATTTTGATTTTAAGCCCTCTGTCGATTATGTAACTGGCTTGATGGCAATGCTATAGGTGCGGCCTACTTTGTTGGACTCAATAGGTACCGCGCAACGTGAAGACCCTCAGCTAGTTGATGTGATAGATAAGCTGGTTAGGGGAGAGACTTCTAGTCAGCTCAATAGGTACTCCATCGATGATAAGGGTTGGTTGAGACGGGATGGAAGACTATGCGTCCCGCAAGCAAGAGATTTGGTGAAGATGGTTCTGGAAGATGCACACCATTCCAAGATGACCATACACCCCATTGGAGACAAGATGTATAAAGATATCAAAAGAGTTTTCTTTTGGAATGGCATGAAGAGGGATGTAGCTGAATTTGTTTCAAAATGCATGATATGCCAGCAAGTCAAGGTGGAGCAGATGAAGCCTGGCGGTTTGCTTCATCCTCTAGAAGTTCCACAATGGAAATAGGAAAGCATCTCGATGGACTTTGTTGATGGGTTGCCTAGGTTAAGAAAGGACAATACAGGTATTTGGGTAATAGTGGATAGGCTCACGAAAAGCGCTCATTTTATACCTGTCAAGAGTAAGAGGACTGCCTCGTCTTTAGCCTCCATTTATCTTAATGAGATAGTTCGACTCCATGGGATACCCTCCAGCATAGTGAGTGATCGAGACCCTATCTTTACAAGCGAGTTTTGGAGGAGTTTGCAAGAGGCTGTAGGCACACAGCTATGTTTAAGCACAGCCTTTCACCCTCAAACCGATGGTCAGACGGAAAGGGTGAACAAAGTACTGGAAGATCTTTTGAGGTTGTGCATTCTTGACTTTGGAGGATCTTGGGAGGATCATCTCCCTTTGGTGGAATTCGCTTATAACAATAGCTACCAAGCCACTATAGGCATGGTACCCTTCGAAGCTTTATATGGAAGGCCATGTCGATCACCAACTTGTTGGTGGGAGTCCACAAATAAACTTATACTTGGGTCGTACATGATTAGAGAGACTTCAGAGAGGGTGGACTTGATACGAAGGAGAATGAAGACTTACCAAGATAGACAGAAATCCTACGCAGACAAGAGAAGGACCGACCTTGAGTTTGAAGTTGGGTATAAGGTGTTCCTTAAAGTATCTACTTTGAGGAATGTCATCCGCTTTAGGTCTGTAGGAAAGTTGGCACCACGATTCGTAGGACCATTTCCTATCATCGAAAGGATTGGGACGATGGCCTATAGAGTAGAGCTACCCGAAAGACTGGCTGGAGTTCATAATGTTTTTCATGTCTCTCAGCTACGAAAGTGCTTACATGAGTCGGCAGAAGTTGTGGAGCCAAGTATACTAGAGGAAGTCGAAGTGGAACGAGAAGCGACTATGAGGAGAGTTCCAACTCGTATCATGGGGATGGAAGTCAAAAAGCTACGCAACCGTGAAGTTAAGCTTGTCAAAGTTCAATGGAGCGATGCCGAGGAAGACGTAACTTGGGAGACTAAGGCCAAAAAATGTGCAGCCTACCCTTTTCTTTTTAAGGGTACATCTTTGATCTCTTTTTCCTTAAGTTTATTCAAGCTTGTATCTACCTTTTTAGTGTATCTCCTCGGTCATATTTTTTATCCTTAGGTAGAGGCCAATGGATGTAAACATGTATTTGAAACATGTTATGATTGATGGATGCTAGTGGATGCAAGTGTTTGCTAGTGGTTGCTCGTGGATGCATATACACACACATTAGGCACTAGATCTGCTCAATCACTTTCATACTGCATATAAATGTTTGTTTATTAAGATTAATGGATGTATAATGGTTGTGTTATCATATGGATGCTGCATTCGGATGAATGGGTGCGCATGCATGTAGAAATAATATGTATAAATAGGGAGCTTTTGCATACATAACGGACGCATGGCACTATCATAATCTGCATTAAGGAGGTCAACTGAATCAAAAGACCCCCTGATTTTGCATTAGATACGAACATGTACACACACTATGCATATAAACATGAAAGCATTAGAAGTCTTTTAAGGACAACGGATGCCTGTGTTTGATGGTTGAGTAGATGGACGATTGGATGGTAGGATATGTATTCTTCATAACTTGAAGATTTCGGGGTCGAAATCCTTTAAGGAGGGGAGAACGTAACACCCCGTGTTTTCTGTTTACATAAGCTAACGTATTAAACAATACTTAATTTTAAATTTGAGAATCAAGGGGAACGGGTTACGCCATTATGTTCGTCTCGGAATTCTGGTTGAGATAGAGTCCGAGTTTGCGTAAATTGGACTTCGTATGAAGAAGTTATCGTTGTTGGAAGTTCCCAGAAATCCGAATTTAAATTCAATAACGAATTCAGACTCAGAATTGGGCAGGGAGGGAAATTTCTCGCCCAAGGCCAGGTCGACTAGGGGGTCGACCTTAGTGTCGACCTCCCCTATACAGTCGACCTTAGTGTCGACCTGGGGGTCAACCTGCCCTCCTGGGCAGATATGAAAGATGACGATTTTGTGACTTAGTGCTGAGTCATTAGGGCGGAGGTGTCACCCTATCTTGACTGGATGGTCTTGATTGATTCTAGGTTGATCGGATGGCCTAAATTAATCCTAAATTCTATATAAACACATGTAGACTCAAACCCTAAAACCTAATCAAAATTAGAACCATGGCCGTCATGCTATCACCTTGCAACCTAGAATAGCCTTCATCAACTAAAGGAAAAGTAAAGCTAATCAAATCAATTCAACTCAAGTCTATAACAATTACAACTACAAAAACAAATTTGTCTACTTCAAAGGCGAGCTAAATCAATTTCAGAACTCAGATCCCAGAACTCAAGACCTTCTTCGAGTTGTGAGTTCAATTTCTTTAATAAGATATCAATAAGTTAATTGGCTTGAGTTATAAACTGGATTGTATGGCTATGTTTGTGAAACATTGGAAAAATGTGATATTTTGTGAATATATGCTAGTTGTTCATAATGATAACTTTTTTGTGGATCCCTTTTCATATGCCAAATCACCTATATTCAACTTGATTCACGTTTGTCATCATTTTATATGCAAGATTGGGTGTAGATTATATGCTAGTTTCTATATGAATTGTATACAAGTTTGGAATCAAACAAAGTGACTATATGCAAGTTTAGGTAGAAATTGGATTCACATATAAGCATGTTTATCCCTTTAGATTTAAATCTATGACATACATAGTTTTATGCAAGTTTGTGACAATGGCTTATGCAAGTTTTGGGTGAAAACTATATACATATATGCAAGTTTACCCCTTTAGTTTTAGATCTATGACATACATGATTTAATGCAAGTTTGTGACTATGGCCTATGCATGTTTTGGAATGAAAATTATATTCATACATGCAAGTTTTAGGTGAAAAACTATATTATATATATATGCAAGTTCACACCTTTAGGCCTATGTTTAGATTCATGACAATACAAAGTATGCAAGTTATGTTGTAATCCTTATTTGCAAGATTAGATCCATTTTGTGTGTTATGCAAGTTTGCGATGTTTCTTCCGTTTTATGTGCTAGACTAATTGCTAGTCTAATATACATATATGTCATGATAAACAAACGAACAACGTGGGGACGATGGGGTAATATTGAATACATATATTGAGAATTGGCATAATGGCCTTGAAAAGGCATATAATTAATTTAAGGCATTGATGGGGAAAATTGGAATTTATGGACATAATTGAGACAATTATGGACATAAGTATATTTGGAATTTATTTACAAATTTGAATAGGGATATTAATCTAATTTGGGGTTAATTGAAGACGTGTAATAATAATAAATCCCCTAAGACATGAGGTTAGACTCTTTTGTGGTGTAAGACTGCCCGGACACGCCCGACAAATCCAGTAGCCACAAATGCCAGTCTAATGTGAGAGGTCGAAGGCATGAATTAAATGCGTAACAGTTGTAAAGACACGAGGTTAGGCTCGTTTGCGGCGTAAGACTGCCCGGACCCGCCCGGCTAATCCAGCAGCCACAAATGCCAGTCTAATGTGGGGGGTCTTTACAAGGTTATGATGTTAATGAACTAAGAAACACTTAACCAGATAAACATGTGGTGGGACATGGGGGAGTTAAGTGGGTGCCTTGGGTGGCATGAGAAATACGATTAGATGCACTTAACCAAGATTGAAACATGTAAGAAGACATGAATAAGAATGGGGTTAAGTGGGGAAAACCTTAGAGGGGACTAAGCATAGGTGGAAAGCTTGTGTCATGCATGGGGGACCTTTTCAAACCAGTAACCCATTAAGTATCTTTTTAGGCTTGACCCAAGTCGAGGATGGGACACGCGTACTGGGTTTGATTGTAAGAGGTCAAAACGGGTTAGCGGTGGCAACGCAAGTCCAACGGGGTCATGTGTGTGTGTGTGGCCCCGGTCTGGTAGGTAAGATGTTGTTGCATCGTGTAGATACAAGCCGTGCATTTTAAGTGGTATCGGGTTGCCACTTTAGGGAGTGATACACCCCACTTTGGGGCCAGCACGGGTATCTACGAGTTTGGGAGCCGATCGAATGGGGGTAGTGGGTACATCTAGTGGATATAGGGGCAAACGGCACCTATGAAGGCAGCTAGGGGTGCACAAAACTATCATTATTAAGTTTGGTAGGCGGGATCAACTTTTAGGGTGTTTGGTGTGGAGCAGTGTAGTAATTATCTTATAGTGATTAGGTGTGCCTTTAACGTTATTCTTGTTCATCTTATTCCCTTTGTTTGCTCTGTCATACCCATTTGTTCACAGTCATTTCCTTATTTTGCATCTTATGCCTTGTCCTAGTTACTTAATGATTATATTGTTAAAGTTATTGCACCCGCCAGACTTTATGTCTGACCCCTTTGTTTCCACCTCTTTTTTTCCTCCCTCCCCCCCCCCCCGGTGCTCAGGGTGGGACTAGTACTAGTGGAGCTTGATTTTGGACAGCTTTATATCTTTCTTCGGAAGTTGCTTGGATCACTGAAGTAAAAGTTCAACCTATCTTATTTATGGCTATTTTATGTTGGGGTTATGTCTTCCATGTACTCTGATTTAATCAAGATGGATATTATGTACTTGACTCTAGTCTTTGGGTTTTTTGATGATGTAACCAAACCTATTTGTTTAACGCTGCAGTGAATGAAGTTTTAAATTTTTAAGTACTGTTTTATATCTATCTTGTTGTTAAGTTTCTGTTCTATACACACTTAAAACGCTCCATGTAAGTTAATGCATTCCCTTTGTTAGTGACGTTAATGGACGTGGGGTGCCAAAACTGGTGTGAGTAAACTCCAACCATTCGATTTAACTTTTCAAAATCCTTTTCAAAGAAATGATAATTGTAAGACCGATCCACATATAAACACGGATGGTTTTTACCTTACAATAACCCAAAACATTTCCAGAATCAATACTTTTCTGATATTATAATAGTGTCTAATCATAAGTAAATAACTATATAGCAGAACGCTTGAATCTCACGCTCCACATATATAATATACAATCAAAATCGCAGGCGCCTATTGGAGATTGGATTCCAACTATGCCCGGTATAGAACCACCTGCTGATAATGTATCTCTAGAGAGGAATACACTGGGTTCAACAAGAACATCTTGCAACCCGGCCACACATGACCGACCACTCATTTCTCTTGAGTGTATCGAACATATTGTCACCTACGGTTGCTAGCAACATAACCGTTCCCGGGAGATACAAAAGCGAAAAGAAGTAACAAATATGAATATTCTCTAGATGGTGACAATACACTCTAATAGAGGCAACCCACAAAGCCATGCTGCCTGCCCGAATTTTGTCATTTTTCGATTGATGAGGCTTGAGGTTATAGCATATCTTTTGACAGATCATACATTCATTTACTTTGAATGCCACATCGTCATACCCGCCAAATCACAAATTGATTCCCACAAAAATACCACGGGTATAAAGCTAAGAGAAATGAATTCCTCCGCCACCAAACGTGGATACGTATGAAGCGATCAACTTACATGATCCATTAAATATACTCTGTCAGACATTTGCCCATATATGTTTGTGAAAACCCGTAACTTCCCCGTAAAGGAAAGTGTCGGATAGTTCGAGAACAAACCACAACAGAACGCATACGAAAGAACATTTCACTGTATATTACAACAATGCATCATATTACAAGAATATACAGAGTATAAATGAATATTACACAGAAATATCAGAGATTTAAATTACATTTAAATACATAGCAGCGGAAAATAATGCAATACACAACTAGAAGTAGATATACGGATACAAAGCTTTCCGGATATCATTCCAGCTGTAAACCAGGATCCTGTGAATATAAATCTGCAAAACCAAAACTACTAGCTGCCCGTGTCAAAATAGGGGCACCCAGAGTTTAGGTTAAAACAATAAACTCCAGGTCAGTCATGTGACTGGTGTGAGAACTAAAACAGTAAATCTTTATTTTAAAGTTAGGTAAATCAAGGGACCACGCCGTATAACACGGAACGGGTTTCCTCCCAAGAATACCAGTGCATAAAACAAACAACGCAATGCTAAATAAAGAGAGATGAAGCTGTTATAAGACCCAGGTCCTATCACACAATGCAACGCAAGCCGGGGGATAGGGTTTTCCCTTATAACAGCCAAAAAGATGCTTGATACGTTTAAAACAAATCATTTGATACTATTATAAGTGCATAGTGTATAAAACAACTTCAAATCATAAGTATCAATCATAGGCGGCATGGGTACCATATATCATGTCGCCATACTAGTTCTACAATTAAAACCGCAAATGTCACGTATTTGGAAATTGGATTTCCGTCTATGAACCGAGGCAAAAGATAGTCCTCAACCGATTCGTGACTCTCTAGCCCGAGCCACAGGACCCAGACTCAGGTGGGCCCTTGGATCCTCAGGGCCAGTCCACCGATGTGGATTAAACTTAAACCCTGAACATGCGTTTCTCCGCCCTATGGGGCGTAAACGAGCCAACTAAATGACTCCATCGGTTCGAGAACGACCGATCAATTCGAGGCGCCTCGCAACAGCAACAACCACATAAGTCAAACTCGTCAGGGCTTGTAAAACCACTGACGCCACTTCTAGCTAGAAAGAAACGCATGCCCTCCCTGACGTCCTCTCCCGTTTTTGGTTCATACCGGATGTGAAACTCGCGAAGCAAACGTTACACAAAGCTACGCCACAAAGGCCTTGCTTTGATCATCACCACAAGACTTTGCTTTTCAACAGAAGCCTCGATCAATTGCCACTTAGGCATGCCACACCGGCAATTCACTCCATGCGTTTGATATCCATCAATATATAACCCCTGAGCTCGTACATCTCAGAGAAGGGCGTTAAGCAAGAGAATAAATTCTCCGCCGCCAAACAGATATATATTTAATGGAGATCAATCACACGGACTAAAATCCAATGTCAGACACACAGTCCATTTACAAGTCCGTTCTGGGTCTGAACGAAACCGGAGGCACCTAGTACCCCGCATATCCATCGATCTCCAAGTACGTCTGGACGATCACCAACTGTTTCCATCTTCTTGGGTGTACAGCCCAATCAAGATCATCAGTAATTACCCAAACGACGTGAAGACCTCCGGTCTTCGACCATCGTCTTCATCTTCGACTTATCGTCGTATCAGTTATTCAGAATGGGGTAAACCCGGTCTTTCTGAATAACTCACGTATATTTTTAAATAAGTGTTACACAAACACAACATATGCCTCATTCCAATTCATCAGTCACTAACCGTAAATTAATCAAGAGAATAATTCCCCAAATATTAACCCCGAAGGCCGAAACCAACATCAGATCAATATCCAGGAAACCATTCTGCTTAGCTAACCGACAGTTAGTTTCTGATTTCACATTCATAGGGAAAGGTTCCCATTAATTTTATCCAAGATAAATCATTAAAATTTATTCTCAAATCTTCTTTTGAATTTCGATTCAACTAGTCGGGATTAACGAAACTTACCGAAGTAATCATTGGTTTTAATTTCCCAATCCCAACCTATTCATCCCATGAAGTAAAACTGGTAATACTTCATATCTAACACCACGGTGTTATCGGTAAATTCAATTACCATTTCACGTTCAAATCTAATTAAAGATTTAACTATCGCCTGAAGCAAAACTGGTGGTACTCCATTTTCGATCTTTTCAATCTAATTAAAGATTCATTAAAACTCCACTTAGTTTTAATCTTTAACTGGGTTAAAGAATCAGTGTCATTTAAAAACACAGTTCACGATAAACCCAAAATCACATTCATTAATTATCGGGTTAAAGAACGAGTGTTGTTTAAAACACTGTTCACGATAAACCCAAAAATCAATATCAATTCAATTCCAATTAAATATTATTTAATTGGTACACTTCATTAAATCTAAATAAAAAGATTTAATCTTTTCTCAACTGGGTTCAAGAACGGTGTTAATGAAGACACCATTCACGACAAACCCAAATCATATTTGATATTCAATACAAGGCCCTGAATAGAAAATATATCGGCTTATATTCAATATCAAATTCTACGATTAACAAATGTCGTATTGGAAATAACGATATAAATATATATCTTTCAAATTTCCATAACAACATCCGTATAATCACGAATTCCAACATCGAAATATTCCGAAGACAATTTCGATTCAAATCCATTCCAATGCAATCATTGGAAATTTTGGTTATTTTTAAAACCCTTTTCAAATTCAATTTATTTATTTAAAAATAAATAGAATTATATTTCTAGTTCAAAACTAGTTCATTTCGATAAAAATCTATTTTTATCCTTTCAAATATGGAGTTTTTCATCCCAATTTTTCCCAAATCATTTCTTATGATTTTACACAAATTATTACTATTTTTAATAATTTTATCAAGGCCTGTACAGTCGATTTCCATCAACGGTCATCGAACTGCACTTACAACGACCTTTTTCGAATTTGATTTGGACGTATCTCCAAATCCAACCGTTAGATTTCAAATTTCTAATATTCATTAGAAAGCTCTTTTCGATACGAACCCAACGGTTCCGGTTTTAGGAGAATCAGACGGTCGAATCTCCCGTAATGTCCGTTTGAAATAAATGGTCGAAATTCGCGAACTACCGCGGCGCGGCGCGTTCTATTCAGGCCATTATATTATATATATAATATATATAATATATATTTCGTCGATTTCTATTTAAAACGAATTATATAAATAGTTTTAAATTCGTTTCAAAAGCAATTTCAACTTCCTTTTCAATTCAAATCAAAATTGAATTCTTCTTTGTAATTTCGTTTTAAAATTCATTCCTATTCAATTCAAATTTCAATTCAATTTGAATTCATTTCAATTCGCTTTCAATTCAATTCATTTCGAAATCGTTTTCAATTCAATTCATTTCGAAATCGTTTTCAATTCAATTCAATTCAGTTCGAAATCGTTTTCAATTCAATTCATTTCGAAATCGTTTTTAATTCAATTCATTTCGAAATCGTTTTCAATTCAATTCAATTCGAAATCGTTTTCAATTCAATTCATTTCGAAATCGTTTTCAATTCAATTCATTTCGAAATCGTTTTCAATTCAATTCATTTCGAAATCGTTTTTAATTCAATTCATTTCGAAATCGTTTAGAATCGATATAAATATCGATCACGTCAAAATGGCGTCAATCTAATCAACACGGCTTCATAAATTTCTATTTTCAAATATTCTATTTCAAATATTTCTTTTTCAAAATATTTCGTTCAACACATGACCAATCTCAATGGATGAGTACTGTCAACACATGAACTTTTATTTTATATCGATAAAGATGCAAATTTTATTACTAAAATATTTCGTTCAACACATGACCAATCTCAATGGATGAGTACTGTCAACACATGAACTTTTATTTTATATCGATAAAGAGGTAAATTTTATTACTAAAATATTTCGTTCAACACATGACCAATCTCAATGGATGAGTACTGTCAACACATGAACTTTTATTTTATATCGATAAAGATGCAAATTTTATTACTAAAATATTTCGTTCAACACATGACCAATCTCAATGGATGAGTACTGTCAACACATGAACTTTTATTTTATATCGATAAAGATGCAAATTTTATTACTAAAATATTTCGTTCAACACATGACCAATCTCAATGGATGAGTACTGTCAACACATGAACTTTTATTTTATATCGATAAAGAGGTAAATTTTATTACTAAAATATTTCGTTCAACACATGACCAATCTCAATGGATGAGTACTGTCAACACATGAACTTTTATTTTATATCGATAAAGATGCAAATTTTATTACTAAAATATTTCGTTCAACACATGACCAATCTCAATGGATGAGTACTGTCAACACATGAACTTTTATTTTATATCGATAAAGAGGTAAATTTTATTACTAAAATATTTCGTTCAACACATGACCAATCTTAATGGATGAGTACTGTCAACACATGAACTTTTATTTTATAATATTCTTTATTTTTCAAATTGGAATGAGGCCCAATCAATTACCATATAAAGTTAATTATATGGATTTTCATACAACACATGTATATAATAGCATTGAAAAATAATCAACCATCAACCAAAGTGCACTACACTGTATAAGCATCAAATATAGACATTTAACGCTTATAGCAGCTTGTCAATCAATCGATCGACATATTTAATCAATCAGGATGAGTGAACTTCAAGTTTCATCCCAACACCCGTGTGGGGTTTCAAACAATCAAACAAATATTTTATTCGTGCAGTTGGGCGATGTGTAAAATTTATCATCCCAATCAATGTCCTTCAAATAGGTGTACATAAACAAACCGTCTGGTTTGTAAATGAATATTTATTTATTCACATTCACGTTAAAAATTATATTTTTAACGATAAAACATTTTATTCCAACATATGAATTTCTATTAAGTTCATTCTTTAAATAAAATGATATTTTTATTTTTCTAACACATTTTAGAAAATTTCGGCGGCATAACGGCACGATACTGGAAACGGGACAAGGCCTAGCCTTATCCCCGGTCTAGTGAAGGCCCACGCCATTCACACATCAATCAAATCAATTTATTTCACCAAACAATTCAATTTCAAATCAAATCATCTAATCAACTACACAACCAAACAATTTAACAAACAAGCCATCCATGGTCTGTGGATGACGGGTGTCGGGTGCTACTAAACACCGTCTGCATCCTAGTATATATATAACTAGAAAAATTAAATTGAAAGGTGAGAAATTCTCACATATTGCTATCCTAGCTCCACGGCACTTCCAATGCAGGAAATCTTCGCCAACTCGCCTTTTTGTCGCTTTCGCCCGTATTCTCTACATATGTAAAAATCGAATTTTTACCTCGCTATTCAATATATAAAAATCATATTTTTATTTCGAAGTTCAACATATAAAAATCATATTTTGACTTCGCTATTCAATATATAAAGATTATAGTTTTATTTCGAAGTTCAACATATAAAAATCATATTTTGACTTCGCTATTCAATATATAAAGATTATATTTTTAATATAAAGATTACATTTTTAATATTCCTATGATGTAAAAATTATATTTTTATTTCTGTTAAAAATATAAAAATCATATCTTACATCTTTTACTTAATAAAAGTTCCGTCTTTTCTATTTTAAAGATCAAATCTTTTTCTTTTTAAAGTTCAAACCATTTTCTATTTAAAGTTAAAACCTTTTTTCAAAAATCAGTTTTATCTCTTTTCAAAAATCATTTTTTTTTAAAACCCTTTCAAAAAAATCTGTTTAAAAACCCTTTCAAAAAATCTGTTTTAAAACCCTTAAGAAATCAGTTTTAATACCCTTTTTCAAATCAGTTTTTAAAATTCTTTATCAAATCAGTTTTTAAAATTCTTTTTAAATCAGTTTTTAAAATTCCTAAAAATCAGTTTATAATTTCTTAAAAAAAATCAGTTTATAATTCCTAAAAAAAATCAGTTTATAATTTCTTAAAAAAAATCAGTTTATAATTCCTAAAAAAATCAGTTTATAATATTCAAAAAAAATCAGTTTAGTTTTAGCAGAACAAAAAAAATAAATAAAAATAAAAATGAAATTACCTAATCACTCACCGCAGCCTGCGAAAAGGGAGGGAAGAAGAAGAAGGCGTCGGCGGTTTTGGCAGGCAAGGGGCGTCGGCGGTTGGGCGATCTTCGGCGGCTAGGGTTCGCTCCGATTAGGGTTTCTGGGGGGGTGTCTTGTGAGCAGAAGATGGAGGGAGAAGGTGCTGAGGAGAAAGAGGCGAGGCTGCGGTGGTCGGCTTGGGCGGCGCGGTGGCCCTAGCGCGGCGGCGCCAGCTCTCGCCTTGGAGGAGCGGGATCGATGCCTCCTTCGTGTATTTTTTTTTTTCCTTTTTTTTTTCCTTTTTTTTTTCCTACGGTTGAATCTGAAACTAAACGGGGGGGCCAGAGGGTAATAAAGGGTAGGACAATATTTTTTTTTTATTATTATTATTATTTTATAATTAATTCAAAAAGGTAACCTTTAAATTCGAACCCCAAACGTAACCCACCGCCTGTCGTCCCTAACGTTTTGCCCCCATTCCGAACACAATGGGATATGCATCGCAAGCTGATTTGATCGTTTCGATCAGTTTCCGTTGAATTTACATTTAAATCGCTATATTGAATTTTAAACGTACATTTCAATTTACCGGGGTCACATACTAACTCTAAAAATTCCTGAAAAATATTTTCTAGCTTCGTATTGACGATCCGGTCCTAACAAAACTAGTTTCGTCGAATTCTGAGACCGTTGGAAAAATGGCCAATTTCCAGTCGATTAAAATCAACTAAAACTGGTCAAACGCGTTTTCCTTTGCCACACTCTCATATTGATTCGAAAAATTATGAAATTTGAAATCTAGCAATAACTTAACATCACGGGCCCAACAAAACTGGTTTCGTCGAAATCCGAGGTCGTTTGCAAAATTTCCATTTATAAGGGCCTGAATTCCATAGCGACTATTCAGAATTTTCAACTAGACATATCCTTTGATTCCCGTTATGAAATCTTGATTTTTCGGATTCGTTGGAAAGATATTATCTATTAGATCCTATCATTTTTGGTTTCACTAAAATCCGGATTGTTTTGCACCCGGTACATTCAATTGAAGTTTGAAATCGAATTATCGAACTACCGCGCCATTTTCAATTCTATTTATAATTATATATAAATATTTATATTCTAACGACGACGCGTATAATATATACGTTCGAATTATATTCAAAATAAATTTCACGTCGATATTATTTAAAATAATTCATTTTAAATAATCAAAATTCGCTAAAATTGCCAAAATAAAAATTTTAAACTGGCCCAGATTTTCCGGGTTATTACAATCTCCCCCACTTAAAACTTTTCGTCCCCGAAAAGGAACAAAGTCGAAAGTGGTTTGATTAATCAACTCTACGTTCGATCTGGCTTTCATTCTCCAACTTTTCAGTTTCTGAGAATTTTTAAAACTTCAAAAATTTGGCTAACACCCTAAATTTTCGAAAAATTTCGCCATAACCTCCCCTGCACCGGGAGCATCGGGGAATTTCAAATAGCTTCCCCGGTCCTTCAGATCTCAAAAAGAAAAAGAAAAAGCCAAGCGGCTAGCCAATAGGCTCATAAAATCATCATCACCCAAACAAAACAGTAAATTATGTAGTAAACATGTACCTATTTGTCGGGCAAACAAATTTTATTCTCTGCTCTAGCCTCCTTGCTATGACCTGTTCAATGTAAGTATATGTATATGCAAGCAAATGCGACCAAATTTCGATATAATTCAATATTTGGTGCTATTAGGCAAAATGGTTCAAAATTATCAAACAAATAAACAAACAACACAAACATCAATCAATTAGTTGATTAGCTTTTCAAATTCATAAATTTAATACATATACAAAAATCATGTTTTTAATGCCAATTCACAACAATAGGCCCTATCTAATTTTTGGTTCTCACACCAGTCTAATGGAAATATATAGATATCACACCTTCGTCACACGAATATAAATTCTGACGATGAGTACTCAACCATCAGAATCATCTTCGGGCCACTAGAGTATGATTCTATATCTATCCAATATATTAAAACTTCGAATACACGCGGATCAGACGTATACGCAAAATCTTTATATACTGGACTGTCCAACTCAATATAAATAGATAATCAGATACGAATAATTGATTTAAATTTTCAAAACAAAAATTGTTTTCACTTGAAAAATATACTCTTCACACTCGTTCTAGGATACTACTGATCCTATCTCTAACGAGTCATTCCCATTGGGTATTACTAATCCAATATCTGATGAATTCTTTCGTATGGTTCTAATGTGCCTTGTTCTCTGAGCTTTGTAAACCAAAGCTCTGATACCAACTGTGAAAACCCGTAACTTCCCCGTAAAGGAAAGTGTCGGATAGTTCGAGAACAAACCACAACAGAACGCATACGAAAGAACATTTCACTGTATATTACAACAATGCATCAGATTACAAGAATATACAGAGTATAAATGAATATTACACAGAAATATCAGAGATTTAAATTACATTTAAATACATAGCAGCGGAAAATAATGCAATACACAACTAGAAGTAGATATACGGATACAAAGCTTTCCGGATATCATTCCAGCTGTAAACCAGGATCCTGTGAATATAAATCTGCAAAACCAAAACTACTAGCTGCCCGTGTCAAAATAGGGGCACCCAGAGTTTAGGTTAAAACAATAAACTCCAGGTCAGTCATGTGACTGGTGTGAGAACTAAAACAGTAAATCTTTATTTTAAAGTTAGGTAAATCAAGGGACCACGCCGTATAACACGGAACGGGTTTCCTCCCAAGAATACCAGTGCATAAAACAAACAGCGCAATGCTAAATAAAGAGAGATGAAGCTGTTATAAGACCCAGGTCCTATCACACAATGCAACGCAAGCCGGGGGATAGGGTTTTCCCTTATAACAGCCAAAAAAATGCTTGATACATTTAAAACAAATCATTTGATACTATTATAAGTGCATAGTGTATAAAACAACTTCAAATCATAAGTATCAATCATAGGCGGCATGGGTACCATATATCATGTCGCCATACTAGTTCTACAATTAAAACCGCAAATGTCACGTATTTGGAAATTGGATTTCCGTCTATGAACCGAGGAAAAAGATAGTCCTCAACCGATTCGTGACTCTCTAGCCCGAGCCACAGGACCCAGACTCAGGTGGGCCCTTGGATCCTCAGGGCCAGTCCACCGATGTGGATTAAACTTAAACCCTGAACATGCGTTTCTCCGCCCTATGGGGCGTAAACGAGCCAACTAAATGACTCCATCGGTTCGAGAACGACCGATCAATCCGAGGCACCTCGCAACAGCAACAACCACATAAGTCAAACTCGTCAGGGTGTGTAAAACCACTGACGCCACTTCTAGCTAGAAAGAAACGCATGCCCTCCCTGACGTCCTCTCCCGTTTTTGGTTCATACCGGGTGTGAAACTCGCGAAGCAAACGTTACACAAAGCTACGCCACAAAGGCCTTGCTTTGATCATCACCACAAGACTTTGCTTTTCAACAGAAGCCTCGATCAATTGCCACTTGGGCATGCCACACCGGCAATTCACTCCATGCGTTTGATATCCATCAATATATAACCCCTGAGCTCGTACGTCTCAGAGAAGGGCGTTAAGCAAGAGAATAAATTCTCCGCCGCCAAACAGATATATATTTAATGGAGATCAATCACACGGACTAAAATCCAATGTCAGACACACAGTCCATTTACAAGTCCGTTCTGGGTCTGAACGAAACCGGAGGCACCTAGTACCCCGCATATCCATCGATCTCCAAGTACGTCTGGACGATCACCAACTGTTTCCATCTTCTTGGGTGTACAGCCCAATCAAGATCATCAGTAATTACCCAAACGACGTGAAGACCTCCGGTCTTCGACCATCGTCTTCATCTTCGACTTATCGTCGTATCAGTTATTCAGAATGGGGTAAACCCGGTATTTCTGAATAACTCACGTATATTTTTAAATAAGTGTTACACAAACACAACATATGCCTCATTCCAATTCATCAGTCACTAACCGTAAATTAATCAAGAGAATAATTCCCCAAATATTAACCCCGAAGGCCGAAACCAACATCAGATCAATATCCAGGAAACCATTCTGCTTAGGTAACCGACAGTTAGTTTCTGATTTCACATTCATAGGGAAAGGTTCCCATTAATTTTATCCAAGATAAATCATTAAAATTTATTCTCAAATCTTCTTTTGAATTTCGATTCAACTAGTCGGGATTAACGAAACTTACCGAAGTAATCATTGGTTTTAATTTCCCAATCCCAACCTATTCATCCCATGAAGTAAAACTGGTAATACTTCATATCTAACACCACGGTGTTATCGGTAAATTCAATTACCATTTCACGTTCAAATCTAATTAAAGATTTAACTATCGCCTGAAGCAAAACTGGTGGTACTCCATTTTCGATCTTTTCAATCTAATTAAAGATTCATTAAAACTCCACTTAGTTTTAATCTTTAACTGGGTTAAAGAATCAGTGTCATTTAAAAACACAGTTCACGATAAACCCAAAATCACATTCATTAATTATCGGGTTAAAGAACGAGTGTTGTTTAAAACACTGTTCACGATAAACCCAAAAATCAATATCAATTCAATTCCAATTAAATATTATTTAATTGGTACACTTCATTAAATCTAAATAAAAAGATTTAATCTTTTCTCAACTGGGTTCAAGAACGGTGTTAATGAAGACACCATTCACGACAAACCCAAATCATATTTGATATTCAATACAAGGCCCTGAATAGAAAATATATCGGCTTATATTCAATATCAAATTCTACGATTAACAAATGTCGTATTGGAAATAACGATATAAATATATATCTTTCAAATTTCCATAACAACATCCGTATAATCACGAATTCCAACATCGAAATATTCCGAAGACAATTTCGATTCAAATCCATTCCAATGCAATCATTGGAAATTTTGGTTATTTTTAAAACCCTTTTCAAATTCAATTTATTTATTTAAAAATAAATAGAATTATATTTCTAGTTCAAAACTAGTTCGTTTCGATAAAAATCTATTTTTATCCTTTCAAATATGGAGTTTTTCATCCCAATTTTTCCCAAACCATTTCTTATGATTTTACACAAATTATTACTATTTTTAATAATTTTATCAAGGCCTGTACAGTCGATTTCCATCAACGGTCATCGAACTGCACTTACAGCGACCTTTTTCGAATTTGATTTGGATGTATCTCCAAATCCAACCGTTAGATTTCAAATTTCTAATATTCATTAGAAAGCTCTTTTCGATACGAACCCAACGGTTCCGGTTTTAGGAGAATCCGACGGTCGGATCTCCCGTAATGTCCGTTTGAAATAAATGGTCGAAATTCGCGAACTGCCGCGGCGCGGCGCGTTCTATTCAGGCCATTATATTATATATATAATATATATAATATATATTTCGTCGATTTCTATTTAAAACGAATTATATAAATAGTTTTAAATTCGTTTCAAAAGCAATTTCAACTTCCTTTTCAATTCAAATCAAAATTGAATTCTTCTTTGTAATTTCGTTTTAAAATTCATTCCTATTCAATTCAAATTTCAATTCAATTTGAATTCATTTCAATTCGCTTTCAATTCAATTCATTTCGAAATCGTTTTCAATTCAATTCATTTCGAAATCGTTTTCAATTCAATTCAATTCAGTTCGAAATCGTTTTCAATTCAATTCATTTCGAAATCGTTTTCAATTCAATTCATTTCGAAATCGTTTTCAATTCAATTCAATTCGAAATCGTTTTCAATTCAATTCATTTCGAAATCGTTTTCAATTCAATTCATTTCGAAATCGTTTTCAATTCAATTCATTTCGAAATCGTTTTTAATTCAATTCATTTCGAAATCGTTTAGAATCGATATAAATATCGATCACGTCAAAATGGCGTCAATCTAATCAACACGGCTTCATAAATTTCTATTTTCAAATATTCTATTTCAAATATTTCTTTTTCAAAATATTTCGTTCAACACATGACCAATCTCAATGGATGAGTACTGTCAACACATGAACTTTTATTTTATATCGATAAAGATGCAAATCTTATTACTAAAATATTTCGTTCAACACATGACCAATCTCAATGGATGAGTACTGTCAACACATGAACTTTTATTTTATATCGATAAAGAGGTAAATTTTATTACTAAAATATTTCGTTCAACACATGACCAATCTCAATGGATGAGTACTGTCAACACATGAACTTTTATTTTATATCGATAAAGATGCAAATTTTATTACTAAAATATTTCGTTCAACACATGATCAATCTCAATGGATGAGTACTGTCAACACATGAACTTTTATTTTATATCGATAAAGATGCAAATTTTATTACTAAAATATTTTGTTCAACACATGACCAATCTCAATGGATGAGTACTGTCAACACATGAACTTTTATTTTATATCGATAAAGAGGTAAATTTTATTACTAAAATATTTCGTTCAACACATGACCAATCTCAATGGATGAGTACTGTCAACACATGAACTTTTATTTTATATCGATAAAGATGCAAATTTTATTACTAAAATATTTCGTTCAACACATGACCAATCTCAATGGATGAGTACTGTCAACACATGAACTTTTATTTTATATCGATAAAGAGGTAAATTTTATTACTAAAATATTTCGTTCAACACATGACCAATCTCAATGGATGAGTACTGTCAACACATGAACTTTTATTTTATAATATTCTTTATTTTTCAAATTGGAATGAGGCCCAATCAATTACCATATAAAGTTAATTATATGGATTTTCATACAACACATGTATATAATAGCATTGAAAAATAATCAACCATCAACCAAAGTGCACTACACTGTATAAGCATCAAATATAGACATTTAACGCTTATAGCAGCTTGTCAATCAATCGATCGACATATTTAATCAATCAGGATGAGTGAACTTCAAGTTTCATCCCAACACCCGTGTGGGGTTTCAAACAATCAAACAAATATTTTATTCGTGCAGTTGGGCGATGTGTAAAATTTATCGTCCCAATCAATGTCCTTCAAATAGGTGTACATAAACAAACCGTCTGGTTTGTAAATGAATATTTATTTATTCACATTCACGTTAAAAATTATATTTTTAACGATAAAACATTTTATTCCAACATATGAATTTCTATTAAGTTCATTCTTTAAATAAAATGATATTTTTATTTTTCTAACACATTTTAGAAAATTTCGGCGGCATAACGGCACGATACTAGAAACGGGACAAGGCCTGGCCTTATCCCCGGTCTAGTGAAGGCCCACGTCATTCACACATCAATCAAATCAATTTATTTCACCAAACAATTCAATTTCAAATCAAATCATCTAATCAACTACACAACCAAACAATTTAACAAACAAGCCATTCATGGTCTGTGGATGACGGGTGTCGGGTGCTACTAAACACCGTCTGCATCCTAGTATATATATATAACTAGAAAAATTAAATTGAAAGGTGAGAAATTCTCACATATTGCTATCCTAGCTCCACGGCACTTCCAATGCAGGAAATCTTCGCCAACACGCCTTTTTGTCGCTTTCGCCCGTATTCTCTACATATGTAAAAATCGAATTTTTACCTCGCTATTCAATATATAAAAATCATATTTTTATTTCGAAGTTCAACATATAAAAATCATATTTTGACTTCGCTATTCAATATATAAAGATTATATTTTTATTTCGAAGTTCAACATATAAAAATCATATTTTGACTTCGCTATTCAATATATAAAGATTATATTTTTAATATAAAGATTACATTTTTAATATTCCTATGATGTAAAAATTATATTTTTATTTCTGTTAAAAATATAAAAATCATATCTTACATCTTTTACTTAATAAAAGTTCCGTCTTTTCTATTTTAAAGATCAAATCTTTTTCTTTTTAAAGTTCAAACCATTTTCTATTTAAAGTTAAAACCTTTTTTCAAAAATCAGTTTTATCTCTTTTCAAAAATCATTTTTTTTTAAAACCCTTTCAAAAAAATCTGTTTAAAAACCCTTTCAAAAAATCTGTTTTAAAACCCTTAAGAAATCAGTTTTAATACCCTTTTTCAAATCAGTTTTTAAAATTCTTTATCAAATCAGTTTTTAAAATTCTTTTTAAATCAGTTTTTAAAATTCCTAAAAATCAGTTTATAATTTCTTAAAAAAAATCAGTTTATAATTCCTAAAAAAAATCAGTTTATAATTTCTTAAAAAAAATCAGTTTATAATTCCTAAAAAAATCAGTTTATAATATTCAAAAAAAATCAGTTTAGTTTTAGCAGAACAAAAAAAATAAATAAAAATAAAAATGAAATTACCTAATCACTCACCGCAGCCTGCGAAAAGGGAGGGAAGAAGAAGAAGGCGTCGGCGGTTTTGGCAGGCAAGGGGCGTCGGCGGTTGGGCGATCTTCGGCGGCTAGGGTTCGCTCCGATTAGGGTTTCTGGGGGGGGTGTCTTGCGAGCAGAAGATGGAGGGAGAAGGTGCTGAGGAGAAAGAGGCGAGGCTGCGGTGGTCGGCTTGGGCGGCGCGGTGGCCCTAGCGCGGCGGCGCCAGCTCTCGCCTTGGAGGAGCGGGATCGATGCCTCCTTCGTGTATATTTTTTTCTTTTTTCCTTTTTTTTCCTACGGTTGAATCTGAAACTAAACGGGGGGGGGGGGGGGGCAGAGGGTAATAAAGGGTAGGAAAATATTTTATTATTATTATTATTATTTTATAATTAATTCAAAAAGGTAACCTTTAAATTCGAACCCCAAACGAAACCCACCGCCTGTCGTCCCCAATGTTTTGCCCCCATTCCGAACACAATGGGATATGCATCGCAAGCTGATTTGATCGTTTCGATCAGTTTCCGTTGAATTTACATTTAAATCGCTATATTGAATTTTAAACGTACATTTCAATTTACCGGGGTCACATACTAACTCTAAAAATTCCTAAAAAATATTTTCTAGCTTCGTATTGACGATCCGGTCCTAACAAAACTAGTTTCGTCGAATTCTGAGACCGTTGGAAAAATGGCCAATTTCCAGTCGATTAAAATCAACTGAAACTGGTCAAACGCGTTTTCCTTTGCCACACTCTCATATTGATTCGAAAAATTATGAAATTTGAAATCTAGCAATAACTTAACATCACGGGCCCAACAAAACTGGTTTCGTCGAAATCCGAGGTCGTTTGCAAAATTTCCATTTTTAAGGGCCTGAATTCCATAGCGACTATTCAGAATTTTCAACTAGACATACCTTTGATTCCCGTTATGAAATCTTGATTTTTCGGATTCGTTGGAAAGATATTATCTATTAGATCCTATCATTTTTGGTTTCACTAAAATCCGGATTGTTTTGCACCCGGTACATTCAATTGAAGTTTGAAATCGAATTATCGAACTACCGCGCCATTTTCAATTCTATTTATAATTATATATAAATATTTATATTCTAACGACGACGCGTATAATATATACGTTCGAATTATATTCAAAATAAATTTCACGTCGATATTATTTAAAATAATTCATTTTAAATAATCAAAATTCGCTAAAATTGCCAAAATAAAAATTTTAAACTGGCCCAGATTTTCCGGGTTATTACAACATTGTACTGGGTCTGGACAAATCGAAGGCACTATTCTGTAAATCCATCTTGGACAATTTCTACCTAGGATCGCCAGAACAGCCCATGCACAACTCCATCTTCAATTATCTTCATCATATTTAATTTGCAACGCTAATGCCCATACGGAGTGGTTTTCAGATAATAAATCTGATCCCGGTCTCTCCGTATTGACAACGGAAATGGTCAAAAACTTTGATAGGTGGTGATTTAACTATCAAAGGAAAACATGTGTACAAGCAACGGTTGTATTTCCAAATGGAAATCTTACCGATCAATCATCAATCAACACTGACCCCCTTTTAATTTAATTTGCCAATTGATTATTCATTTCCCTATTCCCGTTTCCATATATTCGTATATTCTTAATTTATAAATATACGTTATTAATCATTGGAAACCATTTCCATATTTACACCTGTTTCTTATTTTCTATATTAGAAACATTTCCGATTTCTTATTTGGAAAACATTTCCAAAGCTCCTTCATTTGATTAAACGAATGTTTAAATAAAATATCATTATGCCAACTCTAACCATTAACACTTATTAACTAAATTCAATTAACTAACTTTCACTATCGAACATTAAGCATTCCTTAGTTAAAAATGAAGCCAATCAAGTTGGGATATAACTACTTCTCAGACCTTAACTGGACAACATTTCTGACCTCGAAATAGACAAGGTTCACATTCTAAATCTTCAACAAAGTTCCTTATGTTACTCTCGAATTCTATTTACGAATCCACTTCTTTTACGGAAATCATTTGATTATAACTATAGTGTTATAATCTGATGCTTCTGAAATATAATAACTTAAATATAACTTTTATTTCTTAATTTGAATAAATAACTAAATGACAATTTATTTATAAGTAAATAAATCTTGATTAAAAATTGGAAAGTAAATATTACTTTCCTACATTCGATATAGTCGAATTCCAATGTATATTTCTCTCTCGAATAATCTCTATTCAATAACTCTCTCTCGAGTAACTATATTCGATAACTCTTTTCCGAATAAACTACATTCGATAATCTCTCTTTCGAATAAACTATATTCGATAATCTCTCTTATTTTAATAATTTATATTCGGTTAACCCTATTCGAATAATTTATATTTGATTAACTCTATTCCCATAACTAATATTCGAATATTAACTCTAATTCGATTAACTCTAATTTGAAAAACTAATATTCGATTAACTCTTATTCGATTAACTCTAATTCGATTAACTCTAATTCGATCGACTCTATTTCCTATCTTATTCAAATTCCCTTTTGAATTCCTATTTCAAAACCCAATTTTCCTTATAAATGTTTTGATTTATAAAATATTCATTTTAACCCATTATTCACATCGAATGTGAAAATTATTCCTTTTATAAAATCCATTATGTTTGATTTCATATTTAAAATAATCTCCCATTTCCAAATTCTATTTATACTTCTATTTATAGAATTATTCATACGAAATCTCTTTTTTTATTCTAACACTTAAATCTCATTTATAAATCCCTTTATAAATGCTACATTCAATCTCAAATATCGGTGTTAAAACCGATTTTTACTTCTATATATAAATTCAGACTTATATATTCAATTTATCCAATGATAAATAATTTACTTAATTTATAAAATATTATTTAAAAATTAATCTTCTCAATTTTATCTATTAAAAATAGATTTCTATTTAATTCTACTCTAAATTAATCTTTTCCATTTATATGTTAAAAACAGATTTCCATTTAATACCTATTTTCCATTTATTTCCTTTTATAAAGTTCTATTCACTTTAAAACATACTTCCTTTTATAATTCCTATTTATTTCCCAAAAAATTCCTTTTCTATTCTATTTGGTTTACGAATATTTTCTATTCAGTTCTATTTGTTTTACAAATATTTCCTTTTCGATTCTATTTGTTTTACAAATAAATATTCCTTTTATAAAATCCTTTGTTTATAAATATTTCCTTTATATAATTCTCTTTATTTTATATAAATATTTCATTTATACAATTCTATTTATTTTATATAAATATTTCATTTATACAATTCTATTCAATTTCCAAATATTTCTTTTTATAATTCTATTTGTTTTCTAAATAAATACTCCTTTTTATTTATTTTCTAAATAAATATTCATTTTTATATAAAATCCATTGATTTTATATAAATATTTTATTTTCTAAATAAACTTTGAAAATTCCCTTTTTTACATTCCAGTATCAATTATCGTACTAAAATACCAAATCAAAAGGATCAATCATCATCCAAAAACACATAATCAATAACAGATTAAATACCACATCATATATCAGAATATATGAAAAACAGTAAAATAAATGTTGAGGAATCCAACTGGATCCCTCCGACCTATTTCCCTACATCCACAGATGTTACACAATGTAATTCACATCAATTTTATTTCAATATGTCCTATTCTGATAAACAGAAACAATGTTTGTTTAACGATATGTGCATATATCATTATCTGTGATTCCAAACAACAAATCAGCAATTCAACCAAACAATCAACACACAGCAATCAACCATCGTTTATCAATTCTAAAAAGACATTATAAAAATATATATTGAGCAGAGTTAGTGAGATTTACTCACATTGGACGATCATCGTTAAATAACGATAACTGTCGGTTGATTCAAACAGACAATTTGTTTTGCTATAAATTGTAACGAGCTCCAATTCACTCCCAGTCAGTTCCATTGCATAGCCACCGTCCATACGATCCCAATGGATCTTATTTCGCTGAATTTGGATAGTGTATAGGGAAGTTAGGCATTTTACAAATTTGATACATTTAAAAGGTTATTAATATTAAATAATTATTTAAATAACATTGATTAACTCTTTACCTAATCACTTGTTTACACTAATCCGGCCCCTCATTACCCTTCTCCTTCACGCAGCAGACTTCAAACCCAATAACAGTGCCATTAGCGCCTCCTTCACTCTCAAATCTCTCCTTCCACAAACGATGATTTTACAATCTAATAACACTATCATTTCCCCCTTCGAATTAGCATCAAACCCCGACCATTCATCACCAACTTGCGTGCACGGAAAAATTTCTGTCCTCGTCTTTTGCACGCATGCACCACTGCATTGATCGACACTTTCCACCACCAAATCATTCAAAACTTCGCTAACAAATGCTATTTCCTACCCCAAACACATTACTAAACTCCATTTCCTGAGTCAGGAATCCCATCTCCTGCTAATCTTAGCCCTAGCTCGCGCGATTGATTTTTGCAGCGAACAAAATTCTGGCAAATGCTTTTGAAGCTTATATGGATGCGTAGAGAAACATTCAAGGATCGATAGTATAATCGTTTTGATATTTGTTGATTTTTTCTATGAATTGATTTTCATTTTTAAAGCTCGGTTTCTTTACGTTGGAAGAAATTTGGTGGCGGCGAGCTTTTGTTGACTACCAGAAGAGATAGAATAGGGTTAGGAAAGGTAAGGGATATTTATAGAGAAGAAATATTATTTTTATATTCATTATTTAATTTATTTATATAGCACTGCTGCTTGTATTTATCTTTTAAAAATCCATGTGCTCACATACAGTATCCAAAAATCATGAAAATGGACATGCAACTACAGTTTGATATTAGGACCCAACGAAATTGGTTTCATCGAATTCTGACTTCGTTTGCTCACACAACGTATTTTTTTAAGTCAAATTATTGACTATTTTTTAGATTAAAATCCCATACGGCCACATACTGACTCCAAAAATCACCGAAATTGAAATCTAACAATTTAATAGTCCGAATCCAACAAAATTAATTTCGTCGAAAAGGGAGTTCATTTGAAAAAATGGCTATTTTTAAAGCTCTAAACAACCCATTTAAATATTAATATATTTAAAAATAATTAAATTAAATATCTATAAATAAATATTATCATATATATTCACATAGAATATTATCCAGCTCCAAAATAAACATATCAGGATTTATAACTCAATATTTCAAATCCGGGTTAAATCTTTATTCAATTTACATTGAAAATCCTTTTATAATTTAAATAAATCATTATAAATTATAAAGGATTTCCAATAGCGACTATTTTAAAATTTGATTTGGACATAACTAACAATCTATACAACGAAATCTCAAATTTTCTCTTCCATTAGAAAAATACCGTTCACCAGCTCCGAGCGTTTCTTGTTTAATAGAAATCCGATTTAAAACGGATTCTGTATATTCGTTTAAAGTTCGAATCGCCAAATTAGGAACTTCCGCGCCATTTCGAGCTCGATTATAATTATAATATAATTATTCGTTCAACTTTCGTTTATATAGTATATTCGTTAATATAATTCAACTCTAAACTGAATTATATATTATAAATGATCCAATTCACACAATATTGTGAATTCCACTATTTCCGACTATTTCGGAAATTAAATATATTATTCTATTATTTATACTAATTAAATATTCAATATTATTTAATTAAACGACTATTTAAATCTCTAAGACATTATTTAAATAATTAAATTAATTAATTATTATACCGAAAAAATACGGGACGTTATATTCTTCCCCCCTTAAAATAATTTCGTCCTTGAAATTGTTAAGGTAGGAAACAAACTCTGTTGACTGGGTAAATTTTATTTGTTTACTCATTAACTTCAGTTTAAATGAACCAAGGTATTTTAATCAAATTATTAATTCACTTCTATTAACAAAAAATCTCAAAAATTCTGAAAATTTTCTAACACCCGAAATTTTCGAAAAATTTCGCCAGCACCTCCTTTGTACGGCTCAATCGGTACAACTACAACTCGCCTGTCTAGGCTTTTTAAAATCCAAAAGAAAGTCAAATAGCCAAGCGCTTGCCTAATCGGCTCATAAATCACCAAACTCATACAAAAGTAAACTTGTACCTTTTTGTCGGACATATCATTATATCGTTTCCATCTGCTACCAATTCAGCATATACAAATTCCATTCCAATCAATCTCCAATCAATTTATCCTCAATCTAGCTATTTGCTCATACCCAAGTCAAATTCTATTTCAAGCTCGAGTTCCATCTTTGATTCCAAATGCTTAACTCACCAATCCAACAACATTTCAGATTCCTATATCACAAATCCAATTTTCATTCGATATTTTCTATTTCAATTCAATTTCCAGTTACCACTTAACTAGTTTTGATTCAATTTCAATTTATTTGCACAAATTTCAATTCAATTTGTTTTTAATTCAAACAGTCTATTTCTGGGATTTTTAAACTGTTTACCCTTTTCAAAAATCAAACTTTCCTTTTCAGGATTCAAAACAACTCATTTTCCCAAAATAATTCAGAAACAAAATCTTTGGTAGTAATCCGTCACTTACAACCTCGAAAATGAACACTGATGATGTGGCCAGCATCATCAGAATTATTTCCCAGCGATCGAAGTGAGTTCGATACTATATCACTTTTCAAAACCATTTCTTAATCATTTCTATTTTGAAATTATTTCAAAATATCCTTCTCAGTGCTTGTAAAACAATTTAAAATCTCCTAGGATTTTAAAATTCTCATATATTTAATCCAAATTCATTTCCAAACACTTATTCCAATTATAGGAATTTTAATTCCAAATTCTGGTTTTAATTTCAGATTTAATTCATCTGGTTTCATATATTACACTTATATAAATCCTGATTGGCTATTTACATAACCATTTCAATTATAACCTTATCTAATTATAATAACAATCAACACATCCAATATACTATAATATTTCCAATATCTATACTTTCTTTTATATCAAAAATATAATTTGGGTAAAATTATTTCATTTACCCACTTTTCAAAACATACTGTGTTGGTTCATCGTATTCGAGTGTTTAGAAACTCCTACCGATACAGTGGATCAAACTGATCGATCAGAATCCATAAACAACTCAGCCAATAAATCTCCACAATATAAAACTATTTTTATAAAATCTACAAATACTTTCACTCGTATATATTCACTCAAACTCAATCTAGGGTATTGCTAACCCAATCTCTACTGATTCACGCCACAGATCAGGGTAAATCACTTAGCCTTCAGCTCTGATACCATTGTAACGACCCAGGATTTTCGACCCAAAAAATCGACATTTAGAACCAATGTCAACTATCCAAACATCGGAAATACCGGATAGTTAATATAAAGAAGTTAGAGGGTGAGGATAGATAAGATAGAAAATAAGAATAGAAGAAGAAGAACACAACAATATCAGAGTAACACGAATCTCACAATGGAACGAATAAAATATAGTGTCCAAAATAACTTTAAAACACAAATCTGTATTTGTATATTAGAGTACAACACTTACATAATAGTGGAAATAAACAATAGCTATAAAATGTTGCTGAAGCCTCCTGCTCCAAGCTCCATCTAGTGTATCTGTAATCCCGACAACTTGACTGCCCGTACAAATTTGGGCACCCAAGAGTTAAGGGAAAACAAAACAAAATAAACTCTGAGTTAGTCATGGGACTGGTGTAAGTAAACTCCAACCATTCGGTTTAACTTTTCAAAATCCTTTTCAAAAAAATGATAATCGTAAGACCGATCCACACATAAACACAAATGGTGTTTACCTTACGATAACCCATAACATTTTCAGAATCAATACTTTTCTAATATTATAATAGTGTCTAATCACAAGTAAATAACAATCTAGCAGAACGCTTGTATCTCACGCTCTACATATATAATATACAATCAAAATCGCAGGCGCTTATTGGAGATTGGATTCCTACTATGACCAGGAATGGAACCACCTGCCGATAGTGTATCTCTAGAGAGGAATACATTGGGTTCAACAAGAATGTCTTGCAACCCAGCCACACATGACCGACCACTCATTTCTCTTGAGTGTATCGAATATATTTTCACCTATGGTTGCTAGCAACATAACCGTTCCCGGGAGAAACAGAAGCAAAAAGAAGTAACAAATATGAATATTTTCTAAATGGTGACAATACACCCTAATGGGGGCGACCCACATAGCCATGCTGCCTGCCCGATTTTTGTCATTTCCCGGTTGATGAGGCTTGAGGTTATAACGTATCTTTTGACAGATCATACATTCATTTACTTTGAATGCCACATCGTCATACCCGCCAAATCACAAATTGATTTTCACAAAAATACCACGGGTATAAAGCTAAGAGAATAGAATTCCTCCACCACCAAACATGGATACGTTTGAAGCGATCAAGTTACGTGGTCCATTAGATATACTCTATCATACATTCGTCCATACACGTTGTCCTGGGTCTGGACAAACCGAAGGCACTAAACTGTAAATCCGTCTTGGGCAATTTCTACCTAGGATCGCCAGAACAGCCCTTGCACGGCTCCATCTTCAATTATCTTCATCATATTTAATTTGTAACGCTAATGCCCATACAGAGTGGTTTTCAAATAATAAATCTAATCCCCGTCTCTCCGTATTGACAACGAAAATGGTCAAAAACTTTGACAGTCTGTAACAACCCTGAATTTCGGGTAAATTTAAAATTTTATTTTAAGTTATTTTAATGGGTTTTGATATTTAAATAATTTATTTAAAATAATAATGATTAAAATTTTATTTAAATCGAAGTTAGGATGAATAATTTAATTTTAATTATAAAAGGAGTGAGAAATAGCGTGGTAGTTTGAAAAGTCAAATTTGAACTTTGGCTGACCGTACAGGATGCAAAATTTAACGGATTTTAGTGAAACCAAAAATATTAGAATCTCTTTTAAAATATATTTCCAACGAATCCGAAAAATCGAAATTTTATAGCGGGAATCCAAAGTTATGCCCAGTTTAAATTTCAGAATAGTCGTTGTAGGATTTATATATTTTAATATTAAAAATAGCCATTTTTCAAACGACCTATGTTTTCGACGAAACCACTTTTATTGGATTCGGAATGTCAAATTATTGCTAAGTTTAATTTTTCATAATTTTTAGAATTAATTTGAGACCGTGGCAAAAAGATTTTAGTTTGGTCAATTTCTGTCAATTTTAATCGACTTGAAAAATGCCATTTTTCAAATAGGCTCAGAATTGAACGAAATTAATTTTCCTAGGTCCGCAGTGTCAAAACATAGCTAAATATATTTTTCGGGATTTTTTGAAGTTAATTTGTGGCCGTGGTGAATTTATTCGTACGGTTGAATTAAAAATAAAAGTAAATATATTAAAATAAAGAAAACTCGGTCAAGGCAGTCACTTGGGCCTGTAGTACATAGCTAGATGAGTCCGGAATAGGGTTTAATAGGTAAGAACGACAGTCGTTGGGCTGGAATCGGACAAAGTTGATAAATGGGCCTTAATGGGTAATTAGTGAATATAATAATATAAATATTCACTAAACGACAAAACCCCTAACCCTAATCTATTTGCTCCAGCCGCCATCTTCTTCCTCAATGGCCAAGAGAGCTCCAAACTTCCCTCCTCAATATCTCTCTGTAATAACCCGGAAAATACGAGCCAATTTAAAATTTTTAAATTGGTTATTTCAAAGGAATTTGAACAATTGAAATAGAATATTTCAATAAAATAGTGAATTAGAAATAGTGAGTCGGTTTGAAATTTTGAATTCAAACTTTGACTGACTGTGCAGGGTGGAAAATATAACGGATTTTAGCGAAACCAAAAATATTTAAATCTGTTAGTCAATACCTTTCTAACGAATTTGAAAAATCGAAGTTTCATAACGGGAATCAAAAGTTATGGCCGAATGAATTTTCAGAAGGGTCGGTATATCGAATATATAGCCCTGGAAAATTGATATTTTGCATACGACGTCGGAATTCGACGAAACTACTTTTGTTGGGTCCAGGATGTCAAACTATTGCTAGGTTTCAAATTTCATAATTTTTGAAGCTAGTATGTGAGCGTGGTAAAAGAAAAGGTGTTTGGTCAATTTCTGTTAAATTGGATCGATCAGAAAATGGCCATTTTTCAAACGACCTCAGAATTCGACGAAACTAGTTTTGTTGGGACCGTAGCGTCAAAACATAGCTAGATTTATTTTTCTGGAATTTTTCGAATCAGTTTGTGGCCCTAGCAAATTGAAATGTACGTTGAAAGTTAAAAATTAAATGTTTTATACTTTAATTTGAAAAATAACTAACTGTAATAGTCGAATTGGCCTACGAAACATATCCCATTGTGTCCGGAATGGGGGTATTTAGCTAGGGGCGATAGTCGTTGGGTTTAAAAAGGAGTTCGTTTGAGAAAACACTATTTAAAAATTTAATATAGTCCTCGGCCAATCAGAATTTTCCATTCATAAATTTTAAAAATAAAAAAAAAGAAAACCCCCTCGAACGAACGGCGACCCGAGCTCCCAACTTTCCAGCCCCGATCGTCGCCGCTACCGCCACCTACAGCCTTCGCCACCGCTACCCCTCGACGCGCCTCCGTCCCCTCTTCAAATCCGACTAACCATCGCCACCCCTCGTCGCCTGTGCCGCCCGTATCGAAGCCCCAAAGTCCCGACCTTTCCACCGCCGCCGCCGCCGATCTAGACCACCGAACGCCACCAAACCACCACCGACTGGAAGCCCTCTCTTCCCTCTTCCACGTCCAACTCGCTGATCATCCCCTCGTGCCTCGATTCTCGCGAAAACTGTAAACCTAGTTTTGAAGCGTCGTGAAAGTGAGTTTTCTTTGACCTTTACACTTTGAAAAATCATATCTTTTTGGTATGTTGACGAAATTCGATGAAACAGGAAACATCGGGACCACAAGGAAGCTCTCTACCCAATAGAAGAAGCCGCGGATTTTTCTGACATCGTATCGATTTTTAGCGCTACGAAAACCAAGGTGAGAAATCTAAATTAACGTGAAATTGAATGGAAAATGTCGTGTATAATTTATATTAGCGAAATATAAATTACATACGTGTTGTATACCTCATGTACATACATAGTGTAAGCTATATAAGCGAAGTATGAATTTTACATGCATAGAATAATTGAGGTATGTGTTGAAATGCAAGTGAGATATAGCAATTATATATCTATATATACTCCCCTCGTCCACAAACCATGGACGATATTTATTGTTGTGAATTGGTGTGAAATATTGGATGGAAAATACGAATGGTTGAATAATTGTTTGTGGTTGATATTGTTTGGTAGTGGTTGAAAAATACCCATTGGTGATTGAAATGAATTGGAAATATTTGTGGAAATAAAAATAAACATGCCGCCTGCGTGCGAATTAGATGCATGAATCCCCATTGTCAAAAACCGCGAGGTTTTAAGGTAGAGCGAGGAGTCGTACTAGGGATGGTGCCGGTTTTAACTACCATGCCGTTATGCTGCCGAAATTTTGAATAATCTTTGTGTGTTAGAATTATTTTCATATGTTGAAATAATTTTCATGCGTAGAAATTATAGCCATATGTTGAAATTATATCCATGTGTGGAAAATGTTCATGTGTTGAAAGTGTTGTGTGAAAATTAAATTCATTTGTGAATGAATGAAGTGTTTAAACAATAAAAATCACATTTTTATATATATATGAAGTAGGAAAAAATATTCGCCTTATATAAATAGTTTCAACAATAAAAATCCCATCTTTCTAATATGAACAACATAAATAAAATGTCCATGTGTGGAAATGTTCATTTGTTGAGAAGTGTGTGTAGCGGAAATGTTCATATGTGGAATAAAATGATCGAACAATAAAAATTACATTTTTATTGAAACTATGAAGTGTTGAAACATCCATTTGTCGAATAAATATTTTGAACGATGAAAATATCATTTTTATCATATTTGTGATATGCTAAAGGTATGCGGACGTTGAAATAAATATTTGTGAAAGAAATATTCTTTTTAACATGCATAGGAACCAAATAAAATAGTCATGTGTTGAAATCTATTTTAGTTCGCCAAAATTATCATCTATTGAAATGTGAAGTGTTAAAAATTGCCACTTGTTCAAATAAATGTGCATGAGTTGAAATATACATTAATTAGATAATGATATGATTTTAGCCTATGCATTCAACATTAGAATGAATGGTGTTTTTAAACCAAAGTAAATCAAATATGGAATTGAATGGAAAATGATAAGTGACAGAAATTGTATATATGTACATGCATATCTATTGAACAGGCTAAAGCAATGGGGCTAGAGAAGAGAAATAAAATTTTGTGCCCGACAAATAGGTACACATTTACTGCTTTGTTTGGGTGATGATTTTATGAGCCTGTTGGCTAGCCGCTTGGCTTTTTCTTTTTCTTTTTGATATGAGACGCCCATGTGGCTATTTGGGAATTTTCCCAGACCTTCCCGTACAAAGGAGGTTATGGCGAAATTTTCCGAAATTTAAAGGCGTTAGTGAAATAATTGAAGTGGAAACGATATAGGAATTTTTGAATGAACTATATTTATATAAATCTAAATAGAATTAAAACGAAACGTGGTCGTGCAGTTCGTGTTTTGAAACCGTGATTTCGAATGACTAGTGCGGGAAATCCGACCATTGGATTTTTCCCGAAACCGCAACCGTTGGGTTCGCCTTGGAAATATCTTTCCAACGACACCAACTTTGTGAAGATCCGACGGTTGGATAGTCTGGAATGTTTAATTCAAATCAGGAGAAAAACAGCGCCAGAAAGGATTATTTATATATATGTATATATAATTAAATTAAATAGAATAACGACGCTGCAGTTCGTAAATTGAAATCGTAACTTCAAATGGCTAGTGTGGAAGATTCGACCGTCGGATTTTCCCAAAACTGAAACCGTTGGATTCGTTTTGAAATGACCTTCCTAATGATATAAAATTTGTGAAGATCCAACGGTTAGATTTTTAGATATGTGTAAAAACAAAATTAGTGAAAAGCAGCGCCAGTGCATCGACACGACCCAAAACGTCGTTTAATTAAATATGGCCATTTTAAATTAAATAAAAGTGGCGATATATCGTTATAAAGTACTATAGACGATATAGGGTGGAAATAAACCAAATTTTGTTGTGTTTGCTTGATATGTGATGGTTGAATGTATTTGACATGAAAATTATAACTAAATAACTGAAACGTGAATGTTGAATAGTCCAACCATGTGATTAATTGATTTGAAAATCTAAATATACGTGGGTTATTTGAAAAGGCCGAGTTTATCTCATTTCAAATAATCGATCGACGTTGAGAAGTCGAAGATTCGAAGACGGCTGAAGACCGATGATCTCCACATTGGATGGATGGGTGCTACTGATGCTCGTGATTGGAGTAGCTACCATGAAGGAATTGAAGTAGTAGCCGTCCAAACATAGTGTTGATTGTGCGAATATGCGAGGAATTGGTGCCTCCGGTTTCGTTCGGACCCAGAACGGACTTGTAAATGGACTGTGTGTCTGACATTGGATTTTGTTCTGTGCTGATTGATCTCTGTTAAATATATATCTGTTTGGCGGCGGAGGATTTATTCTCTTGCTTAACGCCCTTCTCTGAGACGTACGAGCTCAGAGGTTATGTATTGATAGAAATCAGTCGCATGGAGTGGATTGCCTGTGTGGCATGCCTAAGTGGCATATGATCAAGGCTTCTGTTGCAAAGCAAAGTCTTGTGGCTGACGATCAAAGCATGGTCTGTGTGACGTAGCTTTGTGTATAACGTGAATTCGCGAGCCTCACACCCCGGTATGAGTCAAAAACGGGAGAAGGACCCAAGGAGTGCATGACGTTTCTTTCTAGCTATGGTGGTGTCAGTGACCTCCCAGCCCTGACATTTATATCTACTTTTCACCTGTGTGGTTGTTGGAATACGAGGCGCCTCGATTATAGGTCTGTAAGGACCGGGAAACGTGTGTTCAGGAATAATTAATCCTCAAAAGTAAGAGAGGACCGGCCTTGGAGGATCCAGGGGATTGCTGTGTGTGGTCCCGAGGCATTTGCTAGAGTGTCTCGAACGGAGAGGAGCTTGCCCCTTGCCTCGACTCATGAAGGAATCCAATTTCCAATACGAAATATGCGGACGTGACTGTATTACTAGTATGGCGACATAGTAGATGGTAGCTATGCCGCCTAGGATTGATATTTATGATTGAATTTGCTTTTGAAACATATATGCACTAGTAATAATATCAAACACATTTGTTTTATTCGTATGAAGCATCTTTGGCCATTATAAGGGAAACCTCTATCCTCCGGCTTGCGTTGCATTGTGTGATGGGACCTGAGTCTTATAATGGCTTCATTTTATAAAAATCATTGCGTTGATTTAATTATTTATTTTATTTCATGCACTAGCACTCATTGGAGTAAACCCGTTCCGCGAAAGTGGCATGGTCCTTTGATTTGCCTTATTATTGTTGTTAATAAGTTGAGTAGATTTCTCATACCAGTCCCATGACTGACTCGTAGTTTGTTTCACCTTGCAAACTCGGGTGCCCTCATTTTCACACGGGCGGCCTAGTTACAGGTTTCTGACGCACCTTTTGGCTCATGGCGAGGCTTGACTACACCGTGCTGACTTGGATTTTCTCCGCCATTATTGTATCTATATTATGAATCCGCCATTGGCGATGTAGACTGATATTTATTTTGAGTACCCTTTATGTATGATTCTGCCTCAGGCGATGGTGACTGACTATGTATCATTATGCACTAAGTGTATCCTGTACTGTGCTTCTCTGATGTGATGATATCTATATGATTCCGCTGTCATATGTGTGTAAATTATTCTATTTTCTGTTTATGCTATTATTTGTGATCTGCTAATGATGATTAATGTGTTATATTCCAATGATTATCCTTAACACCGTGTCACGGGGTTTTGGGATCGTCACAGCTGGTATCAGAGCTTTGGTTAACCTTAGTTCTGGAGTCTAACACATTAAACACTTCGTCAAAGTAGAATCAGTAGTATTCTAAGGCGAGTCGCTCATTAGAGATAGGACTAGAAAGGTCCTACAATGAGCTGAGCAGAATAGCAAAAACAATTGATCAGTCCATTGTTATCTTTCCGTAAAATTTTCTGCTTAACTATGCAATAGACTATCATTTCTGTTAGCTGACTTTTCCGTTGCTTATACAGAATTTGACAAATGGATACCAGAGCAGCCGCCGCTAGAGGAGGCCGTGCCGGCTGAGGTCGAGGAAGGGGAGAAGTCCCAGCTCAAGAAGGACCTTTGATACAACCTCCGGCAGCTCAATACTTCGAGCTTGACCGTGTAGCTAAGAGATATAAAAACTTAGGAGGCAAGACCTTCTCGGGAACTGGCACAGTGATAGAGGCCCTTGCATGGCTCAAAACATGCGAGAAAATTCTTGAAGGCCTAAGGCTTGGAGATGAAGACAAAGCTATTATGGGCGCCTGGCTTATGCAGGAACAAGCTGAATTATGGTGGGAATCTCTTACCGCCGGGAATAGAGAAGCTGGAAGAACATGGGATGGATTCAAAGAACTCTTCAAGGAGAAATATGTCCCAGAACAAGCTCTAGAAAGAATGCACGATGACTTCGCCAATCTCCAGCAGGGGGATCTTTCCGTGCAAGATTATCTGAATAAATTTACAATGTTGTCGCCCTATGCTCCGGAACTCGTCGCCACTGCGAAATCCAAAAATAAGAGGTTTATCCTTGGGCTAAGACGACAATATCATGATAGAGCCATGGCCCATGTCAAGCTGGAATTCAACGAGCTGGTGGAAATGACATGCAACTATGAAGACCTTGACAAAAGGCATCTGGATCAGGATCGCGCTAGAAGCCAAGCCGGAAACAAGCGCAAGCCTGCTGTAAATCAAGGCGAGTCAAGCCAGGCAGCATCTTCAAAACCTCAGACTGGCAAGCCGCCAAGAGGAAATTGCTTTAACTGTGGTAAGCCGGGGCACTACTCAAACGTCTGCACAGCTCCGAAGAGGCAGAAGACAAACTCTCAAGGCTCGAGCCAAGGCTCTCAGAACCCTCGCTCGTGCTTCAACTGTCGCAAGACCGATCATCTGGTCAAAGACTGTCCTTTGCTGAAGAAAGCTACAGTAGCTCATGTCTATGACGGGTCTAGCCCGCCAGCTGCTTCCGATGGAGCAGGTAAACCTGATGTTTTGGGAGGTACCCTTACAATTAAAAATATTCCTGTTTCTGTATTGTTTGACACAGGTGCGTCGCGTAGTTTTATTGCTAAAAACACAGTGCACAAATTAAAGTTAAAACAGCGAAAGCTTAAAGAATCGGTAGAAGTACATAACCCGATAGGGGGTCCTATTACTCTCAGTACATGTTGTAGAGTGCCAATCTCTTATTCTTTCTACAAATTTCCCATTAATTTGATTGTTATGGATTTTCCCGAATTCGATGTTATCCTTGGGTTAGAATGGTTAACGAAGTATGAAGCCGAAGTGAAATGTGCGGAAAGAATCGTAAAAATTCGAACGGAGCTTGGACATATATATATATATACCCTGTCATGGTTCGAATCCGAATAGAGAAGAATTTTGGTCGGCATTAGAACTTATCCCCACTTCCATAGAAAAGATTCCGATTGTTAGAAACTATGTGGATGTGTTTGAAGAAGTTGAAAACTTACCTCCGCAAAGAGAAATAGAATTCCGAATCGATCTAATTCCGAATCGATCTAATTCCCAATGCCAGACCAGTGGTACATCCAATTCGCAGAATGACTCCGAAAGAAAAAGAAGAATTAGGCGATCAAACTCGTCAACTGTTGTGGAAGGGTCTAATCAGACCTAGTTTTTCTAATTGGGGTGCAGCTGTTGTGTTTGTCCCAAAGTCAGACGGTACTCTTAGATTATGCGTTGATTACCGAGACCTCAACAAACAGACGCTTAAAAACAAATATCCATTACCCCGCATCGATGATTTGCTAGACCAATTGAGTGGGGCAAAAGTATTTTCCCGAATGGACCTAGCTATAGGTTTTCATCAATTGAGAATAGCAGAAGAGTGTGTTCCTTTGACAGCTTTCAGAGGTCCAGACATATTTTATGAATGGTTAGTAATGCCGTTTGGCCTATGCAACGCTCCAGCATACTTTGTCGATCTAATGAATAGAGTGTTCAGGGGAGTTCTGAATAAATTTGTCCTCGTATTTATCGATGATATTTTAATCTACTCCAAATCAAAACCCGAGCATGAAAAACACTTAGAACAAGTATTGGAGACTCTAAGGAAGAACGTCTTCAAAGCCAAATTCTCTAAATGTGTCTTCTGGCAAGAAGAAGTCAAATTTCTTGGCCATGTCGTGTCAGAGAAAGGAATTTCTGTTGACCCAGGCAAAATAACAGCGATTCAAGACTGGAAACAACCCACTACTCCCACGGAAGTTAGAAGTTTTATGGGGTTGGCTAGTTATTATCGAAAGTTCGTTAAGGATTTTTCGAAGATATCCGGTCCGTTAACGAAGCTCACAAAGAAACATGAGAAGTTTAAGTGGACTTCCGACTGTGAAGAAGCTTTCCAGGAATTGAAATCGAAGCTGACCACCGCTCCAGTGTTAACTATTATTGATGGCAATCAGGATTTAACGGTTTGGACAGATGCTTCTATTAGAGGTCTTGGTGCAATGTTAATGCAAAGAGGCCAAGTAGTCGCTTATGCAAGCCGCCAACTGAAACCGCATGAGAAGAATTATGTGACTCATGATCTTGAGTTGCTAGCCATCGTTTTTGCATTGAAAATCTGGAGGCATTATTTATTGGGCGAGAAATTTATACTGTACACAGATCATCAATCGTTGAAGTATTTATATACCCAGAAAGATCTGAATTTGAGACAGCAGCGTTGGCTAGAATTTCTTGCAGCGTATGATCTTGATATCCTGTATACGCCGGGGAAAGCTAACGTAGTAGCGGATGCGCTTAGTAGAAAAACCGCAATCATTGCCAATCTTATAATTACACCTGGATTGATTGATAGGATTTCAGCTCTTCAAAAAGACGATGAGTTCATTCAGAGAATCAGTCAGAGGGTCAAAGAAGGTGAAACCACGAGTTTTCGTATTGACAATAAGGGGGTTCTCAGGTTAAATAATAGGATTTGCATTCCAAATATTCCAGGCCTTCGAAGAGAAGTGTTAGATGAATGCCATAAATCCAAATTTTGCATCCATCCTGGGGTGAGTAAAATGTACAATGATATCAAATGCACTTTTTGGTGGAAGGCAATGAAAAGAGATATTTCTTTGTATGTTAGCAGATGCCCTACTTGTCAATTGGTCAAGAGTGACCAACAGAAGCTAGCTGGACTGTTACAACCGTTGGAAGTCCCAGGCTGGAAATGGGAATAGATTTCCATGGATTTCATAGATGGGTTGCCGCGAACCAAGAAAGGTAATGACGGCATTTGGCTAATCGTAGATCGCTTCACGAAGACTGCCCATTTTATACCTGTCAGGTCCAATAGAACTGCTCAAAGTCTAGCACAGATATATTTCAGAGAAATCGTTAAGCTGCATGGAATTCCCATCAGCATAGTCAGTGATAGAGACCCCCTATTTACTAGCAAGTTCTGGGAGGCTTTCTAGACAGAATTGGGAACAAAACTGAATATGAGCACCGCTTATCACCCATAAACAGATGGCCAAACTGAGCGGGTGAATAGAATTCTAGAAGATTTATTGCGGGCTTGTATAATTGATTTTGGTGGGTCATGGGAAGATCATTTGCATTTGGCAGAATTATCATATAACAATAGCTATCAAGCAAGTTTGAGAATGTCGCCATTTGAAGCATTATATGGCAGACCCTGCAGATCTCCAGCATGTTGGGTAGAACCTGGCAACAGACTTGTACTAGGACCCGATACGATTAGAGAAGCATCTGATAAAGTGGACTTCATCAAGAAGCGTTTGAAAACCACCCAAAGCCAACAGAAAAGTTATGCAGACTCTAGAAGGAGAGATTTGACATTTGCTGTTGGTGATCATGTTTATTTGAAGGTTTCTCTGATGAGAGGAGTAATCATATTTGGCAAGACTGGGAAGTTGGCACCGAGATTTATTGGTCCCTTTCCTATACTTGAACGTATTGGAACTCTTGCTTATGGGGTTCAATTGCCAGATTGGTTGCCTGGAGTGCACAATGTATTTCACGTATCTCAACTTAGAAGACATGTGCATGATCCGGATCTTGTTATAGAAGAAGCAGCGCAACGGGATGTGGAGATAACTCCAGAATTAGCACTCAGAAGAGAGCCATTAAAGATTGTTGGCAAAGAAACTAGAGAATTCAGAAGCAAAAAGGTTCATTTAGTTAAAGTGCAATGGAGCAGTGATCCTAGAGACTGTACTTGGGAAACTGAGGAAAGCATTAAGCAAGCTTACCCCAAATGCAGAGTGGATATCTCTGACTAACTCCGGTGCAAGGTACCTTTACAATACTTTGCATTTACATTTTATTTCCTACTTTACTGTTGTTTCCTTTTCGAGGACGAAAAGTTTTAAGCGGGGGAGATTGTAATAACCCGAAAAATATGAGCCAATTTAAAATTTTTAAATTGGTTATTTCAAAGGAATTTGAACAATTGAAATAGAATATTTCAATAAAATAGTGAATTAGAAATAGTGAGTCGGTTTGAAAATTTGAATTCAAACTTTGACTGACTGTGCAGGGTGGAAAATATAACGGATTTTAGCGAAACCAAAAATATTTAAATCTGTTAGTCAATACCTTTCTAACGAATTTGAAAAATCGAAGTTTCATAACGGGAATCAAAAGTTATGGCCGAATGAATTTTCAGAAGGGTCGGTATATAGAATATATAGCCCTGGAAAATTGATATTTTGCATACGACCTCGTAATTCGACGAAACTACTTTTGTTGGGTCCGGGATGTCAAATTATTGCTAGGTTTCAAATTTCATAATTTTTGAAGCTAGTATGTGAGCGTGGCAAAAGAAAAGGTGTTTGGTCAATTTCTGTTAAATTGGATCGACCAGAAAATGGCCATTTTTCAAACGACCTCAGAATTCGACGAAACTAGTTTTGTTGGGACCGTAGCGTCAAAACATAGCTAGATTTATTTTTCTAGAATTTTTCGAATCAGTTTGTGGCCCTGGCAAATTGAAATGTACGTTGAACGTTAAAAATTAAATGTTTTATTCTTTAATTTGAAAAATAACTGACTGTAACAGTCGAATTGGCCTACGAAACATATCCCATTGTGTCCGGAATGGGGGTATTTAGCTAGAGGCGACAGTCGTTGGGTTTAAAAAGGAGTTCGTTTGAGAAAACACTATTTAAAAATTTAATATAGTCCTCGGCCAATCAGAATTTTCCATTCATAAATTTAAAAAAAAAAAAAAAAACCCTCGAACGAACGGCGACCCGAGCTCCCAACCTTCCAGCCCCGATCGTCGCCGCTACCGCCACCTACAGCCTTCGCCACCGCCACCCCTCGACGCGCCTCCGTCCCCTCTTCAAATCCGACTAACCATCGCCACCCCTCGTCGCCTGTGCTGCCCGTATCGAAGCCCCAAAGTCCCGACCTTTCCACCGCCGCCGCCGCCGATCTAGACCACCGAACGCCACCAAACCACCACCGACTGGAAGCCCTCTCTTCCCTCTTCCACGTCCAACTCGCTGATCATCCCCTCGTGCCTCGATTCTCGCGAAAACTGTAAACCTAGTTTTGAAGCTTCGTGAAAGTGAGTTTTCTTTGACCTTTACACTTTGAAAAATCATATCTTTTTGGTATGTTGACGAAATTCGATGAAACAGGAAACATCGGGACCGCAAGGAAGCTCTCTACCCAATAGAAGAAGCCGCGGATTTTTTTGACATCGTATCGATTTTTAGCGCTCCGAAAACCAAGGTGAGAAATCTAAATTAACGTGAAATTGAATGGAAAATGTCGTGTATAATTTATATTAGCGAAATATAAATTACATACGTGTTGTATACCTCATGTACATACGTAGTGTAAGCTATATAAGCGAAGTATGAATTTTACATGCATAGAATAATTGAGGTATGTGTTGAAATGCAAGTGAGATATAGCAATTATATATCTATATATACTCCCCTCGTCCACAAACCATGGACGATATTTATTGTTGTGAATTGGTGTGAAATATTGGATGGAAAATACGAATGGTTGAATAATTGTTTGTGGTTGATATTGTTTGGTAGTGGTTGAAAAATACCCATTGGTGATTGAAATGAATTGGAAATATTTGTGGAAATAAAAATAAACATGCCGCCTGCGTGCGAATTAGATGCATGAATCCCCATTGTCAAAAACCGCGAGGTTTTAAGGTAGAGCGAGGAGCCGTACTAGGGACGGTGCCGGTTTTAACTACCCTGCCGTTATGCTGCCGAAATTTTGAATAATCTTTGTGTGTTAGAATTATTTTCATATGTTGAAATAATTTTCATGCGTAGAAATTATAGCCATATGTTGAAATTATATCCATGTGTGGAAAATGTTCATGTGTTGAAAGTGTTGTGTGAAAATTAAATTCATTTGTGAATGAATGAAGTGTTTAAACAATAAAAATCACATTTTTATATATATATGAAGTAGGAAAAAATATTCGCCTTATATAAATAGTTTCAACAATAAAAATCCCATCTTTCTAATATGAACAACATAAATAAAATGTCCATGTGTGGAAATGCTCATTTGTTGAGAAGTGTGTGTAGCGGAAAAGTTCATATGTGGAATAAAAAGATCGAACAAAAAAAATTACATTTTTATTGAAACTATGATGTGTTGAAACATCCATTTGTCGAATAAATATTTTGAACGATGAAAATATCATTTTTATCATATTTGTGATATGCTAAAGGTATGCGGACGTTGAAATAAATATTTGTGAAAGAAATATTCTTTTTAACATGCATAGGATCCAAATAAAATAGTCATGTTTTGAAATCTATTTTAGTTCGCCAAAATTATCATCTATTGAAATGTGAAGTGTTAAAAATAGCCACTTGTTCAAATAAATGTGCATGAGTTGAAATATACATTAATTAGATAATGATATGATTTTAGCCTATGCATTCAACATTAGAATGAATGGTGTTTTTAAACCAAAGTAAATCAAATATGGAATTGAATGGAAAATGATAAGTGACAGAAATTGTATATATGTACATGCATATCTATTGAACAGGTTAAAGCAAAGGGGCTAGAGAAGAGAAATAAAATAATGTGCCCGACAAATAGGTACACATTTACTGCTTTGTTTGGGTGATGATTTTATGAGCCTGTTGGCTAGCCGCTTGGCTTTTTCTTTTTCTTTTTGATATGAGACGCCCGTGTGGCTATTTGGGAATTTTCCCAGACCCTCCCGTACAAAGGAGGTTATGGCGAAATTTTCCGAAATTTAAAGGCGTTAGTGAAATAATTGAAGTGGAAACGATATAGGAATTTTTGAATGAACTATATTTATATAAATATATAAATATAAATAGAATTAAAACGAAATGTGGTCGTGCAGTTCGTGTTTTGAAACCGTGATTTCGAATGACTAGTGCGGGAAATCCGACCATTGGATTTTCCCGAAACCGCAACCGTTGGGTTCGCCTTGGAAATATCTTTCCAACGACACCAACTTTGTGAAGATCCGACGGTTGGATAGTCTGGAATGTGTAATTCAAATTAGGAGAAAAACAGCGCCAGAAAGGATTATATATATATATATATATATATATATATAATTAAATTAAATCGAATAACGACGCTGCAGTTCGTAAATTTAAATCGTAACTTCAAATGGTTAGTGTGGAAGATCCGACCGTCGGATTTTCCCAAAACTGAAACCGTTGGATTCGTTTTGAAATGACCTTCCTAATGATATAAAATTTGTGAAGATCCAACGGTTAGATTTTTAGATATGTGTAAAAACAAAATTAGTGAAAAGCAGCGCCAGTGCATCGACACGACCCAAAACGTCGTTTAATTAAATATGGCCATTTTAAATTAAATAAAAGTGGCGATATATCGTTATAAAGTACTATAGACGATATAGGGTGGAAATAAACCAATTTTGTTGTGTTTGCTTGATATGTGATGGTTGAATGTATTTGACATGAAAATTATAACTAAATAACTGAAATGTGAATGTTGAATAGCCCAACCATGTGATTAATTGATTTGAAAATCTAAATATACGTGGGTTATTTGAAAAGGCCGAGTTTATCTCATTTCAAATAATCGATCGACGTTGAGAAGTCGAAGAGTCGAAGACGGCTGAAGACCGACGATCTCCACATTGGATGGATGGGTGCTACTGATGCTCGTGATTGGAGTAGCTACCATGAAGGAATTGAAGTAGTAGCCGTCCAAACATAGTGTTGATTGTGCGGATATGCGAGGAATTGGTGCCTCCGGTTTCGTTCGGACCCAGAACGGACTTGTAAATGGACTGTGTGTCTAACATTGGATTTTGTTCTGTGCTGATTGATCTCTGTTAAATATATATCTGTTTGGCGGCGGAGGATTTATTCTCTTGCTTAACGCCCTTCTCTGAGACGTACGAGCTCAGAGGTTATGTATTGATAGAAATCAGTCGCATGGAGTGGATTGCCTGTGTGGCACGCCTAAGTGGCATATGATCAAGGCTTCTGTTGCAAAGCAAAGTCTTGTGGCTGACGATCAAAGCATGGTCTGTGTGACGTAGCTTTGTGTATAACGTGAATTCGCGAGCCTCACACCCCGGTATGAGTCAAAAACGGGAGAAGGACCCAAGGAGTGCATGACGTTTCTTTCTAGCTATGGTGGTGTCAGTGACCTCCCAGCCCTGACATTTATATCTACTTTTCACCTGTGTGGTTGTTGGAATACGAGGCGCCTCGATTATAGGTCTGTAAGGACCGGGAAACGTGTGTTCAGGAATAATTAATCCTCAAAAGTAAGAGAGGACCGGCCTTAGAGGATCCAAGGGATTGCTGTGTGCGATCCCGAGGCATTTGCTAGAGTGTCTCGAACGGAGAGGAGCTTGCCCCTTGCCTCGACTCATGAAGGAATCCAATTTCCAATACGAAATATGCGGACGTGATTGTATTACTAGTATGGCGACATAGTAGATGGTAGCTATGCCGCCTAGGATTGATATTTATGATTGAATTTGCTTTTGAAACATATATGCACTAGTAATAATATCAAACACTTTTGTTTTATTCGTATGAAGCATCTTTGGCCATTATAAGGGAAAACTCTATCCTCCGGCTTGCGTTGCATTGTGTGATGGGACCTGAGTCTTATAATGGCTTCATTTTATAAAAAGCATTGCATTGATTTAATTATTTATTTTATTTCATGCACTAGCACTCATTGGAGTAAACCCGTTCCACGAAAGTGGCGTGGTCCTTTGATTTGCCTTATTATTGTTGTTAATAAGTTGAGTAGATTTCTCATACCAGTCCCATGACTGACTCGTAGTTTGTTTCACCTTGCAAACTCGGGTGCCCTCATTTTCACACGGGCAGCCTAGTTACAGGTTTCTGACGCACCTTTTGGCTCATGGCGAGGCTTGACTACACCGTGCTGACTTGGATTTTCTCCGCCATTATTGTATCTATATTATGATTCCTCCATTGGCGATGTAGACTGATATTTATTTTGAGTACCCTTTATGTATGATTCCGCCTCAGGCGATGGTGACTGACTATGTATCATTATGCACTAAGTGTATCATGTACTGTGCTTCTCTGATGTGATGATATCTATATGATTCCGCTGTCATATGTGTGTAAATTATTCTATTTTCTGTTTATGCTATTATCTGTGATCTGCTAATGATGATTAATGTGTTATATTCCAATGATTATCCTTAACACCGTGTCACGGGGTTTTGGGATCGTCACACTCTCAATCCACTCAATGAAATCCTTCAGTTCTTTAGCCAATTTTGTAGGGATTTTGATAAGCTTTTCATCCATATGGTTATGATCAACCAAAAGTGCTCGAATTTCGAGGAAAAACACCCCCTACCCACGGCCAAATAGCCCCCACCGCACCACCATGGTCCCACCGCGGCCACCCATACTCCCTTCGCACGTAGCCCTCTCCTCCCTCTCTGATGTGCCACCCTCGGATCGTCTTCAAGCTCCTCCAGTTCCGAGGTAAATGGATACCTAATTTTGAGCATAATGGGTTCAAAAAGCTGAAAGGAACGACCTTGGCAACGTGGTGGAGAAGATGGAGAGAAGGGTTGACTTTTTCAAACTTAGGTTGACTAATTATTTTAATTCAAAAAAATTCAATCTTGTTTAATCCATATCATACTCACACGAACTCGGATTCGAACGATTTTAGGTGCGCCACGATCGTGAGACCGAGATCTTCGCGATGAAACTGATTAGACCTGATTCTGAGCAAGTTGAATTTTTAATAAATTTTGGATCTGAACAGCGCAGAATTCAATAACGATGTGAGATTTCCGAATTTAATTATTAAAAATTTAATTATTTCTTGCGATATGAATTCCATCTATGAACGTTATGAAATATGTATTGTTTGTGGTTGGGAAATTTGAATTTATTGATGTTGTGATGTGAATTGGTTGATGCTGTGATATTGGTGTTTGAAACAAAATCATTGAACCCAGATATGTAATCTTGTTGGAAATAAAAGGAAGAATTCATCATGGAAGGAAAAGTTACATTTTTAATGTAATTTAGATTATAAAAGGAAAAGTTGCATTTTTAATGTAATTTAGATTAAAAAAAAGTTACATTTTTAATGTAATTTAGATTAAAAACAAAAGTTACATTTTTAATGTAATTAGATTAAAAAGAAAATTTACATTTTTATGTATTAGATTAAGAAGAAAAATTACATTTTTATTGTATTGAGATTTAAGGAGAAAAATTTCATTTCCATGTAATTAGATTTAAAGTAAGAAAATTTCATTTTTATGTAATGAAAAGATTAGATTTTGACATTGCAAATTTATTTAATGTAATGTAGATTATATTAAAAAGAAAAGTTTACATTTTTAATGTGAATAAAAATAATGGAATTAAAATGTATATTTTTATCGTCATTTTAAATGCGATAAAAAGAGTAGAAATGAAATGTATATTTTTATCGTCACTTTAGATGAGATAAAAGAATAGAATAATTATTATATATTTTTATCGTCATTTTAGATGTGGTAAAAAGAAGTTACATTTTTCAATGTAAATAAAAGAAAAATAGGAAGTTACATTTTTATATGTAATTAGAGAAATATAGAAACTTACATTTTTTTTCAATGTAAATAAGGATGAAATAGAAATTATATTTGTTTTTTTTATATGTAAATAAAAGAATTTACATTTTTCAATGTAAACAAAAGAAATAAAAGATTGATTAGGAATTCACATTTTCCAATGCAAATAGAATATGAAATAAAAGTTACATTTTCAATATAATAATATATTGAAATATAAGTTTACATTTCTCAATGTAAATAAAATAGGAATAGAAATTTACATTTTTTTATGTAAATAAAAGGAATAGAAATTTACATTTTAAGGAATGGGTTTTCATTAAAAAGGAATAATGAAACCAAATATACATTTGGTGTAAATTGAAAGATGAAAGAAGTTAAAAATACATTGTTGGATATAGCATGTGTATGTGAGTTAAAATAAAATAAACATTATTGTGTGCCATGTTATACCTCGATATTATATACACAAATAGGGATATTCGATGTTAACAAAATATAGTGAAATGAAATGGATGACGGAATTATATATAAGTATATATATGTAAATTGTAATTAAACGAATCGCGCGTGGTAGTTCTCGATTCGATAATCGTAACTTTAAATAGCTATACCGTAATATCCGACCATTGGATTTTTCCAAAAACTGAAACCGTTTGTAATAACCCGGAAATTCTGAACCAGTTTAAAATTTTTATTTTGGCAATTTTAGCGAATTTTGAACATTTAAAATAGATTATTTTAAAGAATACCATCGAGAAATTTATTTTGAATATAATTAGAACGTATATATTGTATACGCCGTCGTTAGAATATAAATAATTATATATAATTATAAATAGAATTGAAAATGGCGCGGTAGTTCGATAATTTGATTTCAAACTTCAATTGAATGTACCGGGTGCAAAACAATCCGGATTTTAGTGAAACCAAAAACATTAGGATCTAATTGATAGTATCTTTCCAACGAATCCGAAAAATCAAAATTTCATAGCGGGAATCAAAAGATATGTCCAGTTGAAAATTCTGAATAGTCGCTATGGAATTCAGGCCCTTAAAAATGGAAATTTTGCAAATGACCTCGGATTTCAACGAAACCACTTTTGTTGGGTCTGTGATGTAAAATTATTGCTAGGTTTCAAATTTCATAATTTTTCGAATCAATATGTGAGCGTGGCAAAGGAAAACGCGTTTGACCAGTTTTAGTTGATTTTAATCGACTGGAAAATGGCCATTTTTCCAACGGTCTCGGAATTCGACGAAACTAGTTTTGTTAGGACCGTATCGTCAATACGAAGCTAGAAAATATTTTTATGGGATTTATAGAGTTCGTATGTGACTCCGATAATTTGAAATGTGCGTTTAAATTGAATATATAAAGAACTATACTTTAAATTCAATGGAAACTGATTGTAACAGCCGAATCAGCTTACGATACATATCCCATTGTGCTCGGAATGGGGGTGAAATGCTATGGACGACAGGCGGTGGGCCTCGTTTTGAGGTCGTATAAAAAAGTCCGTTTTTCTAAAATAAATTAATATATATATAATTCATTTTTTTTGCATATACCCCCCCCCCCTTATTTTCTCGTTTTCATTAATTCGGGAAAGGATAAAAAAGAAAAAAACGATGAGGGCGGAGCCCTAAATCGCTCGCCACCGCCGTGCTGGCCAGCCGCCGCCGGCCTCCAGGCGACCCCCTCCTCCATCGCCTTCCCTCCGCACCTCCTCCACCGACCTCGAGACCAACCCACCTCCCCCTTTTCGAGCGCGTCCAGACCCCGTTGCCCTGCCCGCCACCATCGCAGCCGCCAGAGGATGGCGCACCCCTCTCCCTCCCCTCCTCCAAGCAACGTCGACCCCCTTCCCTCATGACCCCCACTCGATTTTAACTGTAAGTTTTTATACGTTATTTTTAATTCGTTTTTTTTTATATATAATTATTGTTAATTATTATGTAACAGATTTTATAAATCAAATAAAAAAATCGATTTTCTTTTAGCATAGGAAAGAAAAATTCAGATATATATATATAATAGCTATTTAAAAATATGATTTTTATATTTTTAAAGTAATAAAAATATGATTTTTATATTTTTAAAGTATTAAAAATATAATCTTTACTATATAGAAGATGTAAAAATATGATTTTTGTTTATGTAGAGAATTAAAAATATCACATTTATATATGTAGCAAAATAAAAACGTGATTTTTATAGTGATGAAGTCTATGTTTTAGAAAAGGCGAAATCTTTATATAGAAAATAGCGTGATAAAAATATAATTTTTATCTATATAACATAGTAGTAAAAATTTGATTTTTATTTATTGAATAACGGAATAAAAATTCGATTTTTAAATGTAGGAAGCGATTATAAAAATATGATTTTTATTTTAAAGACATCAGCAAATATAAAAATGTGTGATTTTTATATATGTAGTGGCTACGGGCAACGAAGATGACGAAGATGCGATAACGAGGAAGACTTCTACATTTGGAGTGCCGTGGAGATTTGGATAGCTATCTGTGAGAATTTCTCACCTTTCAATTTCATTTCTATTTATATATATATACTAGGATGCAGACGGTGTTTAGTAGCACCCGACACAATCGTCCACAGACCATGGACTTGTTTGTTTGGTTGCATAGATTAGTTAAATGATTTGATTTGAAATTGAATTGTTTGGTGAAATGAATAGATTTGATTGATGTGTGAATGGCATGGGCCTTCACTAGACCGGGGATAAGGCTAGACCTTGTCTCGTTTCTAGTATCGTGCCGTTATGCCGCCGAAATTTTCTAAAATAAGTTAGAAAAATAGAAATATCATTTTATTTAAAGAATGAACTGAATAAAAATCCATGTGTTAAAAATAAAATATTTTATCGTTAAAAATATAATTTTTAACGCGAATGTGAATAAATAAATATTCATTTACAAACCGGACGGTTTGTTTATGTACACCTATTTGAAGGACATTGATTGGGATGATAAACTTTACACATCGCCCAACTGCACAAATAAAATCTGTGTTTGATTGTTTGAAACCCCTCACGGGTGTTGGGATGAAATTTGAAGTTCACTCATCTTGATTGATTAAATATGTCGATCGATTGATTGACAGGCTGTTATAAGCGTTAGATATCTATATTTGATGCTTATACAGTGTAGTGCACTTTGGTTGATGGTTGATTATTCTTCAATGCTATTTTATATGTGTGATGTATGAAAATCCATATAATTAACTTTATATGGTGATTGATTGGGCCTCATTCCAATTTAGGAAATAAAGAATATTATAAAATAAAGGTTCATGTGTTGACAGTACTCATTCGTTGAGATTAGTCATGTGTTGAACGAAATATTTTAATAATAAAATTTACATCTTTATCAATATCAAATAAAGGTTCATGTGTTGACAGTACTCATTCGTTGAGATTAGTCATGTGTTGAATGAAATATTTTAATAATAAAATTTACATCTTTATCATATATAGAATTAGAAATCAACTGGAAAATAGATGAGATGAGTGGTCTCCTGGATATTGATCTGATGTTGGTTTCGGCCTTCGGGGTTAATATTCAGGGAATTGTTCTCTTACTAATTTACAGTTGGAGTCTAATTTTATATCAAACGATAGATACCTTAATTTTTATAAAATAATTTAACGAAATAGTCACACGTGGACAGTACTCATTCGTTGAGATTAGTCGTGTGTTGACAAAATTAAATATTCATTTGTTGAAAATAGAAATATTTGAAATAGAAATATTTGAAACAGAACATTTGAAATAGAAATATATGAAGCCGTGTTGATTAGATTGACGCCATTTTGATGTAAACGATACTTATATCGATTTTATTCATTTTAAAATGAATATCGAAAAGTGACTTCGAAATCGAATATTTTGAATTGAATCGAATAGAAAACCAATTTGAATTGAATCGAATAGAAAACCAATTTGAATTGAATCAAATAGAAAACGAATTTGAATTGAATCGAATAGAAAACCAATTTGAATTGAATCGAATAGAAAACGACTTTGAAATCGAATTGAATTGAAAACGAATTCAAATTGAATTGAAAGCGAACTGAAATGAATTCAAATTGAATTGAAATTTGAATTGAATAGAAATGAATTTTAAAACGAAATTATAAAGAAGAATTCAATTCTGCTTTGAAATGACATGGAAGTGGAAATGTTTTTGAAACGAATTCAAAACCATTTATAAAATTCGTTTTAAATAGAAATCGACGAAAAATATATTATATATATTATATATATAATATAATGGCCTGAATAGAACGCGCCGCGCCGCGGTAGTTCATAAATTTCGACCATTTATTTCAAACGAACATTACGGGAGATCCGACCGTCGGATTCTCCTAAAACCGGAACCGTTGGGTTCGTATCGAAAAGAGCTTTCTAACGAATATTAGAAATTCAAAATCTAACAGTTGGATTTGGAGTTACGTCCAAATCAAATTTGAAAAAGGTCGCTGTAAGTGCAGTTCGATGGCCGTTGATGGAAATCGACTGTACGGGCCTTGATAAAATTATTAAAAATATCAATAATTTGTGTAAAATCATAAGAAACGATTTGGGAAAATTTGGGATGAAAAACTCCATATTTGAAAAGATAAAAATGGATTTTTATCGAAATGAACTAGTTTTGAACTAAATTTAAAACCCGATTATTTTTAAATAAATAAATTAGATTTAAAAAGGGGTTTTAAATAATCGGAATTTCTAATATATTTGTTTGGATTTGAAATGGGTTTATCGTGAACTGTGTTTTAAATAACACTAGTTCTTTAACCTGATAACAAATAGAATGTGATTTGGGTTTGTCGTGAACTGTGTTTTAAATAACACCTAGTTCTTTAACCCAGTAAAAGGAGTTTTAACGAATCTGCAATTAGATTGAAATGTGAATTCGTAAGCTAAATTTCCAAATTTAGAAAATGAACAGGAATGGAGTATTACCAGTTTTGCTCCAAAGCGATAGTTAAATCTTTAATTAGATTTGAACGTGAAATGGTAATCAATTTTACCGATAACACCATGGTGTTAGATATGGAGTATTACCAGTTCTTGTTGCTGGCCCTGAGTAGGCCGGGTATGCATGATAGGGGGTTCTCGCTTCGCGGTTTGGTGGCGAACGGGAGACTCTTACCCCTACATGTCGCTGGGGAGGGCGTTGGTTTGCCAATAGGCGCGAGACTCGAGAGGGTCGCCGTAAAACAAGGAACTGGGGGACCATGTGGGAGCCACGGTGGGTATTACCTGCTGCTTGGGGGATGAAGGGATGGTTGCAAAGCCTACCGGATTTCGTCGGCCGTCACATTTGGTATCAGAGCTTTGGTTTACAGAGCTCGAGAACAAGACACATTAGAACCATACGAAAGAATTCATCAGATATTGGATTAGTAATATCCAATTAGAATGACTCGTTAGAGATAGGATCAGTAGTATCCTAGAACGAGTGTGAAGAGTATATTTTTCAAAGGAAAACAATTTTGTTTTGAAAATTTAAATCAATTCTAGGTATTTGATTAATTATTTATTTTGAATATGGACAATCCAGTATATAAAGGTTTTGCATATACGCATCATGAACGTATATTCGAAGTTTTAATATACTGGATAGATATAGAATCATACTCTAGTGGCCCGAAGATGATTCTGATGATTGACTAGTCGTCATTGGTACTCATGTTCGAGTAACGAAGGTGTGATATCTATATATTTCCATTAGACTGGTGTGAGAACCAAAACCAATATAGTTAGAACACATTGTTGTGAATTGGCATCAAAAACAAGATTTTCAATATCAAAATTTATGAATTTGAAACGTTAATCCACTAATTGATTGATGTTTGTGTTGTTTGTTTATTTGTTTGCTAATTTTGAACCATTATGCCTAATTGAACCAAACATTGAACTGTATTGAAAATTGGTCGCATTTGCTTGCATATACATATACTTACATTGAACAGGTCATAGCAAGGAGGCTAGAGCCGAAGAATAAAATTTGTTTGCCCGACAAATAGGTACATGTTTACTACATAATTTACTGTTTTGTTTGGGTGATGATGATTTTATGAGCCTATTGGCTAGCCGCTTGGCTTTTTCTTTTTCTTTTTGAGATTAGAAGGACCGGGGAAGCTATTTGAAATTCCCCGATGCTCCCGGTGCAGGGGAGGTTATGGCGAAATTTTTCGAAAATTTAGGGTGTTAGCCAAATTTTTGAAATTTTGAAAATTCTCAGAAACTGAAAAGTTGGAGAATGGAAGCCAGATCGAATGTAGGGTTGATTAATCAAACCACTTTCGACTTTGTTCCTTTTCGGGGACGAAAAGTTTTAAGTGGGGGAGATTGTAATAACCCGGAAATTCTGAACCAGTTTAAAATTTTTATTTTGGCAATTTTAGCGAATTTTGAACATTTAAAATAGATTATTTTAAAGAATATCGTCGAGAAATTTATTTTGAATATAATTAGAACGTATATATTGTATACGTCGTCGTTAGAATATAAATAATTATATATAATTATAAATAGAATTGAAAATGGCGCGGTAGTTCGATAATTTGATTTCAAACTTCAATTGAATGTACCGGGTGCAAAACAATCCGGATTTTAGTGAAACCAAAAACATTAGGATCTAATTGATGGTATATTTCCAACGAATCCGAAAAATCAAAATTTCATAGCGGGAATCAAAAGATATGTCCAGTTGAAAAATCTGAATAGTCGCTATGGAATTCAGGCCCTTAAAAATGGAAATTTTGCAAATGACCTCGGATTTCGACGAAACCACTTTTGTTGGGTCCGTGATGTAAAATTATTGCTAGGTTTCAAATTTCATAATTTTTCGAATCAATATGTGAGCGTGGCAAAGGAAAACGCGTTTGACCAGTTTTAGTTGATTTTAATCGACTGGAAAATGGCCATTTTTCCAACGGTCTCGGAATTCGACGAAACTAGTTTTGTTAGGACCGTATCGTCAATACGAAGCTAGAAAATATATTTATGGGATTTATAGAGTTCGTATGTGACCCCGATAATTTGAAATGTGCGTTTAAATTGACTATATAAAGAACTATACTTTAAATTCAACGGAAACTGATTGTAACAGCCGAATCAGCTTACGATACATATCCCATTGTGCTCTGAATGGGGGTGAAATGCTATGGACGACAGGCGGTGGGCCTCGTTTTGAGGTCGTATAAAAAAGTCCGTTTTTCTAAAATAAATTAATATATATAAAATTCATTTTTTTGCATATAACCCCCCCCCCTTATTTTCTCGTTTTCATTAATTCGGGAAAGGAAAAAAAAGAAAAAAAAAAAGAAAAAAACGATGAGGGCGGAGCCCTAAATCGCTCGCCACCGCCGTGCTGGCCAGCCGCCGCCGGCCTCCAGGCGACCCCCTCCTCCATCGCCTTCCCTCCGCACCTCCTCCACCGACCTCGAGACCAACCCACCTCCCCCTTTTCGAGCGCGTCCAGACCCCGTTTCCCTGCCCGCCACCATCGCAGCCGCCAGAGGATGGCGCACCCCTCTCCCTCCCCTCCTCCAAGCAACGTCGACCCCCTTCCCTCATGACCCCCACTCGATTTTAACTGTAAGTTTTTATACGTTATTTTTAATTCGTTTTTTTTTATATATAATTATTGTTAATTATTATGTAACAGATTTTATAAATCAAATAAAAAAATCGATTTTCTTTTAGCATAGGAAAGAAAAATTCAGATATATATATATAATAGCTATTTAAAAATATGATTTTTATATTTTTAAAGTAATAAAAATATGATTTTTATATTTTTAAAGTATTAAAAATATAATCTTTACTATATAGAAGATGTAAAAATATGATTTTTGTTTATGTAGAGAATTAAAAATATCACCTTTATATATGTAGCAAAATAAAAATGTGATTTTTATAGTGATGAAGTCTATGTTTTAGAAAAGGCGAAATCTTTATATGGAAAATAGCGTGATAAAAATATAATTTTTATCTATATAACATAGTAGTAAAAATTTGATTTTTATTTATTGAATAACGGAATAAAAATTCGATTTTTAAATGTAGGAAGCGATTATAAAAATATGATTTTTATTTTAAAGACATCAGCAAATATAAAAATGTGTGATTTTTATATATGTAGTGGCTACGGGCAACGAAGATGACGAAGATGCGATAACGAGGAAGACTTCTACATTTGGAGTGCCGTGGAGATTTGGATAGCTATCTGTGAGAATTTCTCACCTTTCAATTTCATTTCTATTTATATATATACATTAGGATGCAGACGGTGTTTAGTAGCATCCGACACAATCGTCCACAGACCATGGACTTGTTTGTTTGGTTGCATAGATTAGTTAAATGATTTGATTTGAAATTGAATTGTTTGGTGAAATGAATAGATTTGATTGATGTGTGAATGGCGTGGGCCTTCACTTGACCGGGGATAAGGCTAGACCTTGTCCCGTTTCTAGTATCGTGCCGTTATGCCGCCGAAATTTTCTAAAATAAGTTAGAAAAATAGAAATATCATTTTATTTAAAGAATGAACTGAATAAAAATCCATGTGTTAAAAATAAAATATTTTATCGTTAAAAATATAATTTTTAACGCGAATGTGAATAAATAAATATTCATTTACAAACCGGACGGTTTGTTTATGTACACCTATTTGAAGGACATTGATTGGGATGATAAATTTTACACATCGCCCAACTGCACAAATAAAATCTGTGTTTGATTGTTTGAAACCCCTCACGGGTGTTGAGATGAAATTTGAAGTTCACTCATCTTGATTGATTAAATATGTCGATCGATTGATTGACAGGCTGTTATAAGCGTTAGATATCTATATTTGATGCTTATACAGTGTAGTGCACTTTGGTTGATGGTTGATTATTCTTCAATGCTATTTTATATGTGTGATGTATGAAAATCCATATAATTAAATTTATATGGTGATTGATTGGGCCTCATTCCAATTTAGGAAATAAAGAATATTATAAAATAAAGGTTCATGTGTTGACAGTACTCATTCGTTGAGATTAGTCATGTGTTGAACGAAATATTTTAATAATAAAATTTACATCTTTATCAATATCAAATAAAGGTTCATGTGTTGACAGTACTCATTCGTTGAGATTAGTCATGTGTTGAACGAAATATTTTAATAATAAAATTTACATCTTTATCATATATAGAATTAGAAATCAACTGGAAAATAGATGAGATGAGTGGTCTCCTGGATATTGATCTGATGTTGGTTTCGGCCTTCGGGGTTAATATTCAGGGAATTGTTCTCTTACTAATTTACAGTTGGAGTCTAATTTTATATCAAACGATAGATACCTTAATTTTTATAAAATAATTTAACGAAATAGTCACACGTGGACAGTACTCATTCGTTGAGATTAGTCGTGTGTTGACAAAATTAAATATTCATTTGTTGAAAATAGAAATATTTGAAATAGAAATATTTGAAACAGAACATTTGAAATAGAAATATATGAAGCCGTGTTGATTAGATTGACGCTATTTTGATGTAAACGATACTTATATCGATTTTATTCATTTTAAAATGAATATCGAAAAGTGACTTCGAAATCGAATATTTTGAATTGAATCGAATAGAAAACCAATTTGAATTGAATCGAATAGAAAACCAATTTGAATTGAATCAAATAGAAAACGAATTTGAATTGAATCGAATAGAAAACCAATTTGAATTGAATCGAATAGAAAACAACTTTGAAATCGAATTGAATTGAAAACGAATTCAAATTGAATTGAAAGCGAACTGAAATGAATTCAAATTGAATTGAAATTTGAATTGAATAGAAATGAATTTTAAAACGAAATTATAAAGAAGAATTCAATTCTGCTTTGAAATGACATGGAAGTGGAAATGTTTTTGAAACGAATTCAAAACCATTTATAAAATTCGTTTTAAATAGAAATCGACGAAAAATATATTATATATATTATATATATAATATAATGGCCTGAATAGAACGCGCCGCGCCGCGGCAGTTCATAAATTTCGACCATTTATTTCAAACGAACATTACGGGAGATCCGACCGTCGGATTCTCCTAAAACCAGAACCGTTGGGTTCGTATCGAAAAGAGCTTTCTAACGAATATTAGAAATTCAAAATCTAACGGTTGGATTTGGAGTTACGTCCAAATCAAATTTGAAAAAGGTCGCTGTAAGTGCAGTTCGATGGCCGTTGATGGAAATCGACTGTACGGGCCTTGATAAAATTATTAAAAATATCAATAATTTGTGTAAAATCATAAGAAACGATTTGGGAAAATTTGGGATGAAAAACTCCATATTTGAAAAGATAAAAATGGATTTTTATCGAAATGAACTAGTTTTGAACTAAATTTAAAACCCGATTATTTTTAAATAAATAAATTAGATTTAATAAGGGGTTTTAAATAATCGGAATTTCTAATATATTTGATTGGATTTGAAATGGGTTTATCGTGAACTGTGTTTTAAATAACACTAGTTCTTTAACCCGATAACAAATAGAATGTGATTTGGGTTTGTCGTGAACTGTGTTTTAAATAACACCTAGTTCTTTAACCCAGTAAAAGGAGTTTTAACGAATCTGCAACTAGATTGAAATGTGAATTCGTAAGCTAAATTTCCAAATTTAGAAAATGAACAGGAATGGAGTATTACCAGTTTTGCTCCAAAGCGATAGTTAAATCTTTAATTAGATTTGAACGTGAAATGGTAATCAATTTTACTGATAACACCATGGTGTTAGATATGGAGTATTACCAGTTTTGCTTCATGGGATGAATAGGTTGGGATTGGGAAATAAAATAAATAATTACTTCGGTGTGGTTCGCTAATCTCGACTAGTTTAGAAAAACCATAATTTGGTTTGTAACGACATCCAAAGGAAGATTACAGGATAAATTTTAAAGAATTTATCTTGGATAAAATTAATGGGAACCTTTCCCTAAGAATGTGGAATTTAGAAACTAGCTGTAGGTTGGCTAAGAAGAATGGTTTCCTGGGTATTGATCTGATGTTGGTTTCGGCCTTCGGGGTTAATGTTTGGGAAATTATTCTCTTGCTAATTTGCGGTTAGTGACTAATGAATTGGAATGAGGCGTATGTTGTGTTTGTGTAACATTTGTTTTTAATATACACGGATTGTTCAGAAAGACCGGGTTTACACCCGTTCTGAATAACCGATTCGACGATAAGTCGAAGATGAAGACGGTGGTAGAAGACCGGAAGTCTTCACATCGTTTGGATAATTACTGACGATCCTGATTGGGCTGTACACCCAAGAGGATGGAAATAGTTGGTGGTCATCCAGACGTACTTGGAGATGGATGGAAATGCGAGGAAAGTGCCTCCGGTTTCGTTCAGACCCAGAACGGACTTGTAATGGATTGTGTGTCTGACACTGGATTTTATTCTGTGTTGATTGATTTCTATTAAATATACATCTGTTTGGTGGCGGAGAATTTATTCTTTTGCTTAACGCCCTTCTCTGAGACGTACGAGCTCAGAGGTTGTATATCGATGGACATCAGTCGCATGGCATGAATTGCCTGTGTGGCACACTAAGATGCAATGATCAAGGCTTCTGTTGAAAAGCAAAGTCTTGTGGTTGATGATCAAAGCACGGCCTACGTGGCAGCTTTGTGTATAACGTGAATTCGCGAGCTTCACACCTCGGTATGAGTTAAAAACGGGATACGGACTGCAGGGAGAGCACGACGTTTCTTTCTAGCTTTGGTGGTGTCAGTGACTTACCAGCCCTGACATATATATACTTTTCACCTTTGTGGTTGTTGGATGAGGCGCCTCGATTATAGGTCTGTAAGGACCGGGAAACGTGTGTTCAGGAATAACTAATCCTCTAACGTAAGTGAGGACCGGCCCTGAAGATCCAGGGGTTGCCCAGAGTGCGTAGCCCTGGGAAATTTGCTAGAGTGTCTCGAACGCGGAGAGGAGCTTGCCCCTTGCCTCGACTCATGACGGAAATCCAATTTCCAATACGTGTATTTCGGTTTTATTTGTAGAGCCTAGTATGGCGACATAGTGGGATGGGGCACTCATGCCGTCTATGATTTATATTTATGATTGAAATTGTTTTGACACTATACACTTATTATAGTATCAAATGATTTGTTTTAAACGTATCAAGCATGTTTGGCTGTTATAAGGTAAAACCCTATCCTCCGGCTTGCGTTGCATTGTGTGATGGGACCTGGGTCTTATAACAGCTTCATTTTTCGAAAAAGCATTGCGTTGTTTATTCTATGCACTGGTATTCTTGGGAGGAAACCCGTTCCGTGTTATACGGCGTGGTCCCTTGAATTACTCTCTTTTAAAATTGAATTAAATAACTGTTTTAGTTCTCACACCAGTCACATGACTGACCTGGAGTTTATTGTTTTAACCTAAACTCTGGGTGCCCCTATTTTCCGCACGGGCAGCTAGTAGTTTTGGTTTTGCAGATTTATATTCACAGGATCCTGGTTTACAGCTGGAATGATATCCGGAAAGCTCTGTATCTGTATATCACCTTAAGTTGTGCTTTGTATTATTTTTCCGCTGCTATGTAATTTATTGTAATCTCTGATATTTATCGAATGTAATTCATTCATTTATACTCTGTATATTCTTGTATCTGATGGAATTGTTGAATAGCAATGAAATGTTCTTCTGTTTGTGTTCTGATTTGTCCTGTTCTCAAACGATCAGGGGTTTCGAACAGTCTAGATCGGTTTAACGACTGATTCGGATCGAGCGAAATTCTTGGTCGTCACACCGTTAGGTTCGCCTTGGGAAGTATTTCCAATGATATGAATTGTGTTAAAATCCAACGGTTAGAGTTAGAGAAATGTGTAAAACAAATTTGGGGTGAAAACAGCGCCAAGGTCGCCTATTGACATGAAGTGTTGTTAAATAAAATTCAAATATTTTTATATAAATAAAAATATAGATTAATTGTTATAAATTAATATTAATGATAAGAAATGGTTTAAAATGATATATACATGAGAATCATTTGAAAGGTCCGAGTTCAATCTCATTTCAAATGATTATTCGTCGATCTAAGTCGAAGAGTTGAAGACGGTGATTGAAGACTAACGATCTTCATGTCGAATGGATGAGTTACCATTGACGCCCATGATTGGAGTAGCTACCTTGAAGGGGCTACAATGGTGGTCGTCCAGACTACTTGTTGGTTGTTCAGATATGCGAGGTATAAGGTGCCTCCGATTTCGTTCAGACCCAGAACGGACTTGAAAATGGATTGTATGTCTGACGTCGTATACCTTTATACGGTATTCGTTGATCTCTGCTAAATATATATATATATATATCTGTTTGGTGTTTAACACCCTTCTCTAAGACGTACGAGCTTAGAGGTTATATATTGGTAGGAATCAATGGTACGGTATGGATTGACAATGTGTCATGCCAAGATGCAGATGATCAAGGCTTTTGTTGAAAAGCAGGCCTTGTGGTTGATGATCAAAGCACGGCCTGTTTAGGCGTAGCTTTGTGTATAGCGTGACTTCGCGAGCCTCACCCCCTGGTATGAGTCAAAAATGGAGCAAGGGAACGCAGGTAGAGCTGCACGTTCCTTTCTAGCTAGAAGTGGTGTTTGGGTTTTACACGGCCCGGCATTTTACTTATGTGGATGATGGAATGAGGCGCCTCGGATGTTAGGTCCTATAGGACCAGGAAACGTGTGTTTAGGAATAACTAATCCACAAACCGCAAGTGTGGACCGGCCCTGCAGCTATCCAAGAGTCACTCGAGCTCTGATCCTGAGACATTAGCTAGAGTGTCTCGAATCATTAAGGAGATCGTTCCTAGCCTTGACTCATGATGGAAACCCAATTTCCAATACGACACCATGCGGGTTTGATTGTAGAACTAGTATGGCGACATAGTAGGATGTGGTACTATGCCGTCTATGATTGATACATTATGATTGAATTTTTTTTTTTTTTGAAACATATATACACTAAATAATATCAAATCCGTTTTATTGTATCAAGCATTTTTGACCATTATAAGGTAAAACTCTATCCTCCGGTTTGTGTTGCATTATGTGATGGGACTTGAGTCTTATAATGGTTTCATTTTTCCAAAAAGCATTGCGTTGTTTAACGATTTACTTTACTTTATGCACCGACAATCCATTGGAATAAAACCCGTTCTGCGTTAGCGGCGTGGTCCTTGGATTTTCCTTATTGCTATTAGTTATATTAGTTAAGAATTCTCACACCAGTCCCATGACTGACTCGTAGTTTGTTTCACTTTGCAAACTCGGGTGCCCTCTTTTCCACACGGGCAGTCGAGTAGCTTTTTGTAGATATTTATCTCTTGAGCAGGATTCTGGATCGAAGCCTAAAGATGTGTCCAGAGCATAGAAAGTCTTCCACTGTGTATTGTATTAATTTACTGTAATTTATCTTCCGCTGTAATTTTATTCGACGTACTCTGATATTTTATACTCTGATGTAACATTATTGTAATGTTTATAAAAGTCTGCTGTTATTGTTCTAATGTGTTGTATTCCCAGAGTTAATGTATTCGGCTTTTGAACGGTCTTAGTCGATTTTGCGGTCGATTGGGTCCGCGCGAACACGAGCCGTTACACATGCGGTGATTTAACTATCAAAGGAAAGCATGTGTACAAACAACGGTCGTATTTCCAAATGGAAATCTTACCGATCAATCATCAATCAACACTGACCCCCTTTAATTTAATTTGCCATTCGGTTATTCATTTCCCTATTCCCGTTTCCATATATTCGTATATTCTTAATTTCTAAATATACGTTATTAATTATTGGAAAATATTTCCATATTTACGCCTATTTCTTATTTTCTATATTAGAAACATTTCCGATTTCTTATTTGGAAAACATTTCCAAAACTCCTTCATTTGATTAAACGAATGTTTAAATAAGATATCGCTATGCCAACTCGAACCATTAACACTTATTAACTAAATTCAATTAACTAACCTTCACTATCGAACCTTAAGCATTCCTTAGTTAAAAATGAAGCCAATCAAGTTGGGTATAACTACCTCTCAGACCTTAACTGGACAACATTTCTAACCTCGAAATAGACAAGGTTCACATTCTAAATCTTCAACAAAGTTCCTTACGTAACTCTCGAATTCTATTTACGAATCCACTTCTTTTACAGAAATCAATTGATTATAACTATACTGTTATAATCCCATGCTTATGAAATATAATAACTTAAATATAACTTTTATTTCTTAATTCGAATAAATAACTAAATAACAATTTATTTATAAGTAAATAAATATTGATTAAAAATCGGAAAGTAAATAATACTTTCCTACATTCGATATAGTCGAATTCCAATATATAATTCTCTCTCGAATAATCTCTATTCGATAACTCTCTCTTGATTATCTATATTCGATAACTCTTTTCCGAATAAACTATATTCGATAATCTCTCCTTTGAATAAACTATATTCGATAATCTCTCTTCTTCGAATAATTTATATTCGATTAACCCTATTCAGATAATTTACATTCGATTAACTCTATTCCCATAACCAATATTCGAATAACTAATATTCGATTACACTTATTCGATTAACTCTAATCCGATTAAGTCTAATTCGAATAACTAATATTCGATTAACTCTTATTCGATTAACTCTAATTCGATTAACTCTAATTAGATTGTCTCTAGTTCCTATCTTATTCAAATTCCCTTTTGAATTCCTATTTCAAAACCCAATTTTCCTTATAAATGTTTGAATTCATAAAATATTCATTTTAACCCATTATTCACATCGAATGTGAAAAATATTCCTTTTATAAAATCCATTATGTTTCATTTCGTATTTAAAATAATCTCTCATTTCCAAATTCTATTTATATTTCTATTTATAGAATTATTCATACGAAATATTCTTTTTTATTCTAACACTTAAATCTCATTTATAAATCCCTTTATAAATGCTACATTCAATTTCAATCTCAAATATCGGTGTTAAAACCGATTTTTACTTCTATATATAAATTCAGACTTATATATTCAATTTATCCAATGATAAATAATTTACTTAATTTATAAAATATTATTTATAAATTAATCTTCTCAAATTTATTTGTTAAAAACAGATTTCTATTTAATTCTACTCTAAATTAATCTTTTCCATTTATCTGTTAAAAACAGATTTCCATTTAATATCTATTTTCCATTTATTTCCTTTTATAAAATTCTATTCATTTTATAACATGCTTCCTTTTATAATTCCTATTTATTTCCCAAATAATTCCCTTTCTATTCTATTTGGTTTACAAATATTTCCTATTCAATTCTATTTGTTTTACAAATATTTCCTTTTCGATTCTATTTGTTTTACAAATAAATATTCCTTTTATAAAATCCTTTGTTTTATAAATATTTCCTTTATATAATTCTCTTTATTTTATATAAATATTTCATTTATACAATTCTATTTATTTTATATAAATATTTCATTTATACAATTCTATTTAATTTCCAAATATTTCTTTTTATAATTCTATTTGTTTTCTAAATAAATACTCCTTTTTATTTATTTTCTAAATAAATATTCATTTTTATATAAAATCCATTGATTTTATATAAATATTTTATTTTCTAAATAAACTTTGGAAAATCCCTTTTTTACATTCCAGCATCACTTATGGTATTAAAATACCAAATCAAAAGGATCAATCATCATCCAAACACACATAATCAATAACAGATTATATACCACATCATATATTAGAATATATGAAAAACAGTAAAATAAATGTTGAGGAATCCAAGGATCCCTCCTACCTGTTTCCCTGCATCCACAGATGTTACACAATATAATTCACATCAATTTTATTTCAATATGTCCTATTCTGATAAACAGAATCAATGTTTGTTTAACGATATGTATATATAATTTTATCTGTGATTCCAAACAACAAATCAGCAATTCAACCAAGCAATCAACCATCATTTATCAATCCTAAAAAAAGTTATAAAAATATAAACTGAGCAGAGTTAGTGAGATTTACTCACATTGGACAATCATCGTTAAATAACGATAACTGCCAGTTGATTCAGACGAACAATTTATTTTGCTATAAATTGTAATGAGCTCCAATTCACTCCAGTCAATTCCATTGCATAGCCACCGTCCGTACGATCCCAGTGGATCTTATTTCGCTGAATTTGGATAATGTATGGGGAAGTTAGGCATTTTACAAATTTGATACATTTAGAAGGTTATTAATATTAAATAATTATTTAAATAACCTTGATTAATTCTTTACCTAATCACTCGTTTACACTAATCCGGCCCCTCATTACCCTTCTCCTTCACGCATCAGACTTAAAACGCAATAACAGTGCCATTAGCGCCTCCTTCATTCTCAAATCTCTCCTTCCACAATCGATGATTTTACAATCCAATAACACCATCATTTCCCCCTTCAAATTTGCATCAAACCCCGACCATTCATCACCAACTCGAGTGCACCGAGAAATTTCTGTCCTCATCTTTTGCGTGCACGCACCACAGCATTGATCGACACTTTCCACCAACGAATCGTTCAAAACTTCGCTAACAAATGCTATTTCCTACCCCAAAAACATTACTAAACTCCATTTCCTGAATCGCAAATCCCATCTCCTGCAAATCTTAGCCCTAGCTCGCGCAATTGATTTTCGTAACGAACAAAATTCTGGCAAATGCTTCTGAAACTTACATGGATGCGTAGTAAAACATTCAAGGATCGATAGTATAATCGTTTTGAGATTTGTTGATTTTTTTTCTATGAATTTATTTTCATTTTTAAAGCTCAATTTCTTCACGTTGGAAGAGATTTGGTGGCGGCGAGCTTTTGTTGACTACCAGAAGAAACAGAATAGGGCTAGGAAAGGTAAGGGGTATTATAGAAAATAAATATTATTTTTATATTCATTATTTAATTTATTTATATAGCACCGCTGCTTGTATTTATCTTTTAAAAATCCATGTGCTCACATATAGTATACAAAAATCATGAAAATGGACATCCAGCTACAGTTTGACATTACGAACCTAACGAAACTAGTTTCGCCGAATTTTGACTTCGTTTGCTCATATAGCGTATTTTTTAAAGTCAAATTATTGACTATTTTTCAGATTAAAATCCCGTACGGCCACATACTGACTCCAAAAATCACGGAAATTGAAATCTAACAATAATTTAATATTCCGAATCCAACCAAATTAGTTTCGTCTAAAATGGAGTTTGTTTGCAAAAATGGCTATTTTAAAGCTCTAAATAACCCATTTAAATATTAATATATTTAAAAATAATTAAATTAAATATTTATAAATAAATATTATCGTATATATTCACATAAAATATTATCCATCTCCAAAACAAACATATTGGGATTTATAACTCAATATTTCAAATCCGGGTTAAATTTATATTCAATTTACATTGAAAATCCATTTATAATTTAAATAAATCGTTATAAATTATAAAGGAATTCCATAGCGAGTATTTAAAAATTTGATTTGGACATAAGTAACAATCTATGCAATGAAATCTCAATTTTTCTCTTCCACTAGAAAAATATCGTTCACCAGCTCCGAGCTTTTCTTGTTTTACAGAAATCCGATTTAAAACGGATTCTGTATATTCGTTTAAAGTTCGAATAGCCAAATTTCGAACTACCGCACCATTTCGAGCTCGATTATAATTATAATATAATTATACATTCAACTATCGTTTATATAGTATATTCGTTAATATAATTCAACTCTAAATTGAATTATATATTATATATGATCCAATTCACACAATATTGTGTATTCCACTATTTCTGACTATTTCGAAAATTAAATATATTATTCTATTATTTATATTAATTAAATATTCAATGTTATTTAATTAAACGACTATTTAAATCTCTAAGATACTATTTAAATAATTAAATAAATTAATTATTATACTAAAAAAATACGGGATGTTACGACAAATATCTAGTGCAAATACCTCTATTCGTCCGGGGACACCGAGAATATTGAATGCCATGTATTTTGAGTTCATGCACGCCTACTTTAAACATCCAAGAGTCAATTTCCGATAAACAATGACCATAAGTTGGTTTCCACCTCTTTTTTTATTGGCAAATCTAATGTAATAACTCGTCTGATACTATCAAAGCCTTATAAATGGTTGTAGCCATGGCTGGCCCTGACACGGTGCCACCCGTGCGACCGCACAGGGCCCACCAGCCTGGTGGGGTCCACAAAAAATTTGTACTGGTCCTTTTGTATATAGTCCAACGTCGAATACGGTAGAAAAATTTCAACAAGTGCCTCTTGGGGAAAAGACGATGTCACTTTAAATGAGAATTGATGTTTGTTTTTTCTCATGATCTTTGTACAGGTATACTAACTTCATTTATAATTCATAATATCTTATTTTTTTGTTTAATGTGTCTTATTATATGATGTTCATCCCATATAATTTATGTCAAATTTAGATTAATTTTAATGAGTTATTTACTTAGAGCTGTTTTTTCTTATCATGATGCGTAATATATCTCCATTATGATCTGCTCAGTGAGGAAGAATGAGATCCAACACTTGTTAAGTTTGCTTTAGAAATGTTAGAAAAATTTATTCAACTTTCTTGTTTCTTCTTATTACCAGTTGTGTTTTTAAACATGTCATGAGTGTAATAAAATTTAGTTGACATATGACAATGATATGACATATGACTTAATTTCAATTTTCGTAAAAAAAAAAAAAAAAAAAAATTAAAAGCCCAAAATTTTCTTTCTGCACTAAACCTACAAATACTCAGGACCGGCCCTGGTTGTAGCATCATCTTCTAAGTACACCCATATTTTTTTCCTTGAAGATTAAGAGCTATGATGGCACACAAAAGCGTAATTACAACAAAGACCACTTCTGTTCATAATCTCCGACGTTGCGTGTTGGTCGCTCATAATAACAATGTTTATTCACATTTCTAAATCAATAACAATGAATGTGCTACATTTATAGTAGCATGATACATTATTGATAACCACCTAACTATTACCCATTTTCCTATTTTGCAAGTAATTTCATGAAATTTCTTCTTGTCCTCCAATATACCAAAACAACCAATACTGTACTTATTTATTAATTTACACATCTTTGTATCTCTATTAGGCTTAGGAAAGCCTCTCATGTTCCAACTAGCAAAATACGCTATTTATTTCTGGTTGAACCTCTAAGCATCCTACTGTGCTTCCTATCAAGCGCCTTTTTTACCCCGTACTTGCATCCTAATCGGGAATGAGAATGACCAAAAGATCCTTACAGATTTTATCGTGTAAATCCTCCTTTTCAAGTACTGATCCCTTTACACTTGCATCCGACCTTAATCACATCATATACTAAGTTTTCAGCCTTGGCCTGAGAATCTATTGTGGTTTTATTAGTCCAACGCAGGTTATCTAGTCCACATGATTATCCTGTTCTATCCATCTCCTATTGTCGCTTACTTGGTTTGTAACACCAACATTTCATTAACATTTTTATTAATACAAGAATCCTTAATGTAAGAATCAAACTTTAAAGTGTCTTAAGTTTAAAGAAAAAGGTTTTTGTTTATATATATTCTAGACAGAAAATTCACAGCCACGTCTGAGACTGTCTTGACTTCGGAATGGTTTTTTTTTATATATGTGGGTTGGTTGTATATAAAACTATGTCAAAATATCTGGAGCTAAACACATACGAAGGTATGAATTTATTACAAGAATATATAAAAAGATTGGCTATCAATAAAGTCAGATCCTCACCAAAATTGGTTGGCGTGAAAATAATAGAAAAAGATCTTGTGGTTGTAAGGTTGATATATGTTCTATTTCTTAGCTCACTATAAGGCATAAGCCAGCATGTTTGAATTGTATTAATATTGTCATACTCTTTGTGATTGTCACCAAAAGGACTCCTATCAAAAAGCAGTCCATAGATTTGAACTTATTCCAAATATTTAAAGAGTAAAAGAAATAACAAATGTAGTTTGGAATGTTGAATATAATAACAAAAAATAACTTAAAATGATAAGTATAAATGAATAAATAAGAATTTCACACAATCATAATCAGAACATTCTAAGAAGTTATGTTAGCAGCAAACAACAAACAACTCGTGTGAGTTCTACTATATAACAAAAAAAAAACAAATCATATATGTTCCTTAGTCCCAAACATCAGTGATGTAAAACAACTAATGAGGTTAAAATTAATAGCAACAATAATAAATTATATGAGTACTTATTATTTCACTAAGTTGGTAATTACTTAGTTTCTACAAACAAACAAAAAAATTCTTTCAATTTTATTTAGGGTCGGTTTTATTTCTCAATTAGTTGATTATTTTCAAAATAAATTAATCTATATTTATTTTTTTTAATTAGAAAAATATAGTTCATTAGAAAAATTGGTTTCCTCTTTTAATTCTAACAAGGGAATTTTTTTACTTTTCCTGTTGTTGTTTCTAAAGTATAAACTGCTCATGCTTGAAATTTCCAAATGTTTTTCTTTCTTATGCACACACTGGGGATTGATCAAACAATACACATATACTTAATAAACCATTCAAAAATATAGTGTTGTAATTATGATTTTCATTTTAGAGTGATTTTGATGAGAAGAGCTTTACTATTTGTGTGACTGAGATCTTGAGAATATGGACAATCTTATAAAAGATGAACCATATAGGCCCAATAAAATGTACAGTGGTGATGACTAAAAGGCCCAAGAAACAATAGCTTACTAAAAGTAGTTTGAAACTGAACTGGATTACTTAACTGACTGTTCGATACGATAAACAAATACCCCAACATTATCTACTCACCTAGAAAATAATCTGGTGTTGCAACTGATGGCAATAATACATGATGTAATTAGTGTTATTGAGTATTGGAATATATCCTTTTATTCCATCGTACAAGCAACATCTTAACTCCATGAAAAACATAGTGTTAACGTCATTCTGCAAAATTGTGATTGTTCAGCTGCAGTAGCATACATGCAGCGTCTTAACTTCAGATAAAATGTAACATAAGCTTGGTTCAACGGCAAAACTGAGCAAGCTTGGTTATCTAACACGGGTGCTAACATCATCTCTGAAGAAAATCATTAGCATGGGTATTTTTTTCTTTAAAAGATAATAAAATTAGTTAACCATAAAACCTAATAAATTTAGCGTGGGTACTGTCCCAGGGAGAGGCACTCAACTGGGTTCTTACCTGGGAGTAGGGGCCAATAGGATGAACTAACCAGGGGCTTAGATACCATGTCCAGTATATTGAAAGCATTAAAGATTGTCCGGTGGTGTTACAAACAGGAAAGGAAGGAGATTTATTTTACATTCACAATTACATAGACAATGTATGATATTATTAATCCATAATAACAATAATATTCATGTTTTACTTATGCAGTCTGAGTTAATCGAACTATATGCCAATAACTTTGGAAACAATTACTAGGAAAGCAGTAAGGTAAATTTCACAATTTATTATACTAATCAAATACCTAAATGTTATTCATAAACTATTTTCACACGTACAATACAATAAATTACTATTACTCATAACTTATCAACTTCATTTTCACGGCGACATAAATAGATTTCATATGTGTAACATGAGTAAAGCACTAGTAATAAACAAATTAAACATCAAAAGACATAATAGTGAAAAATATATGATAAAATTTGCTTTACCTGTGGTGCCTGTTCACCATTTTGGATCAACGATTTTCGGTGTGTGATTTTGGATTCGCGATTCTCGGTTCGCGATTTCGATTCACGATTTTGTTGAAGGATACGGGGATTACTTGGAGTGATATAGAGATGTAGATCTGTTATTGATGAATGGGGCGATTTGGAAAGATCGAGATGTGAGATCAATTACCTTTTTTGGATATGGAGATGTTGGCGGCAGAGTGAATTAGGAACTTTGTTTACTGAAGAAGGGTAACAACGCGTTTATTTTGGTTCCCACACAAGAGAATTTATTTCCCGCTCCTCTCTCCTTGAATAGCGTTCAATACACCGCATATGCTTTTCAAATAGCGTTGACACGTTCATTTTCATAGCGCACGAAAACCCAAATGTAGAAACGCTATTCAATACTGCTATCCAAACCTCATTTTGTTGTAGTGAACGATCCATTCCGCATTCCCTAACAATTGATATTAGAGCAAGGTTTTTCAAAAAGTTCATAATCTGATTTTTGAAAATTGTTAAATGGAAAATTTTGTAATCTATGTTAATACTAGTGTCAATTCATGCATTGTATCAATGTTGAACGAGTCTGCATATAATAATGTTAAAGAGGCATGTGATCTACTCAAATATTGTTCAATTCAGAAAAGGATGAGTTCTATGACTTTTGAAAATTCAAAAGTTGAAACGATGGATAAAGTGGCTGTTGGCAATTTAAATTCTGAAAAGGTGGCTATTGGAAATTCAAATTCCGAACTGGTGTGTTACATGGCTGTTGAAAATTCAGAATCCGGAAAGCAATTAGTGGAAATGAAAACGGACAAATGGATACTAGATAGTGGATGTTCGAGACATATGACTATAAATCCAGAACTTCTTAATAATCTGAAATACGAAGATGGTGGAATGGTGAACTTCGGAGATAACTCTAAAGGATACATTATTGGAATCAGCAATGTCGGTAATTCTGAAACTCCTACTATTTTTGATGTTTTATTTGTTAGGAATTTAAAACACAACTAGCTAAGTATAAGTCAACTTTCCAATAAGGGTTATAAAATAAATTTTGAAAAGAATAAATGTTTTATAGAAGATAGGAATTCAAAAGTTATATTCGAAGAAGATAAAAAGAAAAATATCTATATATTGAGTATGAAAATCTCCAACGATAATCTATGTCTTATGGCCAATACAAGTGATCCCTGGATTTGGCATAAGAGATTTGGTCACATAAATTTCAAACATATTTCTAAATTATATTCAGTTAGAGGATGACCCAAAATGAAATTTAGAGTCAATAACTTATCCGATGCTTGTCAACTCGGAAAACTAAAGAAAATTTCATTTAAATCAAAAGTGGAAATCACTACAACAAAACCATTATAGTTAATACACATGGATTCATTTGGTCCATCTCAAGTTCAATCGATAAACCATAATAGATATGTGTACGTAATAGTTGATGATTTTTCTAGATTTACTTGGACTTTGTTTCTTAAAAATAAAAGTGATGCTTTCGATCAATTTAAAACTTTTTCCAAAAGAATTCAAAATTTATTATCACTAAAAATTAAAACAATACATAGCGATCATGGCGGAGAATACAAAAATGAAACTTTTGAAAAATATTGTAATAAAAAGGGAACAACCCACAATTTTTCGATTGTGAGAACCCCTCAAAAAAACGGAGTAGTTGAACGTAAAAATAGAACGATACAAGAATGTGCGAGAACTATGTTATCCGATAGTAATTTACCAAGGATTTTTTAGGCTGAGACAGTTGCAATAGCTTGCTATATTATTTATAGAATTTCAATTAGAACTTTAACTCATAAAACTCCATATGAACTTCTGTATAATAAGAAACCAAAAGTATCATATTTTAAAGTACTTGGAAGTAAATGTTTTATACTAAATACAAAAGACAATTTAGACAAGTTTGATTCAAAATCCAATAAAGAAATACTTATTAGATATTCAGAAAGAATTAAGGCATAGAGTTTCCAATACTCGAACCAATACCATAGAAGAAACTCTAAACGTATCTTTCAATGAAAACTATAGAAGTATAATTCAAAATAGTGAAGATCATTGTGAAAATGAGATTCATGAAATAAATCATGAGGATAATCAACCAAATAAAAGAATTAGACTACTTAGAGACTATCCTATAGAAAATATCAGGGGATATTGAATCCATTGTTAGAACTCGTAATCAATTAAATAATATGAGTAATAATGCATTTATATCAACTGTTGGACCTAAAATTCCAAAGGAAGCTTCTTCTGATGATTCATGGATACTTGTTATGCAAGAAGAACTAAATCAATTTACTAGGAATGAAATATGGGAACTTGTCCCTAGACTAGAGGATAAAACTATAATAGGAACTAAATGGGTCTATAAAATTAAATGAATGAACACAGTGAGGTAGTGAGAAATAAGGCACGACTAGTAGCACAAGGTTATATTCAAGAAAAAGGAATAGATTATGATGAAACTTTTGCCCCTATAGCAAGACTAGTAGCTATTAGTATTTTATTAGCTTTTGCAAACCATAATAATTTCTAATTATATCAAATGGATGTCAAAAGTGCTTTTCTAAAATGATTTGACAAGGAAGACGTATACGTAGAACAACCCCCTCTATTTGAAGATGAAAAATTACCAAATAATGCATATAAGCTAAAGAAAGCGTTATATGGATTAAAACAGGCTCCTAAGGCTTGGTATGATAGATAAAGAAATTGTTTGTTACAATCAAACTTTGAAATTGGAAAATTAGATAATACTTTGTTTATCAAGAAGAATAACAAAGATATACAACTAGTAGAGATATATGTTGACGATATAATCTTCGGGTCAACAAATGACAAAATGAATAAAGAATTTTCAAATATTATGACTAAAGAATTTGAAATGAGCCATATGGGAGACCTATCATTCTTTTTAGGATTACAGATTCAACAATTAATGAATGGAATATTTATTAATCAAGAAAAAGATGCAAGATATCTAATTAATAAATATAATCTAATGAAAACGAATGGGAGACCAACACCAATGACAACTAATATTGCTTTGAGTAAAGATGATACATCAAAGGATGTTGACCAAAAATTATATAGAGGAATGATAGGATCATATTGATGTGAGATACTAGATGAATCAAATAAACATTTATAGAAAAATAAAATAGCATATATATTATTCGAGAACTGAACAGATCGATGTGAGACATCATTTTCTAAGAGATAACATAAGTAAACAGAAGATTTTACTCGAATTTATAGAAACTGATAAACAAATAGCAGATATATTAACCAAACCATTAAATGAAGCAACATTCACGAAATTTAGGAGAGAATTAGGCATATGTTCATTAAGTGAGTTAGAATAACTAAATATAATATAATATATAAAAATAACATAAGAAATTAGAAAATATTCGATTATATTATATTTTATTCCATTCCGCTGTGAGATGTTTTCTGAGCTCTGGTATATTTTATACCTCTATCTTTTATGCAGGATACCCGACAAGCTAACTCAGGTTTCGACGGATTGGGATTTTTGAAAAAAGAAATAGATCTGTTGAAATTCGGGTTGTTACGTCTAGTATCCAAGCTTAGGTTTTGGATTCATGTATAGATAGTGAGTGAACATATTTGTATTTCTTAAAAATGTAAATATTATATATATACACACACACACCCCTAGATCCATGAAGGGAACCTACTTAATAAGAAGAACAAACTATGGAAAGAGTTAGGATATCAGTTATGTACACTAAAGGAATAATTATGGAAATCTGAGACCCTTAATTGGTTCGGGCGAAAAGTGTACAATATTATTTGTATTGGAGAAAGATGTATCCCTTATGTTAGCATCTGAAATGATAATATTTCAGATTATTGGGTTTGACAGTAGAGTCTTATAAATTGGGAAAGAGGAAAGTGGATTGGAATATATATATTTGAGAGAAATGACTTCGTGGGAATATCTAGGGAAGTCTAAGTAAGTTGGAAGCCCACTTTTTGAGGCTTGCCTCATTGTTAACTTTTGAGAACTTGAAATTATGAAAACTTCTTGGTAACAGTTTATGGTGTTTTTCAAGTTTTGACGTTAAATGTTACAATTTTGAAATTTGTACTAGCTAAATTGAGTAGAAACAATTTTTGAAACAAAAAGAGGTATTTTTTATGTTTGAAAAAATATGTAAGTAACATATTTGAAAAAATACATATTGAGTTTTAAAATAAAATGGGGTATATTTTGGATAAAAAAAGGTTATTTTTTGTGATTTTTTTGCCTAAAATGAATTCTTTCAGAAGAAGGTGAACCATATAGAGCATGTATAGCTCGCAAGTTTTTAAATTATAAAGTATGAAAGGATTAAAAAGCAAAGCTTAGAAAAGTGCATTTTGTCGAAAACTAAAATTTTCGATAAAGAAAATTTTGAAGTTCTCTATTCTTTTGACTACAATTTTTGATAATTGTTTTGACAAAAATTTTGTTGGGTGAAAAAAATAAGTTGTAAGAATTAAGAATAGAGTAGATGTTTGCACTTAGTTGTAGGTTATTGAACTGACATTATAAACAAGAACGGTACTAAAACTGATAGAAAAGTAGTTGTCCTTGTCTACTCTAATTTTTGTGATTTGAAAAAAAAAATGATTTTCATTTTATTGGATGACATTTTTTTTATGATTTGGCAAACGAAAGTTTTAATATGAAAAAGTAAATTTTTGTCACTTTTAATTTTTGAAAGAAAAATGAAATGAGAAAGCCACACCACTTTTCTAAAATCATGGAGTAGGCCAAGGATTAGTACCTAGGGATGGTGGGAAATATTTTGAGACTATGAAGTAAATAACAAGGACTATTTTGAAAATAATGGTAAGTTCCCGTAGAATGTGTTAGCATTATAAAACCTAGGTTGTTGCTTGGAAAAGAATGTTAGTACATAGCAAGGACTAGTGGTGACTACTAAATAGAAGAGGGTAAGTAAGTTTTTAGATCCTGTGGTTTGGGATTTTCTTATTCGAAGGGGGCATGGTCCTAGGATATTAAGCCTTGGTAGTAGCTGTGTAGAGTATGTCTTTTCCTGTTTTTGTTGAACAATTAGAAGGCTTATTTGAAAACTAAACTTAAATCAGTGGATTAAGTTAAATAAGCTAAGAAAAGAGTAATGACATAACTACAAAGAAAACAACAAATCCAGTAAAGCAAAAAACATGTCAATTGAAAAAAAAATGGATTCTTCTAAAGTAAGTTGGAAAATAAAATCAATGATAAAGAAACTTTGCTTATGTGGATTGTGCTTGGACCGGAAGATATGGAATCTTTGTATAATAGTTGCTTATAAATCTAGATACAGTTAAACAAGGTACATAATAGAAAAACGAAAGATGTGAAGTTTTCCATTTTTCACCTTTTTATAACATAAGAAATCGAATTCAGAAAAATAGATTTTTCTATAATTCACAAATTTGAAGTTGTTTGGTAAGGGTTTGGACGCAAAAATTGGATGAACTATGTTCTTGCTCTATAAGAGTGTAGGAAAAATTGGATGAAAAAGTATCATGATTTTGATAATATTGCATTCATGTAGAAATTTCCATTATATTTAGGATGTGGCATCATGTTTTCAAAATATTTTCAAGAAAAATTTGCATTCATATAGGAAGTACCGCTTAGGCATTCATTTCATTCATGTTTTTTTATGTGGAATTACACTTTGCACAAGTGCACAAATGGTTGCAAAATTGGATGTATACATGATGGTTGTGAATTATGCGAGGAATTACTTAATTTACCCTTACCAAATTTCGAGGACAAAATTTCCTAATGGTGGGAGAATGTAACACCCCGTATTTTTGATTAAATAATAAAATAATATTTGAAATGCTTTCAGAATTTGGTCACGGAGTTAGCGTCGTTGCATCCATGGCGATTTTCTGATCAATATAGACCTATGAATTGCAGAAAACGGATTTAAGATGAGAAATATATCTTTAAATTAAATATTACAACAAACATGAAATAAAGGTATAAGAAAAGAACAATGACCACTGTGACACCCCACGTCTGTTAATGTCACTCTTTATCAGAATGCATTAAGTTCCGTGAAGCATTATAGGTAAACAGAAACAGAATCTCACAAGATAGATATAAAAATAGCTGTGGAAATTTAAAACTTCATTATTCAGCAGAAAAACATCATAGTCTCAAAACCAGTTACAACATCAGGCTAAAATATTGAAACCAAATACATCAAACCAAAACATCTGTCTTGCGCTAAAAACCATCAAAGTACAAAAATGTAAAATCATAGTCCCCAATAATAGCTATAACAAAGCAGACAAGTAGTCAAAGCGATACAGAAAAGAAGATCCACATCCAAGCAGAAAACGTGCAGAGAGGGTCCTAATCAAGACTGAGTGTTCCCACCCTGAGAACCTATGGGGAGGGGAAAGGAAAGAGAGAAAGGAAAATAAAAAGGGTCTGACATAAAGTCTGGCGAGTCCAGTGACTTTTAGCATATAATGAAGTAAAAGTATCAAGATAGGTAAATAAACTGAATGAGAGATAACAATAACATACGACCGGTATAAACAGGATGAACATGATAAGCAGAATAAACAAGGTAATATGGACCAAGCTATGCTTCTCACTTACTAGTATACAAGATTTATGACAAAATTAGGTGTTCCCTAATGTAATAGAAAAAGAATGATCCCAACAGAAACATAATGGTAGGTTTCGGTGTACTCTGGTTACATAATGGGTTTTATCCCAAACAGAAATAAAAGGTACCTCAACAGAATATAACGGGAGTTACCCCCAAAAGAAATAACACGTACCCTAACAGAAACAGGTAGGACTAGATGTACCCAAATTACTACCCGAACCGATCGGCTCCCTAATGTGTAAATACCCTGTGTCATCCCCACAGTAGGGTGTATTACTTCCTAAAGTGCAACCTATAGAAAGACACAAACCTATTTACTGGTTCTACAGCGGCTTATTTTCCCCTACAGATCGGACCCATGCACGCTCATGACTCCGTTGGAATGCGCGCGTATACACCCCCTTTCATATGAACCTCTTACTATCAATTCAGTATGTGTGCCCTAACCCCTACCTAGTGCGGGGTTCCCGTTCAATACCAAAATGGGTTACTGACTGATATGAGCCCTACACAACAGATGACACAAGTCAAACCCCTAAACTTGTGTCCCCAATTAACTAGAATTTTAACAGGTTAGGTCTTACAGTATAACCCCACATAGATTTAACATGTTACAGATTAATAGGTTTGTATAACCCCCACAGATTTAACGGGTTTAGTTTTATAGGTTAACAGGTTCATATAACCCCAACAGATGTAACAGGTTAAGCCTTACAGATTAACATGTTCATATAATCCCAATAGATTAAACAGGTTTACTTAACTCCATATTTTAACAGATTTATTTAACCCCCACAGATTTAATAGATTCCACAAGTTACATATAGTTCCATTATCATTTTTCACTTAATCTTTAAATTAAGCCTACAGATTTACATGTTCATACACTCCCAAAATTTCAGTCATATTCCACAGTACACCATATGCCCCAAATTTCCCTCTTTTATTTTCATTCCTAAACATTCCCCAATTTTCCCAATTTCGTTCATACGTATATCTCCTACGAGACTAGCCTAGGCTTGAAGGTAGCCCAGACTTATAAAATAAAAAGGGGAAGAGAGAGGGAGAAGAACAGAAATTGGCATATAATAATAACTGAACAATAGAACATGGGTACAGAAAAATACATGTAATTGCATAAAAATGTTTAGATATGAATCAATTTATTAACAGGCAAAGGCTCAGATCCAGGTTTATTAACATGTCAAGGTCATTGTTAAATTTTTGTATCTAAAAGTAACATGAACTCACAGAGATTGGATACAAAGAATAGAGGATAATATGTTGATGTTGCAGAAGGGATTCTTGTATAAGTCAGAAAAGAATTATCTTGATTCAATCCAAGTTTCAGCAGCATCTCCTTATCTTCATCTTAAAATTTTAAAATAGTGGTTTGAGGAAGAAGTATGAAGAAGTGTAATTGATTCAGTGCATGCCTTTATATAGAATTTACTAGACAATCCTTAACCGTTAGATCCCTGTTTTTAAATCCAATCCATTCAGAAAAACAATGAACCTGGTTAAAAAAACAGTCCAGAAATAGAAAAATGAACCTCGCCTGCACCCCCACCTGGGTTGACCCATGGGTCGACCCACCTGACCTTGGGTCGATCCATAGGTCGACCCAGACCAGGCGTGGGTCGGCCCACAACGGGTCTGGTTCCCGCCCTTGCCGCCTGCGTTTCCTGCTTCATTTATTTTTTATTTATTTTGAACTGGTTTGATTTATATTTAAATATATCCTTCTTATACGTATACCAACTTCTAACCTTTATATCTTCCTCATACGATATCCGTTTTACGCAAACTCGAAGTCTATCTAAGCCAAAATTCTGAGACGAACCCAATGGTACAATTCGTATTACTTAATTCCCAATATTTAATTATGTATCCTTTAGTGTTTTGTCAATAATGTTCTTTAAAATTACGAGGTATTATATTCTCCCCTACTTAAAGGGTTTCGTCCCCAAAATCTCCAAATTAAGAAGAATGTTTATTATCCCCCACCTACAATCATCTACTCATCCATCATCCACAGGCATTCATTGTCCTTAGGAATTCCTAATGTTGTATGAATATATGCAAAGGTGTGTGTGTACGTCCCTATACTAATGTGAAAATCAGGCGGTTTACTAATTCAGTCGACCTCCTTAATGCAATATATGATAGTGTCATTAATCCAAGATGTATGCAAACAACCCTAATATATCATGTAAACTTTATATGTGTGCAAAATCATTCGTACAAATGCAACATCCGTTTCCACCCATTGAAAAGTAAAATGCACACACTTCCATATGCTATATGAGAGTGTTTGAGCCGATCTAGTGCCTGATGTGTATGTGTGTGTGTAAGCATCCACGAGCAACCATTAGCAAACATTTGCATCCATCAAACATAACATGTCTCAAACACATGTTTGCACCCATTGGTTTTATACCTAAAATTCAAAGATTTGATCGATAGGACACACTCGAATGATAGAAGCAAGCACAAATAAAAGCTTGGAAAAAAAGTTAAGTACATACTCTAAAGAAGAAAAGGGTACGTAGCGTGAATCTTGTCTTCAGTCTCCCAAGATGCATCCTCCCAGTCTTCTCCCCATTGCACTTTTATTAACTTAACCTCTCAGTTGCGCAGTTTCTTAACCTCTGATTCAAGTACTCGGGTAGGAACTCGTCTAACTGTTGCCTCCTTTTCTACCTCTACTTCTTTAAGCATGCTCGCCTCAACTACCTCTACTGAATCGTGAAGACATTTCCGCAAATGGGAAATGTGGAAAACATCATGAACACCCGCCAATCACACTGGTAATCTCACCCTATCGGCCATTTGATCTATACTCTCAACTATAGGAAATTGCCCTACAAACCTTGGCACCAATTTCCCTACGGATCCAAAGCAAATCACATTCCTCAGAGGTGATACTTTGATGAAAACCATGTCTCCTACCTTAAACTCAATGCCAGTCTTCCTCTTATCTGCATAGGACTTCTGCGTATCCTGAGTTGTCTTCATTTCATACATGTGCAACAATTCAAGTCAAAATTTTCAAAATAATAAAACTTCATCTTCAAATGATTTTGATTATAACCCTTTCCAATTCAATTTCGAACTCCAAAATGAATTTCAAATTAAAAATGGGAATGCTAAACGATTTTCAAATGATTTTGGCAATAAGAATAATTTCAGTTGTGGTGCAACTGAAAATATTTGTTCTCAACAATTTCAGATTGGGAATTCTCAAATAAATAATCATGAATTTGATTTTGATGAGCAAACATACACAGGTTTGTTGTTTGAAACCCACTTGAAATTTCATGAGAAACAAAATCAAATCCAAGTGGGTGACGATTCGAATAATTATCCATCTTTGCCCACAATCGACGAATTTCAAATAACAACCTTTAAAATTGAAAATAACAATCTTAACGCAGTTGTTGAAAACACGGTAATTGAGTTGGATTTCAATTCTTTTGAGAGGGTGGAACAAAATTTATAATTCGATCTTCCTTTTTCTAAAAATAACGAATTTCAAACAACAACCTTGGATTTTGAAAATGATACATGCATTGAAGTTGTTGACAATTCACCAAAGGAAGACAAATTTGATGAATATGATTTTTTTTGGACTTTTCGGAAATGAGTTGAATTTCATATTCATCACCAACAATTCTCCAGATATACCAATTACACTAAATTTGCTCATAATTCAAACTTTTATTTCGTTATCCGTTAGGAAAAATGATTTTCCAAACATTTTAATCGTACGACCAAAACCGTATATTTATTTCATCATGCCCATTTAGAAGCAAATTAAAATGCTTCTTTTTTTGATCGCAAACGAATATTCTATTGATTAGAAATCCTTCGAGAAGTGTATAAAACCGCAAGCGCATGGCGTACACTTGTAGTACGTTAGCGAGTACGAGTCGATCCACAGGGAAAGAAGTAATTTTAATTATATTCAATCAAATTAAACCAAATTCGAGTGAAATTTTAATTACGACTATAACTAAACTAAACTAACAAACTAAGATATATAAAAACTATGAGATTAAATGACAACTTAGGAATAAATCCAATCTCTAGATTACATGAATCACCATAAAATGGGACCATGATTTCTCTTTTTTTGGTCATAAGTGTGATTAGTGATGTGTTTACTCTAAGCAAGGCTTATTTGTGTTATTGATTAGCCCAACATAAGCCATCAAATTTCAACACAACCACCAACCCACTTGTTTACTCTCACGAAAATGACAACAAGATGAAAGTGAAATATACTTTAAGCATGACCTATGAACTATTAATTAGAACTATACACCATCAAATTTCTATTTCGACCTCCACTTAATCACCATCATCATATGTAATGAAGAGGTAATCAGTGAATATATGACTAAGCATAACCTATTCGGCGTCAACAATATAGGCTATCAAATTCAATAATGAACACGAAACCAATAACATCAACATGACATGAAGCACAAAAAGAGAGCATGAATAAACAAATTATGTTGCATCTACATAATCAAGAGAGCTTCATTACCCCTAAGTTGAAAGGGATTTGCCTCTAATGTATGTAATCATGAGAATAAAGATATATTGCAACATTAAAAATAAAGGAAAAAGAGAGAACTAATTAACAAAAATAAACTAAACTACTTGCATAAAATAAAACTACACTAATGCATAAAGTAAATAACAAGAAATTAATTTGCATTAAAAATGAAACATACATAAGAGGGAAATGGTTAAGAAGTCATGAAAGAAAAGAGAGTTTTTCCTCTAAACTAAACTAACTAAAATAGAGAGGATTTTTACATCAACATAAAGGGGGTATTTATACATGTTCTAAACCCTAAAACCCTAATCACTTTTGTTGGGGACTACCAAAAATACCCCTTCATGAAGCTTCCATTTGTCTTTGGCTACTAATGGTTCATTAAAATACCCCTTAAGGAAGGAGAGATAATAGGTAGGTAGGGTCCTCCACTAAGTAGTGAGTGAATTAATTCCATCTCCAATTCTTTGTATTCACTTTGTGCATGTATATCTCCATGCAAACTTCATGTGCGTACTTCATTTTTGCTCCTAAATTCCTAAAAGACACATGAATACGAACAAGTAAATTTTATCAAAAACAAATACATGCACAAATGACTGTTTTCCCCCGATATAAAGATGAATGCATGATAATTTAAGAATTTTGGGTTTTTGGTTAAAGCATGTAAAAATACCCCAATATGTTACTTATTTAATTAAAACAAGAATAAATGTGTGAAGTTAGATGTGCATATTTACGTGCACATCGAATACCCCCACACTTATCTTTTTATTTATCTCCGAATAAACTGAAAAATTAGGATAAATCCGTTTTCGTTGGGAGCAGAATTGCATTGGGCATATGCAACAAGATGTTAAACCTCTGAGTGTCCCCAGTAGGACGAGTGTTGTCTCATTAGGGTTTCCAGCGGATACTTCCCACAAAATCCAAATGTTAATTACAAAAAATATATTTACAAAATGCAAGATTCAAAAATATTTACAAGATGAATGCAAATTTTCAGAATAATATTTACAAATGGATGATTTATTTTCAAATTTAGCACTAATGAGTTAACACAATTTTGGGTCGTCACTATGAAATTTAAGACCGTTACTTATCAAAACTTCAAACAAAAGTCAGGTTATCGTTACAAGCTCCTCCAGTTTGGCCAGTTGTTTTGATAGAAAAATAGTACAAATATGAAATGAATTCTATAATCAATATCAATAATCATAAACTGACATCTTTATTTCCTTTTGGTTAACAAGTTAGGTCAAATAAGTGAACAAGGTGCTTGGATTTCAAGTGCTAACTCTCTCTTATTTTGAAAAATATTTACAATATTATTATTTACAAACACTTGACTGAAAAAACCAAGGTTTACCACGCCTACACTGCATTATGACTTACATGAGGGTTGGGACAGAGCTTGGCGGATTGTGCAAACAGACCAGACTTTGTCTACAACATGTTGGTAATGCTTAGGTGTCCAACTCATGAAATAAGACCAAGGTATACCACCCCTGCACTGCATGACGACTTACGTGAGAGTTGGGACAGAGCTTAGAGGTTTTGCACACCAACGCTGTATTTACAAGAAATGTTGGATACCCTTGGATAGCTTATTATATATGCTTTTTCCTGTTTTGCTTTTTTCTCCTTTTTTGAAAGAAAGAGAATTAAGCGAGAATATCTTAGCATAACTTCACTTAAAAGATCTAAAATGTTATTGCAAGTAGTATAAATCAATCATTCTACTAATCGGATTACAATTTAGAAAACATTTCATACTCATCACCTACAATTCTCCATATATACCAGCTACACTAAATTTGCTCATAATTCAAACTTTCATTTCGTTATCCATTAAGAAAAGTGATTTTCCAAATATTTTAATCGTACGATCAAAACCGTATATTTATGTCAATGTGCCCATTTACAAGTAAATTAAAATGCTTCTTTCTTTTTTGAGTTTTTTATAATGATAAAAAACAAAAGAAAAATCTATGCAAAACAAAAATAAATATGAACCCCCCCCCCCCTCATACTTGATTTTGACTGTGTCCCCACAGGCAACCCAAGTAGAAGGGGAAAAGAAAAGTAAAGAAAATTTTGAAAATATGTCCTATATTTACAAGAGAAAAGAAAAAATATTTACAGTACATTAGAAAATATATTGACAAGAAGTAAATGAAACAGTCATCTAAATATCGATTCATTTGTCTCTTCAAGTATGAGAGACATAGTTTAAGCTTGGAAAACCAAATAGTAAAAGAATTTGAAGTTGAATATAGATTTGGAAAAACGAATGTCGCTTTATTAAAAATCAAATGAGTTGTTCTATTGTTTTTTTTTTTTTTTTTTTTTGGGGTAGACTGAATAATAGATTCAATATCGTGTTTATTTCCACCAAATTGAATTTCAAGATTATCATTGAATATTTTTTTGAAATATCGATTTCAAAATATAAATGGTGGTTCAAATCTACCTCTCTAAATTTCAAATCATTTTCGAAAAGTCCAAAAAATTGTATTCATCAAATTTGTCTTCCTTTGGTGAATTGTCAACAACTTCAAGGCATGTATCATTTCAAAATCCAAAGTTGTAATTTAAAATTCGTTATTTTTAGAAAAAGGAAGATCGAATTCTAAATTTTGTTCCACCCTCTAAAAACAATTGAAATCCGACTCAATTACCGTGTTTTCAACAACTTCGTTAAGATTGTTACTTTCAGTATTAAAAGTTGTTATTTGAAAATAATCGATTGTGGGCAACAGTGGATTATTATTTGAATCGTCACACATTTAGATTTGATTTCGTTTCTCACGAAATTTCAAATGGGTTTCATACAACAAATCCGTGTAAGTTTGCTCATCAAAATCAAATTCATGATTATTTATTTGAGAATTCCCTATTTGAAATTGTTGATGTAACGACTCGGATTTTTAGCCGTTGAATTCTGAATATTTAAATTTGTTTTAAATATTTTATTTGAATTATATATAGGAATTTATTTAATAAAACGATATTTAAATGTATAATTTATAATATAATTTAAAACGAGCTCGAAATAGTCGCGGTAGTTCGTAACTTACGATTTAAACTTCAACTGAATATACAGGATCCAAAATAAGTCGGATTTCTTTGAAACAAGAAACGTTTGGATCTATTTGATTATATTTTTCTAATGGAAGAGAAAATTCGAGTTTTCATATTGTAGATTTTGTTTTACGTCCAAATCAAATTTAGAAATAGTCGCTATGGAATCATGTATACGCCATAACGGTTTATTTAATATAATTAAATATTGACTCCGATTTTGGACAAGCCCTTTGAGATGTAGATATAATTTAATTTTTATAATTTTACTGAAATTTTTATTTTGCAAAATAAGCTACTTTTATTTGGAGCATTTTGCACCCTATATCAATATTTTGGGGTTTCACAATATAAGTTAAACTACCGATATTATTATATTTTTGGGATCGTGGTACCTCGCTGGACACGACCATACTCTTATTTCTGTCCGTAGCAGTTCGGACATGAACGAAAACCTTATGTACCCAACATAACAATCAACCTATACCTGAATATACATGAATATTTTACATTAAAGGAAAAGAGGATACATCGTTATGGCTTAGTATCAAGACTGTGAACAATATTTTTATAACAAAATCCCGTCGCATCATTTTAAAATCTCAGCAAATAGTGTTAGTTGGTAAAACATTTCGGCATCAAATTCTAGAAAAGGTAAAATATCATATGCCCCACAGTTGTTGACGGATTAAACAAATAAAAACAAAACCGTGAACGCTGAGGTATTTTATCCCTTGATCCAAAAGTAAATTTGGTTTTTGTTCCCTTCAAGCTACTTAAGTGCGTGACTGCCAATATAATAAAGAGCCGTGATTGCCAAGCTAATAAAGGACCGTGTTTGCCAAGTTTCTGAAACCGTGCTCTCCAAGGTGTTAAAACCGTGGATACCAAGGCATTCTCCATTTTAAATTAACCCAACATCCTTTCTCGCCGTAAGCCCAAATCCCTCTTTCTATTTCATCGCCCCTTTTCTATTCCATCATTCTGTTAAAACCAAAAGGTACCGATCATTTTAATTCTTCCATAATGAAAATAAATCGAATATAGAATGAAATTGAATAAATATCTCGATCCTATTTCCGCCATAGCTTTATGCTTGTACTGTCAAAAATCCGGTGCGGCACGTTGGTTTCTGGTTCCCGTTCGAAGCAGAAAATCTAGGGCTGAGCTTTGACTTCTTCGTGGTCATCAAGGAGGCGAGGTGTAGAGAGGTGATAGTTGTAAGGGTGAATGGAAGAAAGGGGTTGTCATGCTGAGTACAACAGTGAGCTGTTTGGTGGGATTGGTGCTGATTTTGGTAGAAAGAGTGAGGGTGCGGTTTAATGAAGAAAACCGTGGCCAAGGGTTTGGTTTAATTGCTTCAGTGTTTACACAGGAGGAAGGTATTTAACTGGAAAGAGAAATGAGTGTAGAACGCAGGGGACTTGAAATTGGATCGCGATGTTTGCTTGAAAAGGTATGGGGTTAGCCGCCGATTATTTGAGCTAATCATAGTTTCATTAAAGCCCTAATGGTATTAGTTAATAATGAGATTAGGAATATAAATATATTTTAATGGATGGTGAGTTCCAGTTTGCAATAGTGGAGATAGGGCGGAAGCAGACAGTGTAGTTTTGAACTTAGATTTTCGTTGAATTAGGGAAGGACATTGGTTGGAGAAGAGGACGTGATTTGGAGTGATGCTGGAGTAAGGGTCGGTTTATAAACCTGGAAGAAGAAGTATGGTTTTGATTAGAAAAGTATTTGCAGACAACCTTGTTTAAGGGGACGTGATAAGCAAAAGGGGGTCAGGATTGGGGAATCGGCATTTAATAGTGGCAGTATTGCTCAATGTAGATGGGGTCAACAATGGTGATCGCGGATCGGTAAGCAGCTACAAGTTTGAGCTAGGAGTTGTCGTACTGTTACACTTGAAAAAAAAAAGTATTCAATGGTAGTGACAACATTTGTTTTTGAATCGGATGAAAACGGTTACGATGGAATCATAACGACAAGACCTATGTTGGGGAGCTAATGTGGTTGGGAATGAAGTTATTGGAATCTCATGGAAAAATTAAACACTTGTTTCATTTTAAATGAAACAATGCAGAATCATCAACCTCGAACTAAGGTGAGTAAACTCACTAACTCTGACTCGTTTATATTTTTATATAAACGAGTTTTTATTTATTTCTAGTAATTTTATACTGTGTGATAGTTGTTTGAATGAATGGTTGGTAAAATTGGTAGAATGGTAATATGGTTATATAGTTGATTGATAATTATTTCTGTTATTAATTAATGTTGATTAACATCTGTGGTTGCAGGGAAACAGGTTAGAGGGATCCAACTGGATTCCTCAACATTTATATTACTGTTTTACCTATTGTACTATATGATGTGTTATAGGATCCGTGATGTTTGAATTACCCTGGCCCTAGGAATTTTGGTATTTTAGATACCGTAAACATTTTCAAATGTGGAAAAAGAAATTGGGATTTAAAAAGTCAATTTATTTCCAATATAAAATTTAACTACGACTGGACTTGGAATAGAAACTTGTTTCAAATGAATAAAACTAGAAGTGATTATAACGGCATTTATAAATCTAGTAAATTATTTATCCTGGGATAAATTGAAAATATAAAGTCAAGTTTGAATTTATATAATGTGGAAATGGGTTTGAAACTGATATTTGTAAACAGTTTAACACTCAGAGATTATAAATGAAATTCTAAACGAGATTATAAATGGATATAATAAAAACAATTTTGTAAATGATTCTATCATTTGAAGTTAATAAAGGAAAAATTGGATTTTTAAAATATTATTCAAAGGAAGGAAGTCAAATGAATTGATATATATAAAAGAAGTGTTATTCACGATTAAAGTGAACGATGGATTAAAGTCGATATTTTGCAAATGGAAGTTTAAATGAGAAAGTGAGAATTGAAAATGATGGGTTTTATTTAAATAGCGATTTTAAGCGCTGCCATTATAATAAATGTTTTGGTAAATCTAAATAGCAATTTTAACGCTATTGTTATAATAAGTGTTCTATAATTCTAAATAGCGATTGTAACGCTGTTGTTAAAGGTAATGTTTTATAAATCAAATATTTGGAAATAGCGATTATAACGCTACTATTATAATCAATGTTTTTCGTAAAAGAAGTGGATTCTTAGATTGAATCTGAGAGTCGCGCAAGCGAGATTTTGTTTAAAGTGGTGAACTTTGACTATTTTAAAGTTGAGAATGTTGTTCAGTTAAGGTCTGAAAGGTAAATATACCCCAACTTGATTGACTTCATGATTGATGGAGAAATGGTTAAGGTTCGATAGTGAAGATTGGTTAATATTCTGGTTAGTTAATGATTGGTTAATATTTTGAGTTATAATAACGATGTTTTATAACATCGCGTTAATTTAAAAGAATTTGAAATGTTTTTCCCAATAAAATGAGAGATATTTTCTACGTATAGAGAATGAAATGAATTGGTCAACGAGGAATTAAGAAAGGGAATTTGGAAATATTTTCCAATATTAATGTGGTATATTTTTTGATTATGGAAAATGATATTTCATTAATATATATATATATATATATAGAAATGTTTTCTAACTGGAATAAGAGATACTTTATCGAATAAAGAAATTATAATATTGGAATTTTTTTTTCAAAGAATCGAGAGGGGAAATCAAGCTTCAAAAGGATACAAAAGATGGGAAATGGGAATTTTATAAAATAATATAATAAGAAATTGATTTAAAGGGGCCCAGTGTTGTTTCATGCTTGATCGGTAGGATTTCCAATTGGAAATAGGACCATTGATTGTATGGATGTTTTCTTTGATAGTTAAATCACCAATTATCAAAGTTTTGATCTATTTTATACCCCGTTGCCAATATGGAACGACCGGGATCAGATTTAATATCTAAAAACCACTTCGTATTGGTATAAGCGTTATGAATCAACTTATGCTGAAGAAATTGAAGACGGGGTAAAATGCAAGGGTTGTTCTATTAACCCTAGGTAGAAATTGCGCGAGATGGATTAATAGAATGGTGCCTTCGGTTTGTCCAGACCCAGGACAACTTGTATGGACGAGTGTCTGACAGAGTATTTCCAAAAGGATTACGTACGTTGATTCCTTCAAACGTACGAAGTTGGTGGCAAAGAAGGGAAACTTCTTTAGCCTAACAATCTGAGTATTTTTATGGGAACCAATTAGTGATTTCCGATGGATCTTACGATGTGGCATTCAAAGTGAAATGGTGGCCGGATGTTCTGGAAGATAATTCAAACCTCAAGCCTCACAACCAGGAATTGACAAAAAACCGGGAAGGCAGCATGGCTATGTGGGTCACTCCCATTAGGATGTATAATCACCTATCTAGAGAAATTCCAATTGCTTCTTTAATCTATCGATGCTGTCCCTTTCGGGAAAAAGTTGTTGATCCCAACCGTTGGTGATATACATTCGATACACTCAAGCGAAATGAGTGGTCGGTCATGTGTGAGTCGGGTTGCAAGACGTTCTTGTTGAACCCAGTGTTTTCGCCTCTAGAGATACACTATCGGAAGGTGGTTCCATACCTTGTCATATTGGAAATCCAATCTCCAATAAGTGTCCTGCGGTTTTTGATTTTATATTATATATGGAGCGTGAGATGCAAGCGTTCCGCTAGATTCTATTTATTTGATTTAGACACTATTATAATATCACCAGATTTTGATATAAAACGTTTTGGGCTATCGTAAGGTGAAAGCCATCCGTGTTTATGTGTGGATCGGTCTTACGATTATCATTTCTTTCGAAAGGATTTTGAAAGTTAAAAAAATGGTTGGAGTTTACTCACACCAGTTCCATGACTGACCCAGAGTTTATTTTGTTTTGTTTCCCCTAAACTCTTGGGTGCCCAAATTTGTACGGGCAGTCAAGTAGTCAGGATTTTACAGATTCACTTGGAGGAGCTTGAAGCAGAAGGCTTCACCAGTTAGCTATAGACTATCATATTTTCCGCTGTGTACTATGTTGTATTTGGAAACGGGTGTTTATAACTGTTCCAGGAATAACTGTTGTGCTCTGATGATAGTATGTATATAAAGTTACTAAATTATATTACAAAGTTTATGTTTTCTAATATATTTTATTCGTTCCGCTATAAGTTTGTGATCTTCGTTTTCTTCTATTCTAATATTTCTTTCTTTCTATTTCTCATCCTCTAACTTCTTTTTAATAATGATTCATATTTCTGTGCAATTGGGGTTGGGCATGTAGTGTTATTAGTCAACTCAAAGAGTACGGAAATTCGGGCCATTACAGTTGGTATCAGAGCTGAAGGTTGAGTAGTAATCTTAGCTTTGTGGCGTGATTCAATAGAGATGGGGTTAGTAATACCCTAGATTGAATTTGAGTGTAATATATAAGCACGTATTTATGGATTGAATATAAAATTGTTTTATATTGTATTGATTGATTTGTTGAGTGGTTTATGAATTCTGGTCGATATAGGATGCACAACTGTATCGGTAGGCGTTTCTAAACTCTCGAACAAAGCTATTCGATATGGTATTGTTTTGAATTGGGTAAACAAAATAATTTTCCCAAAAATTATTTTGATATAAAGGAATAATCTCTGAAATATTACATATGAATGTGTTCATTTTTATTACAATTAAATGAAGTATATTTGGTGACTTATAATTGAAAATGATTTGTATATGGATAATATATACAAATGAGAAAATTTGAAATTTGAATCCAAACCAGAATATGGAATTTGAATCCCGGAAGTTAAAGAATATTTCTGAAGTGTTTTGAAATTAATCAAGAAATATTTTGAAAGGATTTGCATAAAAATTGCTTTAAATGGATTTTGAAATTTTTGAAGCACTATAATCACTTCAGTCGCTAGAAAATAATTCAGATGATGATGGCTACATCATTTGTATCTATTTTCGAGTTTCTCAGTGATGAATTGCTACCATAAGAAGATTTATAACGGAATTGGGTTGATAAACGAATTACTTTGAGAATTCAAAAGTTTTGAATTATTATGGTTGTATATATGTATAAATATGTATGATTTCAAACTAATTTGAAATAAAACCGGGAATTTGAATTCTGAAATTAAAATTTAACTTGTATAAGTTTGAATAAATTGAAATTGTAAAAATGTATCAAATGGATTGAAGTTTAACTTAAGTTAAAAGGAAATTAAATTAGATAGAGATAATCTCAAATGAAATTAAATAAAGGAATATGTTGAGATTCAGATTATTAAAGTGAATTCGACTTATGTATAAACAAGTTGAATATATATTGGATGTTGTTGTTTGGAATTAAACTGTGCTGGAATTGAATTCAAGTAGAATAAGTAGATTGATTTTGGAAATGAAATCAAATTGGTATCATAGAATTGAAGTGAACTAATCGGAAGTTGATTAGAGCGTTAAAAACTAGAAGTTGGATTGATTTGAAACCAATTGAAAATGGATATATGAATACTGAGCAAATATTGAATGGAAGCAGATGCAAGAGATATAATTTATGCCCAACAAAAAGGTACATGTTTGCAATATTACTTGGGTTTGATGGTTTTATGAGCCTATGAGGCAAGCCGCTTGGCTTTTTAATTTTCTTTTGGTTTGGAGAAGGCCTAGAAAGAGAGTTGTGATTGTACCGATTGAGCCGTGCAAAGGAGATGCTGGCGAAATTTTTCGAAAATTTAAAGAGTTAGAAAATTTTCAAGAAATTTTTGATAATTTAAAATCGAGTTGTTAATTGTAATTGAAATAAGAAAACCAGAATTGATTAAAAAAAATTCAAGTGGAAATTGATAAATGAATTTAAAATCAATTGGAATGGGTGTGGATATGCAGGAGAGCATATGGATTGAAGACAAGAAAGTGATGATGGATTGTCCAAAAATGGTGGACAGATCATTTGGAAAGAATTATGAATGGTCGAGTGTTGGTATGAAAATTTGAAGGTCGGATAAGGACTGAGTTATGAAGATATGGAATATAAGATTTCAACTAAGTAGATTATGAGGAGTTTGAGTTATAGCATTTTTACTACTTAGCAATTTCGAGGACGAAATTATTTTAAGGGGGAAGGAATGTAACGACCCGGGTTTTTAGCCATTGAATTCTGAATATTTAACTTTGTTTTAAATATTTTATTTGAATTATGTATAGGAATTTATTTAATAAAACGATATTTAAATGTATAATTTATAATATAATTTAAAACATGCTCGAAATAGTCGCGGTAGTTCGTAATTTACGATTTAAAATTCAACTGAATATACAGGATCCAAAATAAGTCGGATTTCTTTGAAACAAGAAACGTTTGGATCTATTTGATTATATTTTTCTAATGGAAGAGAAAATTCGAGTTTTCATATTGTAGATTTTGTTTTACGTCCAAATCGAATTTAGAAATAGTCGCTATGGAATCATGTATACGCCATAACGGTTTATTTAATATAATTAAATATTGACTCCGATTTTGGACAAGCCCTTTGAGATGTAGATATAATTTAATTTTTATAATTTTACTGAAATTTTTATTTCGCAAAATAAGCTACTTTTATTTGGAGCATTTTGCACCCTATATCAATATTTTGGGGTTTCACAATATAAGTTAAACTACCGATATTATTATATTTTTGGGATCGTGGTACCTCGCTGGACACGACCATACTCTTATTTCTGTCCGTAGCAGTTCGGACATGAACGAAAACCTTATGTACCCAACATAACAATCAACCTGTACCTGAATATACATGAATATTTTACATTAAAGGAAAAGAGGATACATCGTTATGGCTTAGTATCAAGACTGTGAACAATATTTTTATAACAAAATCCCGTCGCATCATTTTAAAATCTCAGCAAATAGTGTTAGTTGGTAAAACATTTCGGCATCAAATTCTAGAAAAGGTAAAATATCATATGCCCTACAGTTGTTGACGGATTAAACAAATAAAAACAAAACCGTGAACGCTGAGGTATTTTATCCCTTGATCCAAAAGTAAATTAGGTTTTTGTTCCCTTCAAGCTACTTAAGTGCGTGACTGCCAATATAATAAAGAGTCGTGATTGCCAAGCTAATAAAGGACCGTGTTTGCCAAGTTTCTGAAACTGTGCTCTCCAAGGTGTTAAAACCGTGGATACCAAGGCATACTTCATCATAAATTAACCCAACATCCTTTCTCGTCGTAAGCCCAAATCCCTCTTTCTATTTCGTCGCCCCTTTTCTATTCCATCATTCTGTTAAAATGAAAAATGTACTGATCATTTTAATTCTTCCATGAATGGAAATAAATCGAATATAGAATGAAATTGAATAAATATCTCGATCCTATTTCCGCCATGGCTTTATGCCTGTACTATCAAAAATCCGGTGCGACATGTTGGTTTATGGTTCCCATTCAAACCAGAAAATCTAGGGCTGAGCTTTGACTTCTTCATGGTCATCAAGGAGGCGAGGTGTAGAGAGGTGATAGCGGTAAGGGTGAATGGAAGAAAGGGGTTGTCACGCTGAGTACAACAGTGACCTGTTTGGTGGGATTGGTGCTGATTTTGGTAGAAGGAGTGAGGGTGCGGTTCGATGAAGAAAACCATGGCCATGGGTTTGGTTTTATTGCTTCGGTGTTTACACAGGAAGAAGGTATTTAACTGGAAAGAGAAATGAGTGTAGAACGCGTGGGGCTGGAAATTGGATCGCGATGTTTGCTTGAAAAGGTATGGGGTTAGACGCTGATTATTTGAGCTAATCATAGTTTCATTAAAGCCCTAATGGTGGTATTAGTTAATAATGAGATTAGGAATATAAATATATTTTAATGGATGGTGAGTTCCAGTTCGCAATAGTGGATATAGGGCGGAAGCAGACGGTGTAGTTTTGAACTTAGATTTTCGTTGAATTAGGGAAGGTTATTGGTTGGAGAGGAGGACGTGATTTGGAGTGATGCTGGAGTAAGGGTCGGTTTATAAACCTGGAAGAAGTATGGTTTTGATTAGAAAAGTATTTGCAGACAACCTTGTTTAAGGGGACGTGATAAGAAAAAGGGGGTCAAGATTGGGGAATCGGCGTTTAATAGTGGCAATATTGCTCAATGTAGATGGGGTCAACAATGGTGATCGCGGATCGGTAAGCAGTTACAAGTTTGAGCTAGGAGTTGTCGTACTGTTACACTTGAAAAAAAAAGTATTCAATGGTGGTGACAACATTTGTTTTTGAATCGGACGAAAACGGTTACGATGGAATCATAGCGACAAGACCTATGTTGGGGAGCAATGTGGCTGGGAATGAAGTTATTGGAATTTCACGGAAAAATTAAACGCTTGTTTCATTTTAAACGAAACAATGCAGAATCATCAACCGTGAACTAAGGTGAGTAAACTCACTAACTCTAACTCGTTTATATTTTTATATAAACGAGTTTTAATTTATTTCTAGTAATTTTATACCGTGTGATAGTTGTTTGAATGAATGGTTGATAAAATTGGTTGAATGGTTGATAAGGTTATATAGTTGATCGATAATTATTTCTGTTATTAATTAATGTTGATTAACATCTGTGGCTCCAGGGAAACAGGTTGGAGGGATCCAGCTGGATTCCTCAACATTTATATTACTGTTTTATCTATTGTACTACATGATGTGTTGTAGGATCCGTGATGTTTGAATTACCCTGGCCCTAGGAATTTTGGTATTTTAGATACCGTAAACATTTTCAAATGTGGAAAAAGAAATTAGGATTTAAAAAGTCAATTTATTTCCAATATAAAATTTAACTACAACTGGACTTGGAATAGAAACTTGTTTCAAATGAATAAAACTAGAAGTGATTATAACGACATTTATAAATCTAGTAAATTATTTATCTTGGGATAAACTGAAAATATAAAGTCAAGTTTGAATTTATATAATGTGGAAATGGGTTTGAAACTGATATTTGTAAACTGTTTAACACTTAGCGATTATAAATGAAATTCTAAACGAGATTATAAATGGATATAATAAAAACAATTTTGTAAACGATTCTATCATTAGAAGTTAATAAAGGAAAAACTGGATTTTTAAAATATTATTCAAAGGAAGGAAGTCAAATGAATTGATATATATATAAGAAGTGTTATTCACGATTCAAGTGAACGATGGATTAAAGTCGATATTTTGCAAATGGAAGTTTAAATGAGAAAGGGAGAATCGAAAAAGATGGGTTTTATTTAAAGATTGAATACTTGTTTCAAGACTTGAGGGTTGATCGTCATTTTGAAAATTTAGTAGTGTAAAATCAGGATTATTTTGAAAATTTTGAAAAGTTGGTGGTGCAAAATCAAAATTGTTTGTACAATAGTTGTTATTAAAATATCCATATGATTTCGATGTAAAATTATATGGATTATATTGATTTTCACAACTATCGTAAAATTCCGACGAGTAAGGAAATTCAGACGTTTTCAAGAAAATTATTTTTAAAATTTTTATTGTTTGATTTTTGTAAAGGAAAAGAGAAAAGGAAATAAATATTCACAACAAACTTTTTGGATTTTTGACCTTGAATTTTTTTATTTATTTTTATATATCCATGAACCCAATGCAACTATATGAATCCAACCTACTTATTTACAGATTTTCTAAAATTATATAATGACGGTTAGATTAATTTCAACAAAAGATTTCTCAGCCAGTTAACGGAAAGGAGTTATCGGTGCACCAGGAATCACCTTAGCAATGTAATCGAAGGTTTAAGTACCTTCGGAGGAACAACCGTTATAATATTTACGAATCACCGTAATATTTATAAATGGTTATTTCTCTGTTGTAGTCTAGACACCCAGAAATAATTCATTAGAAATAAACCAATTTGTCAAAATATAATGATGTCCTTAGAAAATAAAAACAAAATGAGATGAATGCAAAACAGAATTTAAACGTGAATTAACGATTCTACTACAAATGAATTTTTGTTTGATTTTTAAACTTTTTCATGCAAATGCAAGCAAACAACAAAGCAATTAAAATAAAGAGGTTAAACCACGATACCTGAGCGTACATAATTTATTAGCATTTTTTTTAGCGACGATTTTTTAAACAAGCAAGCAAAGCGGTTTAGTAAATCCAAGCAAGCAGCGCAATTCCAAGAAACTTCTGTTTGCCTTTTGCAACCTGAAAGAGATATATACAATATATAAACAATTGAATTGAAAGTGATTTTTTTTTAAGAAAAGAAGAAGCAAATGATAAAACCAAACTAAAACACCTTTTTTTCAGGAATACGGTAAAAACAAAGCCTAAGAAGACTCAAAACTAAAACAAACTTAAAACAAAAACAAAGAAAATGGCAACACACTCCCAAATTAAGGAAGACCCGCTCCACATTTGTACGGCCCAAGGACAAAGGAACCGACTCTCTTTTAAAGGGAGTTGTTATTGACACTCCAAATATTGTTAAGGAAAGGTCATTTTTTTTAAATAAATTTTGTTAAGGGGAGTACCAATGGAGAGAGCACCCCCTTAACAAATAAACTTTATTTTACCAAATTAGTCTTCTTTACAATAATCTCTTTTTTATTTGTTAATCAAAAAAAATTATATGGTATATTAGTCAACTACGTTAGATTTTTATATCAAATTATTAAAAATTAATTCATTTGTCAAATTAGATGAAAAAAATATCATTGATAGGAAATCGATATACACACACACACACACACACACACACACACACACACACACACACACACACACACCAGTACGAAGACATGTCCGTTGGACGTGTGCATAAATGGGTCATGTGCAGAAGGAGGTGGAAAAGTAAGAAGGAAAAATAGTAAAAACATTGGTATCATTGTAGATGCAACGTATAGTAAAAAGGATATACATTTGTAAAACAACTGTAGCTACTCCCGCACAGCAGGGCTGGACTGCACTTCTAAATACAGTGGTAAAAAAATTGTACTTATTAACAGACGTACTTCACAACTGGTTTTACTATTTTCATGCACAATTAGTCACAGCCGTGCTTCACAGCTGCACTTGTAAATTTACGAAATAAAGACTATTAGTGAACAATAATGGTACAGGCATAACAAAACAAATTAGAAAGAGGAACAAAAAAATTTAATCTATTGGTAGTGACAGACGTGGTTCACAGCTGCTGTACTGAAGTAAGAAAAAGAAACGCCTACTGATTTGAAAGACTCTGTATGGTTATTATTTTGTAATACAAACGGTATCGGAACAACGTTGAACAAAGGGAACTGCAGGTAGGTGAAAGTTGCATGACTACTTAGTTGAATGCCTGACACGATACTCTGCCTCGATCCTGTCAACATGTGCAAGCTGCGAAAATAGTAAAAATGTTAAAAATATCAGCTAACGTAGTAAAACAGTAACGGAAATAAGAGAAGTGAGTAAAAAAATATTAACAAACCACTTCAGGAGAAGAGAAGTAAGCAACCCAATAAGATTCATCTTCATTCTCCATAATTGTGTTAGTAGCAGTAGGTAAAAGATAGACAGATAATTGTACCATATTATAGAGAAAAACCTGAATATGCAACACAGAATCTGCTTATCTCCGCTTTTAAAGATCACCATACAGGTATGGCTAATTAGAGCAAAATATAGGAATAATGTGCTAACAAATATACTGCAAGTTAAAAGCAAAACAAATATACTGAAAGTAAAGTATAGGATCACAATACATGTATGCCTAATTAGAGTAAACTATAAGAATTCATGTATGAATGCTACCAAAAATATGTAATTGCAATGTAGTAAAATATAGGAGTGTTTACTACAATTTTTTTGATGCACATTTGCATGAGCATCAAGCTCTAGTGCAATTAGCTAGAACAATAATGCATGTATACAACCTGACATACACATGCATGCATCAGTTAATGTGCATGCCAATGTCTTTTCCGATCCCATTGGTTTGGTCACTAAAATCAGAACTTTTTCATACACTAAAATCAGAACTATTTATTTATAATGCCTAAAATTTGATAGCCTGACATCAATACGTACTAACAGTGAAAACTGAATGGGTTATTATATATAGATGTATATATCCGGGAACAAATGAAAAAAAAATGCTAAAATAGGCTTGAAAGTTAATATAGTGGAAAAATAGTGCATCAGAAAAGTTGAACAGTATTTTACCTATAGTAAGCCGTTGATGAATATTTGCGGTGAAAAACAGAACATTTCATTTCCAAAGCCACTTCAAACGTGTGTAATAGTTATCTCTTATCCTACTGTTATTACTCTTCCCACTTGAGCAAGTGCACGCTTCGCTGCCTGCTACTCATATGGTTGCTTTAAGCTAAGTGACAGCCTCAAGCTACTGCTAATCAACCTAACCATTCTTTTGCTGTTGTGAAGGTGGCTCAAAAACCCACATAGCACATCATTTTAATTTAACAGTCCAAGCTTGGACATTGGAATTGCATGTTCTTGCAACAATATTAAAGCAAAATAGGTTAGAGAGAATATAAATCTAGAAAAGCAAACAGGTACCAAAAAGAAAATTATATTCTAACATACCCAAATCGCAGTAGAGACCAATTCTTGACATTTACTTGTATTACTGTAGTCGTTCAAAGTCGCTGCAAACGACCAAATTACTGCAAAGAGCAACTATATTCAAAATCAAAAACCATATTGGGTTATGGCCGCTGTCATGGATAGAGGTCGTTAATGCATTTGGAGTTGTCTCCATGTAAAATTGAAGTATAGGGTAAAGAGGCTCAGATCAAATAAAAATATTACTTCAGGCCACTGCTATGTATCAAGGTCCAAAACGTCGTCGTTGAAATCGAAGAAACGGCAATTCAAATGAGGTAATGAAGGCGATTAAGGCATCATCCATGGATGGAGATAGTTGCAAAAAGTCGTCGGTGAAGTCGAAAGGGAAAGGGCCAAACAGTTTTTTTGGTCATGTTGATGGAATGAACGTCGCAAATAACTGGGTCAGAGGTAGACTTATGGAGCGAGATTGGATATTTTGCTGAAGGTGAAGGAGAAGCAAGTTAGTGGATGATGTACTCAGCAGGGGAATGGTAAGGGTTGGAGAATTGTGAGGCGGTTAGTTGAATGTGGGGGAGGAACTGCTGTTAAACGTGGATAAGCAGGCAGTAAGAAGGCAAATTATGCTTTATTTGAAATTACGACACCACATTAAATTTGTCCACATTAAAAACTTGTACCTCTACTATAAGCAGGTGAGAATAATTCAGCTCCTCTTTATTGGGTATAAATTTGTCGAAAGTTGCGTTAACTCATGGTAAACAATTCCATTTGCTGCACTGTTTTATTATCTTACAGTCAAAGCCTTAGTTGTTAAAATTTTCAACTTGACACTTATCTCATTTGTCCACTGCTTTGTAGATTGTCATGCAATTAATTATATTAATTTGTAACTTTATCACATACTCGCATGTTGGCTATTAATTATTTGTCAATGCAAAACATGCAGGAAATAATCCTAATACTCTTTATGGTACATTATTACCACGGAAAGATTAATTGCTTACTTTTGCGATAAATATTCACAATTAATATTATTTGTTTGAAAACCGATGAATGTTAACTTCATGCACTACCCAATTTGTCCACATTAAAAACTTGTACCTCTACTATAAGCAGGTGAGAATAATTCATCTCCTCTTTATTGGGTATAAATTTGTCGAAAGCTGCATTAACTCATGGTAAAATTCCATTTGCTGCACTGTTTTATTATCTTACAGTCAATGCCTTCCTCACAACCTGCCTCAGAACAACATAATATCAATATATGACAATTTAAACCCAATCAATTCATTAAGACAATGCAAAACACATTAGCCTTAAATAGGTTGGTTAATAATCAGATCACAGACATGCTATAAAGCTGGATCAGGAAGTGTGTATGAATAAGAGTATATTCAAAAAATAGCCACTACTTTGATTTAGGACACAAATGAGAAACATGCTTATTTTTGGCTAGAAATAATAAAAAGATTTCAATTTCAATATAATAAAAATCAAACAAAATGTAGTTGTGCAGTAATAAAGTCAGTACATCAAAATATAGAAAAAGAACAACCGTGTCATAATAAAATACTAATATGGTAATTACTCTGAGCATGGTTAACGTAATAAATGTTAAGCAATCTAATTCTTACATGCATTATATATTAAAATAACCATCAATATCAAATTATTGATATTTGGAAACAAAATATTAATAATCAATCAGGTAAATGATGGACATAGATGTTACAAAATCAATTTCTACACAGGATACTTGTAATATTAACAAAAACAGAACAAAATTCATTGTAAAGTAGTACTAATAACCTGCATTTCTTATGCTGGGGATCCATAAGCAATATACAAATTATGTAAATCCGAATCTATAGCAAAGAGTGAATTTTCAGTCAGTTAGATAGCGGATAGTTTACCAAATGTATTTAAGAATAACATACAAATAGTTATTCCACATAGTGCAATTAATTTTTACATGCTTTAGTTGCCTGCACTTTGTCCATTTTCATTTCAAAATCATTCTTCTTATCACTGTCATTATGATTCTCACGCAATTAAATATTTACTATTATGTCAACTACATAACAATGAAACCATTTTGACTCTAGTAGATAAAAGTTTCAGTAACAGAACATAGAAATTTAACTAAAAATGTCAAAATTTATTAAACTGGGTCGCTGAACCACATACAGAAGCCTTACCACATTGTGATCTTTGTCCCGGTTAGAAACTTGTGATTGAAAATCGAGCAACTGTATAAATTTCCATGGAACATAAGCAGGTGTTATCAAATAATAAAAATAGAATTCAGGGTAGGCCATGTAAAATATACCTTACCAAATTGGTTGAATCAATGAAAAAATTAGTTAAGAGCAATTTTGATGAAAAAATAAATCTAAATTAATTTTGTTTCCATCAGGGAAGATAAATTCCATGGAGACAAAAGTGCTATAAAACTTCAGTTTCAACTTAGACACATAAAATCCTCGACCAAATGATTAACCTTCTAACACAGAATTAGGATAACTTGGATTGGTAGTTCGAAATGAGTAATCAAGATAAATAAATGCTATTTTTATTAGTAAACGGTAAGCATTAATCTAGTTTAGTGAGCATTAATTCATATTTTAAACACCTAAGAGAGAATCAACTTAACAAATTCAAGTTTGGAAACCTTCAACATCTATCACCTCCAAACTTAAGCCTGACAATTCATAAAAGGATCATATATCACATCCTGTCAAGACTGGCCACGCAAACTCCTTCGACGGATACTGCTACTCTATAAGAAATCGGAACATTGGAAACAATAATAAAAATTCAAAAGTCCTAACACTACAACCTGGCAGAAATATGTGGCGGTGATCAGAATTATAAGTCAAAGTAAATGTAGCGGCTGTTATAGCTATGTAAATATAAAACTCAGTCACATGAATATGCCTATATAACAAAAAGTACAGTAAAATGTTAAATTAACTAACCTACAACGGCATGGCTGAAATACAGAGCTAAAGAGGAGACCCGTTGTCCAAAATCCAGATCTGACGAACCAACCATTCTTCGGCTGGTAAAGATTCAATTATAACGAATTAAGTATGACAATGAGTACCAAGGAACGAAACATAAAACAATTTTACCACTCACCCTTTCTTCGAATGCCAGATCTGACGAACCATCGGCTGGTAAAGATCAACGTACAACAATCATAACGAATTAGTATAACAATTAGTACAAAAGACAGAATTATAAAACGATTTTACCACTCATGTCGTCCTCCAGGTTGAACACTGGTACATCCAGTGATAGATCTGAGAAGAACTGCCAGATCTACAGCAAATCGGAAACCATGATAGGAAATTCATGCGGACATCGTACGGTTACTGGAGGAGGAAGGAAGCATGCGATCTGAACAGGAGAGTGAAAAAGAGAAGTAGTTAAAGGTGGAAATGGGTAAACGTGGGAAATAGTTAGGAGATTGAGTTGAGGATGGAGGAATGGGGAAGAAAACAAATGACCAAAATATGAAATACGTGAAAAACGGAAGTAAAGAAAAAAATTCGAGACACCTGCCGACTATTCGAAGTGGTAGTAGTGGGCAGGAAATGGTTACCGCAAAAGCCGTGTTTACCCTTCATTTTAATGTTCTGTTTTTTTAATTTTATCAACCGCAGTGGGTTTTTTTGGTAGTTCAAAAAAGCTTCACCAGAGTGAAGTATTTGTATTATTATAAAGATATATATATATATATATATATATATATATATATATATATATATATATATATATATATATATATTGAACAATTATTTTTTTAATACGGTATTACATTCTTTGTTCATACCATTATTTTTCCTCAAACAATCGCTTGTTTTTTTTGTTTTCAAATAATTTAGAGATTTGGTTTTTTACATTTGAAATTGATTTGGATTTGTGATAATAACTGATGTCATTACCATACGTTATTACGAAGGTAAAAGGGAACGTAAAAAATTAAGTACGCGACACCCTTTAATATTATTTTTATGATTGGAATGTTTTTAAAATTTGATATCTGCTTTAACAATGTTTGGAGTTTCGATAACAATGCCATTTTAAAAAAACCATTGACCCTTCCTTTAAAAACAAACACCGACCGAATTTATAAAAATCAGCGAAAAAAGAACAGAGAAATTAAAAATTAAAACTTTGCTGTCTAAAATTCAATTGAATTGAAATTGACTTCGATTGAAGGTTTTGCTTTAGTGTAGCGTTTCGCCTGCGATATGGGTGTTTCGTGATTGGGGTTTTCGACGAGGTCTTGGTTATGGTTGAAAGTTGCGATTGTGGTGGTGGATAGAGGGTTCGTTGTCGAAGGAGTTTGGACAAGGTTGGAGTCTTCGGGTTTGAGCGACTTGGGGTTGCGAATTTGAATTGGGTAGCAAGCCGCTTGGTTGGAGTTCGAATTCGAGGGAGGTGTTGGCAGTTTTGAGGCGGAGTGAAGGGCGGTTAAGGGTAGGCAGTTTGTGGTTGCTTTTGATGATGGTTGAGGGGTTGTGCACAAAGAAGATGCACAGGAGTGGTGTATTTGAAGTGGTGAATGGCGAAGTAGTGGTGTTTCGGGATGGTTTGCTGTAGCTGAACAAACAGGAATAGGAAAATGCACAGTTGGGAGTATGGTGACTATGAGGTTTGGTTTGTAGAGATTTTGGCGATGGTTATTGTTGATAGGTTAGAGCAGTGTGAAGTTGTTGGTTGCAGTAAGGAGTGTTGTTTGAATGATGACTATGGTATGAATGGTTTGCGAGGCACTGGTGTGTGAAAGTTGTACTTGCCGAGGGGGAAGTGGGCTTGTTTGACAGTTGTGGCAGGTTATGGCTGTTTTGATTGGTTGAGTAATTGAGTTCAGTGCTGGATTTGCTGGTTATAGAGTGGTGAATGGGGCTGCTTTGTGGTTTAAGGAAAATGGGTTGCACTAAACAGAAGTGCAGAGGTGAAGTTTACAAAACAGAAGGGAAGAGATAGAGTGGTTGATGAAGGAGGTTAGTTGTGATTGGGTAAGGACCTATGCAGTGAGAAGCAGCAGAATACAAGTGAAACGTAGAAGTCTGAAAAGAGTGTAGAATGTGAAATGTAAACGCAAACAGCAGATTGTGTAGAGCTAAAGACAGATTCAAAACTATTGTAAACAGAATTTGATGAAATGAAATGTAAGGAAATTTTGAATGAGATGAAATGGTGTTGCATATGGACTGTGTTTCTTTTTCTTTCTTGCATTCAAAAAAGAAATGAGACACTGTCAAAACAGAAATGAAAACAAAGGTACAGATGTGAAAGTAAGCAAGGTTGTAACCACACTACCGTTAAAAACTGATACAAATGGACTGAAAGACAGAATTTAAGTGCATAGAAAAGAACAACTGTTTTTTTATATAAATGAAAATAGCAAATGCAAAGTGCAAATGAAAAACTTACAAAACAAATAACCAGAACAAAAGGATATGCACAAAGGAAAGGACTGAGTGAAAACAACAGAGAAACTTCTTCTTTTTTTTATAAAAAAGAACAATACTAAATGAAAACAAACACACGATGATCAAATCAACATGGCTAATTCTATTTCAACCCATTTTTTTAGTTAGTAGCCCCCCCTTGAAAAATAAAAAAATTTAATGATAAAAATACCCTTAAAGAAGTTATTTTCTCATCTATTCTGGTTAAGACGTAAAATTACGATCTCTTAAAACATCTAAAACTGCGTGGAAAAATTGATTTCCATGCAATGTGACTATGTGGGAAACAATTTTTCCATGCATGAGCTCTACGTAGAAAAACTACATCCTACGTAGTCGCATTGTGTGAAAATTAATTTTTCCATGCAGTTCTACTTTGGTTGTTTGCTGAAACAAGCAACAACCAACCAAGTTCAAATCCCTAGTTTCTTTAACTTAATCGAACAATCGCAATCACTGCCACAATCACAATCGCAACAATCAAAAATGCCACAATAAAAATCGCCACAATCAAAACCCTAACCTGTTCAATGCAAAGATGAGATGAAAACGTCCTTTATTTGAAGACGGAATTCGAAGTCGACGCCTATACTTGAAGAACGATCGCTGAATGACGTTATTAATGGAGAAATTCGGATGTCCTACTGCTTTTAGATTCGTGCGTTAATTAGTTAATCGAGAGAGGGTGAGGGCATTTACGGGAAAAAAGAGGGGGCTACTACTCAATTAAATGGGTATGCGGAAATTTTAATTTTGTGGGGGGCTAACTAAAAAAGGGGGTTGAAATAGAATTTGCCAATCAACATTACACCTTTCCTCCTCAATAACATACATTAATGGTGCGTCCAATCACCTCCGCCACCTCTTTCTTCCCGTCCAGCCTGACTTTCGCCCCTCTTTCAACCAACCCTCGGTTTAACCTTTCTCCTCCTCTTCCATCTCCACTAAGCCTCCCACCTCCCGATCCATCGGACCTCACCAATCTCCCTCCTCATTAGATCCCATCCGACTCAAACTCTAATGTGATTTCTTCTGACAAAACGAAAAGATGGTCTTCGCTATTCTATGCTAAGCCAAAGAATGCAGGAATCTTTGCCCCACCGCCGATGGAACTCGTATTCAAAGACAACGTGATGATTCCATCTTCTGACATACTGGAAGTCGCGAAAGAGCAATGGCAAAGCTACTTAGTGGGATTTTTCCTGGATAAGTCGCTCAACTACTACGCTGTTACCAACCATTTGCAGCGTCTATGGAAACCTCAGGGTGGATTTGAGGTAAGTTTTAATGGCAATGTTTTCTTCTTCTCGTTTTCCAATTCTGACGAGAGGAATAGAATAGTTCAAGCTGATCCAGTGGTTATCCACAATAAACTATTTATAAGAAAACCATGGGACTTAAATATTGGGAGTGATGCAAGTTTGATAAAGAGTGTGCCTGTATGGATTAAAATGAGGAATATACCATTGTATGCTTGGACTATGGTCGGTATCAGCTGGTTAGCTTTGCGAGTTGGTAAATTTTTATGTATGGATAAATCAACTAAAAGCTTGGAGAGACTCGAATATGCCAAATGCATGGTGGAAGTCACCCCTTAGTTATCATTAGTTAAAGAATTTCAAGTTGTGTTGCCTGAAGGTGGTGAGCAAACGGTCTACGTGCATTACTTATGGAAACCGGAAGCTTGCACCATATGTAACCGTTTCGGTCACTCAACGGAAGATTGCAAGAATAGTAAGGGTGTAGTAAGACAAGAAGTAGAAACATGAACAACATGAGCTCCAATGTAGCGCAGAACTCAGCAATGTTAAATAAGAGTCAAGTAGTGAGAAATGAAAGTGAAGGTAAAGTGCTTCATGGTAAAACTGGGAACAAGAATGGGATACACATTAGAAGGAGTGAAGTATGGAGAAAAGTCACACAAAAGAGAAATGGGTTTTCTCCTAAATTGAAGAGCAGTCAAGGAAAAGGAGTACATACGGTGCCTCAAGCAGTAGGCAAAATGAAAAAGGAGATAATGGAAAAAACAGCTTTGGTGTTCTAGGAAATATAGAAGAAGATTGCGGTGAAGGATCTGATGATCAGAATAATTGACGAGTTGAAAGAGTACAGGATGGTGAGATTGAATTAGTTGAGGCTTTACCGACTAAAGCTTTTGGACATGGTAATGCTAGTGCCAATGTTGAGCAGGCACAAACAAATACTAATGAACTAGTGGGTGATGTTGACAATGATAACTGTCGGTCAAATATTGGAGGAGATGCAGCGAATTTTGCAAACAAAGCTAAACTTCTACAAAAGGCTCCGTCCGTTTTGATCAATGAGACAACTGAAATGCTAGAGGATGGTGCGATAGCAGGAGGTAATGTTGTACTGACTAAGGTCAATGAGAGTTCAAGTGTTAGCGGTGGAGATGGTTTAACCCTGCGGCTTAGTGAAAATGTAAGGAACTATGAGGTAGAAGCGGTAGTCGACGTTGCAAATGAACAAGATGCCTGTGCTGTCAATGGACAGACAGCTCCTGCTGTGGTGATGAGTTTGGATAGTGATAAGTGTGGAAATAGAGGTGGCAAGGCTTTACAACAATCAAATGAAACAGTTTTAGAAATACAGAACTTGCATGTGAATCCTACTTTGAATGAAAATGGAGAAAATGTGAGTACTTTGGTGGTGACTAAACAACAATTGGATAGGAATGCTGATAATTGTGAAGGAACTGAAGCTATTAATGTGCCCCTGATCCACTCAATCTCAGATGACTTGCAACATATAAATGATAAGCTTCAATTTGAGCTTGATGGATTTGAATCGAACTCTAAGCAGTATCATATGACTTTGAAGACACTGAAGGACTTCAAAGACTTTAAAGAGAGGAACATGGTTGACGTGTTGAATAAAACTAGGCTAGAAGGAGTCGCTGATTTGGTTAAGCAGATGGTTATTAATGTAAACAACAAAGGTCAAACAACTCCAACTTCTAAGTGCAAGAACCCGTACGCTCACATCGCAGCACCACCTGCATACAAAGAACGGCCTCCAGACCCCGCTATTGAACCTGTGGCAGTGAGCTCCATCGAAAAGACAAAATATAATACACCGATCACTCGAAGTATGAAGGAGTTGCTCAGAAACATGCAAGAAAATGGTTAACTGTCATTTGATAGTATAAAACCAAGGTGAAATGTATTGTCATATTCTAGTGTCAGTGACTTTGTAAAATTGGTTTAGTAGCTAGTGTTATTGTAATGATGTATTTTCTTCTCTGCGTGGAAGCTTAGTTGATATACACATGGTATATCACCTGAATTCTCTTGTACCTTTTCTATTTTTAATTAAAGAGTGTTATGAGACATTATAAAAACCAATCGGCCTTGTCAAAAAAACCAAACACACGATGAAATTGCACAAAGCTAGCAATGAAAACAAGAACAAAGACAAAAGCACGAGATGACACACAAATGCATACATTTTTTTTTTAATATGTAGAGAACTGAAAACAAAGTATGACACACTCAAGAAAACACAAAAACTAAACATACACAAACACAAATTTTCTTTTTTATGAACAACAAACAAGAACACACAAATTGAAAAAACAAATGACACAACAAGCAAACAAGCAACAAAATCAAAACAATTTTTATATTTTTTAGAGAAGAACAAACAAGAAAATTAATCCAAAAAATAAAAATAAAATCAAATTCTTTCCCCTGCAGCGGCGCCAAAAAAATGTTCGAAAACGAATATTCTATCGATTAGAAATCCATCGTGAAGTGTATAAAACTGTAAGTGCACAGCGTACACTTGTAGTACATTAGCGAGTATGAGTCGATCCACGGAGAAAGAAGTAATTTTAATTATATTCAATCAAATTAAACCAAATTCGAGTGAAATTTCAACTAAACTAAACTAAACTAACAAACTAAGATAGATAAAAACTATGAGATTAAATGACAACTTAGAAATAAATTCACTCTCTAGATCACATGAATCAACAACATAAAATGAAACCATGATCTCTCTTTTTTTGGTCGTAAGTGTGATTAGTGATGCGTTTATTCTAAGCATGGCTTATTTGTGCTATTGATTAGCCCAACATAAGCCATCAAATTTCAATACAACCACCAACCCACTTGTTTACTCTCATGAAAATGACAACAAGATGGAAGTGAAATATACTTTAAGCATGACCTATGAGCTATTAATTAGAATTATAGACCATCAAATTTCTATTTCGATCTCTATTTAATCACCACATCATATATAGATGAAGAGGTAATTAGTGAACATTGACTAAGCATAGAATATTTAGTGTCAACAATATAGGCTATCAAATTCAATAATGAACGCAAAACCAATAACATCAATATGACATGAAGCATAAAAGAGAGCATGAATAAACAAATTATGTTGCATTTACATAATCAAGAGAGCTTCATTACCCCTAAGTTGAAAGGGATTAGCCTCTAATATATGTAATCACAACAACAAAGATAGATTGCAACATTTAAAATAAAGGAAAAAGAGAGAACTAATTAACAAAAATAAACTAAACTACTTGCATAAAATAAAACTATACTAATGCATAAAGTAAATAATAAGAACTTAAATTGCATTAAAAATGAAAATTACATAAGAGAGAAATGGCTAGGAAGCCATAAAAGAAAAGGAAAGCTTTTCCTCTAAACTAAACTAACTAAAAGAGAGAGAATTTTTACATCAACATAAAGGGGGTATTTATACATGTTCTAAACCCTAAAACCCTACTCACTTTTGTTAGGGACTACCAAAAATACTCCTTCATGAAGCTTCCATTTGTCTTTAGCTACTAATGGTTCATTAAAATTGTATGAAGCATTTCTTGTCTCCATTTTCTAATATATTAGCGCCTAGTTGTACCATTAAGGAAGGAGAGATAATGGGTAGGTAGGGTCCTCCACTAAGTAGTAAGTGAATTAATTCCTTCTCCAATTCTTTGTATCCACTTTGTGCATGTATATCTCCATGTTAATTTCATGTGCATACTTCATTTTTGCTCCTAAATTCCTACAAGACACATGAAAATGAACAAGTAAATTTTATCGAAAATAAATACTTGCGCAAATGACATTTTTCCCCAATATGAAGATGAATGCATGATAATTTGATAATTTTTGGTTTTTGGTTAAAACATGTAAAAATACCCAATATGTTACTTATTTAATTAAAACAAGAATAAGTGTGTGAATATAAATGTGCATATTTTCGTGCATGTCAACGTTGGCAGATAAGATCAATTTTTTCTGAGGTATTTCTAATTATCTCAGGCCCAAGTAGAAGCCTATCCGTAAATTCCCACCAACAAGTCGGTGATTTGCAAGGTCGTCCGTATAGTGCCTCGAAGGGTGTCATGCCTATACTAGTCTGCATTTGTTGTTGTAGGCGAACTCCACCAATGGGAGATTCTCTTACCAAGTCCCTCAAAAGTCTATGATACATAGCTTCAAAAGATACTCAAGAACTTTATTCAACCTCTTAGCCTGTTACAGTCTGAGGGTGATATGCGATGCTAAAAAATTAACTGTGTACCTAGTGCATCTTGCAGGCTCTTCAAGAACTCACTGGGATCACGATCACTCACTATGCTAAAAGGTACTCCATGTAAACGGACTATCTCACGAATATAAACTAATGTCAACCATGCTGCTGTTATCTTACGCTTAACAGGAATGAAATGAGCGCTCTTAGTAAGCATGTCTACTATAACCCAGATCTGGTATTGGCTCTCCTGGATCTAGGCAAACCATCGTTGAAATCCATAGAGACGCTCTCCTACTTCCATTGTGGGACCTCCAAAGTATGAAGCAAACCGCCAGGCTTCTTCTGTTCAGCTTTTACTTGCTGGAAAACCAAACATCAAGCTACAAACTGTGTAACATCTTTCTTCATCTCGGTCCAAAAGAAAATCCTCTTCATGTCTCGGTACATCTTATCGCCGTCCGGATGGATAGTCATCCTAGAATGATGGGATTCCTCAAGGACTGTCCTCAACAAATCTCTAACTCGGTGAACGAAAAGCCTCCCATCTCGTCATAGCCACCCTCTATCATCCATGGGATATCTACTAAGGTGAATAGAAATCTCCCCTCTACGGAGCCTATCCAAGATGTCTACTATCTATGGGTCCACTCACTATGAGGATCCTATCAGATCCATAAGAGCAGGTCGCACCTCTAAAATGCCCACAAACCAGGTGTAAGATCCGTATATGGCCTGAAATCGAAGGTCGATATGTACTCCAAACTCCGCCTCTCTATGAATAGAGGACTCAAGGTCATCCTCTGCCTACTTAATGCGTCCGCCACTACATTACCCTTGCCAGGGGTATAAGCAATCTCAAAGTCATGGGACACTAGGAAATCCATCCATCTTTGTTGTCTCAAATTGAGATCCTTATAAGAAAACAGATACTTGAGTGACTTATGGTCCGTGTATAACTCGAACCTTTCTCCAAGGAGATAATGCCACCAAGTATTAAGTGCGAACACTATAGCAGCTAACTCTAAATCATGGGTATGGTAGTTCCCCTCATGAACTCTCAAGTGTCTACTCTCATAGCATAGTACTCTTCCCTCTTGCATCATGACGACACCAAGCCCTATACCACATGCATCAGTGTACACTGTGTACACTTTGTTTCCATCAGGCAATGTAAAGATTGGGGCTGTTGTCAGATCCCTCACCGCAGAAAAGCATCCTTATGATCAATACTCCAAGAAAAGGTCAGATTCTTCATTGTTAGTCTGGTGAGTGGGGATGATATCTTTGCAAAGTCCTTGATAAACTTCCTATAATAGCCCGCTAAACCAAGAAATCTTCTCACCTCTGTTGCATTCTTTGGAACCTTGCAATCTTGAACTGCAACTACTTTCGCGAGATACACCATTATCCCATCCTTGGAGACCACATGCCCTAGAAATCTTACCTCCTTTCTCCAAAAGTGACACTTGGAGAATTTCGCCTTAAGCTGTTGTGCTTTAAAAGTCCTCAAAATCTCTCCTAAATGCAAGGCATGCTCTTCCTCTTTATTCGAGAAAATCAGGATGTCATCTACAAAGACCACCACGAACTTGTTTAGAAATTCCCTAAACACATCAGATCCACAAAATATGCGGGTGCATTCGTCAACTCAAAAAGGCATGACTAGCCACTCAAAGAAGCCATCTAGAGTTTTGAAAGCGGTCTTATCTATACTATCCTCGGCCACCATCAACTGATGAAATCTCATGGCCAGATCTAACTGCAAGAAAATAGATGCGCCAACAAGCTGGTCAAACAGATCGTCAATCCTCGGGAGTGGGTGCCTATTCTTCTTGGTGACCTTATTCAACTTCATGTAATCCACACATAGGCGAAGTGAGCCATCCGCCTTGGTCGCAAAGACGATTGGAGCACCCCATTCTGATATACTTCACATAATAAACCCCTTCTCATGTAGCTACCCTACTTGCTTGCTAAGCTCCCTCCTCGAGCCATGTGGCGCATAGGCAATGCGACTGATTCGCATTATCCACCAAGTATATTCGGAAATCAATCTCATGCCTCAGAGGTAAGCCCTTAACCTCATCAAAAACATCCGGATACTCACAGACTATGGGTACAGATCGCAAATTATCGACAGAAGCATCAAGTTATTCTAGGAAACTAAACATAACAGACCCCTTTGGGTCACAGGAAATCTCGAGAGTCCTCCCTCAGCAAGTCAAAAGTATAACGACCCTCCTCTCACAGTCTAGGATGGCACCATACATAGCTAGCCAATCCAACCCTAGAATCAGACCATAACCCATAAAACCAAGCACATACGCGTCATATTCGAACTCGATGCTTAATACAAATATTCTCAAACCTCGACATATCATAAACAGATGAGTCGTGCCCCCAATGGGGTTTGAGACGATAACGGGATCAGAAACAATACTAGTACTAAGGTGGAGAGACTCAACCATAGAATCAGATACAAAAGAATGAGAAGCACCAGAAAAAAATAGAGTCCTAACTGGATGATCGGAAAAGAAAATCAAACCTTCAATGGAAACTTTCCTACCTTTGCCCTGTCCACTGACCTCGAAAGCATGCACCTTCCCTCTAGAAGGTCCTGCCCTTTGCCCTTATCCTTGCTTCTTCGGGCACTCCCTATATAGTGTCCAACTTGACCATAGTTGAAACAAGCATTGTTCCTTTTTCCGCAATCCTTGACCAAATGACCCAAGCTCTCACAGTCACGACATTTCTTCTTGTTATAAGCCTTGTCATTCTTTCCACCCTTGTTTTGTGTTTCTTTCTAGGGCCACACTTTCTTGTTTTGCATCTCATCAATCTTAATCTCTTTCTCCTCATCCTTGCCATCTTCGTGCATCAATGCCATGTCAATAAGTCTTATGTAGGGTATTCACCAATTCCAGACCAAACCTTGCCAACTGATTGAACTTATTGACATACTTTTTAATAAACATACTTCCTTCCTTAAGTGCCAAGAATCTCTTAATCTGCATACTATCTTCTGCCTGAGAAAGAAATTTCATCTTGAATCTCTGTCGGAAATCATCCCAAGTATCGATTGGACGCCCTACCTGTGTTACCTCCCACCAAAACGAAGCCTCATGCTTAAGATGCCATGCGGCCAACTATATCTTTCTATGGTCGTTGAGCTCAAAAAGTCCAAACAAGTTCTCTGTCTCTCGCAGCCAATTCCGTACTTCTACAAAGCTTTCAATTCCACGCAATGGTTTTCCTTCCATAGCACAGAAGTCCTTGCATATCTTAGAGAAATTATCTGCTCGTGGAGGTGGAGGAACAAAGGCTGCTGCTGGGGGACGGGGATCTCCTTGGCCTCCGGCAGGTGCCGTAGCCTCAAGATATCTATGAAACCAAGCTGGTATCTGATAACCCTTGGGAAGATTCGGTTCCTCAGACATGCTGAAAAGAAAAGGAAAAGGGATTCAAATAGAGAATCAAAAGATATTTTATATGGACTTGGGGATTAAGTTTTTCAAAAAGAGGTTATTTTTCATTTGAAAATACTTCGCTTTTGAAACAATTTTTTCAAAACTTTTATCTGATCTTGTAACCTTCAACAATGATACAAAATGTGACACCCCACGCCCGTTAATGTCACTCTTTATCAGAATGCATTAAGTTCCATGAAGCGTTATAGGTAAACAAAAACAGAATCTCACAAGATAGGTATAAAAATAGTAGCGGAAATTTAAAACTTCATTATTCAGCAGAAAACCATTGTAGTCTTAAAACCATTTACAACATCTTGCTAAAATACCGAAACCAAATACATCAAACCAAAACATCTATCTTGTGCTAAAAACCATCAGAGTGCATAAATGTAAAATCGTAATCCCCAACAATAGCCATAACAAAGTAGTCAAAGCGATACAACAAAGCAGATCTACATCCAAGCAGAAACACACAGAGAGAGAGAGTCCTAATCAAGACTGAGCATTCCCATCATGAGTACCTGAGGGGGAAAAGGAAAGAGAGAAAGGGAAACAAAAAGGGTCAGACATAAAGTCTAGCGAGTCCAGTGACTTTTAGCATATAAAGAAGCAAAAGTACCAAGATAGGTAAATAAACTAGATGAGAGATAACAGTAACATACAACAGTATAAACAGGATGAACATGATAAGCAGAATAAACAGGGTAATATGGAACAAGCTATGCTTCTCACTTACTTTTCTCTACACCAATACTAGTATACAAGATTTATGATAGAATTAGGTGTTCCCTAATATAACGAAAACACAATGATCCCAATAGAAACATTATGGTAGATTTAGGTGTACTCTAGTTACATAACAGGTTTACCCCAAACAGAAATAACAGGTACATCAATAGAATATAACGGGTGTTACCCCCAACAAAAATAACACGTACCCTACTAGAAATAGGCAGGACTAGATGTACCTTAATTACTACCCCAAGCGATCGAATCCTTAATGTGTAAATACCCTGTGTCGTCCCCACAGTAGGGTGTATTACTTCCTAAAGTGGCAACCTACAGAAGGACACAGACTTATTTACTAGTGCTACAACGGCTTATTTTCCCCTACAGATCGGACCCATGCACGTGCATGACTCCATTGGAACGCACCCGTATACACCCTATCAGATGAACCTTTTACTATCAGTTCAATATGCATGCTCTAACCCCTACCTGATGTGGGGTTCCCGTTTAATACCAAAATGGGTTACTGACTGATATGGTCCCCACACAGCAGATGACACAAGTCAAACCCCTAAACTTGTGTTCCCAATTAACTAGGATTTTAACAGGTTAAGTCTTATAGCACAACCCCACAAATTTAACAGGTTACAGATTAACAGGTTTAAGTTTTATAGGTAAACAGGTTCATATAACCTCAACTAATGTAACAGGTTAAGCCTTACAGATTAACAGGTTCATATAATCCCAATAGAATAAACAGGTTTACTTAAACCCATATTTTAACAGATTTACTTAACCTCCACGGATTTAATAGATTCCACAAGTTACATATAGTTCCATTAACATGTTCCACTTAATCTTTAAATTAAGCCTATGGATTTACATGTTCATACACTCCAAAAAAATTCGGTCATATTCCACAGTACAACATATGTCCCAAATTTCCCTCTTTTTCCCAAACATTCCCCAATTTTCCCAATTTCGTTCATACATATGTCTTTTACGAGATTGACCTGGTCTCGAAGGTAGCCTAGACTTGTAAAATAAAAAGGGGAAGAGAGAGGGAGAAGAACATAAATAGACATGTAATAACAATTGAACAATAGAATAGAGGTACAGAAAAATACACGTAATTAAAGAAAACTATTTAGATATGAATCAGTTTATTAATAGGCATAGGCTTAGATCCAGTTTTGTTAACATGTCAAGGTTACTGTTAATTTTTAATATCTAAAAGTAACCTAAACTCACAGAGATTGGATTTAAAGAAAAGAGGATAACATGCTGATGTTGCAGAAGGGACTTTTGTATAAGTTATATAAGAGTGGTCTTGATTCAATCCAAGTTTCGGAAGCATCTCCCCATCTTCATCTTAAATTTTTAGAATAGAGGTTTGAGGAAGAAGTATGAAGAAGTGTAATTGATTTGATAGGAGTGCATGCCTTTCTATAGAGTTTACAAGACAATCCTTAACCGTCAGATCCCTGTTTTTAAATCTAATCTGTTCAAAAAAATAATGAACCTCAGTTTAGAAACAGAAAAATGAACATCGCCAAATCGTGTGTGGGTCGACCCACCCCCATCTGGGTCGACCCTCCTGACCTTGGGTTGACCCATTGGTCGACCTAGACCAGGCGTAGGTCGGCCCACAACGGGTCTGGTTCCCGCCCTTGCCGCCTTTGTTTCCTACTTCGTTTATTTTTTATTTATTTTGAACTGGTTTGATTTATATTTACATATATCCTTCGTATATGTACACCAACTTCTAACCTTTATATCTTCCTCATACGATATATGTTTTACGCAAACTCAGAGTCCATCTAAACCAAAATTCCATGGCAAAACCAATAGTACAGTCCGTTTTACTTAATTCCCAATATTTAATTAAGTATCCTTTAGTTTATTGTCAATAATGTTCTTTAAAATTATGGGGTGTTACATTCTCTCCTACTTAAAAGATTTCGTCCTCGAAACCTCCAAGTTAAGAAGAATGTTTATTACACCCCCACCTACAATCATTTACTCATCCATCATCCACAGGCATTCATTGTCCTTAGGAATTCCTAGCTTGCATGAACATATGTAAAGGTGTGTATATGTCCCTATACTTATGCGAAAATCAGGTTGTCTACTGATTCAGTCTACTTCCTTAATGCAATATATGTTAGTGCCATGAATCCAAGATGTATGTAAACAACCCTAGTATATCATGTAATCTAGATGTATGCAAAATCATTCGTCCAAATGCAACATTCACATGATGATACATCCATTTCCACCCATTAAAAAATAAAATGCACACACATCCCTATGCAGTATGAGAGTGTCTGAGCCGATCTAGTGTCTAGTGTGTGTATATGCATCCATGAGCAACCACTAGCAAACACTTGCATCCATCAAACATAACATGTCTCAAACACATGTTTACATCAATTGGTTTTTTATCTAAAGGTCGAAGATTTGGTCAATAGGATATACTCGAATGATAGAAGCAAGCACGTATAAAATCTTAGAAAAAGAAGTTAAGAACATACTCTTGAAAAGAAAAGGGTATGAAGCGTGAATCTTGTCTTCAGTCTCCCAAGTTGCATCCTCGCGGTCTTCTCCCCATTGCACTTTTATTAACTTAATCTCTCTATTGCGCAGTTTCTTAACCTCTGATCCAAAATCTCGGGTAGGAACTCGTCTAACTGTCGTCTCCTTTTCTACCTCTACTTCTTTAAGCATGCTCGGCTCAACCACCTCTGCTGAATCATGAAGACATTTCTGCAAGTGGTGTAGGTTCGAGTCCCGCTGGCGCCATAGTTTTATTTTAGAGGAATGGCTAAAATAATATATATTCTAAGAGGAAAATATGTATAAATGCACATATAAGGAAAATTATACATAAAAGTGAGTGTAAAAATATATGTTTACATGCGTATGTAAATATACGCATATGTGTGTGCAAAAATATAAACATAAGAAAGAAAAATCCAAAATAAGCTTGTACTCAATGAAAATAGGTAAGAATTAAATGATGGTATAACGTCGTTTGAAATTTGAAAATGAAATAAATGTTGCACGTGTATATATACATATAAATTCAAATGTTGAGATAAAATGTGCATGTTAAGAGCATAATATAATCAATGCATAATTAATGGAGAAAGATTAACTTGCCCTTAAAATAGAATGCACAGAAAGTAATAAAATTAGTGTCATTAATTGCATTGATTAATAGCTAAGTAACAGAAAGATTGTATGCTTATAGACACGATAAATTTGAAATTCAAACTTAACCATGATTTGTAATAGGAATAAAATAAATCAAGAGAGGCATATAAAGCAGGATATGAAACATTATTAATTAAAAACGTAAAATTCAGAAATAAATACGTCTTAAAAATATTGTCTAGACCCAAACGGATCGACCCACATCTGCCTGGATCGACCTATGGGTCGACCCGGGGTCGACCCACATGAGGTCGGGTCGATCCAGGGGTCGACCCGGGCAAGTCCAGACCTGTTTTTGTGACGTGGATTTTTTTGATGTGCGCTGCTTGGATTTTAATAGATTAAATTGGACGTTTCATACTTCCTCGTACACCTATAAATAGACTACCAGGGCCTAGCCTAAATCTCATATTTTCTGAGGTGTTGCCTAGGCTATGCCATCCTCTTCTTCCTCCAAATCTTTTCATAAAAGTAGAATATTAGCTTTAGGAAATTCTAATTCAGGATTTGAAGTTAAAAAAATGTAAATCTACAAATAGGTGCTCATTATTCTGATCAACGTGAGGTGAATTCTTGAATTTGATTTATTTTGGTTTGTCTTCTTTTCCCTCTTATTTAGTATCAGATTTGTGAATCCATGATAATTTGGATTATAGATTCAGTTGGGAAGGCCATAGAATAATAGATCTGGATCAGATTCATGGATTGGAAAGTTGTTAGGTGAGTGGATTTAAATTATACCTTTTTGAATAATGGTATATCTACCTTTTACATTCCCCGTCATTCTTAACATGTTAAATAAATGTGAATTGTGATAATTGCGGTATAATTAATTTTTCGGTTATGTTAAGAATATTATTGTTGTATAGATCTGTTCTATGAACCTGTTAAAAATTGTTGTAATCCCGAATTTGTTAGATTTACAAATAAAAGGGAATATGTTATAGAAAATAGTGTTAATGACAAATTGGATACTGTGTGTAATGACCCGAAAATCCGGACCAAATTGAGCTGACCAAATAACACAAGTTCAACCCCAAATTGCACTGGAAATTCAAGAAATTAATAGAAAGAAGATAGAGGGTGAGGAAAGATAAGGTAGAACTTATAGAATAGAAGAAGAAGAAGAACATCATCATCATAGTAAACACGAATCTCACAGCGGAACGAATAAAATATAACATAACTTTTGAAATACAAACAGTATATGTATACAATAACATTTCAGAGTACAACACTTACAACAACAGCGGAAATAATAATAGCAATAGAATCTTGAAGCCTCCTGCTCCAAGCTCTCCAAGTGTATCTGAAAAATCCCGACTACTTGACTGCCCGTACAAATTTAGGCACCCAAGAGTTTAGGGAAACAAACAAATAAACTCCGGGTCAGTCATGGGACTGGTATGAGTAAAACACTTTAAACAGTTTGAACAAGTTAACGATATCTCATAAGACCACGCTGTATAACGGAACGGGTTTTTCCCTTATGAGAATCCAAAATATCTTTATATCAAAAACCTTTTGATATTATAATAATGTCTATCAACTACACTATAATAATCATCTAGCAGAAACGCTTTCATCTCACGTTCTACATATATAGTATACAATCAAAACCGCAAGCACGTATTGGGTAATGGATTTCCAACTATGACAAGGTATGGAACGACCTTCCGATCAAAGTACTCTAGGAACAATACACTGGAGTTCAACAAGAACATCTTGCAACTCAGCCACACATGACTGACCACTCATTTCGCTTGAGTGTATCGAATGTATATCACCAACGGTTGGGATCGGCAACCGTTCCCGTACATATATATGGGACAACATTGATAGATTTAAGAAGCAAATGAATATTCTCTAGATAGGTGATTATACACCCTACTTCGGTGCGACCGACTTAGCCATGCTGCCTGCCCGATTTCTGTCATTTACCGGATGTGAGGCTAGAAGCTACGCTTATCTTTTTCATATCATATCTTCATTTACTTGGAATACCACATCGTCATACCCGCCAAATCATTATCGATTTCCCTAACGTTATCACGGGTATGAAGCTAAAAGAAACGAATTCCTCCGCCACCAAGCGTAATACTTTGAATAGATTAACATATATGATTCGTTAGGAATACTCTGTCAGACATTCATCCATACAAGTTGTCCTGGGACTGGACAAACCGAAGGCACTATTCAGTATATCCATCTTAGGCACTATTATCTAAGATTTATACAACAGCCCTTGCATTTTACTCCGTCTTCAATATTCAGCATACTTGGTTCGCAATGCTTATGCCAATACAGAGTGGTTCTTTGGATAATAATCCAACCGGTCTCTCCATATTAACAACGTTAAAATAGTCAAAACTGCGATAGTCTGTGAGTTAACTATCAAAGAAAACAAGTGTGCAAACAACGATATTATTTCCAATTGGAAATAACATCGATCAATCATCAATCACTACCATTCCACAACTATCAGACTCTAACTGTAAATAATAAGAGAACAACTTCCCAAGTATAAACCCCGAAGGCCGAAACCAACATCAGATCGATACTCAGAAAACCATTCGACTTACTAATCTCTAATCAGTTTCTAATTTTGCTTAATTCTATTTCTTTAACTCTATTCGATTTAACTCTATTTCTAAACTAATATCTGTTTTAACTTTATTTCGAATAACTATATTCGATTTACTCCATTCGCTTGACTCTAGATCGCAGCGATCACAATGGTTACGCCTGATTCCCTCAGGAAACATCCGACCGCCGTAGGCTATCTGCAGCCCTGCGAATTACGCTAGCAGTCGTGCTAAATGGTAACTTATCCTGAATAACTATGTTTGACTAACTTCTTCGAATAAACTATATTTGATTAACTTCTTTTTAATAACTCTAATCGACTAACTCTTCCCTATCTCGTTAATTTCCTTTTTCCTTTTATCCTATTTATTTTCTAAATAAATGTTCCTTTTACAATTCCATTTATTTTCTAAATAAATATTCTCCTTTATAATATCCTATGATTTTATATATGCTTTATTTGCAAATTATTTCCTTTTATAAAATCGGTTGATTTCATAAAATTCCTTTATTTCAATATACATTGAAATATCCCTTTTTACATCCCAGGGTCTTTTTATTATGATATTTAAAATATCGAATAACAATGATCAATATCATTCAAACATACTAAAACAACAACAGATTTTATAGCACAACATATATCACAATATATGAAAACGGTAAATTAAATGTTGAGGAATCCAGTCGGATCCCTCCAACCTGTCTCCCTGCATCCATAGATGTTACACAGTATAATATACATCAATTTCATTTCAATATGAAATGTTCTGATTAACAACATCAACATATATTTAACGGTTTATATATATATTTGTATATATATATATATAATTTCAACTAACTGACTAGCAGTTCAACCAACCAAATCAACATACAACAGTCAACAGATGATTAACAGTTTTTAAAATACGTTATAAAAATATAACTGTTCAGGGTTGGTGAGTTTTACTCACTTTGGCAGTTCATCGTTAAAGAACGATAAATTGTTGTTTGATCTGAATCAAACAGTTTATTTCTCCATAAATTCAAATGAGCTCGAATCCACTCTCAGTCAGCTCCAGCGTGTAGCGTTCGTCCATACGATCCTGTCGGATCTGGTTTTGTTGATTTCTGATAAAATATGAGTAAGTTATGACCACTACAAGTTATCATACATAATTATCTTTAAATAATTTAATTCATTTTTGAAAATGGGCTTCACCTTTTTCTTGGCCCAACTAAAACCTAAATTCCATTTCTAATCAACCCTTTTATTTCTTTAAGCCCATCCAAGCCCAATACCCCTTTCTCTACCCAAGCCCGCTCACCCTCCTACCCGTTCCCTTTCTGCCTTCTTCCTAACTCCAGCTCTCTACTTCCTGAAAACATGGTCACGTTTGCACCTTCTAACCTCACTGTTCTTTTGCAAAATGCCAAATTCAAACCTTAACCTAACTTCACTTTATTTCCCCTTCATCAGTTAATTAACACCCCTGTTAATCCTCCTCTTCCTCTTCCTAATTACCGTGATTCCCTCCTTAGATTACCCATTCATTTCTACATGATAATCCACCACAAAAATTACCAACATCATTCACTTCCCGAGAGATATCTTCCTATAACCTCAATGACCCTCTCGAGTATCTCCTTCAAGATGCTTCGCCCTCTCTATCGTGCGTGCTACAGTGCAAATGGCGACATCAATATGTCCAATAGTTCTCCGAAAATTCACAGTCTTCACTATCTTCACCCTTGAGTCCAAATCCGACTTCGAATCCCCTTCATGCGCCCTCCATCATCCGTGATTCCAAGCCCTAGGTCACGCCTCCTTCGCTGTCCTGACATCGCGCAGAAGAAATCAAAGTCGGACTTCACAAAATGAACGTAGGATGGAAGAGAATGATCGACAGAATTTGTATATACAAGTTTCATACAGTTAGGAATTTTATTTGATTTTATTTTCTTTTTCAAAGTTTTTGAACTTTCTGTCTTGAGGAAGAACAACGGCGGAATTCGCTGTTGACCAAAGAATGAAAATAGTCTAGGTTAGGGAAGGGAAAATGGTTATTTATAAGGATAAAATCAATGAATTTTATATTAATTTCTAAGGTATCGCTATTGGTATTCATCTTCTAAAAATTCGTGTGGTCACCCATGATACCCAAAAATCACGAAACTGGACATGTAGCTAGAGTTCGACATTACGATCCCAATGAAATTGGTTTCGTCGAATTCCGACTCCGTTTGCTCATACAACGTATTTTTAACCGTCAAAATACTGACTGTATTTCACTCTAAAAATCCGTATGGCCACACAGTGACTCTAAAAATCACGGAACTTGGAATATAGCAATAATTTGATGTTGCAGATCCAACAAAATTAGTTTCGTCGAATTCTGACTTCGTTTGCAAAAGTGGCTATTTTTAAAGCTCTGGATGACCAATTTAAATATATAAATATACTTAAATATAATTAAATTTAATATTTAAAAATAAATATTATCGTCTATATTCAACATAGAATATCATACAGCTCTCGGGTAAATAAATATTCAATATTCCAAGTCCAGGTTGAATCGAATTTCAATTTATATTGAAATTCCCTTTTATAACGTATATAAAGCGTTACGAATTATAAAGGAATTCCACAGCGATTTTTCTGAAATTTGATTTGGACGTAGATCAAAATGTACACGACGAAATCCCGATTTTTCTCTTCCACTAGAAAGATATACTCCACCAGCTCCATACGTTTCTTGTTTCACCGAAATCCGGCTTAAAACGAATCCTGTACCTTAAGTTGAAGTTCAAATCGCCAAATAACGAACTGCAGTGCCATTTCAAGCTCTATTTTAATAATATTATAATTCTACGTTTAAACTGACGTCGATTGAATATATTCGTCAATATAATTCAACTCTAAGCTGAATTAAATCTTGGGGATGACCCAGCTCACAAAATATTGTGATTTCCAATATTTTTGATTATTTCTGAATTAAATATATTATTCTATTATTTAAATTAATTAAATAAATCACTTATTTAATTTAACGACCAATAAATCCTTTTATTCACCTTTTAAATAATTAAATTAATTAATTATTATACCTCTGACAATGCGGGTCATTACATTCTTCCCTACTTAAAATAATTTCGTCCTCGAAATTGCTAAGTTAGAGGACGACCCTATCTATTTGGTAAAAGCTTATCTGTTAACCCTTATCTCTGGTTTCAACTGAACCAACTAATATTGATTCCAATATTAATTCCTTCCGACTAACTAAAATTTTCAAAAAATTTGAAAATTTTCTAACACTTTAAATTTTCGGAAAATTTCGCCATAACCTCCTTTGTATAGCCCTATCGGTAAAACCACAACTCGCCTCTCTAGGCCATCTCCAACCCAAAAGAAAATTAAATAGCCAAGTGGCTTGCCAATTCAGCTCATAAATCCCAAACTCATATCAAATATAAACTTGTACCTTTTTGTCGGTCATATCATTATATCCTTTCCCCTCTGCTATCAATTCATCATATACCAATACATTTCCAATCAAACTCAAATCAGTTTATATCCTCAAATCCAAATCGAATTTCATTCGAACCCCAATATCAAATTCCAAATTATTGATTTATCAATTTGGTTCCATTCTAGATTATCTCTAATCCAATTCAATTTTATTTAACTTAGTTCAAGTTAAATTTCAATTTATTTTTACTTATACCATCTCAATCCATTTAACTTTTTAAGTTAAATTTATATTCCATAATTTAAATTCCTGGGTTTATTTCAAATCAATTTGAAATCATGATGCCAATTCAAAACCTTTGAATTTCTAAACAACTCGTTTTCTCAAAACGATTCAAAAACAAAATCTTGTAGTAATCCGTCACTTAGCAACTCGAAAATCACACCGACGATGTCCGGATCATCATCGGAATTATTTTCCAGCAATCGAAGTGAGTTCAATACTATATCACTTTCAGTTTGAAAAACGTTTTCAAAATCTCCCAGGAACTTAAAATTTCCTTATTTTAAATTCAAATTTTGATTTAAATTCAGATTTACTTCATCGGCTTTCATATATTATACTTATATAAATTCTAATTAGTTATTTATAACCATTTCAATTTATAATCTCATTCGATTATAATAACAACCAACACAACCAATATACTATATCAAAATATATTCGGGTAAAATTATTTTCATTTACCCTCTTTTTAAAACATATCGTGTCGACCCATCGTGTTCGAGTGTTTAGGAACCCTTATCGATATTGTGGTGCCCCACCATCGACCATAATTCATAAGCCACTCAACCAATAAAGCTCCACAATATAAAACAATTTTTATATTGAATAACAAATACGTTCACTAGTATATATACACTCAAACTCAATCTAGGATATTACTAATCCCATCTCTACTGAGTTACGCCACAGAGCCAAGGTAATTCTTAACTTAAGCTCTGATACCAACTGTAATGACCCGAAAATCCGGACCAATTTGAGCCGACCAAATAACACAAGTTCAACCCCAAATTGCACTGGAAATTCAAGAAATTAATAGAAAGAAGATAGAGGGTGAGGAAAGATAAGGTAGAACTTATAGAATAGAAGAAGAAGAAGAACATCATCATCAGAGTAAACACGAATCTCACAGCGGAAGGAATAAAATATAACATAACTTTTGAAATACAAACAGTATGTGTATACAATAACATTTCAGAGTACAACACTTACAACAACAGCGGAAATAATAATAGCAATAGAATCTTGAAGCCTCCTGCTCCAAGCTCTCCAAGTGTATCTGAAAAATCCCGACTACTTGACTGCCCGTACAAATTTAGGCACCCAAGAGTTTAGGGAAACAAACAAATAAACTCCGGGTCAGTCACGGGACTGGTATGAGTAAAACACTTTAAACAGTTTGAACAAGTTAACGATATCTCATAAGACCACGCCGTATAACGGAACGGGTTTTTCCCTTATGAGAATCCAAAATATCTTTATATCAAAAACCTTTTGATATTATAATAATGTCTATCAACTACACTATAATAATCATCTAGCAGAAACGTTTTCATCTCACGTTCTACATATATAGTATACAATCAAAACCGCAAGCACGTATTGGGTAATGGATTTCCAACTATGATAAGGTATGGAACGACCTTCCGATCAGTGTACTCTAGGAACGATACACTGGAGTTCAACAAGAACATCTTGCAACTCAGCCACACATGACCGACCACTCATTTCGCTTGAGTGTATCGAATGTATATCACCAACGGTTGGGATCAGCAACCGTTCCCGTATATATATATATATATATGGGACAACATTGATAGATTTAAGAAGCAAATGAATATTCTCTAGATAGGTGATTATACACCTTACTTCGGTGCGACCGACTTAGCCATGCTGCCTGCCCGATTTCTATCATTTACCGGATGTGAGGCTAGAAGCTACGCTTATCTTTTTCATATCATATCTTCATTTACTTGGAATACCACATCGTCATACCCGCCAAATCATTATCGATTTTCCTAACGTTATCACGGGTATGAAGCTAAAAGAAACGAATTCCTCCGCCACCAAACGTAATACGTTGAAGAGATTAACATATATGATTCGTTAGGAATACTCTGTCAGACATTCGTCCATACAAGTTGTCCTGGGACTGGACAAACCGAAGGCACTATTCAGTATATCCATCTTAGGCACTATTATCTAAGATTTATACAACAGCCCTTGCATTTTACTCCGTCTTCAATATTCAGCATACTTGGTTCGCAATGCTTATGCCAATACAGAGTGGTTCTTTGGATAATAATCCAACCGGTCTCTCCATATTAACAACGTTAAAATAGTCAAAACTGCGATAGTCTGTGAGTTAACTATCAAAGAAAACAAGTGTGCAAACAACGATATTATTTCAATTGGAAATAACATCGATCAATCATCAATCACTACCATTCCACAACTATCAGACTCTAACTGTAAATAATAAGAGAACAACTTCCCAAGTATAAACCCCGAAGGCCGAAACCAACATCAGATCGATACTCAGAAAACCATTCGACTTACTAATCTCTAGTCAGTTTCTAATTTTGCTTAATTCTATTTCTTTAACTCTATTCGATTTAACTCTATTTCTAAACTAATATCTGTTTTAACTTTATTTCAAATAACTATATTCGATTTACTCCATTCACTTGACTCTAGATCGCAGCGATCACAATGGTTACGCCTGATTCCCTCAGGAAACATCCGACCGCCGTAGGCTATCTGCAGCCCTGCGAATTACGCTAGCAGTCGTGCTAAATGGTAACTTATCCTGAATAACTATGTTTGACTAACTTCTTCGAATAAACTATATTTGATTAACTTCTTTTTGATAACTCTACTCGACTAACTCTTCCCTATCTCGTTAATTTCCTTTTTCCTTTTATCCTATTTATTTTCTAAATAAATGTTCCTTTTACAATTCCATTTATTTTCTAAATAAATATTCTCCTTTATAATGTCCTATGATTTTATAAATGCTTTATTTGCAAATTATTTCCTTTTATAAAATCGGTTGATTTCATAAAATTCCTTTATTTCAATATACATTGAAATATCCCTTTTTACATCCCAGGGTCTTTTTATTATGATATTTAAAATATCGAATAACAATGATCAATATCATTCAAACATACCAAAACAACAACAGATTTTATAGCACAACATATATCACAATATATGAAAACGGTAAATTAAATGTTGAGGAATCCAGTCGGATCCCTCCAACCTGTCTCCCTGCATCCATAGATGTTACACAGTATAATATACATCAATTTCATTTCAATATGAAATGTTCTGATTAACAACATCAACATATATTTAACGGTTTATATATATATTTGTATATATATATATAATTTCAACTAACTGACTAGCAGTTCAACCAACCAAATCAACATACAACAGTCAACAGATGATTAACAGTTTTTAAAATACGTTATAAAAATATAACTGTTCAGGGTTGGTGAGTTTTACTCACTTTGGCAGTTCATCGTTAAAGAACGATAAATTGTTGTTTGATCTGAATCAAACAGTTTATTTCTCCATAAATTCAAACGAGCTCGAATCCACTCTCAGTCAGCTCCAGCGTGTAGCGTTCGTCCATACGATCCTGTCGGATCTGGTTTTGTTGATTTCTGATAACATATGAGTAAGTTATGACCACTACAAGTTATCATACATAATTATCTTTAAATAATTTAATTCATTTTTGAATATGGGCTTCACCTTTTTCTTGGCCCAACTAAAACCTAAATTCCATTTCTAATCAACCCTTTTATTTCTTTAAGCCCATCCAAGCCCAATACCCCTTTCTCTACCCAGGCCCGCTCACCCTCCTACCCGTTCCCTTTCTGCCTTCTTCCCAACTCCAGCTCTCTACTTCCTGAAAACATGGTCACGTTTGCACCTTCTAACCTCACTGTTCTTTTGTAAAATGCCAAATTCAAATCTTAACCTAACTTCTCTTTATTTCCCCTTCATCAGTTAATTAACACCCCTGTTAATCCTCCTCTTCCTCTTCCTAATTACCGTGATTCCCTCCTTAGATTACCCATTCATTTCTACATGATAATCCACCACAAAAATTACCAACATCATTCACTTCCCGAGAGATATCTTCCTATAACCTCAATGACCCTCTCGAGTATCTCCTTCAAGATGCGTCGCCCTCTCTATCGTGCGTGCTACAGTGCAAATGGCGACATCATTATGTCCAATAGTTCTCCGAAAATTCACAGTCTTCACTATCTTCATCCTTGAGTCCAAATCCGACTTCGAATCCCCTTCATGCGCCCTCCATCATCCGTGATTCCAAGCCCTAGGTCACGCCTCCTTCGCTGTCCTGACATCGCGTAGAAGAAATCAAAGTCGGACTTAACAAAATGAACGTAGGATGGAAGAGAATGATCGACAGAATTTGTATATACAAGTTTCATACAGTTAGGAATTTTATTTGATTTTATTTTCTTTTTCAAAGTTTTTGAACTTTCTGTCTTGAGGAAGAACAACGGCGGAATTCGCTGTTGACCAAAGAATGAAAATAGTCTAGGTTAGGGAAGGGAAAATGGTTATTTATAAGGATAAAATCAATGAATTTTATATTAATTTCTAAGGTATCGCTATTGGTATTCATCTTCTAAAAATTCGTGTGGTCACCCATGATACCCAAAAATCACGAAACTGGACATGTAGCTAGAGTTCGACATTACGATCCCAATGAAATTGGTTTCGTCGAATTCCGACTCCGTTTGCTCATACAGCGTATTTTTAACCGTCAAAATACTGACTGTATTTCACTCTAAAAATCCGTATGGCCACACAGTGACTCTAAAAATCACGGAACTTGGAATATAGCAATAATTTGATGTTGCAGATCCACAAAATTAGTTTCGTCGAATTCTGACTTCGTTTGCAAAAGTGGCTATTTTTAAAGCTCTGGATGACCAATTTAAATATATAAATATACTTAAATATAATTAAATTTAATATTTAAAAATAAATATTATCGTCTATATTCACCATAGAATATCATACAGCTCTCGGGTAAATAAATATTCAATATTCCAAGTCCAGGTTGAATCGAATTTCAATTTATATTGAAATTCTCTTTTATAACGTATATAAAGCGTTACGAATTATAAAGGAATTCCACAGCGATTTTACTGAAATTTGATTTGGACGTAGATCAAAATGTACACGACGAAATCCCGATTTTTCTCTTCCACTAGAAAGATATACTCCACCAGCTCCATACGTTTCTTGTTTCACCGAAATCCGGCTTAAAACGAATCCTGTACCTTAAGTTGAAGTTCAAATCGCCAAATAACGAACTACAGTGCCATTTCAAGCTCTATTTTAATTATATTATAATTCTACGTTCAAACTGACGTCGATTGAATATATTCGTCAATATAATTCAACTCTAAGCTGAATTAAATCTTGGGGATGACCCAGTTCACAAAATATTGTGATTTCCAATATTTTTGATTATTTCTGAATTAAATATATTATTCTATTATTTAAATTAATTAAATAAATCACTTATTTAATTTAACGACCAATAAATCCTTTTATTCACCTTTTAAATAATTAAATTAATTAATTATTATACCTCTGACAATGCGGGTCATTACATTCTTCCCTACTTAAAATAATTTCGTCCTCGAAATTGCTAAGTTAGAGGACGACCCTATCTATTTGGTAAAAGCTTATCTGTTAACCCTTATCTCTGGTTTCAACTGAACCAACTAATATTGATTCCAATATTAATTCCTTCCGACTAACTAAAATTTTCAAAAAATTTGAAAATTTTCTAACACTTTAAATTTTCGGAAAATTTCGCCATAACCTCCTTTGTATAGCCCTATCGGTAAAACCACAACTCGCCTCTCTAGGCCATCTCCAACCCAAAAGAAAATTAAATAGCCAAGTGGCTTGCCAATTCAGCTCATAAATCCCAAACTCATATCAAATATAAACTTGTACCTTTTTGTCGGTCATATCATTATATCCTTTCCCCTCTGCTATCAATTCATCATATACCAATACATTTCCAATCAAACTCAAATCAGTTTATATCCTCAAATCCAAATCGAATTTCATTCGAACCCCAATATCAAATTCCAAATTATTGATTTATCAATTTGGTTCCATTCTAGATTATCTCTAATCCAATTCAATTTTATTTAACTTAGTTCAAGTTAAATTTCAATTTATTTTTACTTATACCATCTCAATCCATTTAACTTTTTAAGTTAAATTTATATTCCATAATTTAAATTCCTGGGTTTATTTCAAATCAATTTGAAATCATGATGCCAATTCAAAACCTTTGAATTTCTAAACAACTCGTTTTCTCAAAACGATTCAAAAACAAAATCTTGTAGTAATCCGTCACTTAGCAACTCGAAAATCACACCGACGATGTCCGGATCATCATCGGAATTATTTTCCAGCAATCGAAGTGAGTTCAATACTATATCACTTTCAGTTTGAAAAACGTTTTCAAAATCTCCCAGGAACTTAAAATTTCCTTATTTTAAATTCAAATTTTGATTTAAATTCAGATTTACTTCATCGGCTTTCATATATTATACTTATATAAATTCTAATTAGTTATTTATAACCATTTCAATTTATAATCTCATTCGATTATAATAACAACCAACACAACCAATATACTATATCAAAATATATTCGGGTAAAATTATTTTCATTTACCCTCTTTTTAAAACATATCGTGTCGACCCATCGTGTTCGAGTGTTTAGGAACCCTTATCGATATTGTGGTGCCCCACCATCGACCATAATTCATAAGCCACTCAACCAATAAAGCTCCACAATATAAAACAATTTTTATATTGAATAACAAATACGTTCACTAGTATATATACACTCAAACTCAATCTAGGATATTACTAATCCCATCTCTACTGAGTTACGCCACAGAGCCAAGGTAATTCTTAACTTAAGCTCTGATACCAACTGTAATGACCCGAAAATCCGGACCAATTTGAGCCGACCAAATAACACAAGTTCAACCCCAAATTGCACTGGAAATTCAAGAAATTAATAGAAAGAAGATAGAGGGTGAGGAAAGATAAGGTAGAACTTATAGAATAGAAGAAGAAGAAGAACATCATCATCAGAGTAAACACGAATCTCACAGCGGAAGGAATAAAATATAACATAACTTTTGAAATACAAACAGTATATGTATACAATAACATTTCAGAGTACAACACTTACAACAACAGCGGAAATAATAATAGCAATAGAATCTTGAAGCCTCCTGCTCCAAGCTCTCCAAGTGTATCTGAAAAATCCCGACTACTTGACTGCCCGTACAAATTTAGGCACCCAAGAGTTTAGGGAAACAAAAAATAAACTCCGGGTCAGTCAGGGGACTGGTATGAGTAAAACACTTTAAACAGTTTGAACAAGTTAACGATATCTCATAAGACCACGCCGTATAACGGAACGGGTTTTTCCCTTATGAGAATCCAAAATATCTTTATATCAAAAACCTTTTGATATTATAATAATGTCTATCAACTACACTATAATAATCATCTAGCAGAAACGCTTTCATCTCACGTTCTACATATATAGTATACAATCAAAACCGCAAGCACGTATTGGGTAATGGATTTCCAACTATGACAAGGTATGGAACGACCTTCCGATCAGTGTACTCTAGGAACGATACACTGGAGTTCAACAAGAACATCTTGCAACTCAGCCACACATGACCGACCACTCATTTCGCTTGAGTGTATCGAATGTATATCACCAACGGTTGGGATCAGCAACCGTTCCCGTACATATATATGGGACAACATTGATAGATTTAAGAAGCAAATGAATATTCTCTAGATAGGTGATTATACACCCTACTTCGGTGCGACCGACTTAGCCATGCTGCCTGCCCGATTTCTGTCATTTACCGGATGTGAGGCTAGAAGCTACGCTTATCTTTTTCATATCATATCTTCATTTACTTGGAATACCACATCGTCATACCCGCCAAATCATTATCGATTTCCCTAACGTTATCACGGGTATGAAGCTAAAAGAAACGAATTCCTCCGCCACCAAGCGTAATACTTTGAAGAGATTAACATATATGATTCGTTAGGAATACTCTGTCAGACATTCATCCATACAAGTTGTCCTGGGACTGGACAAACCGAAGGCACTATTCAGTATATCCATCTTAGGCACTATTATCTAAGATTTATACAACAGCCCTTGCATTTTACTCCGTCTTCAATATTCAGCATACTTGGTTCGCAATGCTTATGCCAATACAGAGTGGTTTTTTGGATAATAATCCAACCGGTCTCTCCATATTAACAACGTTAAAATAGTCAAAATTGCGATAGTCTGTGAGTTAACTATCAAAGAAAACAAGTGTGCAAACAACGATATTATTTCCAATTGGAAATAACATCGATCAATCATCAATCACTACCATTCCACAACTATCAGACTCTAACTGTAAATAATAAGAGAACAACTTCCCAAGTATAAACCCCGAAGGCCGAAACCAACATCAGATCGATACTCAGAAAACCATTCGACCTACTAATCTCTAGTCAGTTTCTAATTTTGCTTAATTCTATTTCTTTAACTCTATTCGATTTAACTCTATTTCTAAACTAATATCTGTTTTAACTTTATTTCGAATAACTATATTCGATTTACTCCATTCGCTTGACTCTAGATCGCAACGATCACAATGGTTACGCCTGATTCCCTCAGGAAACATCTGACCGCCGTAGGCTATCTGCAGCCCTGCGAATTACGCTAGCAGTCGTGCTAAATGGTAACTTATCCTGAATAACTATGTTTGACTAACTTCTTCGAATAAACTATATTTGATTAACTTCTTTTTGATAACTCTAATCGACTAACTCTTCCCTATCTCGTTAATTTCCTTTTTCCTTTTATCCTATTTATTTTCTAAATAAATGTTCCTTTTACAATTCCATTTATTTTCTAAATAAATATTCTCCTTTATAATATCCTATGATTTTATAAATGCTTTATTTGCAAATTATTTCCTTTTATAAAATCGGTTGATTTCATAAAATTCCTTTATTTCAATATACATTGAAATATCCCTTTTTACATCCCAGGGTCTTTTTATTATGATATTTAAAATATCGAATAACAATGATCAATATCATTCAAACATACCAAAACAACAACAGATTTTATAGCACAACATATATCACAATATATGAAAACGGTAAATTAAATGTTGAGGAATCCAGTCGGATCCCTCCAACCTGTCTCCCTGCATCCATAGATGTTACACAGTATAATATACATCAATTTCATTTCAATATGAAATGTTCTGATTAACAACATCAATATATATTTAACGGTTTATATATATATTTGTATATATATATATAATTTCAACTAACTGACTAGCAGTTCAACCAACCAAATCAACATACAACAGTCAACAGATGATTAACAGTTTTTAAAATACGTTATAAAAATATAATTGTTCAGGGTTGGTGAGTTTTACTCACTTTGGCAGTTCATCGTTAAAGAACGATAAATTGTTGTTTGATCTGAATCAAACAGTTTATTTCTCCATAAATTCAAACGAGCTCGAATCCACTCTCAGTCAGCTCCAGCGTGTAGCGTTCGTCCATACGATCCTGTCGGATCTGGTTTTGTTGATTTCTGATAACATATGAGTAAGTTATGACCACTACAAGTTATCATACATAATTATCTTTAAATAATTTAATTCATTTTTGAAAATGGGCTTCACCTTTTTCTTGGCCCAACTAAAACCTAAATTCCATTTCTAATCAACCCTTTTATTTCTTTAAGCCCATCCAAGCCCAATACCCCTTTCTCTACCCAGGCCCGCTCACCCTCCTACCCGTTCCCTTTCTGCCTTCTTCCCAACTCCAGCTCTCTACTTCCTGAAAACATGGTCACGTTTGCACCTTCTAACCTCACTGTTCTTTTGCAAAATGCCAAATTCAAATCTTAACCTAACTTCTCTTTATTTCCCCTTCATCAGTTAATTAACACCCCTGTTAATCCTCCTCTTCCTCTTCCTAATTACCGTGATTCCCTCCTTAGATTACCCATTCATTTCTACATGATAATCCACCACAAAAATTACCAACATCATTCACTTCCCGAGAGATATCTTCCTATAACCTCAATGACCCTCTCGAGTATCTCCTTCAAGATGCGTCGCCCTCTCTATCGTGCGTGCTACAGTGCAAATGGCAACATCAATATGTGCAATAGTTCTCCGAAAATTCACAGTCTTCACTATCTTCATCCTTGAGTCCAAATCCGACTTCGAATCCCCTTCATGCGCCCTCCATCATCCGTGATTCCAAGCCCTAGGTCACGCCTCCTTCGCTGTCCTGACATCGCGTAGAAGAAATCAAAGTCGGACTTCACAAAATGAACGTAGGATGGAAGAGAATGATCGACAGAATTTGTATATACAAGTTTCATACAGTTAGGAATTTTATTTGATTTTATTTTCTTTTTCAAAGTTTTTGAACTTTCTGTCTTGAGGAAGAACAACGGCGGAATTCGCTGTTGACCAAAGAATGAAAATAGTCTAGGTTAGGGAAGGGAAAATGGTTATTTATAAGGATAAAATCAATGAATTTTATATTAATTTCTAAGGTATCGCTATTGGTATTCATCTTCTAAAAATTCATGTGGTCACCCATGATACCCAAAAATCACGAAACTGGACATGTAGCTAGAGTTCGACATTACGATCCCAATGAAATTGGTTTCGTCGAATTCCGACTCCGTTTGCTCATACAGCGTATTTTTAACCGTCAAAATACTGACTGTATTTCACTCTAAAAATCCGTATGGCCACACAGTGACTCTAAAAATCACGGAACTTGGAATATAGCAATAATTTGATGTTGCAGATCCAACAAAATTAGTTTCGTCGAATTCTGACTTCGTTTGCAAAAGTGGCTATTTTTAAAGCTCTGGATGACCAATTTAAATATATAAATATACTTAAATATAATTAAATTTAATATTTAAAAATAAATATTATCGTCTATATTCAACATAGAATATCATACAGCTCTCGGGTAAATAAATATTCAATATTCCAAGTCCAGGTTGAATCGAATTTCAATTTATATTGAAATTCCCTTTTATAACGTATATAAAGCGTTACGAATTATAAAGGAATTCCACAGCGATTTTTCTGAAATTTGATTTGGACGTAGATCAAAATGTACACGACGAAATCCCGATTTTTCTCTTCCACTAGAAAGATATACTCCACCAGCTCCATACGTTTCTTGTTTCACCGAAATCCGGCTTAAAACGAATCCTGTACCCTAAGTTGAAGTTCAAATCGCCAAATAACGAACTGCAGTGCCATTTCAAGCTCTATTTTAATAATATTATAATTCTACGTTCAAACTGACGTCGATTGAATATATTCGTCAATATAATTCAACTCTAAGCTGAATTAAATCTTGGGGATGACCCAGTTCACAAAATATTGTGATTTCCAATATTTTTGATTATTTCTGAATTAAATATATTATTCTATTATTTAAATTAATTAAATAAATCACTTATTTAATTTAACGACCAATAAATCCTTTTATTCACCTTTTAAATAATTAAATTAATTAATTATTATACCTCTGACAATGCGGGTCATTACATTCTTCCCTACTTAAAATAATTTCGTCCTCGAAATTGCTAAGTTAGAGGACGACCCTATCTATTTGGTAAAAGCTTATCTATTAACCCTTATCTCTGGTTTCAACTGAACCAACTAATATTGATTCCAATATTAATTCCTTCCGACTAACTAAAATTTTCAAAAAATTTGAAAATTTTCTAACACTTTAAATTTTCGGAAAATTTCGCCATAACCTCCTTTGTATAGCCCTATCGGTAAAACCACAACTCGCCTCTCTAGGCCATCTCCAACCCAAAAGAAAATTAAATAGCCAAGTGGCTTGCCAATTCAGCTCATAAATCCCAAAATCATATCAAATATAAACTTGTACCTTTTTGTCGGTCATATCATTATATCCTTTCCCCTCTGCTATCAATTCATCATATACCAATACATTTCCAATCAAACTCAAATCAGTTTATATCCTCAAATCCAAATCGAATTTCATTCGAACCCCAATATCAAATTCCAAATTATTGATTTATCAATTTGGTTCCATTCTAGATTATCTCTAATCCAATTCAATTTTATTTAACTTAGTTCAAGTTAAATTTCAATTTATTTTTACTTATACCATCTCAATCCATTTAACATTTTAAGTTAAATTTAAATTCCTGGGTTTATTTCAAATCAATTTGAAATCATGATGCCAATTCAAAACCTTTGAATTTCTAAACAACTCGTTTTCTCAAAACGATTCAAAAACAAAATCTTGTAGTAATCCGTCACTTAGCAACTCGAAAATCACACCGACGATGTCCGGATCATCATCGGAATTATTTTCCAGCAATCGAAGTGAGTTCAATACTATATCACTTTCAGTTTGAAAAACGTTTTCAAAATCTCCCAGGAACTTAAAATTTCCTTATTTTAAATTCAAATTTTGATTTAAATTCAGATTTACTTCATCGGCTTTCATATATTATACTTATATAAATTCTAATTAGTTATTTATAACCATTTCAATTTATAATCTCATTCGATTATAATAACAACCAACACAACCAATATACTATATCAAAATATATTCGGGTAAAATTATTTTCATTTACCCTCTTTTTAAAACATATCGTGTCGACCCATCGTATTCGAGTGTTTAGGAACCCTTATCGATATTGTGGTGCCCCACCATCGACCATAATTCATAAGCCACTCAACCAATAAAGCTCCACAATATAAAACAATTTTTATATTGAATAACAAATACGTTCACTAGTATATATACACTCAAACTCAATCTAGGATATTACTAATCCCATCTCTACTGAGTTACGCCACAGAGCCAAGGTAATTCTTAACTTAAGCTCTGATACCAACTGTAATGACCCGAAAATCCAGACCAATTTGAGCTGACCAAATAACACAAGTTCAACCCCAAATTGCACTGGAAATTCAAGAAATTAATAGAAAGAAGATAGAGGGTGAGGAAAGATAAGGTAGAACTTATAGAATAGAAGAAGAAGAAGAACATCATCATCAGAGTAAACACGAATCTCACAGCGGAAGGAATAAAATATAACATAACTTTTGAAATACAAACAGTATATGTATACAATAACATTTCAGAGTACAACACTTACAACAACAGCGGAAATAATAATAGCAATAGAATCTTGAAGCCTCCTGCTCCAAGCTCTCCAAGTGTATCTGAAAAATCCCGACTACTTGACTGCCCGTACAAATTTAGGCACCCAAGAGTTTAGGGAAACAAACAAATAAACTCCGGGTCAGTCATGGGACTGGTATGAGTAAAACACTTTAAACAGTTTGAACAAGTTAACGATATCTCATAAGACCACGCCGTATAACGGAACGGGTTTTTCCCTTATGAGAATCCAAAATATCTTTATATCAAAAACCTTTTGATATTATAATAATGTCTATCAACTACACTATAATAATCATCTAGCAGAAACGTTTTCATCTCACGTTCTACATATATAGTATACAATCAAAACCGCAAGCACGTATTGGGTAATGGATTTCCAACTATGACAAGGTATGGAACGACCTTCCGATCAGTGTACTCTAGGAACGATACACTGGAGTTCAACAAGAACATCTTGCAACTCAGCCACACATGACCGACCACTCATTTCGCTTGAGTGTATCGAATGTATATCACCAACGGTTGGGATCAGCAACCGTTCCCGTATATATATATATGGGACAACATTGATAGATTTAAGAAGCAAATGAATATTCTCTAGATAGGTGATTATACACCCTACTTCGGTGCGACCGACTTAGCCATGCTGCCTGCCCGATTTCTATCATTTACCGGATGTGAGGCTAGAAGCTACGCTTATCTTTTTCATATCATATCTTCATTTACTTGGAATACCACACCGTCATACCCGCCAAATCATTATCGATTTTCCTAACGTTATCACGGGTATGAAGCTAAAAGAAACGAATTCCTCCGCCACCAAACGTAATACGTTGAAGAGATTAACATATATGATTCGTTAGGAATACTCTGTCAGACATTCGTCCATACAAGTTGTCCTGGGACTGGACAAACCAAAGGCACTATTCAGTATATCCATCTTAGGCACTATTATCTAAGATTTATACAACAGCCCTTGCATTGTACTCCGTCTTCAATATTCAGCATACTTGGTTCACTATGCTTATGCCAATACAGAGTGGTTCTTTGGATAATAATCCAACCGATCTCTCCATATTAACAACGTTAAAATGGTCAAAACTTCGATAATCTGTGAGTTAACTATCAAAGAAAACAAGTGTGCAAACAACGATATTATTTCCAATTGGAAATAACATTGATCAATCATCAATCACTACCATTCCACAACTATCAGACTCTAACTGTAAACTAATAAGAGAACAACTTCCCAAGTATAAACCCCGAAGGCCGAAACCAACATCAGATCGATACTCAGAAAACCATTCGACTTACTAATCTCTAGTCAGTTTCTAATTTTGCTTAGTTCTATTTCTTTAACTCTATTCGATTTAACTCTATTTCTAAACTAATATCTGTTTTAACTTTATTTCGAATAACTATATTCGATTTACTCCATTTGCTTGACTCTAGATCGCAGCGATCACAATGGTTACGCCTGATTCCCTCAGGAAACATCCGACCGCCGTAGGCTATCTGCAGCCCTGCGAATTACGCTAGCAATCGTGCTAAATGGTAACTTATCCTGAATAACTATGTTTGACTAACTTCTTCGAATAAACTATATTTGATTAACTTCTTTTTGATAACTCTAATCGACTAACTCTTCCCTATCTCGTTAATTTCCTTTTTCCTTTTATCCTATTTATTTTCTAAATAAATGTTCCTTTTACAATTCCATTTATTTTCTAAATAAATATTCTCCTTTATAATATCCTATGATTTTATAAATGCTTTATTTACAAATTATTTCTTTTATAAAATCGGTTGATTTTATAAAATTCCTTTATTTCAATATACATTGAAATATCCCTTTTTACATCCCAGGGTCTTTTTATTATGATATTTAAAATATCGGATAACAATGATCAATATCATTCAAACATACCAAAACAACAACAGATTTTATAGCACAACATATATCAATCAAGCTCTATTTTAATAATATTATAATTCTACGTTCAAACTGACGTCGATTGAATATATTCGTCAATATAATTCAACTCTAAGCTGAATTAAATCTTGGGGATGACCCAGTTCACAAAATATTGTGATTTCCAATATTTCTGATTATTTCTGAATTAAATATATTATTCTATTATTTAAATTAATTAAATAAATCACTTATTTAATTTAACGACCAATAAATCCTTTTAATCACCTTTTAAATAATTAAATTAATTAATTATTATACCTCTGACAATGCGGGTCATTACACTGTGAATCAAATTACAGTGAAATTTGGAATAATTGTGAGATTAATTATGCATAGAACATGTTGAGAACCTTTTTGTTGTATAAAGCCTATTTCCATTAATCACCTATCTAAATTGGGAAACACTGTAAATACTGTGATTATGGAATTTACACTGAACATGAATATTTTCTTAAGAGTATTATTATGTAAAAGAGTGCAAACAGAATTAAAGACAAATTTAGGAATAATGAAGAAGCCTAATTTGCATGTAAAATTTACAGTAATTGAAATTATAGATAACTACACTGAGACACGAGGTTAAGTTCAACTTATGGTAGAAGCATGCTCGGAACCATTAAGCATATCCAGCAACCACAAGTGGTCAACTTAATGTGAGAGGTCTAATGCATAAACATATATAGAAAATGTATGTATGCAACATGAAATAAATAAATATGTAAATGACATTAATTGTAATTAATGGAAATGAAAGGTATGTGTAAAAATTTACAAGACGGTAAAGAGGTAAATGTTACAACAGCAAGAGTTTGGTTAAACGTTAAAGAACCAAGGAAAATGTGATGAACGGGGAATATAACCTATTATAATTAATTACATGAATGAGAATGGAATATAATAGGTAGGCTTGTCTTAGGGACAAGTAGAGATTATAACATAGGTTATAATATATGGAAAGGAAAGTTATTATAAGCCTTAGTTTAGAGAACTAAGTTAATAAGTAAACAACAATAGGTTGTGATGACAGTGAAGGAATTATGATCAAATAAGAAAGAATGAGGTAAACTTATGGAATGAAATAAGTTGTACATAATTATATATATTAAGTAACATGTTAACAGAAAACATGTGGATTGAGATAAGGCAAACTTAATTATACATTAAGTAGAACATGTTATTGTAACTTGTAAACATGAAATTGGACAATTAACGACATTGTAATAATGAAGAAAGATTGTAGATTACTTTTGTTAATTACAATCTAAGAAATAACATGTTATGGGATTATTAATGAACTTAAATGGGCTATGTTATATCACTGAATTAATAGGCCAGAGGGTTTCGTTCCATAGAAATATAAGGGGCTTAGAGAAAACATGATAACTTGAATAAAAGATAAAATGTGGATAATCAAGTTAGTTGACAACTTGATAAGGTAAGACAAGAGCACGATTAAAAGATTATACATATAGTCTAATAATACGTCAGCATGAGGCTCTTGGGCAGTCTGCACGTCTAAAGGTGAATAACCCAATGGGGAGGTGTCTGGAGGCCCGAGAGGAGCACGTTCATCTGATTATTCTATTGATATTTTGCTTGTTGGAATTGTGGGACTGGAAGGAAGCACGCGGCTTCCGAGGGGCGTGGTAAGATACTCTATGGTAGTCCTCTGTTGCGGTGCATGCTTAGGCTGTACTCGTAGAGGTTGGGTCTGCGCGTTACCACCCGGTGAGTATACCTTGACTGCAATGGTAGTTTGGCAGTCAAAAGGATGTTGTAGAATGGAATTGGGGTGATTCGATGGTTTGCCTATAGATAGGCTGGTTAGGAACAAATAAAGGATAGTAACCATCACGTACATGTCATTGGCAGTCAGTGTGACGCATAAAGACTAGAGCTAAACCTATAGACCATCGATCTTTCACTATTGAGACTTTGTTGCGGGACAATGTAGATCGTTTGCTAGGGGCTCACTTAGCTCTTGATGTAGTCTTTCACTTACTATGGGAGGGGTCGAGCTGGGACCATAGCCACCGTAGAAATACAGACCATAGTTTAGGTATTTGTACTTCAGGCCTCTTTAGTAGACCTATATAGATATGGAAAAGCTCCCGACCGAGTTTCGTGCATTCAGACGCAGCCCTATTGCGGAACTCGGGGTACAATAGACAGTACCTACGTGTGAGGATCTTGATACATGCACACCGCAGTGGATGGTGTATCATTGACACTAGGGCATTCCTCCATGTTAAGATCGAGCTTGGCCAAGGAGTTTCGGATATGGAAGTCCGTACGTTTACGTAGCATAACGACGGTAGTTTTGTGTGAAACATGGCGTAGTGTTATAGAAATCTGAACATAGCTCCGGCGTAGGATGAGAGTTGCATAATGTGGCCTAGTTTTATGGAGATCTGTACATCACTCCAGCGTAGGATGTGTGTTGCATACGCTTTTATGGCATGACGGTGGTGATCGTGCGAGGAGGGTACCATGGGAAGTACCTTGATATCAGGGTAGTTACATATACTATATTAGGTTAATCTACTAGGAGGTAGATGGGCACGACGTGTTTGTAAATCCTTTGAGTTCTATTAACCCAAAATAACCTAATAAATAAGAAAATGTAACTAAACAGTATATGTAGGGTTATTTCAGAATGTGCAATTTAAGTCCAGTCACCAGAACTTGTGTTCTGGCCCCCTCCTCATAACATACCCACATGTTAGGCTTTTGGCAGAAATATGACAACTTTGGATACTGGCTAGGAAGTATTATTGCTTAGTAAGGCTATGTTCGATTATATTATATTTTATTCCATTCCGCTGTGAGATGTTTTCTGAGCTCTGATATATTTTATATCTCTGTTTTTTCTGCAGGATACCAAATAAGCCAACTCGACTATCGATAGATTGGGATTTTTGAAAAAAAAACAGTCTGTCGAAGTTCGGGTTGTTCCATTGTGTGTGTGTGTGTGTATATATATATGTATATATATATATGAAAAAAACATAATGGCCTCGTTAATGGTGACTGGTGAAATTTTCACCAGTTTTCGTCACGCTGAGTGCCCTTCTTTCTTCACCTTCTTATCTGATTATCTACAATTGGTATTCTCCATCAACCTTCAATGAGATTTCTCGTTGATAATACTTCTCAGATCTGGTTTCATAGATAACCTCGTTTTTCATTTATTTCATAAAAACAGATCTCGGATCTATGTTTTGTTCTCAACTGCACTACAGTATTTCAATTATTGCCAGTTTTAATTCGAGATCTAGGTGTCGACGCTTTCTACCTTCCATTTTTTTTGGATCTGATTAGTTCGATAATGGATTATCAAGCCACTGTGAATATGGGTTTCGGCATTGCTGGCGCAACTAAAATAGCTTCAGCTCCATTTTCTCCAACCGATCTTCCATTTTGTTGAGCTTATTCGATTTTAGTTTATATTTGGTAAGGTTAATTGGTTTTGGTCTTGAGATAATGGCTATTGGGTACTTATTTTGTGGTTTGATATCCTATTAGATCAGATACTCATTTGAGTGTGTGAATTTCGATCAGATTTTGATAAGTAGTTTAGTCACCTTCTAATTATAGTATGCCTTTTTTGGAGTTTCATTTATAGTTTCATAATAGATCTGGTAAATCGGTTACTACCGAAGCAACTGTCATTTAATATGCTAAAGAATCTGGTGGTCTCTTCACTGTTAATAGATTCCAGCAATGTCTTCCTGTTTTCATGGATTCTAGTATGCTATTACTCCTATTAGTCTGCTCCAGTTACCTTGATATAAGTGCTTACACCTAATTCTGATTTGAATGTGTTTGGTATTGGATACTTAATTGTTCAGTGCCATTTACATTTTATTCATGGGTTAAGCACGGTCATCCATAATTTTAAATTGGCAGTCTGGTTTTCATTGATCAAATTCGTTGTGTTTGCCAAGTAAATGATAATAGATTGGTGATCGATGGGAGCATTTTAGGCATGAAATGGGGAACTTTTTCACTGACTCAAAGTATTGTTTCATTTTGGATAATTGATTTACATCTCAGTTTCTGCATGTATTTGAACCAGTATGCTGCTTTCTGCAAATGATTGATTTGAGAATCAGTGTCTATAGGTTTCAGATGGTGCAGATAGGGGTGAGCGTTTGGTTAGTTTTGGTTTATCCATTGATAAATTTGTCAAACCAAACTAAAACCAATAAAAATGTAAATCAAACCAACCAAATTAAGTTTGGTTGGTTATCCGATTAAACCGATATAAAAATGTTTTACACTTTGTGTTTGCAATATTCACTATAATTTGAAACAAATTATAAATATATGATTACAACATTATTATTTTTAATTTTTTTGCTTTTTAATATTAATTTTGATACATAGGTGATGATTAATATTTAATTAAATAACTAAACTAACCAAAAATATTTATTATAATACAATAATTTTGAAAATATAGTAATAATTTGGTTAAACCGATAAACGAGCTTAATATTTTTTCAGGCCGATTACAAACTGATTTAATTTCGAAACTAAACCAAACCGACCAAAATAAATTGGTTTGGTTGGTTTATTTGGTTTAACCGAATAATGCTCACCCGTAGGTGCAGAGGGCTCTCATTTAAAATTGAAATACGTGACAATACTTATATGAGCAGTAAGGGAGGACAGACTTGAATCAGTTTCTCTACTACCAAGATGAAAGCGTGTGTTGCAATTACCCCATACAGGACCTAGAACGTGGTCAATGTACATGCAGTGGAGCAGTTTCATGCATCCTGTCTTTGTTGGGATGATTTTCATTTCTGCTTTATGTAATCGTGCAATCATGGTTTCAAAGACGGAACCAGGTCCTTTATTCCTCATGTTTATCACCTCAAATATCTTGTCTCCAGCTTCTCTATGTACCATTTCAAAAGAAGTCCAAGTGTACTTCTCGAAGATCATCCACACCTTTTACAAATTGTCATATGTTTCCTGTACTGTGAGTGCAGTTTCACATGGAAAATTGAGCCTATATTAGATTGTGCAGTAACAAAGCTATTTGCAGCTGGATTTCTTCCAGCAATTCTACTAGTTTCAGCTCTTATATTTAGCACTTAGATTCTTGTGTTCATTTTGTTATTATAGGTACTAAGATTGATTCACAATGTTGTAAATCATCAACCAGACTTAGTGCCTGCAATTGTATTAGTTTGGGATTTTGGTACGAGATTAAGGGTTATTCCTTTACTGGTTAAGTTTCTGCTTTATGAGAATCCATGTGTTTATGTTTTTTTATGAAGACTGAAGTTTGATTGGATGAAGATGATTCATGGTAGTTAAGGCTAGATGAAATGGGTTGTATTCATGTAGATAGATAAATGAGGCAGGTTATATGATTGAATTGGACGGTTTATGGGTGAAGGTATGCTTTCTGGTGTTGGATAAAGTTTCTGGAAAATATTTCGAAATCAGTGTAGAAGATGGAGATGATTCATTTTATAAGATGGAATAGTCAGGTTTTGAAGGTCCTATTATTAATGGAAGATTAAGATTTACTGGATTCTTGAATTTGCATGAAGGCAGGTCAGTTCTGGAAATAAATGCATTGAAGTTGGATATACATGAAGAGGTTATTCCATGATGTTATGTAGTTTTAATATTTGTGCATTGAGAGGAGCTATTGGCTCTAGTAGCGAATCATAAGTGGGTGAGGGCCTAATCATTGGCCAGTTATACGTTACTTAGTTTTAGTTTTACATGCTTTTACTGTTTTATTTACGTTTGTATCGGTTAGTATGCTAACCTGAATCTTGTACTGTTTTTTTAGATAATAAAAGTGAACCAATTTTCAATATATTATATATATATATATATATATATATATATATATGAAAACAAGGCTTCCTTGGCTTACTGAAACAACATGAAAACCCAAATTTACATGCACAAAAAGAATCACACTAGAAATCATCGAAATGAAATCAAAATTCATGAATTGGAAAATGTTAACACACAAACCAATCAACACATCCAATTAACACACAATATAAACATGCCAAGGGCACACTAAACAAGCATAAATGCTTGAGACATAGATGTGAATTCACAAGAACTCACCTTTGGTTGTTGCAAGCAAAGGGATGAATGAAGACTTAGCAGAATCAACCTCTCTTCGGATATAACCCACAATCCTTCAACATATACACATATATATGTGGCAAATCCCAATAGTTAGGTTTAGAAAAATCCCCAAAAATTGAAGAGGGATCAAGATGGAGAAGATAGAGAAGATTTTACTTAGGTTTCTCCTTGAATTAGCTAAGCTATCACTAGAATTCCTAAGTTTGGAGCTTAGGAATTTTAATTTCCTCTTCCTTAACATTTAGGAATCCACGTAGGGAATGAATGAAGAGTTAATGAAAGGGGAAGGTAGGTGGAGTGGTTAAGTAGGGGATGCTCACTTAAGGCTAATGGGATAAACCAAGCTCTAAGCAAAGTCCCAAAATTCCTCATCTCCATATATATCGATCTTTAAAGTTTTAAAAATCATAAACGACATTTTAAATTCAATGGCCAATAATTGGTTAACGACATTATATTCAAATAAAATATTTAAATATATTATCATGAAATATGCAGGTTGCTAAATTTTCTATTCATTGATAAGCTCCTGTGATTAAGAAGCATTTGGTTTGTACTTAAAGCATTTGTTATTGTCTTGAATACCTTCCAAAATTCTCAGAAATAGTTCTCTTCTATATCAGTATCTTCTTTGAAACATATCTAGTCCGTAAGTCCAATTGACATTAAAGTAATCTTGCATAAGAGATTAATGGTATCAGCTTGGTTACGATTTATAAACTTACAATCATGTACCAGTCTGCCTCACTTTCTAGAAGATAAACTATAAACTTCGTGACATATATCGATAACTTGTTGTAGTTCTTCAACTTCCTCTTGAAGGATAGGATTTCCCCAGAATCACCATCAAAATCTTTCGTGCACTCGAGAAACAATGATGAACTCATTTTTATGTTTAATTAATTTTTGTTATGAGCTATTTAAGAAATGGTTTCAAAACATTTGCACATGCCACATAACAACTTAGCACATGACTTATGAATGATTAAGATGACTCACCACATTGTCATATGGCATATGGTACAAGTTGGACTCATTAGCATAAGAGAAAGGACAATGCATCACATGGCTTCTGATTAATTGAGAAAACTCACCAAGTTGTCATATGGCACATGTTATAGGTTGGAAACATTATATCACATGGATTCTGAACCAATAAGACAGCTCACCTATGGGAGAAGAGAAACACAACGAAGAGACAAATAATATGCAATGGTGAGAGGATGTGCATCATGGATTTGGCCAGCCGGAGTGAGAGCAATGCAATAAGAGGTCCACGATGCTCATAAAATGTTGGTCCTGGACCTCTAGTCAGTTTTAGATTGGGCCTCCATCAAGTGGGGTCTAACACCAGTGGACGTACGCATAACTTGCTGGATACTCTCTTATCGCCGCATGCATTGAAAATATAAACCAGAGGCATTACTGACCGCCTCAACATAGTGTGAATGCATGTTGGTTGTGTACTCGTAGTTCCAGCACGACAACATATACCAAAAACCAAACATCTGAGCCACCTCCTTAAAAGAAAATGAGTCTAATGCATGTATAGACAACCAAGTATAGCCGAAACCCAATCTATTATATGCATATGCTCTAAATTGGTTAATGTTATTAGGTGGCCAAATCAAATCGTACTCTTTTAGCTCGACAAGGATATCGAACCAAAAAGGTATATAAGAAAACCCCAAAATACAGCATCCTCCATATCCTCGGTACCCATGTGATCTAAAATATACTCCTGTAAATATGTCGATGCAATGGCTCCAAATGAGATATGATCGAGGGCAAAATCATGCAAATACGAAGTGTACATCTCAGGTTACTCGAAGCTACAGTCAAAGGGGTATGTCACTCTATATGCACCTCCTATCTCAATCCCCGTGAGCATATGAACATTGACTAGGGTAATACCAAGCTCAATATCCAGAAAATGAAATGTATGTGCGGTGTACTACCACCTTTCGACTAAGGCACCTAGTAGTGGTCCGTCAAATGACCGGTAGGTCTAATCTCTAAGAAGCATTCGAATGGACTAGCCTATCCTGTAAACTCTAAGGCACTAAGTCGTAAAAATGTGTAATACACCTCGATCAACTGCCATGAAAGCTGAGGCAGCGAGACTAGTAAAAAGACATTTGTTCCTGATCAATATACCATAAAATAACGCTATAATCTAAAAATATAATGAGGTAGATAATTAGTTTGTACAATAATAATTATTTTTTAGTCTGGAAACATACCTCAACGGTCAAAAGAGCTATGAACATACAGAAAGAATAAACTCAAGTAACTCACGCAGAATCCGTAAGTCAAATATCACCATCTCAGGCCTAGAATGAACATACGCAGAACTAGTCGCCTCATCTATTTGGGGTGGAATAGACCGTTTAGCAATTTTGGTCCCATATGGCTGCATCTCTATGCGACATCGAATAAAAAAACGAGAATTAATATGGTAGGGGCGACAATGGCCGGAAGGGAACAATTTAAAAGTGCCCTAGCACGAGCGCTGATTAATTCAGCACCTACGCATAAGGCGATGATTAAATTATCCCTAACGTTAAGGCGCTGATTTAATCAGCGCACGCCTGTAGATAGTTACACTTAATATTGCGCCGTAATATTACAAGTCATAATATTGTGACTCATAAATTGTTGCGGATGCTCTAAAAAATAAATGTTAAAATAAGGATAGAGAAGGTAGTACCTGGATTCATTCAAAAGCAATGTAACAGATATATTAGATCACCAATCCTCTTTTAACGTCATCGAGCTTGATATGCTAGTGAGAATACGATGATTAAAACTAAGATCAATTAGAGGACCCGTCTTTAAATGTTTTCAAGTATCTTAATATCATTTCAGACAAATTTTTGAAGTGAACTTCTGAAAATAACTTATCAGAGAAATATGCTTGTTTTATAACTTATTATGAAACTAGTCCCGTTTAAGTTGGCTCAGTAATGCATGCACGTTCTGAAATTACGCATGAACAAATAAGTTCATGCGCATTTTCAGAACGCGCATTTTTTTTTGTTCTTGCGCATTTTGAAAACGCGCATGAACATATTTTTTCATGTGCGTTTTAAAAATGCGCATAAGCAATTTTGGTAGATAACCGAACAGCCCATCCTTCCATTCCTAATTCAGCTTCTTGTTGTAAATTCTCTCAATGTACCTAACTTCCAAAACCCAATCTCAAAAATAAATCCAATTCTAAACATCAAATTATCTTCCTTTCATCTTCAAAATCATAGAAAATGGAAGAAGCTTCAACTTCTTCTCATATAAGAGGTAAAATCGTAGATTTAAATTAGGTTTTGTAATCAATAGATTTATAGTTTTTCTGAGCTTAATGCGTTTTTCATACCCATTTATTTTATAATTGTTTCACTTGTTGATGTTACAAATTTGATTAAAATATCATATTGGGTTTAGTTATGTTAAATTGTTAAGTAGGGTTTGCAAAGAATGTGCTGTAATGTTGTATGAAATTTTTGTAGGAATTGAGTTAGAGCCTAGGTCGGTCAATCCAAGTGTGCTATACTGACAAAATGAACATCATGGCAATAATCAGGAGCTCATGGAGGTATATTTGTACACTTTTGTAAGATCATTACTTCATTTATAATGTTCATGTTTTTTTATTAATTAAATATCGTATATTTTAAGTTTATTAAGTAGGGATCTTCTAAAGTTATTCTTCTTGGTCATTCGAGCAAATAAAAGCTCATAAAATGTAAAGAACCTCTAACTGATGAACATCTTGAATAGATGGAATTTGGAACTTACTGCAAATAGATTATTTTAGGTTGGATCACGGACTTATCACCGCAGTGTGTGATCGATGAAGACCTGAAACTAATACGCTTCATTTAGAGTTAGATAAATAACAATCACTTTGCTTGATGCTGAGAAGTTATTTAGTCTTCTTACTATTGATCGTCCTATTATTTATGATAATTCTCAAACCAATTATATTGAGTTATGCAATGAGCTTTTAGGTGTAGTTGTTCCCGAAATTCAATTTATACTGAGGACGGAAATTAGAATGAAATGGTTTAGAGAAGTATTTGTAGGTCCTCTTCATGCTAATGCAACAGAAGCCGATATAAAACAACGAGCTCATGCTGTAATTTTATACATCCTAAATTCTCATCTTTTTGTGACTCACTCAAAAGCACAATGTAATTTTAAAATATTTTCCATTCTTAAGAGACTATCAACAATTTCGTTATCATGATTGGGGTAGTGCGGTGCTTGCTAATTTGTACGGTGAATTATCGGCTGTTGCATTGCAGAAATCTAATTCTGTAGTTGGCTACATGTGTTTATTGCAGGTATATAGTCATTATTTTATAATTACAATACATATTAACACCACCTCCTATTATCTATCTAATTACATTCATTTTTAGTTATGGTCATGGGCCTACTTGGCAACTGGTTGACCTAATGTACAAGTCCTAGACAATTTAGATCCTAACCTTATGGTTGCAGGTAAATTTGTATGATTATTAGTAGATTCAAATTTTAAAATTGTTTTATTTACTATTGTTAATTTTCGTACAGATGGAATGTTGCAAAAATATTGGGTAGACACTCCTGAAAATATCTTATTTTATCGCGATGAATTGGATTTGCTTCAATATGAGAGTGTTACTTCATTCATATGGTTTAGATCTTGGAATAATGGGTTATTTTAGGGATCAATATAGATATTTGTTGTGTAAGACTCGAGTTGTTTGTTTTTTGTACTTTAAGAATTATTGTCCGGACCGGGTAATGAGACAATTTGATTATACTTTTCAGCATATACCCGATCTGTTGTTCCAATTCCTGAGAACCCTGAAAATTGGGGTGATTTCATCAATGAAACCATCTATCTTTGGAACACTAGAATTGAAAATGTGATTGTTGATAGAAAGCCTTCTATTACGTTGGTTGAATACAAGTATTATTATTGGCAAATTGCTTAGCGTTTCATATTGAAACAACCTTCTAGACGATTATCTTCTTACAATCCTTGTGCGTCATTTGAACGTAATGTCGTTAGTGAAATTTACACAGCTATAGATATGATGGAGGAAATTGAGTAAATCTGGTTTGAGCCTGAGCAGATGAAAGTAAAATGCGTTGGGTTAAAAAAAATATTGGATGAAATTTTAGGTCGAAACAAATTACTCGACCTCACCCGCTTCATCCACCTCCTCCCCCGCCTCATTCTACACTCCCCCTATTTCAGGATGGGGACTCGATATCGAACAACAAGGTTAAGAAGGAAATACCGGACAAAGAAATGTTCAAGAACTTTGGGGTGTATTAAGAGAATGGCCACATTGGGAAGATGTATTGCAAATTTTTGGAAATGGAAATGGAGGAGGCTCGTCAAGTGCAATATAAAAGGATATTTTTCTAAATCCGTCGCAACCACCACCGAAAACTCAAGAAATGCTAATGTTATCCCAACCACCACCGAAAACTCAAGAAATGCCAATGTTATCTCAACCACCACCTGAATCTCAAGAACTTCCTACATCATCTCAACCACCACCGATAATGCAAAGGTATCAAACGAAGAGACGAATGAAGAGGGACACGCCGCTAGAAGTTCAAAGACTTAAAAAGATAACGAGCGAGTTTGCAATGCTTTAGAGTTGCTGATGAATATGTAGTGAACTAGTGGTCATTTTGATGTTTACGGTCATTTCGATGTTTGCGAACTAGTTTTAACTTATGCTTATGATTGTTTTGATGTTTTGAATATCTTGAATTTAGTGTTTGTTTGATGTAATTGCATATTTGAATTTTCTGGAATGTATAAGAGTTGGATATGTTGAATGGAGGAGTGTGATAGGGGAGATTGCAGCTTGTTGTAATATAAGTGCAGCAATATGCTCATGTGCATTCCATTATTGCGCATGAGCATATTGCTTCATGCACAAAAATGGAATGTGCATGAAGTTGTTTGCTCATGCCCACTCCATTTTCATGCATGAGCGTATTGTTTTATGCAAATAAATGGAATGCACATAAGTTAATTTCTGCACTTTAGCTCCATCGACCATTTTCCATCCTAAACCTCATATCTTCTAACTTCAAGTTTTCGAGTAAGAAGTTTTCCAGCGACCATTTTTAACTTTTGTTTGTGCATGAGCATAAGTACGACCATTTTCCAGAGATTCGTACAAAACAAACATCTACTTAATTACACGTTTTCAAATATAGAGTTCATTACATCTACCAAGTTCACTGAATCACAAATAAACATTACATAAGAACATTCATCGAGTACAAGATCTTCTTTTATGACCTAAAATGCCACATTTAATACACCTATTTTGTCGGTTGGTATTCGATTATTTCATTGCCCCTTTGGTTCGTGTAGATCGTTATCGTCCTATGTTTCGCAGTCCAATAGCGAATATCCAGAACTGGATGAAACGTAGGAAAATACAAAGCAGTATAATTTGCGGTTGTATACCATGGTAAAATAAATCAGCTTTTTCTCTATTAGCTCCTCAAGAACCCGAGAACAAGCAACTAAAACATGTGAACAAAGGAAATGTTCCAATGTTGGTAGATTACATGAACAAGCAACTTCGTTTTCCCCAACCTTTATCGTATAGCCATGCATTTGTGAATCTTTTACTTCCCACTTTGTATGGTTATAGCGTTCATTGTTCATATGTCTTGATGCTTCCATGCGTGCCTTTGCAATTGCTTCCCACTTAGGCGTCAAGCGCATCGTCAACAAGTCCACTTGAGTACGATGCTCGTAGAAGTAATGATTTGCACGATGAAAAGTTCGTGCAACCAATGGTAGTACAGTTAAGTTTATTATTCCTTTTAAAATTCTATTGAAACTTTCTGTCATATTGGTCATTATCATGTTAAATCATATGCCACCATCTCGACATAGTGTCCAACTTTGTTCTTGGTCTTTCAAACTTCTTTCGATTCACCCATCGGCTGCAGGACATACCAACTTTATTTGCTTTCTATAGTAGTTATATTTTACTACTTCCGAGGCAATACCAAAGCATGTAACAAATTCCGAAGAACATCATATCCAAATCCAGCTTTTTTGAAATGGACTTTAATATGCCTAACATAAAATCGGTGACGGCAAGGAGTAGGCCAGCCTTCAATTAATGGACATGGAATTCCTTTCATTCTATCGAAAACAAACATAATGCATATTCTATGTAGGGAGGGAATATGCTTCCATATAGAGCTTGTAAACCACTTCCATGTATTCCATGACTCGATTCCAACAATAGCAAATGCCAAGGGATAGAGGCCTTGGTTAGCATCAACACCGATTGCAAAAAGTAATGTGCCGAACATTTCCCATATAAATGTGTGCCATCAACAGAAAGTAATGGACGACAATGTGTGAAACCTTTAAATTGAAGGACAAAATGCCCAAAAAGCACCATTGCAAACAGTTCGTATGTGAATAATTTCAAATATTGTTCTTGGATTGCTATTCTGCACCACTTTAAGATATTTCAATAATTCTGCATATGAGGTATCCCAGTTGTTGTATATCATGCCCAGAGCCTTGGTTAATCCATGACAAGCCTTTGAATATGTAACATTAATATAAAACATATTTGACATCGTTTCCTGCATTGTTTTTGCTATCATATTCATCGCAGATTTAACAAGTGGTATTATTTTGCTACAAATAAACTTAATAGCCTGAAGGTGATTTGAGTTAGTGGTAGGGTTAAGACATGTGTGGTCACCTTTGTACAACTTAATTTTCAAAAAAAATTGGGATATCTTCATCGAAAGATGAGCATGTAACACCACAGACAATTTTCATCAATGTCACATCACACCATATAGTCATTAGCACGAGATTTGATTACTCGATAAGAAACCGAACATTTAATCGCCCATTCACTTAATTTCTTAATAAGGTTTTGTTTGGATTCAAATATCAACCCAACTCAAGGACTTTTTCGACACATTCTCGTCCAAATACCTCTATATCAAGATGACAATTCTCCATGCATGATGTAGCCATCATTCCTACGGTACATAAATCATTAGATAAAGGATCTTCTGTTACAACATTTTCATCATTATCTTGTTCATCAAGCGGTTATACATCATCATACATGGATTCTTCATTAGTAACTTCCATATTCTCGATCAACGTTCTATCTTCTTCTACTATACATGCCACTTCCATACTATCAAGTTGTTCTTTAACCACATTATCATTGTCCACATAATTAACTTCCACTTCGGATCTATAGTTTGATGCTTTCCCAACTTCTTGTGTTGAGTACCTACAAGAAGAAATTGATCAACATACAATTGTTGTAGGAAAATATAATCTTGAGAAAATGTTTAAATACTAACCAAACTATTGTTTAAGATTAAATTGGAATGGTCTCTTGAAAATTTGTGTCGGGTAAGGTGTCTTCTATTAGAAGTTGTAACTACTCTTCTTGAATTTTCTCATATTTCTGAACGTGGAGTTCTATCACTTTCATTACGACATAAAACATCGAATCTGTATCTTCATCGTCGTCTACAGCAATAGCATACAAACCATCATCCCTTACTTATTTTGTCACTAGCTTTATATCGAACTCATTTTGATATTTTTTGGTAACATCATATACGTTTTTCCTTAGCGTTTCAAACGTACAATACTTCTTAATTTTTCATCATTTTTTTTCCACCAACATATATGGGTTTATCATCTTCCCTAATTAGTAATTGACCATCAAAGTAATAAATGATTGGAACATCTGCCATAATCTACGATATTATGACATTGAAAAACATCAAAAATGAACAAATTGGGATATGCCAAAGGAATGAGATATAATATAATAAAATTATCTTTTTGATCTTCAAACCGGTAGAAGACTGAATTAGTTGTGAGTTAGATGGAAGATGTAAAATAAGTTTGGATGATTGGTGAATGAACTTGGTGAATAGGAATTAGGGTTGGAACTTTGGATTTTGATTTTATTTTGAGAATGGGAGTGAATGGAGGAGGATGAAAGTAGGCAAGGTTAAAATAGTGCTGAAAATCTTTTGAGCATTCGAAAAACGCTCATGAAGGAAATATATGTGATATTTATATTTCCATATATGTGAATTCTGTCATGGTATTGATTCAGTCATTCAAGTTTTTATATTTGTGTAATATCTGTATTCACATGTTTCTGCCAAAGCTTAACCTCTATTAAAGCCTAACTCCATCGTATCGTATTCAATGTTGTGTAATTAAACCACCTTCTTTGTAATGTATGTGATTTCACGATGACGTTGATTGTTGCATAATGTTATGTTTTACATATGTGTAATTTGCTTAAATCATGGCAATAATTACATTAAATATATATACATTAGATAAATTTGTATGTTGCATTGAATCAATACATGTTTTTATGAAGCAATATACTTACTCTTATGCATGTTGGCATATACAAGTTTTTTTTTTTTGATACTGGTGAACTTTTTAGATAAATTAATTATACATTTATATCATTAATCCCTAAAGTTTTTTTTTTTTTTTTTACTCAACGAAGGAAAACACTCTCCAAAAGACATCACGAAAAAAGAGATGAGCAAAAACTCCTAAGACAAGGGACTCAGTCCAAAAGAAAAGTCATGGATCCTGGAAAGCTCTAGCGACGCCGAATACCGGTGACGTGCTCAACCCAAACCCTGAAAGTGCTCTAGTGACAATAAAACGGTCAAAGGCCTGAAGATCCACCCAGTCTGGGTAAGCGTGAATAGCACCAACCAGCTCCAGAAAGACCAAAACCATGAACCTATAAACCAGGTCGACGATCTGTGAAGAACAGTCCGGTAGAAAGCTCTCAACCAAAGCCCAAATCCCAGACCATAACTCGGGACGCCAGAACAGCGACAACTTGTAAACCAAGCCCCTGCAGTACTCGCAAACAAAATCAGGCATAAAGGGGGGGGGGGTTGGTGAGGAGAGGCTAATGTGACGGATCCCAAAAACCCACAAAAACCCACAAAAAACAACAGATCAACCGATGCCCGCCCTGGAGCTTGCAGTAACCGATGAGACATCAAAGATTGTGGCTAGCCTCCGCGAACGGGATCCAAAAGAACCTCTAAACGGTCTAGCTCGGAAGGCTAGGAACACATCATTCCTAACCTTTCGGATGATATTAGAAGGGTCCATAGGCACCACATCATATATCGTCCTATTCCGCGCACACCAAATATGCCAGCAGATAAGACAAGGAACTAGACGGCAAAGGATAGAGCGCAGGGATTTTCCCGAGATTCCGGACCACCAGATTCTCAGTTTATCGGCAAGAGAAGACGCATTACCTCGGACACCCGCTAAGTTGTCCAAGTAATTCCATACGGAGTTAGCAGCGAAGCCCAAGAAAAGCAGGTGAGAAATGGATTCTGTGTCACCAGATCCACAACACCTACAACGAGAAGCTAAAGGAATGCCAATTCTCTGGAGGTTCTCATCTATCGGTAACCCTTCGTGGAGAGTCCGCCACATAAACAGAGAAACCTTCGGAGGAGTACGGGAATCCCAGATGAACGAGAAGGAAGGAAGGAGGGGCGACGGCGTCCTTGCCGAATTCCAAGCTGCATGAATCGAGAAGGGGCTACCATCCCAACTCAACCCACCACCATGGAAATCCGAAAAAGCCTTCGCGGATTGCATCCGTTTCCACGTCTCACTAGCATAGGAAGGAACCCCGGTATAGCTATTCGCTTGTAACCTGCGGTACTTTGCGTGAAGGAACAATGCCCATAAGGAATCATTCGCTTCAAACCTAGCCCATAGTTTACAAGCAAAAGCTGTACAGATATCCTTAGGGTTTCTGAGACCTAACCCCCCCTCGCTTTTAGGGCGGCAGATAATGTCCCAAGAGATCCAATGGTGCCGATTGACGTTGTCCTTATTCCCCCAGAAGAAAGACGAGGCCAAAGAACGGTAAGATCTGAAGAAAGCAGAGGTAGGAGTCATGGCGGCAAAGATGTGAGAACCTATAGAGTCAAGCACCGACTTTATGAGAACCAATCTTCCAGCCTGAGAGAGGAGGGTAGCATTCCACCTAATGATCTTCCCCCTGACCTTGTCGGCTAGAGGGTCGAAAATGGCATTGAGCTTTCGGCCTCTGTAAAGGACGATACCCAAATACTGTAAAGGGAGGCAAGCCCCCTTGTAACCAGTAAAGGTTTCAATCCAAGAAGATCTGACCGTGGACAAGTCTCTCGAAGGGACAAAGCAACTTTTGGCAGTATTAACGAGCTGACCAGAACTCCCCTCGTACTGCTTAACGAGACTGACAAGGCGGCGAATAGAGCGGCGGTTACCATTCGTGAAAATGATAATGTCGTCAGCAAAGGATAGAGAAGATACAACCGGACAACCGGGGGGAATGCCAAAACGGTGAATCTGATTAACAATCGTCAATGAATGCAATCCACGTATAAAAGCCTCAGCAGCGATCACGAAGAGCGTTGGAGATAGAGGATCCCCCTGACGGAGTCCTCTTCCAGCCTTGAAAAACCCGTTGGCCGCTCCATTGATAAGAATAGAGAACCAACAGTTGGATATAAGCCTCCAGATAACGTCGATAAGGGTCTCAGGGAACCCAAAGGCTCGAAGAACCTTGATGATGAAAAACCAGGACATGCGGTCGTAAGCTTTCGCCATGTCCAACTTAACGACCACATTTGAACCCCTGACTTTTCTATCAATTTGGGATACCAGCTCTAGGGCTAGGAGCACGTTATCCGTAATCAAACGTCCTTTAACGAACCCCGCCTGAGAAGCTGATATAAGACGCTGGAGAAAAGGAGCCATTCTAGTGGCCACGATCTTAGAGATAACCTTGTTAGAAAAGTTACACAAACTGATAGGGCGAAAATCCGCACACGAGATGGGATTTTCGCACTTAGGGATAAGGATCAAGTTAGTGGAGGTCCAGCCCTGAGGCAGATCTCCACCAGAGAAGAAGAACCGGATTGCCTGGCAGAAGTCCGACTGGATAATCGGCCATACACTACGGTAGAAAACCCCATTGTACCCATCAGGGCCGCAGGCACTATCCTTACTAAGAGAAAAAATACAGGCTCGTTTCTCTTCCGTCGAGGGGGGGGGCAGCTAGATCGATACCCTCCGAAGGTACAATCAACCTCGGAATGTAGACAAGAAGAGAAGGATCAGACACGGACACCGATGGAGAACCAAGAAAGGATTGGAAGTGGGATAGAATAGTCTCTTTGACTTCCTCGGGAGACGAAGCCGAAGAAAGATCAGGACGCTGAATCTGAAGAATCGTAAGAAGTCTATTCTTTGGCATATACAAGTTCGCGTTCATTTCCAATCAAAGTGCGCATAGAATATAATTTGGCATGAACATGTGCGCACCACCAAAGAATTTGTATAACCATACAAATTCACTTATGCTTATAAACATATTCATGTTTGTTTTCAATTCATACACACCTGTTCACGAGCATTGTCATAAGTCAAGTATGAAATTGTATTACTCCCAAGTGTTGCTGGAAACATATGTTTCTTGAATATATTTACAACGGAAAAAGTAAAAGTATATGCGTCTAACCAGATCTTTTATCTTTTATTCTCCCCGTTATTACAAGCTTGGGCTTACATTATCTACAAGCTATTGGGCCTAGCCCATTCTTATATTTGTTATAAATACAGTCGTGTATTGTGTAAACAAGTTATGTTACATTCTCTTTTCTCTGCAATAATACAAACACATTATTCTATCTTCTGTTTTCATATTTTCTGCATCATCCTCTATCTGTTGTGATTTCCAACTTTGTATCAAAGCCTTGCTCATGTGATTCTGATTCACCTGTCTCAAGGTTGATCAGAATATTGTTGTCCATCAGATAATTTTCATCATGTGGACACCTTCGTTAAAGATTCAAGATCTTCCCATTTGAAGGTTGTTTCTTTTAGTGATAAACTGTGCCATGCCTAGTTCATCACGCTGGCTGCATCAATTTACCAAAGAAAGATGGGTGGTAAAGAGAAAAATCCAACTTGTATCAGAAAAAAGATCAAGAAAATCAAGAAAATACACAATGGAAGACAAGTGCCTCCAGAAAGTATCATCAGAAACCAAAATCTATTCAATAAAGGAAATTTGCAAAAGTTTCATCATAAAAAGTCTCATATCTGCAGCAAACTTCAAATGTGCATCTTCTCAAAATCTACAATTCAAGGGTTTTCTAGTTCGGAATTTCTCATACCTTTTTGTGCAACATATTCTTTTATTTGTGATCATCATGTCAAATGAGGGTGGTATCACTGGCCCTCAGATGTCAAGCACAAGGGGTGCATAGAGTCAACCTCTAATTGATTCTATCAATGGCTTGATATAACCATAATTAAACCTCCAATAGAATATTATATATATAGTAATATATAATAGCCTAGCCACCTCACTGCCAGGTCGACCAAGTGGTCGACCGGGGCGGTCGATCTGTGGTCAACCGCTGGCTGCGACCGCTTGGTAGAGCCCGGCGGTGGTGGCTAGGGTTTAATTATATAAAATTTATATACGAATGGGCGGACGTTGATTAAGACTAATAAGAAGATCCAAGGTCATTTCCACCCCTATAAATAAAGGGGCAGGGTCTCATTCTTTTCCATTTAAATCTATAGAGGCAGCGGAGCTCTGCCATTTTTCTTACTCTTCTAACCAAATTTCTAAAATAAAAATACATCCATAAATATCAAATAAAATCAAATTCATATGCAATTGGGAAGATTATTAGATTGAATGGAAGAGGATGCTCAACGATAGATTTCTTTGCTCTCTTCCCTTTTTATTATATTTCTACAGATCTAGAATTTTCCCCTTTCTAGATAGATTGTAGATTTATAAGAATTTGTGGATTGTAATCCTAAAAGGTTCAAAATTGGAAGTTATAAGGTGAGTAGGAAATTTACTAATACAATTGTAATGACTTATCTATTCCGTTTGAATCCAATCTATGTTTTATGCCTATCAGATATGTTTATTTGAATAATTGTGAATTGTGACAACCATCAGATCTGATTATGAATATGTTCAGAATTGGCAAATGATAAGTTGTGATTATATATAAAAATGAATTGTAGGATTATATTTTCCCACATATTCCTATGGTTTTGTCATGAAATATGTTGTATATGTTACATAGCATTGTGGATCTGGAAATCAGTCGCATTAAACATAAATTTGTTATAGTTATATTCTAGATCTTTAGTTTAGTGCTGAAATATGAAATATTTGAATTTGGGTAAAAAGATGAATTTGTGTATTATGTGATTGTAAGAATAAAAAGAAATATTCCTTGTTTGCATTCAATATTGTTGGGTTTTTGGCTTAAGCATTGTAAATTACATCGTTTTCCTCATTTTTAAAGAAACAGGCGTTATCTTAGAATTACAAGAAGTACGGAAAAAAGAATTATAAAGAGAAAAGTGGTGCAAACGTACATATAAAAATAAATACATGTTTTTGTATGTAATTTGCATCGACTATTCCAAAACAAAAATACATTACATATATTTCTTGTGATTTGGGAATATGTCAATTCCACAAGATAGGCATGATTTACAATGATTACGGCTAATGGTCCTTGTAAGATATGAAATCTTCTTGGCAAGATTGAATATAAAAAAGGAATGTTTGATTAATTGATTAGATCAAATAATTAATTTAAAAATAATTATTGCAAGATAATAAATAGAAAACCGTCCAAATCAACGTAAAACGGTAAAATATGCATTGTATTACATGTTTGAAGGTTTGAAATGTTGAATGGTATTCATTTATGGAATCAAAGATGTAAATTATATTCCATACTTAATGAATATATTTATGGTGACCGTTGTAGCAATTAGTGTAATTGATTGCTACAAATGGGGCCATAAAATAAATAATTAACAATTGTGAAAAATGTTGAATGTTTGGATAAGATTCAACGGTGGAATTGTATGTAAATATAATCCATATTGAATTAATATATTTGTGGTGACCATTTGTAGCAATCAATGTAATTAACTGCTATAATTGAGACCGCAAATAAAGAAACAACCATCGTAACCAATATTGATTTAGGGAAAATAAAAGTGATGGGAAATGATTACAATTCCTAAAATCAATTAGGATAATTGTTGTGGACCCCAATTAGGAAATTTAAATCAAAACCGCATTTAGACACAAGGTTAAACTCAACTTATGGTGTAAGCCTACCCGTAACCGACTGGCAAATCCAGCAACCACAGGTAGTTAACTTAATGCAAGGGATCTAATGCATAAAAATAAATGTACTGTGACACGAGGTTAAGTTCACTTGTGGTAGAAGCCTGCCCGGAACCGACCGGCAAATCCAGCATCCACAGGTAGTCAACTTAATGTGGGAGGCCTAGTGCATATATATATATATATATATATATTGAGGTACTAAATATATTTAACAAAAAGGAGAATCTAGCCATTCTCCAATGGCTCACAAAATCAGGTTATGTAGAAAAGCTACATAACATGTGTAACACAAATCTAAAAATTATATCGACGCAGATACAACAACAGGAACAACTAGAAACCAGGAAGAAACAGCGAGGTGGTAACAGGCGTGTAGTAACACGGATTTTTGAGCGGCTTTGGTTATCGACGTAAGCTCGACGTCAATAACCAAAACATCGAAAAATCCCGGTAATTAATGAAAGAAATTAGAAGGCGAGAATAGATAAGATAGAACTTATAGAATAGAAGAAGAAGAACATCATCATCAGAGTAAACACGAATCTCACAGCGGAACGAATAAAATATAACATAACATATCTTTGAAATAACATCAGTATATGTATACAATAACACTTATCAGAGTACAACACTTACAACAACAGCGGAAATAATAATAGCTATAGAATCCTGAAGCCTCCTGCTCCAAGCTCTCCAAGTGTATCTGTAAAATCCCGACTACTTGACTGCCCGTAAAAATTTAGGCACCCAAGAGTTTAGGGAAAACAACAAAATAAACTCCGGGTCAGTCATGGGACTGGTGTGAATAAACTCAAATCATTTAAACAGGTACATGATATCTCATAAGACCACGCCGTGAATACGGAACGGGTTTTTCCCTTATGAGAATCCAAATAACTTTTCAAAGCAATATCATTCTGATATTATAATAATGTCTAAGTACAAATAAATATCAATCTAGCAGAAACGCTTGCATCTCACGTTACTACATATATAGTACACAATCAAAATCGCAAGCACGTATTGGATGATTGGATTTCCAACTATGACAAGGTATGGAACCACCTTCCGGTCAGTGTACTCTAGGAACGATACACTGGAGTTCAACAAGAACATCTTGCAACTCAGCCACACATGACCGACCACTCATTTCGCTTGAGTGTATCGAATGTACATCACCAACGGTTGGGATCAGCAACCGTTCCCGTATATATGGGACAGCATTGATAGATTTAAGAAACAAATGAATATTCACTAGATAGGTGATTATACACCCTACTTCGGTGCGACCGACTTAGCCATGCTGCCTGCCCGATTTCTGTCATTTACCGGTTTGATGAGGCTAGAAGCTACGCTCTATCATTACATTAGATTCACTTCGAATGCTACATTGTCAAATCCATCGAAAATCACTAATTGACGTTTACAACAGTACATTACGTGTCAGCTAAAAGAAGTTTCCTTCTCCACTTCCACTCTTGGTACGGTTGAAGAAATCAATGTACATGACCTTTCTGGAAATACTCTGTCAGACATCCATCTTCATTCACTTAGAATGTCACATCGTCATACCCGCCAAATCAAAAATTGACTTATCCAAAAATAACACGGGTATACAGCTAAGAGAAACGAATTCCTCCGCCACCAAACGTGAATACGTTTGAACAGATCAACTTACGCGATCCATTAGATATACTCTGTCAGACCTTCGTCCATACAAGTTGTCCTGGGACTGGACAAATCGAAGGCACTATTCTGTAAACAGGATAGCCCTTGCATTTTACTCCGTCTTCAATTATCTTTGGCATATATGATTCGCGACGCTTATGCCAATACAGAGTGGTTCTATGGATAATAATCCAACCAGTCTCTCCATATTAACAATGTTAAAATGGTCAAAAACTTCGATAGTCTGTGAGTTAACTATCAAAGAAAAACAAGTGTGCAAACAACGATATTATTCCCAGATGGAAATTATATCGAACAAACATCATTTAACATGAATCTCTTAGTTCATTTATTTACTTATCTCCTGTTTCCCTATATTCTAAATTCTTATTTTCTTCTATTAGAAAACATTTCTGATTCCCGTTTTGGAAAACATTTCCCAAAACTCCATTACGATCAAATCTTACCATTTCTTAGTTAAGAAGGAAGTCACTCAAGTTGGGGTATAATTACCTCTCAGACCTTAACTGAACAACGTTATAACTTCGAAATGGTCAAAGTTTATCTTTTAATCTTTAATAACTTCTTTACGCCTTTCTCGGATTAAATTTTACTAATCCACTCCTATATTTAAAACATTGGTTATAACGATAACGTTATAATCCCTACTTTCGAATTATCTAACTTTAATTATAACTTCTATTCTTAATAGTGAATAATTAACCTAACACTTATTTATTTATAAATAAATAAATCTCTATTTTAGACACTGGAAAGTATAGGTACTTTCCCACATTCGATATAATCGAATTTGCCGATTAACTCTCTTCGAGAAATCTCTATCTGATTAACTCTCCTTCGAATAACCTATATTCGATTTACTTCTCTTCGAATAACTAATATTCGATAACTCTTCCTTTTCAAATATCTCATATTTAAAAATCTCTCTTCGATTCAACCATAATCGATTACTCCTTGCGATGAAACTAACATTGATAACTCCTTTCGATGAAACTAACATCGATAACTCCTTTCGATGAAACTAACATCGATAACTCCTTTCGATGAAACTAACATCGATAACTCCTTTCGATGAACTTAACTCGACTAACTTAACTTGACTCGACTAGCTCGACTTACTTGGTTCGACCAATTTGATTCGATTAACTAGGCTCGACTAACTTGACTAACTCTGTCTCAAATAACTATATTTGATTAACTCTAGTTCGTTTTAACTCTAATCGATTAACTCTTACTAATTACTCCAACTGGTTAACTCTAACTGATTAACTCTAACTGGTTAACTCTATTTGACTAACTCGACTTGACTAACCCTTTTTGAATAACATATTCGATTAACTAACTTTCGAATACCATATTCGATTAACTAACTTCGAATACCATATTCGATTTCTAACTTCGAATACCATATTCGTTTTCTCCTTTTCGAATGTCTATATTCGATTAACTAACTTCGAATGTCTATATTCGATTTACTAACTTCGAATGTCTATATTCGATTAACTAACTTCGAATGTCTATATTCGATTAACTAACTTTGAATGTCTATATTCGATTAACTAACTTCGAATGTCTATATTCGATTTACTTTACTTACTTTATAAAGACTTCCTTTTTAACAACGTTTTATTCATTTGAAAAGATTTACTTTAAAATAACGGTTCTACACTTTAAAAATGATTTCCCTTTTTTAACGTTTCCTTTTCAATCCTATTTGTAAATGGTTTACAAATATTTCTTTTTCAAATTTATTCCTGAAATATTCTAACTCCTTAAATTTCCGGGAAAATTCGCCATAACCTCCTTTGTATCGGGAGCATCGGGAAAATCCCCAAACTCGCCACACAGGCCTTTCCATTCAAAAAGAAATGTTTTGAATTTATTTCCTTTTTAAAATATCTCCTATTTATAAATATCCCAATTTATAAATATTCCTTATTTATAAATATTTAAATTTATAAATATCTCTTATTTATAAATATTCCAATTTATAAATATTTTGTTTTCAATATCACTTTGAAAATCCCCTTATCAACATTTCGTATGTTATGGTATTCAATCATATCAAATCACGATGTTCAATATCGTCCAAACACATATAATCGCCAACAGATTATATATCACAATATATATCACAATATATAAATCACAGTAAAATAACTGTTGAGGAATCCAGTTGGATTCCTCTAACCTGTTTCCCTGCATCACAGATGTTAGACAATAAAGATAACATCACTTTCAGTTCCATCTGATATATTCTGTTAAACAGAATCAATATAGAAATTCCACTGACTAGCAGTTCAATCAAACAGTCAACACACAGTCAATCAGTCAATATCTAACAGTTTTAAAATACAACATGAAGATATAAACTGTTCAGAGTTAGTGAGATTTACTCACATTTGCGCGTTAGCCGTTAAATAACGGTTTGTGTTATTCGATTCAGTCGGACAATTTATTTCACCATAAATTATAACGAGTCCCGATTCAATCCCGGTCAGTCTCATTGTGGAGTGCTCGTCCATACGATCCTGGCGGATCTTGTTTCGCTCGATTCTGATATAGTATGATAAAGATATTGAATTTACACTTTTATACATTATTTAAATAAATTAAAACCTTTTAGAATTAATTTTCATGGGCCTCACCCCTTTTCTTCTACGTCGGCCCATTAACCCTCCAGCCCAACACCGTATTCACTGTAATCATCTTCCCCAAAACCTGCTACCTGTCGCTCCTCCTTCAAAATGTCATAGCCGATCCTCCTTCATCAACTCCTCCTCCTTCTTCTATTCTTAAATCGAACTAAAATCACAAAATAACTCCTCTTCCAAAATGCAACAACCCCATGTCCTCCCCCTGGTACTCGATGTCAGCTCCACCCCTCCGTTCTCGGTCAACCCCGTGAGCTACAGTGAACCGCGCCTCCCAATTCACTACAGCATCCCACCAAAAACTACCAACATCCTCCATTCGATCCCACAAACAACATACATCCTTCAATTCACCACTCGATAACGACATTCACCCAAAAATACAAACCCTAACTTCATTTGGAAAAAAATTGGGTTGCTGTACTTACACTCGCACCCTCCACGACGCATACCAGAACGAAGAGCAAGTAATAAGAATCACAAATATATGTATAACATGATTTAAGGAATTTCCTCTCCATTGATTTTGATTTTTGTTTCCTCGTTTTTGGCTGTTTTAGAAGAAGTAGTGGCGGCCAGTTCGTTCTTGACCTAGCAGATGGAAAAATGAGAGAGTTGAGGGATTAGGGAATATATATAGTGTAGGGTTTAAATATTTTATATTACTTTTTAAGGTATCGCTCTTGATATCCGTCATTTACAAATCCGTGTTATCACCTATGATATCCAAAAATCACGAAACTGGACATACAGTTACAGCTCGACATTACGGTCCCAACGAAACTGGTTTCGTCGAATTCCGACTTCGTTTGCAAAACCGGCTATTTTTAAAGCTCTGGATGACCCATTTAAATATATAAATATATTTAAATATAATTAAATTAAATATAAATAAATTTATATTCTCGTATATCTTCACATATGATATCATACAGCTTCAGAATATCATATCAGAATTTACAGCTTGATATTTCAGATTTCAGATTTATCGATATTCAGTTTATATCGAAAATCCATTTATAACGTAATTAAAGCGTCGCAAATTATAAAGGAATTCCACAGCGACTTTTCTGAAATTTGATTTGGACGTAAATCAAAATCTACATGACGAAATCCAGATTTTTCTCTTCCACTAGAAAGATATACCCCACCAGCTCCACACGTTTCTTGTTTCACAGAAATCCGGCTTAAAACGAATCCTGTACATTCAGTTGAAGTTCAAATCGCCAAATAGCGAACTGCAGCGCCATTTCGAGCTCGTTTAAAATTATATTATAAATTATACGTTCAACTGTCGTCGATTCAATATATTCGTTATTCAAATTCAATTCCAAACTGAATTTTACCTTATATATAACCCAATTCACACTGTATTGTGAATTCAGCTATTTTTGACTATTTCGACATTATAATATATTTTATTATATTATAATTATTAATTAAATATTCAATATTATTTAATTTACGTTCTCGATATCGATAAATCGATATTTAATAATTAAATTAATTAATTATTCAACAGCTAAAAATGCGGGTCACAACAATCTTCCCCCCTTAATAAAATTTCGTCCTCGAAATTGCTAAGCTAGGGGATGACCCTATCTTCTGGGCAAAAAATTATCTGTTTACCCCTTGTCTCCGGTTTCAACTGAACCAATTAATATCGACTAAAATATTAATTTATTCCGATTAACTAAATTTTCAAAAATTCTGAAAATTTTCGAACGCCTTTAATTTTCGAAAAATTTCGCCAGCGTCTCCTTTGTACAGCCCTATCGGTAAAACCACCACTCGCCTCTCTAGGCCTTCTCCAACCCAAAAGAAAATCAAACAGAAAAGCAGCTTGCTAATTCGGCTCATAAATCTCATGCTTATATCAAATATAAACTTGTACCTTTTGTCGGGCATATCAACCTTATCACTTTCACCTGTTATCAATCCAACATACACCCAAGGTCATCTCAATCCAACCTTCAACTCAAACACTTGGTTATATCCAAGTCAAATTCTATTCAAACTCCAATATCAGATTTCAAACTCTTAACCCATCAACTTAATTTTAATCCAGATTATTCTCTAACCAAATCCCGATTTATTTAACTTGGTTCAAGTTAAATTTTAATTTACTTATTTGTTTTTTTTATTTTTATTTTATTACCATCTTGATTCCTTCAACTTAACAAGTTAAATTTTAAAATCCAAGATTTTAAATTCCTGGGTTTTATTTCAAATCAATTTCAAATCCTAACACCAATTCAAAACCTTTGAATTTCTAAACAACTTGTTTTCTCAACACAAATTTGGAAACAAAACCCTTGGTAGTAATCCGCCACTTAGAAACTCGAAAATCACACCGACGATGTATCGATCCATCCTCGGAATTATTTTCCAGTCATCCAGGTGAGTTCAATACTATATTTATTTCAAATTGAAAAACCTTTTCAAAATCTCCCAGGAACTTAAAATTTCCTTATTTTAATTCCAATCTGATTTAAATTCAGATTTTTCTTCATTTTATTTCATATACTTTACTTATATGAATTCTGATTAGTCATTTATAATCATTTTACCTTTTTATAATCTTACTCGATTATAATAACAACCAACACAACCAATATACTATATCAAATATTTTCGGGTAAAATTATTCCATTTACCCTCTTTCAAAACGTACCATGACGGTTCATCGTATTCGAGTGTTTAGTAACCCCTATCGATACAGTGGATCAAACCGATCAACTAGAATTCACAAACAACTCAACCAATAAAACTCCACAATATAAAATCATTTTATATTAACTAACAAATACGTTCACTCGTATATATACACTCAAACTCAGTCTAGGATATTACTAATCCCATCTCTACTGAATCACGCCACAGAGCCAAGGTAATAACTAAACCAATGCTCTGATACCAACTGTAGTAACCCGGATTTTTGAGCGGCTTTGGTTATCGACGTAAGCTCGACGTCAATAACCAAAACATCGAAAAATCCCGGTAATTAATGAAAGAAATTAGAAGGTGAGAATAGATAAGATAGAACTTATAGAATAGAAGAAGAAGAACATCATCATCAGAGTAAACACGAATCTCACAGCGGAACGAATAAAATATAACATAACATATCTTTGAAATAACATCAGTATATGTATACAATAACACTTATCAGAGTACAACACTTACAACAACAGCGGAAATAATAATAGCTATAGAATCCTGAAGCCTCCTGCTCCAAGCTCTCCAAGTGTATCTGTAAAATCCCGACTACTTGACTGCCCGTACAAATTTAGGCACCCAAGAGTTTAGGGAAAACAACAAAATAAACTCCGGGTCAGTCATGGGACTGGTGTGAATAAACTCAAATCATTTAAACAGGTACATGATATCTCATAAGACCACGCCGTGAATACGGAACAGGTTTTTCCCTTATGAGAATCCAAATAACTTTTCAAAGCAATATCATTCTGATATTATAATAATGTCTAAGTACAAATAAATATCAATCTAGCAGAAACGCTTGCATCTCACGTTACTACATATATATTATACAATCAAAATCGCAAGCACGTATTGGATGATTGGATTTCCAACTATGACAAGGTATGGAACCACCTTCCGGTCAGTGTACTCTAGGAACGATACACTGGAGTTCAACAAGAACATCTTGCACCTCAGCCACACATGACCGACCACTCATTTCGCTTGAGTGTATCGAATGTACATCACCAACGGTTGGGATCAGCAACCGTTCCCGTATATATGGGACAGCATTGATAGATTTAAGAAACAAATGAATATTCACTAGATAGATGATTATACACCCTACTTCGGTGCGACCGACTTAGCCATGCTGCCTGCCCGATTTCTGTCATTTACCGGTTTGATGAGGCTAGAAGCTACGCTCTATCATTACATCAGATTCACTTCGAATGCTACATTGTCAAATCCATCGAAAATCACTAATTGACGTTTACAACAGTACATTACGTGTCAGCTAAAAGAAGTTTCCTTCTCCACTTCCACTCTTGGTACGGTTGAAGAAATCAATGTACGTGACCTTTCTGGAAATACTCTGTCAGACATCCATCTTCATTCACTTAGAATGTCACATCGTCATACCCGCCAAATCACAAATTGACTTATCCAAAAATAACACGGGTATACAGCTAAGAGAAACGAATTCCTCCGCCACCAAACGTGAATACGTTTGAACAGATCAACTTACGCGGTCCATTAGATATACTATGTCAGACCTTCGTCCATACAAGTTGTCCTGGGACTGGACAAACCGAAGGCACTATTCTGTAAACAGGATAGCCCTTGCATTTTACTCCGTCTTCAATTATCTTTGTCATATATGATTCGCGACGCTTATGCCAATACAGAGTGGTTCTATGGATAATAATCCAACCGGTCTCTCCATATAAACAACGTTGAAATGGTCAAAAACTTCGATAGTCTGTGAGTTAACTATCAAAGAAAAACAAGTGTGCAAACAACGATATTATTCCCAGATGGAAATTATATCGAAAAAACATCATTTAACATGAATCTCTTAGTTCATTTATTTACTTATCTCCTGTTTCCCTATATTCTAAATTCTTATTTTCTTTTATCAGAAAACATTTCTGATTCCCGTTTTGGAAAACATTTCCCAAAACTCCATTACGATCAAATCTTACCATTTCTTAGTTAGGAAGGAAGTCACTCAAGTTGGGGTATAATTACCTCTCAGACCTTAACTGAACAACGTTATAACTTTGAAATGGTCAAAGTTTATCTTTTAATCTTTAATAACTTCTTTACGCCTTTCTCGGATTAAATTTTACTAATCCACTCCTATATTTAAAACATTGGTTATAACGATAACGTTATAATCCCTACTTTCGAATTATCTAACTTTAATTATAACTTCTATTCTTATTAGTGAATAATTAACCTAACACTTATTTATTTATAAATAAATAAATCTCTATTTTAGACACTGGAAAGTATAAGTACTTTCCCGCATTCGATATAATCGAATTTGCCGATTAACTCTCTTCGAGAAATCTCTATCTGATTAACTCTTCTTCGAATAACCTATATTCGATTTACTTCTCTTCGAATAACTAATATTCGATAACTCTTCCTTTTCAAATATCTCATATTTAAAAATCTCTCTTCGATTCAACCATAATCGATAACTCCTTGCGATGAAACTAACATTGATAACTCCTTTCGATGAAACTAACATCGATAACTCCTTTCGATGAAACTAACATCGATAACTCCTTTCGATGAAACTAACATCGATAACTCCTTTCGATGAACTTAACTCGACTAACTTAACTTGACTCGACTAGCTCGACTTACTTGGTTCGACCAATTTGATTCGATTAACTAGGCTCGACTAACTTGACTAACTCTGTCTCAAATAACTATATTTGATTAACTCTAGTTCGTTTTAACTCTAATCGATTAACTCTTACTAATTACTCCAACTGGTTAACTCTAACTGATTAACTCTAACTGGTTAACTCTATTTGACTAACTCGACTTGACTAACCCTTTTCGAATAACATATTCGATTAACTAACTTTCGAACACCATATTCGATTAACTAACTTTCGAACACCATATTCGATTAACTAACTTCGAATACCATATTCGATTTCTAACTTCGAATACCATATTCGTTTTCTCCTTTTCGAATGTCTATATTCGATTAACTAACTTCGAATGTCTATATTCGATTTACTAACTTCGAATGTCTATATTCGATTAACTAACTTCGAATGTCTATATTCGATTAACTAACTTTGAATGTCTATATTCGATTAACTAACTTCGAATGTCTATATTCGATTTACTTTACTTACTTTATAAAGACTTCCTTTTTAACAACGTTTTATTCATTTGAAAAGATTTACTTTAAAATAACGGTTCTACACTTTAAAAATGATTTCCCTTTTTTAACGTTTCCTTTTCAATCCTATTTGTAAATGGTTTACAAATATTTCTTTTTCAAATTTATTCCTGAAATATTCTAACTCCTTAAATTTCCGGGAAAATTCGCCATAACCTCCTTTGTATCGGGAGCATCGGGAAAATCCCCAAACTCGCCACACAGGCCTTTCCATTCAAAAAGAAATGTTTTGAATTTATTTCCTTTTTAAAATATCTCCTATTTATAAATATCCCAATTTATAAATATTCCTCATTTATAAATATTTAAATTTATAAATATCTCTTATTTATAAATATTCCAATTTATAAATATTTTGTTTTCAATATCACTTTGAAAATCCTCTTATCAACATTTCGTATGTTATGGTATTCAATCATATCAAATCACGATGTTCAATATCGTCCAAACACATATAATCGCCAACAGATTATATATCACAATATATATCACAATATATAAATCACAGTAAAATAACTGTTGAGGAATCCAGTTGGATTCCTCCAACCTGTTTTCCTGCATCACAGATGTTAGACAATAAAGATAACATCACTTTCAGTTCCATCTGATATATTCTGTTAAACAGAATCAATATAGAAATTCCACTGACTAGCAATTCAATCAAACAGTCAACACACAGTCAATCAGTCAATATCTAACAGTTCTAAAAATACAACATGAAGATATAATCTATTCAGAGTTAGTGAGATTTACTCACATTTGCGCGTTAGCCGTTAAATAACGGTTTGCGTTATTCGATTCAGTCGGACAATTTATTTCACCATAAATTATAACGAGTCCCGATTCAATCCCGGTCAGTCTCATTGTGGAGTGCTCGTCCATACGATCCTGTCGGATCTTGTTTCGCTCGATTCTGATATAGTATGATAAAGATATTGAATTTACACTTTTATACATTATTTAAATAAATTAAAACCTTTTAGAATTAATTTTCATGGGCCTCACCCCTTTTCTTCTACGTCGGCCAATTAACCCTTCAGCCCAACACCGTATTCACTGTAATCATCTTCCCCAAAACCTGCTACCTGTCGCTCCTCCTTTAAAATGTCATAGCCGATCCTCCTTCATCAACTCCTCCTCCTTCTTCTATTCTTAAATCGAACTAAAATCACAAAATAACTCCTCTTCCAAAATGCAACAACCCCATGCCCTCCCCCTGGTACTCGATGTCAGCTCCACCCCTCCGTTCTCGGTCAACCCCGTGAGCTACAGTGAACCGCGCCTCCCAATTCACTACCGCATCCCACCAAAAACTACCAACATCCTCCATTCGATCCCACAAACAACATACATCCTTCGATTCACCACTCGATAATGACATTCACCCAAAAATCCAAACCCTAACTTCATTTGGAAAAAAATCGGGTTGTTGTACTTACACTCGCACCCTCCACGACGCATACCAGAACGAAGAGCAAGTAATAAGAATCACAAATATATGTATAACATGATTTAAGGAATTTCCTCTCCATTGATTTTTATTTTTGTTTCCTCGTTTTTGGCCGTTTTAGAAGAAGTAGTGGCGGCCAGTTCGTTCTTGACCTAGCAGATGGAAAAATGAGAGAGTTGAGGGATTAGGGAATATATATAATGTAGGGTTTAAATATTTTATATTACTCTTTAAGGTATCGCTCTTGATATCCGTCATTTACAAATCCGTGTTATCACCTATGATATCCAAAAATCACGAAACTGGACATATAGCTACAGCTCGACATTACGGTCCCAACGAAACTGGTTTCGTCGAATTCCGACTTCGTTTGCAAAACCGGCTATTTTTAAAGCTCTGGATGACCCATTTAAATATATAAATATATTTAAATATAATTAAATTAAATATAAATAAATTTATATTCTCGTATATCTTCACATATGATATCATACAGCTTCAGAATATCATATCAGAATTTACAGCTTGATATTTCAGATTTCAGATTTATCGATATTCAGTTTATATCGAAAATCCATTTATAACGTAATTAAAGCGTCGCAAATTATAAAGGAATTCCACAGCGACTTTTCTGAAATTTGATTTGGACGTAAATCAAAATCTACATGACGAAATCCAGATTTTTCTCTTCCACTAGAAAGATATACCCCACCAGCTCCACACGTTTCTTGTTTCACAGAAATCCGGCTTAAAACGAATCCTGTACATTCAGTTGAAGTTCAAATCGCCAAATAGCGAACTGCAGCGCCATTTCGAGCTCGTTTAAAATTATATTATAAATTATACGTTCAACTGTCGTCGATTCAATATATTCATTATTCAAATTCAATTCCAAACTGAATTTTACCTTATATATAACCCAATTCACACTGTATTGTGAATTCAGCTATTTTTGACTATTTCGACATTATAATATATTATTATATTATAATTATTAATTAAATATTCAATATTATTTAATTTACTTTCTCGATATCGATAAATCGATATTTAATAATGAAATAAATTAATTATTCAATAGCTAAAAATGCGGGTCACTACAATCTTCCCCCCTTAATAAAATTTCGTCCTCGAAATTGCTAAGCTAGGGGATGACCCTATCTTCTGGGTAAAAATTTATCTGTTTACCTCTTGTCTCCGGTTTCAACTGAACCAATTAATATCGACTAAAATATTAATTTATTCCGATTAACTAAATTTTCAAAAATTCTGAAAATTTTCTAACGCCTTTAATTTTCGAAAAATTTCGCCAGCGTCTCCTTTGTACAGCCCTATCGGTAAAACCACCACTCGCCTCTCTAGGCCTTCTCCAACCCAAATGAAAATCAAACAGCCAAGCGGCTTGCCAATTCGGCTCATAAATCTCATGCTTATATCAAATATAAACTTGTACCTTTTTGTCGGGCATATCAACCTTATCACTTTCACCTGTTATCAATCCAACATACACCCAAGGTCATCTCAATCCAACCTTCAACTCAAACACTTGGTTATATCCAAGTCAAATTCTATTCAAACTCCAATATCAGATTTCAAACTCTTAACCCATCAACTTAATTCCAATCCAGATTATTCTCTAACCAAATCCCGATTTATTTAACTTGGTTCAAGTTAAATTTTAATTTACTTATTTGTTTTTTTTTATTACCATCTTGATTCCTTCAACTTAACAAGTTAAATTTTAAATTCCAAGATTTTAAATTCCTGGGTTTTATTTCAAATCAATTTCAAATCCTAACACCAATTCAAAACCTTTGAATTTCTAAACAACTTGTTTTCTCAACACAAATTTGGAAACAAAACCCTTGGTAGTAATCCGCCACTTAGAAACTCGAAAATCACACCGACGATGTATCGATCCATCCTCGGAATTATTTTCCAGTCATCCAGGTGAGTTCAATACTATATTTATTTCAAATTGAAAAACCTTTTCAAAATCTCCCAGGAACTTAAAATTTCCTTATTTTAATTCCAATCTGATTTAAATTCAGATTTTTCTTCATTTTATTTCATGTACTTTACTTATATGAATTCTGATTAGTCATTTATAATCATTTTACCTTTTTATAATCTTACTCGATTATAATAACAACCAACACAACCAATAGACTATATCAAATATATTCTGGTAAAATTATTCCATTTACCCTCTTTCAAAATATACCATGACGGTTCATCGTATTCGAGTGTTTAGTAACCCCTATCGATACAGTGGATCAAACCGATCAACCAGAATTCACAAACAACTCAACCAATAAAACTCCACAATATAAAATCATTTTATATTAACTAACAAATACGTTCACTCGTATATATACACTCAAACTCAGTCTAGGATATTACTAATCCCATCTCTACTGAATCACGCCACAGAGCCAAGGTAATAACTAAACCAATGCTCTGATACCAACTGTAGTAACCCGGATTTTTGAGCGGCTTTGGTTATCGACGTAAGCTCGACGTCAATAACCAAAACATCGAAAAATCCCGGTAATTAATGAAAGAAATTAGAAGGTGAGAATAGATAAGATAGAACTTATAGAATAGAAGAAGAAGAACATCATCATCAGAGTAAACACGAATCTCACAGCGGAACGAATAAAATATAACATAACATATCTTTGAAATAACATCAGTATATGTATACAATAACACTTATCAGAGTACAACACTTACAACAACAGCGGAAATAATAATAGCTATAGAATCCTGAAGCCTCCTGCTCCAAGCTCTCCAAGTGTATCTGTAAAATCCCGACTACTTGACTGCCCGTACAAATTTAGGCACCCAAGAGTTTAGGGAAAACAACAAAATAAACTCCGGGTCAGTCATGGGACTGGTGTGAATAAACTCAAATCATTTAAACAGGTACATGATATCTCATAAGACCACGCCGTGAATACGGAACGAGTTTTTCCCTTATGAGAATCCAAATAACTTTTCAAAGCAATATCATTCTGATATTATAATAATGTCTAAGTACAAATAAATATCAATCTAGCAGAAACGCTTGCATCTCACGTTACTACATATATAGTATACAATCAAAATCGCAAGCACGTATTGGATGATTGGATTTCCAACTATGACAAGGTATGGAACCACCTTCCGGTCAGTGTACTCTAGGAACGATACACTGGAGTTCAACAAGAACATCTTGCAACTCAGCCACACATGACCGACCACTCATTTCGCTTGAGTGTATCGAATGTACATCACCAACGGTTGGGATCAGCAACCGTTCCCGTATATATGGGATAGCATTGATAGATTTAAGAAACAAATGAATATTCACTAGATAGGTGATTATACACCCTACTTCGGTGCGACCGACTTAGCCATGCTGCCTGCCCGATTTCTGTCATTTACCGGTTTGATGAGGCTAGAAGCTACGCTCTATCATTACATCAGATTCACTTCGAATGCTACATTGTCAAATCCATCAAAAATCACTAATTGACGTTTACAACAGTACATTACGTGTCAGCTAAAAGAAGTTTCCTTCTCCACTTCCACTCTTGGTACGGTTGAAGAAATCAATGTACGTGACCTTTCTGGAAATACTCTGTCAGACATCCATCTTCATTCACTTAGAATGTCACATCGTCATACCCGCCAAATCACAAATTGACTTATCCAAAAATAACACGGGTATACAGCTAAGAGAAACGAATTCCTCCGCCACCAAATGTGAATACGTTTGAACAGATCAACTTACGCGATCCATTAGATATACTCTGTCAGACCTTCGTCCATACAAGTTGTCCTGGGACTGGACAAACCGAAGGCACTATTCTGTAAACAGGATAGCCCTTGCATTTTACTCCGTCTTCAATTATCTTTGGCATATATGATTCGCGACGCTTATGCCAATACAGAGTGGTTCTATGGATAATAATCCAACCGGTTTCTCCATATTAACAACGTTAAAATGGTCAAAAACTTCGATAGTCTGTGAGTTAACTATCAAAGAAAAACAAGTGTGCAAACAACGATATTATTCCCAGATGGAAATTATATCGAACAAACATCATTTAACATGAATCTCTTAGTTCATTTATTTACTTATCTCCTGTTTCCCTATATTCTAAATTCTTATTTTCTTTTATCAGAAAACATTTCTGATTCCCATTTTGGAAAACATTTCCCAAAACTCCATTACGATCAAATCTTACCATTTCTTAGTTAAGAAGGAAGTCACTCAAGTTGGGGTATAATTACCTCTCAGACCTTAACTGAACAACGTTATAACTTCGAAATGGTCAAAGTTTATCTTTTAATCTTTAATAACTTCTTTACGCCTTTCTCGGATTAAATTTTACTAATCCACTCCTATATTTAAAACATTGGTTATAACGATAACGTTATAATCCCTACTTTCGAATTATCTAACTTTAATTATAACTTCTATTCTTATTAGTGAATAATTAACCTAACACTTATTTATTTATAAATAAATAAATCTCTATTTTAGACACTGGAAAGTATAAGTACTTTCCCGCATTCGATATAATCGAATTTGCCGATTAACTCTCTTCGAGAAATCTCTATCTGATTAACTCTTCTTCGAATAACCTATATTCGATTTACTTCTCTTTGAATAACTAATATTCGATAACTCTTCCTTTTCAAATATCTCATATTTAAAAATCTCTCTTCGATTCAACCATAATCGATAACTCCTTGCGATGAAACTAACATTGATAACTCCTTTCGATGAAACTAACATCGATAACTCCTTTCGATGAAACTAACATCGATAACTCCTTTCGATGAAACTAACATCGATAACTCCTTTCGATGAACTTAACTTGACTAACTTAACGTGACTCGACTAGCTCGACTTACTTGGTTCGACCAATTTGATTCGATTTACTAGGCTCGACTAACTTGACTAACTCTGTCTCAAATAACTATATTTGATTAACTCTAGTTCGTTTTAACTCTAATCGATTAACTCTTACTAATTACTCCAACTGGTTAACTCTAACTGATTAACTCTAACTGGTTAACTCTATTTGACTAACTCGACTTGACTAACCCTTTTCGAATAACATATTCGATTAACTAACTTTCGAATACCATATTCGATTAACTAACTTCGAATACCATATTCGATTTCTAACTTCGAATACCATATTCGTTTTCTCCTTTTCGAATGTCTATATTCGATTAACTAACTTCGAATGTCTATATTCGATTTACAAACTTCGAATGTCTATATTCGATTAACTAACTTCGAATGTCTATATTCGATTAACTAACTTCGAATGTCTATATTCGATTAACTAACTTCGAATGTCTTATTCGATTTACTTTACTTACTTTATAAAGACTTCCTTTTTAACAACGTTTTATTCATTTGAAAAGATTTACTTTAAAATAACGGTTCTACACTTTAAAAATGATTTCCCTTTTTTAACGTTTTCTTTTCAATCCTATTTGTAAATGGTTTACAAATATTTCTTTTTCAAATTTATTCCTGAAATATTCTAACTCCTTAAATTTCTGGGAAAATTCGCCATAACCTCCTTTGTATCGGGAGCATCGGGAAAATCCCCAAACTCGCCACACAGGCCTTTCCATTCAAAAAGAAATGTTTTGAATTTATTTCCTTTTTAAAATATCTCCTATTTATAAATATCCCAATTTATAAATATTCCTTATTTATAAATATTTAAATTTATAAATATCTCTTATTTATAAATATTCCAATTTATAAATATTTTGTTTTCAATATCACTTTGAAAATCCCCTTATCAACATTTCGTATGTTATGGTATTCAATCATATCAAATCACGATGTTCAATATCGTCCAAACACATATAATCGCCAACAGATTATATATCACAATATATATCACAATATATAAATCACAGTAAAATAACTGTTGAGGAATCCAGTTGGATTCCTCCAACCTATTTCCCTGCATCACAGATGTTAGACAATAAAGATAACATCACTTTCAGTTCCATCTGATATATTCTGTTAAACAGAATCAATATAGAAATTCCACTGACTAGCAGTTCAATCAAACAGTCAACACACAGTCAATCAGTCAATATCTAACAGTTCTAAAAATACAACATGAAGATATAAACTGTTCAGAGTTAGTGAGATTTACTCACATTTGCGCGTTAGCCGTTAAATAACGGTTTGCGTTATTCGATTCAGTCGGACAATTTATTTCACCATAAATTATAATGAGTCCCGATTCAATCCCGGTCAGTCTCATTGTGGAGTGCTCGTCCATACGATCCTGTCGGATCTTGTTTCGCTCGATTCTGATATAGTATGATAAAGATATTGAATTTACACTTTTATACATTATTTAAATAAATTAAAACCTTTTAGAATTAATTTTCATGGGCCTCACCCCTTTTCTTCTACGTCGGCCCATTAACCCTCCAGCCCAACACCGTATTCACTGTAATCATCTTCCCCAAAACCTGCTACCTATCGCTCCTCCTTCAAAATGTCATAGCCGATCCTCCTTCATCAACTCCTCCTCCTTCTTCTATTCTTAAATCGAACTAAAATCACAAAATAACTCCTCTTCCAAAATGCAACAACCCCATGCCCTCCCCCTGGTACTCGATGTCAGCTCCACCCCTCCGTTCTCGGTCAACCCCGTGAGCTACAGTGAACCGCGCCTCCCAATTCACTACCGCATCCCACCAAAAACTACCAACATCCTCCATTCGATCCCACAAACAACATACATCCTTCGATTCACCACTCGATAACGACATTCACCCAAAAATCCAAACCCTAACTTCATTTGGAAAAAAATCGGGTTGCTGTACTTACACTCGCACCCTCCACGACGCATACCAGAACGAAGAGCAAGTAATAAGAATCACAAATATATGTGTAACATGATTTAAGGAATTTCCTCTCCATTGATTTTGATTTTTGTTTCCTCGTTTTTGGCTGTTTTAGAAGAAGTAGTGGCGGCCAGTTCGTTCTTGACCTAGCAGATGGAAAAATGAGAGAGTTGAGGGATTAGGGAATATATATAGTGTAGGGTTTAAATATTTTATATTACTTTTTAAGGTATCGCTCTTGATATCCGTCATTTACAAATCCGTGTTATCACCTATGATATCCAAAAATCACGAAACTGGACATATAGCTACAACTCGACATTACGGTCCCAACGAAACTGGTTTCGTCGAATTCCGACTTCGTTTGCAAAACCGGCTATTTTTAAAGCTCTGGATGACCCATTTAAATATATAAATATATTTAAATATAATTAAATTAAACATAAATAAATTTATATTCTCGTATATCTTCACATATGATATCATATAGCTTCAGAATATCATATCAGAATTTACAGCTTGATATTTCAGATTTCAGATTTATCGATATTCAGTTTATATAGAAAATCCATTTATAACGTAATTAAAGCGTCGCAAATTATAAAGGAATTCCACAGCGACTTTTCTGAAATTTGATTTGGACGTAAATCAAAATCTACACGACGAAATCCAGATTTTTCTCTTCCACTAGAAAGATATACCCCACCAGCTCCACACGTTTCTTGTTTCATAGAAATCCGGCTTAAAACGAATCCTGTACATTCAGTTGAAGTTCAAATCGCCAAATAGCGAACTGCAGCGCCATTTCGAGCTCGTTTAAAATTATATTATAAATTATACGTTCAACTGTCGTCGATTCAATATATTCGTTATTCAAATTCAACTCCAAACTGAATTTTACCTTATATATAACCCAATTCACACTGTATTGTGAATTCAGCTATTTTTGACTATTTCGACATTATAATATATTTTATTATATTATAATTATTAATTAAATATTCAATATTATTTAATTTACGTTCTCGATATCGATAAATCGATATTTAATAATTAAATAAATTAATTATTCAACAGCTAAAAATGCGGGTCACTACAAGGCGGGTAACTGCAGTCAGGCGCCCATGATGGTGAAGGCTCCACTACTGAAAGAGAGCGACAGGAAGGCGAAAACCCACTCAACTGGAAAGGGTCACATCAGTGCAGCAGGAAGAAACTAGAAGCTTCATCCACTGTATGGAGAATCTAAAGAAGCAGTCTGATAGTAAGCTCCCAACCAAAGCATAAATCCCAGTACATAACTCATGATTCCCGAACAGCGACAACCTATAACCCCAGAACCTACAGTACTAGCAAACGATATAAGTCACTAAAAGGGAGGTGGGGGGAAGTTGTGGTAAGGCTAACGGGACGGATCCTGATAACCTAAGATAACAACATTTCAACCAATACCCACTCTGGAGGTTGTTATAGCCGATGAGACATCAAAGGTTATGGCTAGCCTCCGCGAACTGGATCTGAACGAACCTCTAAACAGTCTACCAAAGAAGGCAAGGAACACATCATTCCTAACCTTCCGGATGATATGTGAGGGTTCCATAGGCACCTGATCATACATCGCCCTATTCCTCGCGCACCAAATATGCTAATAGATAAGACAAGGGACAAGACAGCAAAGGATAGAACGCAGGGATTTTCTTGAGATACTGGTCCACCAGATTCTCAGTCTATCAGCAGGAGAAGACACATTGCCTCGGGTACCAGCTAGGTTCCTGAAGTAATTCCAAACGTAGTTGGCAGCGAAGCCCAAAAAAAACAGGTGAGAAATGGATTCCATGTCCCCAGATCCACAACACCTGCAACGAGAAGCTAAAGGAATGCCAATCCTCTGGAGGTTCTCATCTAACAGTAGCCCCTCGTGGAGTGTCTGCTACATAAATAGAGAAACCTTTGGAGGAGTACTGGATTCTCAGATGAAAGAGAAAGAAGGAAGGGGAGGCAACGACGTCCTAGCCGAATTCTAAGCTGCATGAATCGAGAAGGGACTACCAATCCACAACCATGCGAATCCGAAAAGGCCTTCACGGATTGCATCTGTTTCCACGTCTTACTAGCATAGGATGGAACCCCGATATAGCTATTCGTCTGTAGCCTTCGGTACTTTGCATGAAGAAACAATGCCCATAAGGAATCGTTCGCTTCAAACCTAGCCCACAGTTTACAAGAAAAATCTATATAGGTATCCTTCGGATTTTTGAGACCTAACCCCCCTCGCTTCTGGGGCAGCAGATAATGTCCCAGGAGATCCAATGGTGATGATTAGCGTCGTCCTTTTTCCCTCAGAAAAAAGATAAGGCCAACAAATGGTAAGATCTGAAGAAAGCAGAGGTAGGAGTCATGGGGGCAAAGACGTGCGATCCTATATAATCAAGCACCGAGTTTATGAGAACCAGTCTTCCTGCCTGAGAGAGAAGGGTTGCACTCCACCTAATGATCTTCCCCCTGGATTTATCGGCAAGGGGGTGGAAAATGGCGTTGAGATTACGGCCTTTGTAAAGAACGATACCCAGATACGGTAGAGGGAGGCAAGCCACCTTGTAACCAGTGAAGGTTTCAATCCAAGAAGACCTGACCGTGGACAAATCTCTCGACGGGAAGAAGCAACTTTTAGCAATATTAACGAGCTAACCAAAAGTCCTCTCGTACAGCTTGACGAAGCTGACAAGACTGCGAATAGAATGACGGTTACCATTCGTGAAAATGATAATGTCGTCAGTAAAGGATAGAGAAGAAACGACCGGGCAACCGGGGGAATGCTAAAACGGTGAATCTGATTAGTTATCATCAGTGAATGCAATCCAGGTACGAAGACCTCAGCGGCGATAATGAAGAGCGTTGGTGAGAGAGGATCTCCCTAACGGAGTCCCCTTCTAGCCTTGAAAAACCCGTTGGCCACTCCATTGATAAGAATAGAGAACCAACAGTTGGAAATAAGCCTCCAGATAACATCGACAAGGGCCTCGGGGAACCCAAAGGCTCGAAGAACCTTGATGATGAAAAACCAGGACATGCAGTCATAAGCTTTCTCCATGTCCATCTTAACGACCACATTAGAACCTCTGACTTTCCTATCAATTTGAGACACCAGCTCTTAGGCTAAACAAACATTATCCGTAATCAAATGTCCTTTAACGAACCCCGCCTGAGAGGTTGATATAAGACGCTGAAGAAAAGGAGCCGTCCTAGTGGCCACGATCTTAGAGATAACCTTGTTAGAGAAGTTACACAAACTAATAGGTCGAAAATCCTCACACGTACTGGGATTTTCGCACTTTGAAATAAGGACTAAGTTAGTGGAGGTCCAGCCTAGAGGCAGATCCCCACCAGAGAAGAAGAACCGAATTGCGTGGTAGAAATCCGACTGGATAATCGGCCAAACACTACGGTAGAAAACCCCGTTGAACCCATCAGGGCCACTAGCACTATCCTTTCTTAATGAAAAGATACAGGCTTGTATCTCTTCCGTGGTGGGGGGCAACTAGGTCGATACCCTCCATAGGTAAGATCAACCTCAAAATGAGAGAAGGATCAGACACGGAAACCGAGTGAGAGCCAAGAAAGGATTGGAAGTTGGAGAGAAGAGTTTCTTTGATTTCCTCTGGAGTCGAAGCCAACTAAAGATCAGGATGTTGAATCTGAAGAATCGTTAGAAGTCTATTCTTCTTACGAATGGGAGAGTGGAAGAACTTGGAGTTCAAATCGCCATCGACAACCCAGTTGATCCTCGTCTTCTGACGAAGATAGTCTACGAAGCTCCGAAGAGAAGGATCCTTATCGAAAGAAGCCTCTGCAAGAACAAGAGACTCTTCGGTCGCTCTGACACAGTCAAAAATGTTCTTGAACACAAGAACGTTCCAAGACTTGAGGCGAGTCTTAAGGCGCTTAAGCTTGCGGGAGAAGGCGAACCTTCAATCAGAGAGTTCCAGGAGTCTTCCACAACCTGGTGGAACGATTGACGGGACCTCCACATACTATGGAACCTAAAAGACATAGGACCAGAAAACGAACGGGGAGAACAACCAAGAAGCATAGGTGCATGGTCTAAGAAGGTCCGGTGCAGATGAGAAACAGAGAACTCGAGAAGAAGGCTAAACCAGCTCTCCGAGCCGAAAACTCTATGAAGCCTACACAAAATCTGATTCATCCCTTCTTGGTTGTTACACCAAGTGAAGGCCGAATCGATGAAAAGACTTCCGTCAGGCCTGACTCAACGATGAAGGCGTTGAAATCAGCCATAGAAGCATGGCTAACCACATTACCTCCCATTTTTTCTGCCTGACTGGAAACTACATTGAAGTTGCCTCCTAAAACAGAAACATGAAATTCAAGAGCAGATAGGCCAAGAACGTCAGACCAAATGGTCAAACATTCCAACCTGTCGCACTTAGCATAAACCACAGAGAATCAGAAGGACGAGGAGAGGGAAGGAAGCGTGCAGGCTACCGACAGTAACTGGTCGGAGTCGAAGATAGGGTAAGCAACAATATCTTTGGACCAAAGGATCCAGATCTTGCCCGATACATTGGCTAAGGCATCGCCAATACCGAGAGACAGAGCGAACTTGGTATTCCTTCTGGTCCTAACATAGGCTCCAGAAGCGCAACCAACAGGACAGAGTGTTTCCGAACAATGCGCTTGAGCCTAGCCATAGACTCATCGTTACCCACACCATGGATGTTCCAGAAAAGGATGTTCTCCATTTAGCCGAAGAGACAAGAGGAAACCCGAAGGATGAGGCAAGGGAAAGAAAGAAACGAACTTGAAACCAGAGCCTAACCCAAACAGATCAAGCAAGATACAACGTGTGCCGAGTAGATCTAATGACCTGCTCGGACGCCGCTATAGAGCGTGTGCGAATGGTGCGAGGAATACGGGGCCCATCCCTAGTTCTTCTACGCGAAGAACGGTAAGGGACCACACACAGACGAAAAGAAGTCTCATTAGATTCGAGGGTTCCAATAGGAACCTCGAAATCCAAACCGGGAGAAGAAGAGAGAGGCCAAAAGCGACCAGATCTCAAAGGGCAAGAGTTCATAGTAAGACGAGATAGTCGATCATTAATGATCGTTTCTCGTCCGTACTAAGCATGAGGGGAGACGAAGAAGCGGAGCGCATAACACTATCTAGAGGTGTACATAGAGTGATGACCGGGAATGACAAAAAAGGCATAGAAGTAGGATACGACACTAGGCGCATCACCAATCGCTGTGTGAACTCTACCAAATCCGAACTGTCATCAGGTTGACAACCCCGAAAAGATGGTAATGTTCCCGCTACCGTTCCTGATCTAGCAACATAGGGCGAAGGGTTACACGGTCGGCATTCTATCTAGCAACACATACATTGGTCCAAAACTAGGCCCAACATGCGGCAACTTCGGTTTTGATGTCTTTAGACAGTGAATCTATCAGATTGGCTAGAGGTGGTCCTCTGGAATCCAGTTAACAATCAAACAATAAACAACTAAGTATAGAAATTGTCTGTTGGGGTACAACAAATAGATAACTTGGGACTGATAAATAGTTTCCTTATGAAAATATGACCGTTAGAGTCGTAAAGGGAAATAAAAATTAAATGAAAGGAAATGGGTGTCAAAAAGGGGATTAATGGATATTAATTGTCATTTAAATACTATGCCCAAATTAGGGAAGAAGTCAAATAAATATCCTAGAAAAAAAGGAATATAACTTTCCTTATTTATGTCACTAAAACTTATAATTAAAAATATAGTTGGACTTAGTAGGTTAATAATGTAAGATATTATTAACCATGTGAACCCCTTATGCAAATAAATGGTGTACATATACTATTTCTGTACAAAGGAATTAAACGAGATGACTTAATAATGTAGCCTACTTTATCCCAAAAAGGGAACAGTGTTAAAGCCAAATGGGGGACGAACTAATAACCTTCGCGTATAATCAGCTTCCGGGGTCCTAAAAGGCTAAGTGACTAAGGTTGAAGAGTTCACCTGGGAATAGGTTTTTTAGTATAGGGGTCTTAAATGGCAGGTGTGTGTTGGCCTACCTAGACCTGGAAATTAAAAGGGCTAGATATGGCCATCTATCCTACGGGAAGTAGTAAGCGACCAAGGAAGTTATCTAATAAGGTCAGCTAGAAGGTATAACGAACGATAAAATACCTCCTCTCACCTTATGTAAGGCAAGGGTATATGTGTGAATGACGGAAGCCTTAACTAGTAGTGCACATAGCTAGTGCCCTCTAGTTTTATGTTAACGTTGGATATATTGTCGAGGGTTAATAAGTTAATGAGGATATAGATAGAAACCCCGTAATTAGGGACCCACTCTTGAAAGAATTAACCAGTAAAGCTCTGGTATAAAGGCTTCACAAAAATGTATGTAAATGTTCTATCTCGGTAATATTGATTTGGGAGTGCTATTTTGGGAAGAGTAGTAGAGTCATGTGTAAACTTTAACATGGTTGGCTTAGAATCACTAACCTGGTCAGTCATACAGCTTGGGTTGAACCAAACGGAATATATTTGTGTTATAGTCTGTGTTGTACATTTCTTAGTCACCATAACTTGTTGTTCTGACCCCCACCTCATTACAACCTCCAGGTTTCATAGAGAAGGTCGGGTTCTCACAGATGATCAGGTTTGACTTTCGGTTCTCGTTCTCTCTCATGCTCGGTATTGGCAAACTGACTTACTTTGAAAAAGGTAGTTACTTGAGTTAATACTATTTTGTTTCCGCTATGAGTTATTTTATCGTACTTTGATTATGCTCATGCTCAGGTACCAGATATGCGCTCTATGCTTGGATGTGTTCAAGTTTTGATTTTTGTCAAAATTTGGGTGTAGAAAAGTGTGGGGTGCTACAGAAAAATTATGATGGTTTAATTTCTAAATGTAACGCAAGATTAGCTGCAAAAGGATATTCATAATAGTATGGTTTCGATTTTTTAGAAACATTCACCTATTGTGAAACTATCATCTATTAGAATAATATTAACTATTTCCTTGAGTAGAAATTGGAGCATCAGACAGTTAGATGTTAATAATGCCTTTCTTAATGGTGAACTGCAAGAAGAGGTGTTTATGGAGCAGCCTGAAGGGTTCGTTCAAAACAGTGATAAAAGATTGGTGTGCAAACTTAACAAAGCAATATTAGATTGAAGAAGGCACCAAGGGTTTGGTTTGACAAGTTGAAATCAACACTTGTCAATTACGGATATAGGTCTACAAAATCTGATAATTCTATTTTTATTAAATTTTCTGATACTGATACAACTTATATTCTAGTTTATCTAGATGATTTCATTATTACAAGAAGCAGTAAAACAGAGATTGAACATATTACTAAAGTTCTAAATGTTGAATTATCAATCAAAGATCTGGGTGATCTAAGTTATTTCCTGGGAATTGAAGTTAGAAGAACATCAAAATCAAAAATTCATCTTAATCAAAAAAAAATTCAGAAATTTTATTAAGAGCAAAAATAGACAAGGCAAATTTTCCAACACCAATGATCACAAACTATTAACTTTAAAAGCATAAAGGTGAAGTTAAACAAGATGCAAAGTTATACAAGAGTATCATTGGAGCTTTACAGTATGCTACTATAACAAGGCCAGATATATCTTACAGTGTTAATAAAGCCAGTCAATACATGCAAAATCCTTTAGATACTCATTGGAAAGCACTTAAAATGACACTCAAATATCTCAAGTGCACCATAGATCATGGTCTCATTTTAAAGTCACGCAACTCACTGAATATAAATGCATATGCAGATGTAAACCGGGCCACTGATATAAACAACATAAAATCAACATCTAAATATTGCATTTTTCTAGGGAAAAATCCTGTGTCATGGAGTGCTAGAAAACAAAACTGTATCAAGATCCAGCACTAACGCTGAATTCATATGTGTTGCAAGTGCTATTGCAGAAATTATATGGGTTGAGTCACTCTTAATTGAACCAAAATCAAATCTTAAAAAAGGCAGTAATTTGGTGCGATAAAGTTAGTGCAATATCTCTAACATCAAACCATGTTCTTCACTCAAAGGCGGAGCATTTAGAGTTAGATCTCCACTTTACTAGAGAACAGGTTATCCAAAAGAAATTGAGAGTCGGGTACATACCATCGCAACATCAAAATGCTGATATACTTACTAAACCACTTTCCATACCAAGTTTCATCTGATTAAAGGAAGAGCTGAACGTAGATACTGTAAATCTAAGCAAAAGTTCAAGCAGGATTATCTATATTCCAGATTGAAGAAGCATCCAACACATGATGTTGAAGATCTTCTAGTTTCATACAAGGCTTCATCGATTTTGTGGTTTTATTTTGGATCACCTCTATCGGCGTCATTACTGATTTCAGCAAACCCTAACCTAATAGGGTTTGATGGAGGAGTAAAAGTATACTCGTCTAACCAGATCTGCTATCTTTATTCTCCCCGTTATTACAAGCTTGGGCTTACATTATTTACAAGCTATAGGGCCCAGCCCATTCTTTTATATTTGTTATGAATACATCCATGTACCGTGTAAACAAGTTATGTTACGTTTTCTTTTCTCTGCAAGAATACAAACACATTACTCTATCTACTGTTTTCTGCATCATCCTCGATCTGCTGTGATTTACAACTGAAAAACATTATTGCTATGTGCATAAACAAAAAATTAGAAAAAAATTATGTGTTCTAAAAACGTGCATGAACATATTTGTTCATGCGCGTTTTCATATGCATGCATCAGTCGGCCAATTGAAAACGGGCCTAGTTTCATAATAAATTATGAAACGGATCTATTTCTACAATAAGTTATTTTCAAAAACTCACTTCAAAAATTTGTCCTATTATTTCAAATATAACAATAATTATAGTGAACAACAACGATAATTGAGAGCCAAGAGTAAATTCAATATTGTACATTAAAAAAAGCACGCGGGTAAACAATATAAAAAAATCAATCAAATTAGAAGATTGTACAGCATAATCATATGAGAATTCTCATTACGTTGGGTTAAAGATAACAAATGGTATTTTGTTGAAGGAATAAAATCAGGTAGAATTAATTGTTAGGAAAAAATTCACATTGCACACTTAATTTAAAAAACGATAAGAAAAACCCGACATGAGTTGGATGATCCATTGTTCATGTCATTCCATGTTTAAAAAAGTGGTTATACAAGCTTATAAGTTGTGCAAGACTAACTGCATGAGTGTCAGTAATATAAATGCAAAACTTTTTTGAATATCCTAAAACAGATGCTACTATTTAGTGGAAAATGTAAGTGGAGTATCTCCAACATTGTCACCCAAAATGTTTGAATGAGCGAAAAAAATAATACCATTTTCAATATTTGAAAATAGACAATTTCATTTAATCTAATAAAAAAAGTTTTGCAAATAATATTTGATTGTGACATTCAATTGATTTGCGATCTCATCCACCACATAAAACATGCAAGAATACACTTGAAAACTAAGATTATATAGACACACACAAATGTGGCTTTGTATTTTGTTAATTAAAATTTTCAATTTTTGTAGCCAAGTACTAATTATAAAAAAAATTGGCCTAAATTCAGTCAAGCCAAATATAACTTCTCATGAAATTACAGAAAAAATATCACATATGCATGAAAGATTTAATAATGGAGTTCAAAGTAGTACATATGTATGTATTAGTATAAAAATACGACGAATTACAAATAACTGCAAATCATAATGTTAATGTAAAATAACGCCCAACAGAGCTTTTTTGTATGCAAATTAAGCTGGTTCAGGCAGCAAAACTATTCTGTTTACACTGATATATGATAAAGTTAACATTTCAAATTTATTCCGCTGGATGTGAAATGACGACTGACATCTAGCATTCTCTCTAATAGGAATATCCTATAGAAGCTTAAAGGAAAGTTTTATACAACAACAATCGGATTTGCAATGTTATATGGTGCGAATGTTGACCTACTACAAGGCAAGGTAGCACATCCAAAAGATAAACGTAGCAGAGATGTGTATGCTGCGATGGAGCTGTCGGCATACCAGAAGGAATAAAGTTAAAAATGATGATATTCGGGATAAACTTGGAGTTACATCTGTTGAAGAGAAGTTAGACCAACATTGTTATTTTTACGAACAAATAGAAATATATATAATAAAAGGAGAATCTAGTCATCCTCCAACGGCTCACAAAACAGATTATGCATAAATGGCTACATAACATGTGCATTCACAAAAGAAAAAACAGTCAGGAAACAACAGATACACCAAATAGTACAATCAAAACAAGAACAAATGAATATCAACACTAGCGGACTCACAGTTGTCACTAGACACTACTGATGTAGACGCTAAAGCTACCACTATTCCGAAGAAATAAGAATGTGAACCACGGCAATCCCTTGTTGAAGGCAAGAAGAGCGAAACCAAAAATCTGAAAACTGCCACAACCTGGCATGAAGATAGTCCAACTAATAGCTCCATCCCGTCTACCAAAACTCCAACTTCAGCAAGCTCAAAAAAGCCTCTATGCTAATTCACCTACCAGGTTTAGACCAATGGGATAAAAACCGGCACCTTGTTTAAACTTGGACCAACGATAGTAGCAAATAACATAAAATAAAAAACCGGGGATCGGTGAGTGGGGAAGGGGTTAGGTGACACAGGAAAGGTAAAAAGGAGAAAAAAAGAGGAGAACCACCTGTGTTCACAAAACCCCGGAGCGACTTCAGCCGATCCCTGCTCTAGGACAGGTGGAATTGCCGAAATGGACAATAAACCTGCTAGCCTCTTAGAGCGAGTACTAAGCACATCCCTAAAAGGCTTACCACGAAAAGCAAGGAATACTTCGTTCCTTGCCCTCCTAATAATGGTAGGAGGATCCATAGGAATTTCATCAAAAATTGTCATATTCCGCGTGCACCATATGTGCCAGCAGATAAGGCAAGGTATAAGGCGAAAAAGGATCGATTGAAGAGATTTACTTGAGATGCCAACCCACCAAAGTCTCAGTAAATCAGATGTGGAAGTGGCGTTACTTCTGTGCCCAACAAGATTCCCAAAGTAACTCCATATAGCAGTAGCAGAATAACAACAAAAAACCAAGTGAGTTGCGAATTCCAACTCACTTATTCCTCAGCACCTACAATAAGACACGATTTGGATGCCAATTCTCTGAAGGTTCTCGTCTAGTGGTAACCCGTTATGTAAGGTTCTCCACATAAACAAGGAAACCTTCAGAGGAATTTGGACATCCAAAATAAATAAATAATTATGAAGACGTGGGAATGGGATCCTGGTCGAGCCCCCACGCCGCTTGGACAGAGAAAGGTCCAACATCCCAACCGGCTCCACCCTCATGTGAATCCGAAAAGGCTTTAAAGGATTGCATGCGTTTCCACATCTCACTTTGCATAGCACGAGGAACCAGTAAAATGCATGCTAGAGAGCATGCGGCATTTGGCGTGGTGGAACGTTGCCCACAAGGAATCATTCTCCCCAAACCTTTCTCATAACTTACAAGCAAAGGTCGTGCAGACATCCTTCGGATTTTGAAGACCCAAACACCCCCCCCCCTTTGGGATGACAAATGACGTCCCAAGAAATCCAATGATGTCGATTATTGTTATCATTTTTACCCTAGAAAAAGGACGCAGCCAACGAACGAAAAAACAGAAGGAATCCGTCGGAGTCATAGCTGCAAAGACATGCGAGTCAAAAGAGTCCAATACCGACTTTATGAGCACCGGTCTTCCTGCCCGAGACAGGAGAGACACATTCCAGCTGATTATCTTGCCCTTTGCTTTATCTGTCAAGGGATCGAAAACGGCGTTGAGCTTCCTACCTATGTACAGTACAATACCTAGGTAAGGCAGTGGAAGGGAGGCGGCCTTTAAACTGGTTAAGCCTTGTATCTACGAAGACCTTACTATAGACAAATCTTTTGTCGAAACAAAATAGCTTTTATCAGTATTTACGAGTTGACTCGAGCACTTCTCATACTGCTGAATGAGGTTGAGAAGACAACGAACAGAGCAACAACTACCATTGTTGAAAATATAAATATCGTCTGCGAAAGATAAGGAAGAGATAATTGGACACCCACTAAGAATGCCAAATCTTTGGATTTGATTTTCTATCGTTAGGGAATGCAATCCACGAATGAATGCCTCCACAGCGATGGCAAACATGGAGGGTGAAAGGGGATCTCCCTAATGTAGCCCCCTTCCCGCCTTAAAGTACCTGTTAGTTGATCCGTTAATAAGAACGGAGAACCAACACTTGGAGATAAGTCTCCATACCAAATCGATGAAGGGTTCCATGAAACCGAAAGCCCTCAGAACCTTGATAACAAAAAACCAAGACATACGATCGTAAGACTTTGCCATGTCCATCTTAACGACCACATAAGAACCTCTGACATTTCGGTTGATCTGGCAAACAAGATCTTAGACTAAAAGGACATTGTCCATAATCAAGCAGCCTTTTACAAACCCAGCTTGAGAAGATGAGATAATACACTCAAGAAACGGAGCTAGCCGGGTGGCTAGAACCTTAAAGATGACCTTGTTAGAGAAGTTACACAAGCTAATAGGACGAAAATCCGCGCATGAACGAGGATTCTCACACTTGGGAATGAGCACCAAATTTGTGGAAGTCCATCCTTGAGGTAAGGTTCCACCGCTGCAGAAAAACCGAATAGCCAGACAAAAGTCTGCCCGTATTATCGGCCAAACACTACAGTAGAAGACCCCATTGAAACCGTTAGGCCCCACTCGCACTATCCTTACTTAGTGCAGCAAGCACGTATCTCTTCCGAAGAAGGAGGTACAACAAGGTCCATACTCTCCGAAGGAAGTACCAACCTGGGAATGAAGTCTTACATGGCGGGATCAGAAAAAAGCACATAAGGAGAGCCTAGGAAGGATTGGAAATGTGATAGAACAGCCTCTTTGACTTCCACCGGCGTGGAAGCCAACGAGAGATCAGGGCGAATCAAGAGAAGGCTATTCTTCTTTATAATAGATGAATGGAAAAACTTGGAGTTCATATCTCCTTCGACCACCCACTTGATCCTCGCCTTCTAGCGAAGATAGTCGGTTTTAATACAAAGCTCCGACGAGAAGGCAAGCTGAGCAAGCTCCCAACCCTCCTTATTAGCCGGTGAATGGTCCTCATCGAAGGACCCTTCAGTTAAGATCAATTGCTCTTCGGCTGCTCTAAAACGACCGAAGTTGTTCTTGAAAACATGCATGTTCCAAGTCTTAAGACAAGCCTTGAGACGATGTAGCTTACGAGAAAACACAACACCGGGAGAACCAGAAACGAAAGAATTTCAAGAATCTTCCACAACATGATGGAAAGAGTGGTCGGATCTTTACATACTCCGGAACCGAAAGGACGACGGACCAGAAAGGGTCAAGGGAGAGCAATAGAGAATCACAAGAGCATGATCCGAGAAGGTACGGTGAAGATGGGAGACAGAGTATGTGAAGGGAAGTTTGAACCAACCTTTCCATCCGATTACTTTGTCAAGTCTGGAGAGAATACGGTTCGGCCGCTCTTGATTATTACACCAAGTAAAGGTTGATCCAACGAAGGAAACTTTAGAGAGACCCGAACTGAGGATGAAGGCGTTGAAAATCTACTACCATGACCTGTTAACAGCATTGACTCCCCGTTTCTCAGCTTGAAAAGCGACCACATTAAAATCCCCTCCCAAAACTGAGACCCCAAAGCCAAGATCTGAGAGAGAAAGGATGTCGGACCAGAGGCTAAGCCTCTCAACCCGACTACACTTCGCATAGACCGCTGAAAAAAAAAGAATAGATGTAGTGATGGATGATGTTGAACAAGCAACCGAAAGAAGTTGGTTTGAGTCAAAAACCAAGAGAACGACCACACTTTTGGACCAGAGGATCCAGATCTTAGAAGACACATTGGCAAAGGCTCTACCAAACCCAATGGATAAGACGATACGGTTGACCACCTTCGGACTCAAAAATGGCTCCAATAGAGCCACTAGACAAACAAAGTGCTTCCAAACGATGCGCTTTAGCCTAGACATCGACGCATCGTTACCTATACTACGAACATTTCAGAAGAAAAAATTCACCATCCAAAAACGAAATAAACAGGAAACCAACAAGAAGAGGATCAACTCCAAAAGGAAAGAGCACCTAAACCAGCTCAGATAAGATATAGAGTGTGGCGAGTAGATCGAATGATCTGCTTGGACATCGCAATAGAACGTGTGTGAATGGTACGTAGAGTGTGAGGACCGGCTCTCGGTCTTTGACGCGAGGAACGAGTGGGCATGACAGAAGGACAATAAGACACATCACTAGTTTCTAGGGACCCGAAGGATACTCTGAAATCGACAATGTGAAAAGACACATGAGGCCTAGAGAGGTCCAACATCGAAGGACAAGAATTCTTAGTAAGTCGAGATAGACGATCATTAATGGTCACTATCCCGACCCTGCTAAGCATAAAAGAAGACACAGAAGAGGGAGACACAACAACGACCTGTGATGTACAAGTAGGAAAATTGATAACGGTAAAATGGACATAAATGTATTGTACGTTGAAAGATGCACCACTAGTTCCTGTGTGAACTTTACCAAAGCCGAGTTGTCATTAGGTTGACAATCCTGCGAAGAGGGTAAATTTCTTGTGTCCAAGCTCGGATAAGCGATATACTGTGAAGACGAAATCGGACGGCAACCTTCCTGATAACCCATAGAGCGGATTAAAACATGATCCACTATACGCTTGTAGCAGGAAGACCACACTTGCCGATAATCCGTCAAACTATGAAGCCACCGACAAAAACATCGAAAACCCACCAACCTTGACCATCTAATAAGAGTCTCCAACGACACGATATAGGCCTCGTTAAGACTCTCTCTACCGGCTAACCCAATGTGTACAAACACCATTGTGGTGATTCCCACAGTAACCCAAACAACAAGCCTAAAAACGGTGCACCAACTGCAAGCAAAAGCTCGCAAAAGTAACCAATAAGAGCCAAATAGCTCTAACTGATTAAGCCCGATCAGGACATGCTGTTCACAAGCACAACAGAGAACAGAAATTGACATAGGATCAACACACACAAAAGCAACAAGCCAACCCCAAACAGACGCACAACCAAGAGAAATAGAGCCCACAAACGTGGACAAAAGGTTCAAAGAACAGACAGAAACAAGGTGACAAGAGGAAACAACAACATCATGACAATAAACTGGAAACTTAAAAGGAAAAATAAGATAACTGCAAAACATGCATATCCCAACTGTCATGCCCATAACGAACAGAAAAACCAGAGTGTACCTACCTTAGAATAAGAGGTCCAACACTTAACTGACGAAAGCCCGATACTTCTACCGACTCCAAAGCCTCCTTCCTCAACCCCGAAACTGAACCAGAGCCTTCAACAATAGGCAAACCTTCACTGGTGAAGCCTATACAAGAAAAAACTGACCCTTCCTTGTCATAAGCACGTGAGCTAAATGGTGCTACACTAGACAAAGCCACCACATCCAAACTATAAGTCGAAACTCCCAAAACTTGCGACGAAAGAACATAGCCAAGCCAAAAGAGAGGAGAAACCTCATTGCACTGCAACATCGCTACCTCATAACACAACTACAAAGCAATCTGATCACAACCAAGAGTAGTCCCAGTTGCCCCGTCATCCATCAAGTCATAAGGCTGCAACATGAGAGTACTCACATCCCAAGAAACCTAGGAAGTTGCCGCACGATCTCCACACTTGCGCTAGTCGCTACCAATCTGCCCCTGCTCGGCGTTCAATGGTAATTCAATGGGCGAAGCCACTTGAGCTACCAAATCCAGCTCGCCAGATAGGGCAGAGAAGCAGTTAGACAAAGCTAATGAAGTGGGATCTTGCAAAAAAGCCTCCAATGAGGTACCACCGCAAACACCTAAAATAAAACCAGCCAAAACGTGGGACTCAAGAGGAGTTGAAGTGTGTCATCTGGAATGACACCATCGCCGCCTTGTATTTATCAATAAGTCAACAGAACCTTCCAACGAACACAAACTCACCGGTGGAGAAACCGATGGAAAGAGTGGAGGAAAGGATCGGGATAGGGCCATCACCTCCCCAATGCGAACTCTTCCCAGACACGGACCAGCAAAGGCTAGCGGATCCTGCAAAACATCGCAGTATAAAGATCCAATAAGGACATCAAAAGGCGAAGTTCGGAGATCTTGGTCAACTGAAGAGTAATCGCGATCCTTGAAGGACAAACGAGGCATAAAAAGGGGGATCAAATCCCCTTTGCCTAATTTTTCCGAACGATTTGAATGAGCACCTAACTTCAGCTGACCACAAACATCAAAACCCCCAGCTGCCAGAGAGTATAAAGCCAAAACATTGTTGAAGACAGGCAATAATTCCATAAACAAACCCTCTACCACCAGGAAACGGTGCCATAACAGAGATGAGAATAGCCGCAACTCCCCCACATGAACAGTCACCGTGGAGGCTCCAAAAATCTCAACAGAGACAGGACCTGAAATCTCCGCTTCGATAGCATACCCGCAATCGAAGGACATGGTCGGTCAAAAGACCCGAGCACCACAAAATCGCCAGCCTTCGTAAGCAATTCCATCGCCCAAAATTAGGGTTAGCACAATAACAATCTAAAGAGGCGACTATCAGGAAAAAACACAGTAGAGACCACACAGTAAACAAGAGAAATTGGAGTAGTGAGCAGAAAGAAAAAGAGAAGATGTGAAACGCGAAGGTTCAGAGAGAGATGACCATGGATTTAGCCGTTAAAAGAATTTGTATTCATAAGTCCTTTTGTGTTCTTAGACCAACATTGTTTAAGATGGTTTGTATATCCCCACTGAAGACTACACGATGCATCTATGCGCGTTGGAATTATAGACCGCACAGAATATAACTCTAGCATACACTAATTTTCGTCACTGATGACAGGCAATTGTAGCATATATAAGTTCTTGTTTCATCACTAAATATATGAAGAAGTTGTTATGATTTTGTGCATATGCGAAAGAACAATAAGCATGATTTAGATTTGCCAATTGAACACCAATCTAAAAGGAAACCAACAAGAACAATAAACAGGAAACCAACAAGAACAAGAACAAGAACAAGAAACAGGAAACCAACAAGAACAAGAACAAGAACAAGAACAAGAACAATAAACAGGAAACCAACAAGAACAAGAACAATAAACAGGAAACCAACAAGAACAGGATCAACTCCAAAAGGAGAGAGCACCTAAACCAGCTCAGATAAGATATAGAGTGTGGCGAGTAGATCGAATGATCTGCTCGGACGTCGCAATAGAGCGTGTGTGAATGGTACGTAGAGTGTGAGGACCAGCTCTCGGTCTTTGACGCGAGGAACGAGTGGGCATGACAGAAGGACGATAAGACACATCACTAGTTTCTAGGGACCCAAAGGATACCCTGAAATCGACAATGTGAGAAGACGCATGAGGCCTTGACAGGTCCAACATCGAAAGACAAGAATTCTTAGCAAGTCGAGATAGACGATCATTAATGATCGCTATCCCGACCCTACTAAGCATAAAAGAAGACACAGAAGAGGGAGACACAACAACGACGTGTGATGTACAAGTAGGGAAAATTGATAACGGTAAAATGGACATAAATGTGTTGTACGTTGAAAGATGCACCACTGGTTCCTGTGTGAACTTTACCAAAGCCGAGCTGTCATTAGATTGACAATCCTGCGAAGAGGGTAAATTTCTTGCGTCCAGGCTCGGATAAGCGACATACTGTGAAGACGAAATCGGACGACAACCTTCCTGACAACCCATATAGCGGATTAAAACATGATCCACTATACGCTTGTAGCAGGAAGACCACACTTGCTGATAATCCATCAAACTATGAAGCCACCGACAAAAACATCGAAAACCCACCAACCTTAACCATCTAATAAGAGTCTCCAACGACACGATATAGGCCTCGTCAAGACTCTCTCTACCGGCTAACCCAATATGTACAAGCACCATCGTGGTGGTTCCCATAATAACCCAAACAACAAGCCTAAAAACGGTGCACCAACTGCAAGCAAAAGCTCGCAAAAGTAACCAACAAGAGCCAAATAGCTCTAACTGATTAAGCCCGATCAGGACATGCTGCTCATAAGCACAACAGAGAACAGAAATTGACATAGGATCAACACACACAAAAGCAACAAGCCAACCCCAAACAAACACACAACCAAGAGAAATAGAGCCCACAAACGTGGATAAAAGGTTCAAAGAACAGACAGAAACAAGGTGGCAAGAGGAAACAACAACATCATGACAATAAATTGGAAATTTAAAAGGAGAAATAAGATAACTGCAAAACATGCATATCCCAACTGTCATGCCCATAACGAACAGAAAAACCAAAGTGTACCTACCTTAGAACAAGAGGTCCAACACTTAACTAACGAAAGCCCGATACTTCTACCGACTCCAAAGCCTCCTTCCTCAACCCCAAAACTGAACCAGAGCCTTCAACAATAGGCAAACCTTCACTGGTGCAGCCTATACAAGAAAAAACTGACCCTTCCTTGTCATAAGCACACGAGCTAAATGGTGCTGCACTAGACAAAGCCACCACATCCAAACTATAAGCCGAAACTCTCAAAACTTGCGATGAAAGAACATAGCCAAGCCAAAAGAGAGGAGAAACCTCATCGCACTACAACATCGCTACCTCATAACACAACTACAAAGCAATCTGATCACAACCAAGAGTAGTCCCAGTTGCCCCGTCATCCATCAAGTCATAAGGCTGCAACATGAGAGTACTCACATCCCAAGAAACCTAGGAAGTTGCCGCACGATCTCCACACTTGCGCTAGTCGCTACCAATCTGCCCCTGCTCGGCGTTCAATGGTAATTCAATGGGCGAAGCCACTTGAGCTACCAAATCCAGCTCGCTAGATAGGGCAGAGAAGCAGTTAGACAAAGCTAATGAAGCGGGATCTTGCGTAGAAGCCTCCAATGAGGTACCACCGCAAACACCTAAAATAAAACCAACTATAATGGGGGACTCGAGAGGAGTTGAAGTGCGTCGTCTGGAACGACGCCATCGCCGCCTTGTATTTATCAATAAGTCAACAGAACCTTCAAACGAACACAAACTCACCGGCGGAGAAACCGATGGAAAGAGCGGAAGAAAGGATCGGGATAGGGCCATCACCTCCCCAATGTGAACTCTTCCCAGACACAGACCAGCAAAGGCTAGCGGATCCTGCAAAACATCGCAGTATAAAGATCCAATAAGGACATCAAAAGGCGAAGTTCGGAGATCTTGGTCAACTGAAGAGTAATCGCGATCCTTGAAGGACAAACGAGGCATAAAAAGGGGGATCAAATCCCCTTTGCCTAATTTTTCCGAACGATTTGAATGAGCACCTAACTTCAGCTGACCACAAACATCAAAACCCCCAGCTGCCAGAGAGTATAAAGCCAAAACATTGTTGAAGACAGGCAATAATTCCATAAACAAACCCTCTACCACCAGGAAACGGTGCCATAACAGAGATGAGAATAGCCGCAACTCCCCCACATGAACAGTCACCGTGGAGGCTCCAAAAATCTCAACAGAGACAGGACCTGAAATCTCCGCTTCGATAGCATACCCGCAATCGAAGGACATGGTCGGTCAAAAGACCCGAGCACCACAAAATCGCCAGCCTTCGTAAGCAATTCCATCGCCCAAAATTAGGGTTAGCACAATAACAATCTAAAGAGGCGACTATCAGGAAAAAACACAGTAGAGACCACACAGTAAACAAGAGAAATTGGAGTAGTGAGCAGAAAGAAAAAGAGAAGATGTGAAACGCGAAGGTTCAGAGAGAGATGACCATGGATTTAGCCGTTAAAAGAATTTGTATTCATAAGTCCTTTTGTGTTCTTAGACCAACATTGTTTAAGATGGTTTGTATATCCCCACTGAAGACTACACGATGCATCTATGCGCGTTGGAATTATAGACCGCACAGAATATCCAAGAAGATGTAGAGGTCGATCAAGAATGACATGGAAGGAAGTTATAAAAAGGGACTTCAGAAATTGGATTTTATCTGAATAGCTGGTGTCGAACGGAAATGCATAGAAGTTAGTGATTCACGTATCGGAAACTTGAGCTTTTGGGCAGTCTAAGGATAGTGTTTTTAGTTTTATATCTAGTTGTTGTTGTTACTATAACTGAAGGACTATACTATACTTAATTTTGTTATCGCATAATAAGTGGAATTAAGTAATATTTAATATAGTTGTCAATTGATATACTCGATGATGATATCAAGCAGCAGAGTTGGCATGGTGAAATACCTATAGATTAAATATGAGTGGAAACAAGTTTCAATTGTGAGTATTATTGTTACAATATCAGCAAACAATGAAAAAGCATAACTCGAAACCAAATCATAGAAGAAGAAGGAGAGCACGGAGTTATACCATACAGTTAGGAGTAGGATGATCGATGATGAATGCAACGACGATGTGTTGTTGTTTATTCATCAACAGGTATGGAGTGGACTGGTCTAATTAAAGCTTCGATTGTCGACTGAAAGTAGTAGAGTCGGGGAATCTTATATGAAACTAAGGTTGATGTTGTGGAGACAAAGTTGGAAGTGAGTAAGAAGCATTAGAATATACTACGAAGCACCAAGAGGAAAGTTACAAAGCATGAAGGAAAGGATGTTGATCTGTAGTCGCATAGGAAGAATTTTAGAAATATGGATGAGTTATGAGCTGACAAACTTGGATAAACAACTTGGGGAAAGTTGGAAAATAACACAGAATTGAGAAAACGGGGGAATGGCTGGTTAGAAGGTAAACTAAAAGATGAACATGTACAGAAGCCAGTATCTTGAAATGCCTAATTGAGGATGATCCAAGTCATCATGCTTTGTTTCCTGTTTTCTATTTTATGTAATGGATAGATTACATAATTCAAACTTTAAATTAATGGATACACTTAACTGACTAATATTTGTTAATGAATCCAAAAAACTGAAGTTTCAATAAAGCACATTATGGACATTATAAATTTTTGTCAACGGCTAACATGTAACAATCAATTTATCATATATTACATAATAAAACTGTATTTTCTTGCAATAATTCGAATATGAATACTATATTTTAATAACGTTACGATGTGCAATGCACACAGTTACACCTAGTATTTACTTCATTTTAAAATAATTTCTCTCCCTAACATGCAAGTTCACATTTGCACGAAATGATTGTTATCATTTTTTCATAGGCTTTCTCAACCATTTGGAATCGGTTCATGATTTTGAATCATTTTTACCATGGTATTTCAATTAATTTGAATTTTCCTAATATCGTATACCCTTCAGAAGTTTCTCAAATTTGTTTACAGCTTTCTACATTTTTTGTTTAAAGCATTTATAGTTTTCCATATTCTATGAATCAATAACCTGACGGCCAAAAAAAAGTGATAAACATCTTTTTAGGCAAACCAGATCTCACAGCTACCGTTCATTCAAATATTTAAAATCAACAAGCCATTAGAATTCCGTGGAACCCGCACTAACCTGCACTTCAGCTATTCAGGCCATTTAGCAGTACAACTTTTGAATTCTTGGATTTCCTAAAACAAAATTTCAAACTTTTTTTAGCTTCTTTATTTCCGTTTTCAGACATTTCGAAATATTCACTTTTTAGTATATTTTCAAATTTTCACCTTTTGGTTTTAGAACTAATCAACAGGGACAATGTTTAAGCAAACTACACAAAAAAGTTCCAGTAAAATTAGAGGTGTAAATGGATCGGATCGGACCGAATGGAGGTGTGTCCAAGCTTAAGTTTGAACACCGTTCGTACGAGTCAGACAACGGACGGATAACGTTCAGATAATAAAAAAACATCGAACATTTTGGACCGGACAGGAATAAGGTATGTCCAACCTCTATCCAATAAGAGAATCGTACAGACACAAAACGGACATTTTATAGTCTCGGACCGAGTCGGACAACGGACTGTCATGTCCGATATACAACCTAAGTAAAATCCTCAGTAGATTTTGCTGTAAAGGTTGCTTATGGAAACAAGCTCAAAAATATTGAGATTTTTGATTTAAAACCTACTTTGTGCGTGCATATGTATAACACATAATGCATGCAAACAAACCAAAAGCGCCATAAGCAATGGTAATAGCCTGCTAATGTTAAACATGCTGCCTGAGAATGTAGTGCTGCTCTTTCCGCAGTAAACACACCAGAAAGGGATCCTTTTCCGGAAGAATATAACTCTAGCATACACTAATTTTCGTCACTGATGACAGGCAATTGTAGCATATATAAGTTCTTGTTTCATCACTAAATATATGAAGAAGTTGTTATGATTTTGTGCATATGCGAAAGAACAATAAGCATGATTTAGATTTGCCAATTGAACACCAATCTAAAAGGAAACCAACAAGAACAATAAACAGGAAACCAACAAGAACAAGAACAAGAACAAGAAACAGGAAACCAACAAGAACAAGAACAAGAACAAGAACAATAAACAGGAAACCAACAAGAACAAGAACAATAAACAGGAAACCAACAAGAACAGGATCAACTCCAAAAGGAGAGAGCACCTAAACCAGCTCAGATAAGATATAGAGTGTGGCGAGTAGATCGAATGATCTGCTCGGACGTCGCAATAGAGCGTGTGTGAATGGTACGTAGAGTGTGAGGACCAGCTCTCGGTCTTTGACGCGAGGAACGAGTGGGCATGACAGAAGGACGATAAGACACATCACTAGTTTCTAGGGACCCAAAGGATACCCTGAAATCGACAATGTGAGAAGACGCATGAGGCCTTGACAGGTCCAACATCGAAAGACAAGAATTCTTAGCAAGTCGAGATAGACGATCATTAATGATCGCTATCCCGACCCTACTAAGCATAAAAGAAGACACAGAAGAGGGAGACACAACAACGACGTGTGATGTACAAGTAGGGAAAATTGATAACGGTAAAATGGACATAAATGTGTTGTACGTTGAAAGATGCACCACTGGTTCCTGTGTGAACTTTACCAAAGCCGAGCTGTCATTAGATTGACAATCCTGCGAAGAGGGTAAATTTCTTGCGTCCAGGCTCGGATAAGCGACATACTGTGAAGACGAAATCGGACGACAACCTTCCTGACAACCCATATAGCGGATTAAAACATGATCCACTATACGCTTGTAGCAGGAAGACCACACTTGCTGATAATCCATCAAACTATGAAGCCACCGACAAAAACATCGAAAACCCACCAACCTTAACCATCTAATAAGAGTCTCCAACGACACGATATAGGCCTCGTCAAGACTCTCTCTACCGGCTAACCCAATATGTACAAGCACCATCGTGGTGGTTCCCATAATAACCCAAACAACAAGCCTAAAAACGGTGCACCAACTGCAAGCAAAAGCTCGCAAAAGTAACCAACAAGAGCCAAATAGCTCTAACTGATTAAGCCCGATCAGGACATGCTGCTCATAAGCACAACAGAGAACAGAAATTGACATAGGATCAACACACACAAAAGCAACAAGCCAACCCCAAACAAACACACAACCAAGAGAAATAGAGCCCACAAACGTGGATAAAAGGTTCAAAGAACAGACAGAAACAAGGTGGCAAGAGGAAACAACAACATCATGACAATAAATTGGAAATTTAAAAGGAGAAATAAGATAACTGCAAAACATGCATATCCCAACTGTCATGCCCATAACGAACAGAAAAACCAAAGTGTACCTACCTTAGAACAAGAGGTCCAACACTTAACTAACGAAAGCCCGATACTTCTACCGACTCCAAAGCCTCCTTCCTCAACCCCAAAACTGAACCAGAGCCTTCAACAATAGGCAAACCTTCACTGGTGCAGCCTATACAAGAAAAAACTGACCCTTCCTTGTCATAAGCACACGAGCTAAATGGTGCTGCACTAGACAAAGCCACCACATCCAAACTATAAGCCGAAACTCTCAAAACTTGCGATGAAAGAACATAGCCAAGCCAAAAGAGAGGAGAAACCTCATCGCACTACAACATCGCTACCTCATAACACAACTACAAAGCAATCTGATCACAACCAAGAGTAGTCCCAGTTGCCCCGTCATCCATCAAGTCATAAGGCTGCAACATGAGAGTACTCACATCCCAAGAAACCTAGGAAGTTGCCGCACGATCTCCACACTTGCGCTAGTCGCTACCAATCTGCCCCTGCTCGGCGTTCAATGGTAATTCAATGGGCGAAGCCACTTGAGCTACCAAATCCAGCTCGCTAGATAGGGCAGAGAAGCAGTTAGACAAAGCTAATGAAGCGGGATCTTGCGTAGAAGCCTCCAATGAGGTACCACCGCAAACACCTAAAATAAAACCAACTATAATGGGGGACTCGAGAGGAGTTGAAGTGCGTCGTCTGGAACGACGCCATCGCCGCCTTGTATTTATCAATAAGTCAACAGAACCTTCAAACGAACACAAACTCACCGGCGGAGAAACCGATGGAAAGAGCGGAAGAAAGGATCGGGATAGGGCCATCACCTCCCCAATGTGAACTCTTCCCAGACACAGACCAGCAAAGGCTAGCGGATCCTGCAAAACATCGCAGTATAAAGATCCAATAAGGACATCAAAAGGCGAAGTTCGGAGATCTTGGTCAACTGAAGAGTAATCGCGATCCTTGAAGGACAAACGAGGCATAAAAAGGGGGATCAAATCCCCTTTGCCTAATTTTTCCGAACGATTTGAATGAGCACCTAACTTCAGCTGACCACAAACATCAAAACCCCCAGCTGCCAGAGAGTATAAAGCCAAAACATTGTTGAAGACAGGCAATAATTCCATAAACAAACCCTCTACCACCAGGAAACGGTGCCATAACAGAGATGAGAATAGCCGCAACTCCCCCACATGAACAGTCACCGTGGAGGCTCCAAAAATCTCAACAGAGACAGGACCTGAAATCTCCGCTTCGATAGCATACCCGCAATCGAAGGACATGGTCGGTCAAAAGACCCGAGCACCACAAAATCGCCAGCCTTCGTAAGCAATTCCATCGCCCAAAATTAGGGTTAGCACAATAACAATCTAAAGAGGCGACTATCAGGAAAAAACACAGTAGAGACCACACAGTAAACAAGAGAAATTGGAGTAGTGAGCAGAAAGAAAAAGAGAAGATGTGAAACGCGAAGGTTCAGAGAGAGATGACCATGGATTTAGCCGTTAAAAGAATTTGTATTCATAAGTCCTTTTGTGTTCTTAGACCAACATTGTTTAAGATGGTTTGTATATCCCCACTGAAGACTACACGATGCATCTATGCGCGTTGGAATTATAGACCGCACAGAATATCCAAGAAGATGTAGAGGTCGATCAAGAATGACATGGAAGGAAGTTATAAAAAGGGACTTCAGAAATTGGATTTTATCTGAATAGCTGGTGTCGAACGGAAATGCATAGAAGTTAGTGATTCACGTATCGGAAACTTGAGCTTTTGGGCAGTCTAAGGATAGTGTTTTTAGTTTTATATCTAGTTGTTGTTGTTACTATAACTGAAGGACTATACTATACTTAATTTTGTTATCGCATAATAAGTGGAATTAAGTAATATTTAATATAGTTGTCAATTGATATACTCGATGATGATATCAAGCAGCAGAGTTGGCATGGTGAAATACCTATAGATTAAATATGAGTGGAAACAAGTTTCAATTGTGAGTATTATTGTTACAATATCAGCAAACAATGAAAAAGCATAACTCGAAACCAAATCATAGAAGAAGAAGGAGAGCACGGAGTTATACCATACAGTTAGGAGTAGGATGATCGATGATGAATGCAACGACGATGTGTTGTTGTTTATTCATCAACAGGTATGGAGTGGACTGGTCTAATTAAAGCTTCGATTGTCGACTGAAAGTAGTAGAGTCGGGGAATCTTATATGAAACTAAGGTTGATGTTGTGGAGACAAAGTTGGAAGTGAGTAAGAAGCATTAGAATATACTACGAAGCACCAAGAGGAAAGTTACAAAGCATGAAGGAAAGGATGTTGATCTGTAGTCGCATAGGAAGAATTTTAGAAATATGGATGAGTTATGAGCTGACAAACTTGGATAAACAACTTGGGGAAAGTTGGAAAATAACACAGAATTGAGAAAACGGGGGAATGGCTGGTTAGAAGGTAAACTAAAAGATGAACATGTACAGAAGCCAGTATCTTGAAATGCCTAATTGAGGATGATCCAAGTCATCATGCTTTGTTTCCTGTTTTCTATTTTATGTAATGGATAGATTACATAATTCAAACTTTAAATTAATGGATACACTTAACTGACTAATATTTGTTAATGAATCCAAAAAACTGAAGTTTCAATAAAGCACATTATGGACATTATAAATTTTTGTCAACGGCTAACATGTAACAATCAATTTATCATATATTACATAATAAAACTGTATTTTCTTGCAATAATTCGAATATGAATACTATATTTTAATAACGTTACGATGTGCAATGCACACAGTTACACCTAGTATTTACTTCATTTTAAAATAATTTCTCTCCCTAACATGCAAGTTCACATTTGCACGAAATGATTGTTATCATTTTTTCATAGGCTTTCTCAACCATTTGGAATCGGTTCATGATTTTGAATCATTTTTACCATGGTATTTCAATTAATTTGAATTTTCCTAATATCGTATACCCTTCAGAAGTTTCTCAAATTTGTTTACAGCTTTCTACATTTTTTGTTTAAAGCATTTATAGTTTTCCATATTCTATGAATCAATAACCTGACGGCCAAAAAAAAGTGATAAACATCTTTTTAGGCAAACCAGATCTCACAGCTACCGTTCATTCAAATATTTAAAATCAACAAGCCATTAGAATTCCGTGGAACCCGCACTAACCTGCACTTCAGCTATTCAGGCCATTTAGCAGTACAACTTTTGAATTCTTGGATTTCCAAAAACAAAATTTCAAACTTTTTTTAGCTTCTTTATTTCCATTTTCAGACATTTTGAAATATTCACTTTTTAGTATATTTTCAATTTTTCACTTTTTGGTTTTAGAACTAATCAACAGAGACAATGTTGAAGCAAACTACACAAAAAAGTTCCAGTAAAATTAGAGGTGTAAACAGATCGGACCGGACCGAACGAAGATATGTCCAAGCTCTGTCCTATAAGAGATTCGGACGGATACAGATCGAACAAGCATTAAGTTTGAACACCGTTCGTACGAGTCAGACAACGGACGGATAACGTTTAGATAATAAAAAAACATCGAACATTTTGGACCGGACAGGAATAAGGTATGTCCAACCTCTATCCAATAAGAGAATCGTACAGACATAAAACGGACACCTTATAGTCTTGGATTGAGTCGGGGACAATGGACTGTTATGTCCGATATACAACCTAAGTAAAATCCTCAGTAGATTTTGCTGTAAAGGTTGCTTATGGAAACGAGCTCAAAAATATTGAGATTTTTGATTTAAAACCTACTTTGTGCGTGCATATGTATAACACATAATGCATGCAAACAAACCAAAAGCGCCATAAACAATGGTAATAGCCTGCTAATGTTAAACATGCTGCCTGAGAATGTAGTGCGGCTCTTTCCGAAGTAAACACATCAGAAAGGGATCCTTTTCCGGAAGAATATAACTCTAGCATATACTAATTTTCGTCACTGATGACAGGCAATTGTAGCATATATAAGTTCTTGTTTCATCACTAAATATATGAAGAAGTCTTTTATCTTTTCAAAACTGTCAGCTGGTTTTTGTACTGTAGCGTAACAATGATCTCAATGCAGTCTCAACTTCAGCAAGAGGCTGCCCAGCATAAAGTTGAAGCTGACCTTTCTTTACAACAACAAACCTCATATTTGTTGACTTCATTTGCTCTTCAACCTCCTGAAAGTGTAATGTTACCGTACAAATAGGTCAATAATAAATTCAATTGATTCGCTATAACTGTGACGATGGAAGGTCCTTTTGGAGAACATATACAATAAAGAAATTTAGAAAAAATAGATGATATCTTGCTCAGCACAAAAAAGAAAGCTAAGTGAGTATTTCAGTATTTTGTGATTTATGCACAAAAATACTCTACCCAGTACTTTTATGTTGCAGGATTTGTTGTGCTTGCTGATCCATGTATTACTACTGTGTAAGAATTGCCACTGCAGTGGTTTCTATAATTAGAGATACACCTGAGAGGCGTACATACCAGATCAATGTCAGTAGTAAAGTGCGCGTCTGTATCATGTGAATGCTAAAATTCCAATTGTTTCATCATATATTTTCTACTCATGTAATTATAAAAAAATTGGATTTCAACCAAGATCGATAAAAGCTTCATCGGTGAAATATGAAATTCTCTTTTGTCAAACTTTCCCATTTCAACAGCAAATGAAAATTTATTCTTTAATGTTTCAGGATTAAGTTTGTTATTTCAACCTCATTCAAATTCAAATCAAATTCCCGTAACATCTCATGAATCATGATATTGCAGACAAAATACCACATATATATGAAAGATTTAATAATGGAGTTCGAAGTAGTACGTACATATGTATTAGCATAAAAATACGATGAATTACAAATAATTGCAAATCATAATGTTTTTATGGACTAACCGGGCATTAAGAACGTAAAATGATAACACCCAGCAAGGCTTTTTGTATGCAAATTAAGCCGGTTCAGACAGCAAAACTATTATGTTTATACCGATATTTGATAAAGTTAACATTTTTAATTTTATTCCGTTTGGATGGGTGAAATGGCGACTGACATCTGGCAGTCTATTTGATAGTAAATTCCTTCAGAAGCTTAAAAGAAAGTTCTATAAAACACCAATCAGACCTGCGATGTCGTATGGTGCAGAATGTTGGCCTACTACATGGCAAGGCGACACATCCAGAAGATAAGTGTAGCAGAGATGTGTACGCTGTGATAGAGTTGTGGGCATATCAGACGTAATAGAATTAAAAACGATGATATTGGGGACAAACTCAATCTACTGAAGAGAAGTTAGTCCAACACCGCTTGATATGATCTGTACATCCCTAACGAAGACTGTACGATGCACCTATGTGCATTGGAATTATAGACCACAATGAATACTCAAGAAGAGGTAGAGGTCGACCAAGAATGACATGAGATGAGGTAGTAAAAAGAGACTTAAGAAATTTAAGTTTATCTGAAAAGCTGATGTCGAACGAAAGCACATGAAAGTTAGCGATCCATGTATCAAAATCTTGAGCTTTTGGATCGTTTAAGGATGGTGTTTCTAGTTCTATATGAGTGTACAGGGGAATAAGACACAGTGTTTGTCTTCAGTATCTATTACTACTAGGATTATTATTATTATTATTCTCGTCACAATTATATACCACAATTGTTTCATCATATATTTCCTACTCATGTAATTATAAAAAAATTGGATTTCAACCAAGATCGATAAAAGCTTCATCGGTGAAATATGAAATTCTCTTTTGTTAAACTTTCCCATTTCAACAGCAAATGAAAATTTATTCTTTAATGTTTCAGGTTTAAGTTTGTTATCTCAACCTCATTCATATTCAAATCAAATTCCCGTAACATCTCATGAATCATGATATTGCAGACAAAATATCACATATATATGAAAGATTTAATAACGGAGTTCGAAGTAGTACATATGTATTAGCGTAAAAATACGATGAATTACAAATAATTGCAAATCATAATGTTTTTATGGACTAACCGGGCATTAAGAACGTAAAATGATAACACCCAACAAAGCTTTTTGTATGCAAATTAAGCCGGTTCAGACAGCAAAACTATTATGTTTACACCGATATTTGATAAAGTTAACATTTTTAATTTTATTCCGTTTGGATGGGTGAAATGGCGACTGACATCTGGCAGTCTATTTGATAGTAAATTCCTTCAAAAGCTTAAAAGAAAGTTCTATAAAACACCAATCAGGCCTGCGATGTCGTATGGTGTAGAATGTTGGCCTACTACATGGCAAGGCGACACATCCAGAAGGTAAATGTAGCAGAGATGTGTACGCTGTGATAGAGTTGTGGGCATACCAGACGTAATAGAATTAAAAACGATGATATTGGGGACAAACTCAATCTGTTGAAGAGAATTTAGTCCAACACCGCTTGATATGATTTGTACATCCCTAACGAAGACTGCACGATGCACCTATATGCATTGGAATTATAGACCACAATGAATACCCAAGAAGAGGTAGAGGTCGACCAAGAATGACATGAGATGAGGTAGTAAAAAGAGACTTAAGAAATTTAAGTTTAACTGAAAAGCTGATGTCGAACGAAAGCATATGAAAGTTAGCGATCCATGTATCAGAATCTTGAGCTTTTGGATCGTTTAAGGATGGTGTTTCTAGTTTTATTTGATAAGACTAGTGTACAGGGGAATAAGACATAGTGTTTGTCTTCAGTATCTATTACTACTATGATGATTATTATTATTATTATTATTATTATTATTCTCGTCACCATCAACATCATGTTTTATTTATTCATTACTATTATTTTTTATTTAATTATTTTAAAACTTATTTTATCTTTATTTAAGTTTTCACTTTTATATCTCTTGTTATCGTTATTACATTTAAATTGACTTTGTCTTATGGTTTTGGATTTCATCTTTATCCAACTTATTTGGGATTTATGGCTTAGTTGTTGTTGTAACTGAAGCATTGTACTATACTTAATTCAATTTTCACATAATAAGTAGAATTAGGTAATATTTAATATGGTTGTCAATTATAGTTGGCACAGTTAGCATGGTGAAATACCTATAGATTAAATATGAGCGGAAACAAGTTTCAATTGTGAGTATTATTGTTACAGTATCAGTAAACAATGAAAAAGTATAACTCCAAACCAATCATAGAAGAAGAAGGGAGAGCAGCGAGTTATACCATACAGTTAGCAAGAGTAGGATGACGAATGCAACGACGATGTGGTGTTGTTTATCCACCAACGATTACGGAGTGACATGGTCTAATTAATGCTTTGATTGTCGACTGAAAGTAGTAGAGTCGGGGAAACTTATATGAAATTAAAGTTGATGTTGTGAAGACAAGGTTGGAAGTGAGTAATGAGCCAATGGATCGAAGAAGCAGTAGAATATACTATGAAGTACCGAGAGGAAAATTACAAAGCATAAAGGAAAGGATGTTGACCTGTAGTTGTATAGGAAGAATTTTAGGGCAAATTTGGGAAATATGGATAAGTTATGAGTTGACAAACGTGGAGAATCAAACTGGGGGAAAGTTGGAAAATAACACACAAATGAGAAAACGGAGAGGGACGATTGGTTGACTAGTAAACAAAAAGAGGAACATATACAGAAGCCAGTAGTTTGAAATGCCTAATTGAGGATGATCTAAGTCAGCATGCCTAGTTTCCTGTTTTCTATTTTATGTAATAGATAGATTACATAATTCAAGCTTTAAATTGATGGGTAAAAACTTAACCGACTAATATTTATTAATGAATCCAAAAAACTGAAGTTTCAATAAGTACATTATTATAGACATAATAAATTTTAATCAACGGCTAATATATAACAATCAATTTATCATATATTACATAATAAAACTATATTTTCTTGCAATAATTCGAATATGAATACTATATTTTAATAACATTACGGTGTGCAATGCACGCGTTACACCTAGTATTTACTTCATTTTAGAATAATGTCTCCCTAGATATATAAAAACTTCGGATTTCAACCAAGATTGATAAAAGCTTCATCGGTGAAATATGAAATTCTCTTTTGCCAAACTCTCCCATTTCAACAGCAAATGAGAATTTATACTTTAATGTTCTAGGTTTAAGTTTATTATTTCAACCTTATTCAAATTCAAATCGAATATTGTTTTAAATGCATTTCCTAAAATGTTTAAGACACATTTTTCATTGGTCAATGACAGATGGGACAGCATCAATCAATCAATATGGTTAACTACTTGTTATGTATCTTAACTAGTCAAAAGGGCGTGAACTTCATATATAGTATCTCTTGAATTAGGTTCTAGATTTGCGGTCCCTTTCCGAGCTAGAAACGATTCCAATGAGCTTTATGGGATGGAGCTCAGTATTCAAGTGAGTCTTTAGGAATCCTACCAGAAAGGCAGCCTCCCACTAATCCGAAGAATAAGGAGTGCTGCTATCTCCTTATTATTCAACTAGGGAACCTGCTTCCACGGACAAAAGAAAACTACTTACAAAAGGAAGGGGGGGGGGGGGGGGGGGGATCTCACAATTTGATTAGAGAAGGGCCCCTAAGTTTATTCTATAATTTCATGTTAATGTTTTACTTCCTAGGTCACGTATAGATATGGAATATATATGAAAATTTACTTTTTGACCGGTTTGTACTAGAAAACAAAGGATGATGGTTAAATGGCAGTGGTGCTCATTAAGATTTTTAAACGATATAAGGTCATACTACTTTCAAGTTCATACTTTTGAAGTATCTTTTTCCTTCGAAGTACAAAACAAAATACACATCCTGCGTACCTCTAAAGAGGTTACTTGCTCTGCGATTTTGGTTTTTCATGAAGAATTGTTGAGAACAATTGGACCAGATTTACACAAGTCAATGAATAAAAGGCTAATCATCTTGATCCTTTGTTTTTACATGTGATCGATGCTAAACATCAAGATGATGTTTACTGATCAAGAACAAGGGTCCATGCCTTCACACATGAGCTTCGATCGTTGTGCTTGGTCAATAGGACTATTTTCGAAAGTACAATATTGAGATTGCCGCTATTACTGTTTTAAAGGCTTTGAGGCTCCCGTCTTAATGCCCTTCGGCAGAGCCGAATGAAAATGTTTTTCTATAGATTGGTTTAATAAAAGATGCATAGAGGTTATCGCCTCTGAACCCTCCGGTTGTGTCGGAATGATCCCATTTTAAAACCATACTTTACTTGGGGGTGTCCACCACCCCACCTCTCAACAGCGAAGAGTTTATTTTACGAAACTTCGAAGTATAAAGAAAAGAAAGGGGTTTCCCTTGTGTTTTAGACAAACTTGGAGGCTACCACCTAAATGCATGTCAGAGGATCCGAAAAGGCTTGTTTTACCTAAACTTTATTTTGCAAAGTAAATGAGGTTGTCATCTCACTTTCTTTCGATGGATCGAAAGGGGTTGCTTTCTGAACACAATGAATTTTTAGAGTAAGACGCTACTGCCTGCCTCTATACCCTTCAGTGGAACCGAACGGGTGGCTTTAAACGAAAGCCTTATTCCAATAAACGACTTGTATGTGAATATTTACTTAAGCATGTTTGCTGCATTGTTTTGGTTGCACTTTGTTTCCATGGGGATTTACAATGATCGCTTTTGACACAGCGGAAAAAATCGAAGGGGGATTTGGATCAAAGGGATTATATATGCATGATGTTTCCGATAAGGAACCAATACATCACTTGAAATGTGACACCTTGTCCGGCGAAGGCTTAGGGTATTTTGACTTCAACTTGGTAAGAAACCTTAATATGCTTTTGTACATGTATGAGCACATTGGGGACACTAATGGGACGCATGAAGGGGGTTTGGCAAATGCATCCTAAACTTAAAGGAGTACATTGGGATTACTCACGGGACAAACGAAATGAATATTGAGGTACCAATTAAATTCAAAATAATACGGGACATGGTCGGCCGAAAGTAAAACCATGCAACGGGATGAGGGTTACTTGCGTCATGCGGTGTTTGTGAAGGCCACGTTTCACCTTAAATTGAGAGGTTTATAGTCATTCGACGAGTAAAACTATGGGGTCGTGCGATGACTAATCCACATTTCAAAACTCGGTTTTGATGCCTAGGGAGGGTTACTCCACGAAGCACAGTACGGTAATCGAAATAAAGAAAATGGTAGGGAATCATTAATGATCAACTAGTAGGAAACTAGAATGATACCAATACATCTATATGTATGTGAAACCGTTAGACTAGTAAGGTTAACGGGAATGGAGAATCAAATACATGTTATATGTTGCACTTTATAACAGTTATATTATTATGTTCTAACCATTGATAGCGCAGGAGAATAGGATTGGTTATCTATCAGATACTACCCGAGGGAAACTCATTCCACTATGCAGTGTGATCTCACTAAATATCTAACTAAACAGATAAATATTATTATTCACACTAGTTTGTTGACTGACCTATTTTTTTTTTTTTTTTAAACTCTCGGGTGCTCATTTGAGTAGGTTGAGCGTTAAGGTACTTTAGGTTTTGCTTCTACAAGGATGCAAGAGGCAGTAGTTATTCTAGGAGTTATTTTCCACTGTTTGTTCATTTTGGATGTATTTAAAGGCACGAAAGTTATGCCTATGTATGTTTGACTCTGATCAACAAAGGGACATCTTCATATGTGATATGTCACTCTCGAAAATTGCATTTTTGTAGTAATTATATTTGATTCGAAAGGGATTATGCGATTGGAATGTAATTAATGAATATTATCAAAGAATGTGTTTAAAATTCTTTTATATTCCTGTGTTTTCTGATGATCTGACTTATTAACTCGCTATTTCCTATCGTCGGAAGTTAATATAGATGACTCCAACATCTGTAGCGCTTAGCTTTCGGCCTTAGAAAAAGAAAATGTTACAACTTGGTATCAGAGCATATGTTTATGCAACTTAAATAAATTATTTTCTTACAAACATTTTTCAAACTAAAACCCAAAGATCATGGTAAAATACCAGGGCATGGGATAGCGATACTATAACATACTTGTATTTGTATTTTTTTATGTGTGTGTGTGTGTGTGTGTATATAGACACACCCCTAACCCATGGTATTAGGGTCACCTTTCTATTTCTTACAAAGGTTTATCTACAAATAAAAAGTAAGATATGGAGAGTAGGAGTGCAAGGCTGAATCTTGGTGGCGGAAGCACCGCGACAAATGGTAATGTCCGACACCACGAGCCTTATTTCCATTAAAAAAAACTTGTATATGAATGTTTATTGTTTACTTAGACTTGTTGGCTTGCACCTTGTTTCCATGGGTTTTATTATGTGCTTTCGACACCGCGGAAGGAGTTGAAAAAGGGATTTGGATCGAAGGAGTTTCGAACCCATTATATATGTATGATACTTTTGGTAGAGAACCAATACATCAATTTAAATGTGACACATTGCAAAGGCTAGGGTTTTAACTTCAACTTAGTATGGAATCTTATTATGCTTTTGCACATGTATGAGCATGTTGGGAACACTAACGGGATGCACTAATGGGTTTGGGGATATCAAATGCGCCCGAAACTTAGAGGAATACACTAGGGTTACTCATGGGATAAATGAACGGAATATTAGGGGTGTACACTAGGGTTACTCATGGGATAAACCAAATGGAATATTGGGGGTGCCGATTAAATTCGAAATACATCGGGATGGTTAATCCCATAAGTTGAGGGGTTCATGGCAACCTGAAGGTAAAACCATGCGACGGGGAGAGGGTTTCTCGCGTTATTTGGTGTATGGGATGGTTACTCGTTTTACCTTGAACTGAGAGATTCATAGTCATACGACAGATAAAACTATTTGGGTGTGCGATGGCTAATCCACATCTTAGAATTCGGTTCTGATGCCTAGGGAGGGTTACTCCACGAAGCATAGTATGAGAATCACAATAAAGAAAATGACAGGGAATCATTAATGATCAACTAATAGGAAACTAAAATGATACCAAATCATCTATATGTATGTGAAACCGTTAAGACGGCTAGTCGGGATAACATGGATGGGGAATCCACCACATATTGCATGTTGCACTTTATAACTATTGTTATATTATTATGCTTTAACCATTGATAGTGCAGGAGCACAGTTTTGATTATATGTTAGATACTAGCAAAGGGAAACTTGTTCCGCTATGAAACGTGGTCTCGCTAGATATCTATTTGAATCGAATAGATATTTTTATTCACACCGGTCTGTTATGTGATCCGAAGTTTTTGTTTCCCTTTAAACTCTCAGGTGCTCATTTGAATAGGCCGAGGATTAAGGTATTGCAAATCATGTTTCTACAAATAAACTTTTGAAAGAGTGCATGAGGCAATAATTATTCTAGGAGTTTTTTCCGTTTGTTTATTTTGGATGTATTTAAAGGCACAAAAGTTATGCTTATGTATGTTTGACTCTAATCAACCGAATGGACATCTTCATATGTCGCTCTCGAGGATCATTTTTTGTAATAATTATATTTGATCCGAAAGGGGTTCTGCGACAGGAATGTAATGAATGGATACTATCAATGGGTGTGTTTTTTGTCATATTCCCTTATTTTCTAATGATCTAATTTATTAACTCGCTGTTTTCAATAGTCGAAAATTAATACTATAGATGACTGCAACAACTGTAGCGATTAGCTTTGGACCGTAGAAAAGGGAAAGTTACAGTCGTCGTCGATGAGATGATGATCATCACTGGCTCTAGGTCACCACTCGTAGATATAAAACCAAGTGACTGATACATACAGGGATTCGAGAAGCACAAGACAATTTGTCGCGCCTCCACCACCTCCTACTAAATTGGTGCCTCCACCGCCTCTACCGTGAGATTCAAGCCGAGGCCAGCCTAGCGGAGGCGCCGATATAGTGAAAAGATCATTGTCCCACGAAAAGAAGGGTAAGAAAAAGCAAGATATTGCTCCTGAGCCGACACTGACCCCTCAACAACAGACAGAAGTTCTCAGGTCCACAATTCTGAAACTGTACTTTGATGAAAGTGTTTGTGCCATTCATGCACGCAATCCCTAGAGAGAACGATAGACAAAGTCACAGACCATTAATCTGGTATTCAATGTGTGTGATAAATACAAGGCGACTATGAACTATGCTGAAAAATTATCTAATTTGCTAAAGAAAAAAATGAGGAATTAACGGGCATGAAACTTGAAGCTGGAATAGACCAAGGCCGAATGAAAGTGGCGAAGGCCGAAATTGATGTTTTGAAAAAGCAGCTTGAGGCAACCAATAAAAAGATAGTTGAAATGGCTGAGACGACCACTCAGACCACGGATAGATTCAAAGAGGAGTTGGACAATGTCTGTTTTCTGATGAATACTATAGAAGAAGACAACAAGCGCCTCACCACAGAGAATGAAGCACTAAAGGAGTTGTTAGAGGCGCTCAATAGAGAAAGAGAAACCAGTGTAGCCAATAGCAAATAGCGCAAGGCTTGCGCTATGCGCTATAGCCCGCGCTATTGCATTCGTTTTTTTTAAAGCAATCAAGTATATTTTACATTTATTTTGCATATTTCGCATCATATCCAAACCGTTCAAGACTCCAAACAGGGACGGAGCTACAGGGGGGCAAGTGGCGGTCATGCCCCCCTTGATTTTATAATAGGTTATGGCACAGTGTTATAATGCAAGTACCTATAATGCGGAAATGATTTTGTGTATAGTATTGTAAAGTAGAGTATCTATTATCAAAGTATTGTAAAGCAAAGTACTTATTATCGAAGTATTGTAAAGCAGAGTATTTATTATCAAAGTGTATATAATACTATACTTTATTTAATGTAAAAAAAAATCCTGTTGTAAATTTGTTTTTTGTATTAAAAAAATTAGCCCCTCCCCCCCCCCCCCCCCCCTCTTCTGATGCATTTTCTGGCTCCGTCCCTGACTTCAAATATAAGCACTACCATACTTTATGCATGTATTACATATTTTTGGACGTAAAATGTAAATATATTACAGAAAAATCGATAAGTTCATATTGTACATTCAAAATAATTAATGGATGTAATATATTTGAATCTTACAAATTTGAAATTTATTCTTATAATTGTGAGTTATAATGAAATTTATTCATATTTATCCATTACTGTGATATAAAACTCCAAGAAAAAATGCATGAAAGCACACTTTTGCACAAGATGTTTTAAAAAATAAATCTAATGACAAGTACTAAGGAAAAAATTACAAATAAGAAAAGTTGTAAAGTGAAAATAAGATCAAATGAAAATAATATACAAAGTCTACAATAACAAGATTCAAGTAAACAAAAGTCAAACGTGATTCAAGTGTACAATAACAAAACATAGAAATTATATTATGCTTTTAAAATTTTAAAACCCAGTCACTAGTTTCATCTAAATCAAAATCATTAATCGTTATTTAAACAATCATCAATTTCTTCTTCTTTCGAGTCATACACTACGACACTTTTTCTCTGAGTCATTATAAGTACAATAGCATGCTATTTTAGGTTTAATTCATTGTCCAAACATTTAAAAAAAAGACAAAAACAAAATAGTAGCGTGCTATTTACTTTTTAGAGCTATGCGCTGTTTTGCGCTATGATAAAATAGCGCATTATTTTTGCGCTATAGGGAACCCTTGAGCTAATATAAGTACAATAGCACAAGCACTGTGATATGCGCTATTTATTGTTATAGCGTGTTATAGCACGCGTTTTGATAACACAGAGAGAAACTAACAAAGCTGAAGACAAGGCAGCTTTGAAAGCCAAAGCATATGCCACGGAGTCAAGCAAAGCCGTACTCTAGGCGGCCGATGACGTTAAGAGGAGCTAGGAAATTGAACTCAACGAGCTCAAAGCCCAAGTTCAGGAAGCAAACAAGAACAAAGCGAAGTTTTTCAATGATTATAGGTTTCTATGCTCAGGTCATCTGCCGCCGTGACCTAATTTGGAGAAACAAGCATGATTTTTTTTTATTGCAATGACATGTGAACTGTTTTCGGATGATGAAACAACTCTGTAGGATGTGGAAAAGGTGGAAGAGGAGTCTCTAGCGAATGAGTACCTAAGAGGGGATGGGCCGCAGATTCTTGAAGAAGGAAGGTGTCTTTTAAGAGAAGAAATGGAAACGAAAGAGACGGCTGTGTGGTCCAATCGTCGAGCCAGTGTGTACTTCCCAATCCTCACTCGTCCCGCCTTCAGCTACAAGCGGCTCTTCTCAAAAGGAAGTCAATGATTTGGGGGATGACCCTGAGGAGCCTAGCCTTGGACCCAAAACTTCACTATCGCCAATCATCAAGAGTGCGACTCTCACAAAAGGCGAAATGCACAAGGCCGAAGTTATGTCCACTTTATCCTCGTCATTTGAGAAGATGACAAAGGCTTGCAAAGAAACCATTTGGCTTCCACAAAGTCGCTAGGCAATGAAATAAGACTAATTCTGTTTTGTTTTCATGCTATACGTACACAAGTAATGAATATCTTGTCCAATGCTCTTGTAATCCCGGGTTCGGGATCGTTGGTGCCCCCAATTACAGCACGCATGGAAGGAATCACTTGGGATGAAGCTTCCTACAAAGAACTGATGAGGAAGGAGTTTGGTGACATAGGATCGCTGACTCAATTGGGGTAAATACTAGAGCTAGGCGAGATAGCCATTACCGAAGTTGCCAGTGAAACTGGCGGGCCGAGTATGCAGAAATTAGCTAAACAACAACATACCATGATAGCCGTCAAGAAAGAAGAGATGGGAGCGAAAAGAAAGGCTAAGGAAGAAGCAGAAAAGGTTATATCTGATCCTCAACTTTGAAAGTGTTCCCTTCTCCGGATAATTACATTGAAGAGATCGAATATGATGTTGATGAGTCAATACGATTTTGCTCCAGAGAAGAAATTCAAAATAGTGTTGTGCCCTAGGCCAAATCCAACCAAAGGAAAGAAGGGCAATAGTGCCAGTGGCGAAAGCAGTGGTAGGAAAAGGAAGAGGGGTGGCAACAAAAGCTAGTCACCAGATGACAAGCCTGAAGAAGGGAAGCAAGGTAATTGCTTGCAGGGGCGGAGGAAAGTTAGACCTGGTGAGGTCACGTGACCTCACCAGGAAATGCAACTTTTATAAAAAAAAAATATAAAAAAAGTCGGCAAACAAAAACATGAAACATAGAAACAAGAAAAAAAAAATGAAATCGAAGAACGCAAGAACCCACGAGCCACGAAAGGGAAAAACGAAAAAAGAAACAGCGGAATTGCCGATTCTTTTCAGATCCGAGCGCTTCAATCTTTGTTGCGTCACCAGTCTTTCTATCCTTTCTTACTAATCTTCAGTGATGGGTAACCCTAATTTTAATTTCAACTGATTTGAATTTAATTTGCTAGGGTTTTTCTTGAATTAGTCTTGAATCAATTATGCAAGTGATTTCTAACTGATCCGAACTAGTTGAATTGATTAGATTAGAATCAAACTGATTTTTATTTTGAAAATTTGCTGAAAGTTCTTGCTGCTATTGTTCCTGAATGATTATTATAGCAGAGCATTCTGTATAATGAATATAGTAAAAAATGATCTACGGAATTGAATGAGAGATGATTAGTTAAATGATAGTTGTGTTGCATACATCGAGAAAGATATATTTACTCAAATTAGTAATGATGCAATCGTGGATCGGTTTCAAAACATGAGAACTCGACGTGGACAACTTTAGATTATTAGTATTTATGTTGAAGTTGTTTAGTTTGAAAAGATCAATATAATTGATCGTTTTTGCAATCAAATGATGTTTCCACATTATCGGCCAGATGTAGTGCGAATACGACTCTCGCTTTTGATTTTACGATAACACTTGTGCTGATATCTTGTTTGTAAATGAATGTTACATTTTTTTGCTATTTTGTATGAATTTGTCCTTAAGTGTTGAGGTTTTTGTGCACTTTCTATTGAATGTGCTTGTGCCTTGTTACACTTAAACTTGGATTGGTTGTTCGGAACTTTCACTCCCGAGAACTCCTTTCGATCGTGAACTCGAGTCTTGTGAAATTTGGAGTTGTAAACTCCAGTCTTGAGACCTCCTTTCGGTCGTGTGTGGAATTCGAGATTGGGGAGCTCCACTCTTGGAATCTCCCTATGGTCGTTGATCCCAAATTGTGAGGAGCTTAAAGTTGTGTGTTCCACTCTCGATCGTTGAACTCAAGTCGTGTGAAACCAGGAGTTACGAGCCTCACTCTCGAGATCTCCTTTCGAACATGATCTCATGTTGTGTGGGACTTTAAATTGAGGAACTTCACACTCAAGATCTCCTTTCGGTCGCTCATCTCAAGTCGTGTGAAGTTCAAAGTTGGGCATCGTGGTCAAGCCTTTATACTCATCCGTCATTAGTTCGGGGTGGAGTTGTAGGCATCGTTTATTCACTAGTTTATACTCGAATCCAAGCTTTGAGGATCGGAGTTGGTCAAGTGAATGGTCAATATTATATTCATTTAGGCCGAAGTGGTTGCCCCAAAGTCCGGAGACCAAGGTTTATGGGTCGAATACTTAAGTTATGAGCTATGTAAGTTGTATATACTCAGTGTGTGAATTGCAGAGTCCCGTGAACCATCGAGTCTTTGAATGCAAGTTGCGCACCAGACCATTAGGTCGAGTGCACGTCAGTTTGGGCGTCATGCACAAAAAAAAATTGTTTATACTCGGCCTCGTCGTTTGTTCGAGACTCGAATCGGTTTGTGGGCAATCGGAACACACTTGTATTGTTGAAGTTCAATGATGATCTTAGAGTGGTGAATCCATGTCAAGCTCTACGGTGTCGTATTCTTTAAAGTGAAAATAAGGCTCAGGTCCCTAAAAGCAAACTTAATTAGGCTCACATCCTCCCCTTCTAAAACATAAAAATTACATCCCTATTTTCAAATGCGGATAAAAATTTCCCTAATTTGCCCTTTTCTTAATTATAGCCGCTATTAACTACTGTACATACACGTATTCCGGTTTTTATTTTCTCAGCAAAATATATTTTATTCTATAATGGCGGCGGGATTTTCATATTAGGGCTACGTCGATTTTTTTTTGTGGACGGCGGCGGATTTTCTTGCGGAAGGAGGAGGTACGGAAGGGTGCGTCCACGGCGGTTGGGCCATCGTTGGGCGGTGCGACGCCTATTGCGGCGGATTTTTTTGGTGAAGGCGGAGGTACAACAGGGGTTGACGAAGGCGGTGGGGCCATCGGTTGGGATGCGGTGGCTATTCCTGGAGGAACTATGGCGATGTCAGATCTCAGGTGGGGGGAGAGTGGTGTATTCAAGCAACCGTCTTCGTCTAGGTAATTTAAACCTTTTTTGTTTATTTTGTTTGCTGATTTAAGTTTTGAATGTTCGTTGTATACAATTATGCTTCTTTTGATTTATACTAGCATGCTATAATGCAGAAATTTGTAATCAAATGCATTCATATGTTCGGATTTTTGAATTATTTGCATGAAGGTATGCATTTAATCTGGATATATGCATAATTGACTGCAATTATTATGTTTGTGCAGATTGTTTTAAACTGTTGTAGTTATGTGCATTTATGTATGCAATTTTTTCAAGATTCTGAATGCATGTATGCAAACTTGTATAAAACATGAAAAAATAAAACATAATTGTATGTATGAATGTTTTTTTACTGAATGCTGTTGAATGTAATTGTTTCAGAAATGTATGCAGTCTAACTTTATTTTTTACAGTCAAGTGTGCAGATATGGTTGTATAGTTTCATTTTGTTATGCAGGTTTTTGGAATTGTTGCATTAAAATGTACAAAAATGTGCAAATAACTCGAAATCCTATTAAGTATGTGCAACATATCTACAGGCTAAAACGTTTGCTGAATTTTCATTATGTAATAGTTGCATACATTTGTGCAAATATAGGCAATAGTTGCACTCATATATGCAACTTTTTTTTTTTTAATTTGCGTGGCCTTCTTGGATTATTTTATGATTTTACAATTTTTTTTTTTTTTATGCAGTGCCGCATTTTTTTTGGGTCAAGAAATGGAGGAGGCGAAGGATAAGGAGCAGGAGGCGGAAGTATTAATTATGATGTGGCGGCTGGCATGGGATTTTAATTTTCTTCCTTGAATGACTGCGCAAATTATGCAATGTACTGAGTGTTTTTAGGGTGTAAAGGACAGATGTGTAATTGTAATTGCCACATTTCAAAAATAGGGATGTATTCTTTATTCTTTTTATCAGCGGGTTTTTTATTTATTTTGAAACTTAATAGGGACCTGTAAAAAACGCACCCTTCTTTAAATGTCGCATTCAAGCAGGTAAGTCGGTCGTATCACAACTTAACGTGCTACAAATAGTAGAAATTTATTTGGAGTGTGATCGACGAGTGAATGGATGAATCATATTCGACTCTAGTCGCATAATGCCCGGTAGGCTAAAGATTAAGTCAAAGGATGGACTCAAAGGCATGCTGGATCGTAAACAGGTCAGGTCGCAGCTATCAGACTCATAGTTTATTCGGCGAGTGGAAAGGTAAGTCAACGGATGGAGATCTAAGGTAGGTCGTGTCGCACTCGTCGGATTTGTAGCCTTGCCTTTAGCGTAGGAAAATGTCAAACGACTTGATTGCACGTATTTCAGTGGTACTCTGATGATCCACTTGTGGACCACGAAGATTTATACTGGCGTCTGCCTTTGGGCACCTACATGTTTCACACAAGTTTTTTTTTTAAGTCGGTTACATCAATAACTCAAACAACATGGCAAAATAAGACTTATAATTAGTTTGTTGAAACGAAATAAATAACAAAGTCAATGCTGCATAAAAATTTGAATGAAACAAAATAAAGGATGTGACATCGGATGTCTAAGCCGCTTATATTCTTGTTTTAAGCTTATCGGGCCAACAATCAGTCCCGGAAGATCTAGGTTATGACCCAGGTCCTTTTTCGTCGCTATTGGTGAGCACTTGGAAGACTCCAGAGCCTCGTTTGGAGGAGCTTGCTTGCACTGTTCTAGCTTTCTTTGGGGGATGAGTTCTTCAATGATATCCCTCAAATGATGGCAGACATTCGTACCATAGCCTTACATTTCGTGATATCTACAATACTTCCCAGACTCCTTTGTATTTTCCGTTGATTTTCTAAAATTGGGTTGTTGGTACCGAATAGTGTTTGCAAGTCACAAGATAAATGTTTTCCAAGAAATTATTAAGTGAAGTGTAGTTGTTGCATGATGGAAACCTCGATCGTTTCTTGGAATCTTTTTTTTATCAAGACTACCTTCATAGTTGCCACCCTCGTTCTTATTCTAAGCATCAAACGTGGCCTTTTCGAAGTCCACTCCAGTTTGATTCGATGTAATGTTAATTGAGCACGATCATGTCGTTGCTGATGAGGATGATCATCATTGGCCCTGCTCCTGCAAGTCTCTTCCCGACACAGGTATCGGTTCGCCTTTTCGTAAAAGCATTCCAATGTTTTCAGAGGTTTCCTAATTCCTATTCAACCACTCAACAAAATCGGTCTTAGGATGGATGTCGTTGACGAATGCAACAAAAGCGACGCTTTGCTCTGGATTGTCCACCTTTACCTTAGTGTTACTGAAGCATTCCAGAAAGCTTTTGAGGGATTCTCCAGCCTGCACGATGTTAAATATGGACATACTGTCTTCATATCTGGTGGTATGCATACATAATTGTTCCACTAGTTTCCTAGCAAACTGATCGAAGGAAGAAATAGTTCTCGACGGGAGTCGAGAAAATAATAGCAGAGTCAAAACTTCAAGAAATACAGGAAAGCACATGCATTTTACTGCATTTATGATGCGAGTTGAGTCCATTTATCACTCATATCAGTTAAGAAATTGTCATAGATTGGTTTTTCCTGGGTATGCCCAGGAGTTGTGGCATGTTAAATCACCAAGGTCATTCGACGTTCACTACTACATCAGTGAATAGATTACACCTCATACTGATTTCTTAGTTGTCGGCATAACCTTGCGACTCTCTCATGATCCCTCATATCATGGCAGTAAGGTTGAAAGTTCGGATCTCCATCAGATTTCGGTGGCCGTGATCCAACTTTGGAGAGGTTTTCTACAGTGCCTCCTTAGGTGAACAGCATCATCAAGTTGAACAGCTTTGGGTTGATTCCGCGAAGGCTGAGCAAGAGCTACTTGGTTCTAGTCAACAACAAAAAATCAAGAAACAAAGTTTTGGATGGTAGTAGCGTGGGATCCCCTGTTATGGGGTTTGGGTCTGCTCTCACTAGTGTGATCGGTTCCAAACCGAAAACGACCGGGTTGGTTCGTTTCCTATGTGGTAGCGGCTCCTACGCCATCTTGAGATATCATTCTCCTCTAGTTTCGTTCACTGAGGGAATCAAACGAAGAACTTTCAAAGACATAATTATTAGGATTCAGAGCCCTTCTATTTCCCTCAAGTCGACTAATGTTTTCTCGAATGGCTCGTCGCAGCTGATGCATCAGATCGATATTCCGCTTGATTTGATTGTTGAGCTAAATTTGTGTGTCCTCCAAGTTCTTCATCATAGATTGCATCTGGGCTTGAGTAACCGGAGCGTTAGGATCATGTGTAGTGACCACACCGGTTGTGGCAAGGACTTAGCATTATCATAAGCTTGCTGCTAGATCGATGCATCATCATGATCAACGTTTAAAGGTCCAATAGCTTGATGATTTTTCTTTTTCACTATGGCTTCAAGCTTCTTAGGTTAATTTACGGGGATCTCGGAAGGTTCGAAAACTTGAATTGTACAAAATCGGGAAAGTTTTTTATTTTCAATGAAAACATCAAACGTTAATACCAAAAAGTTATCACAACACCCAACGAGTTCAACGAATGGCTAAACTATGAAAATAAATGGAAAATGAGGAAATAAGCAATAGAAATACAGTAAAGATTTATGGTGGTTCAACGTTGTTGTTCCTACATCCACTTAAAAGTTTTGCTCACTTTATTGCTGAATTATGTAATTACAAGTCCTTAGATCGGTAAAACTCCGAATGTACAAGTCAAAATAAACATATGCCAAAAAGATTGATCTTTCGTCAACGCACCCGGTATTTATATATGTAGATAGGCAAAGGAAGTCGGAAGACCATTGAAGAAAAGCTGTAGGAAGCCCAATCCATTAAGGGAGAGTCGGTGTCGATTCCTATACATGGATCGGTACTGATTCCTTTACAGGGATCGGTACCAATCCCTCATTTTAAAGGCATATGGCCCGCGACTTCTTCTGTAGGTCCCACCTTGCATCTTGGACTACTTTATGAAGTTCCATCTGGTTTGATTTGAAGGTTGGTGAGTTATGGCTATTTGGTTATTGAAGTAGAGTTACTCTGTCGGTTGATCTCGGAGTTGTATTGATCCTTTTATTTTGGTTAGGCTGATCTCTTACTGGTAGAACACTCGAACACTATTCTGATGGACTAAGGTGATTGTTATCGCGTGACGCTATTCAGACTTGATCTTCAAGCCTTTAGACAATGTTTTTAAGCCACTGGCCTTGGTAATCGTCGAATCACGTCAATCCGAATAGCTTCTGGCAGTCGGGCCAAATGTTCGAGTAACGGATAGCATCGGAACCTTAAGCTGTTGAACAAAAAAACTATTTCAAAAATTTGCACTACTTAATGTCAATATATTAATGGAAACACATTGCATTCTTTCTAATCAAAATCTTTGTTGTAAACTCTTTCTATGCTTCTGCCTAGGTGCTAGGCTAACTTTGCCATCTAACTATTTGCCCAATTCACCTATATGAGACTTACTGCATTATCTAAACATATAAATATGTTTATAGATATTACTTATTCACCAATTTAGGCTTGGGTTATCTTACAAGCAACAAATTGTCTTATTCAAGTGGTTTTTCCGCCATGGTTGTTTTTAAAAATATTGAAAACCAATAAAATTTCATTTTTGATCGATAAATGCTAAACATAATACTAAAATTTTATCCAAGATGCTCGACTTTATCAAAAATGCTTATTTCGATTATTCCCCAATTAATACTACCTTAATTCCTCATCCATATTTTACGCATAGTGTCCACCTAGCGATTTTTGCAACCTTCAGGAAATTGCATTTCAATTGGAGAAATATGGAGCATATGCGTTGCACACAAGCAAATCAATATACAATCTACTAAATTATTTCTTCGGAAGTTGAAATGAAGCTGACAATTCAAGTTTCTTGTAGTCGGATTTATGAGTGCTGCTATAAGCAGCTATATGTTAATGCCAAAATATTTCAATCGAAGAAAGTAAATAATGACAAATAAAACTTTACCTTAATATTCAGATTATTTAAAGAGCTTCTAATAATCAGAGAACATAGGACTACTCACTAAGATTAAAATAGTGAAATATAAAACTTACTTTGATAGTCAAGGGGACAACATCTGCCATAAAACCATCCAATTCTTCAAAAAAATATTCTAAAAGATTGCAAAAATTTGTAGCATCTCCATGGTCCTGGAATGTAATAGTGTAAGATGTTGACTTTCTGCCACTATCTAAAGGAGAACTTATCTCTAAAGAATACAATCCTTTCGGGGAATCACGATCAGGACCCCTACGCATTAAAATCGCCTGAAAAACAATTTACATGGTCATTTATCAACTAACAAATATGGATTCTGAAAAAGATGCATAAAAGTATGTAAATGATAAGGATAAAATAAAGCTTACTACTACATATGGTAGTTTCAGCCACCATGGTTTTTTGCTTGAAACAAATGAATCTTCCACTTGATAGTTGTCAGCTGATTTCTTTGGACGGGTTTTCACTTTTTTATTTCCATTAAGCACGTTCAGATGAGTTATCTTATGATCAGTTGTTCTACGAAGGTCGACAACATGTGATGGCTTTTCATCCAGTAGTATCGAAGCCGAATCAAAGTCAGTAGATTCTTCAGTCAATGCTGAGAGGTCTATTAACTGTTTTTTATTCTGGTGGACAGCACCTAAAGAAAAAAAATAAAAGAATTTACTAGCTTGTCTTGGCATCTAAAATTTTTGAGATCGATACTAGCAAGCAAAAGGTGAAGACTATAAGGTTGTAAAAAGTAGCACGAACCTTTAAGCAATTACAACGTGTATTCCCGTGCAATTAATGTTGTGTGAGGAGGGAATGTGCGAATATTTTGATGCTTCAAGTGTCATATAAACTATCCATTCTTCCTCCAAATGCCAAAAAAATTCAAGCAGAAGCCAGTATCATATATACATACATACATACATATATATATATATATATATATATATATATATATATGTATATAGCAATTTAAACTCCGCCTGTGTAGTTTTCTATGCAGTCTGTCCCAAGCCAGGGTAAAGGAGGAGGGTTGTGATAGGCTTGGCGAGCCAACGTAAAAACTTAGCCTCTCTTATGGATATGGAACCTTATGATATATCGTTGGGGCGTAACCCTCTTAGCGACGCGCTATGTCGAGGCTCGGATATGGTGTTAAATAAGCAAGGGCTGGGCCGTCATTCTCTTAGTGGCGCTTTTACCGACGCCCCGGTGTAGTGATAAGTGAGCAAGGGTCCTCGCATTTTTCTCGACGGATGCGAGGGGCAAGGAAGTTAGTCGACGATAATAGGATTCGGTTAGGTAGTTGGAATGTAGGGTCCTTAACAGGAAAATTAAGAGAGATAGTGGATATTATGATTAGGAGACGGGTTAACATCTTGTGCGTTCAAGAGACTAAATGGGTGGGTCAGAAGGCGAAGGAGGTGGAGAACACTGGCTTCAAATTGTGGTACACGAGAGAAGTACGTAACAAGAACGGGATAGGCATATTGATTGACAAGAATCTTCAGAACAATGTGGTTGACGTCAGAAGACGAGAGGATAGGATCATCCTAGTTAAGCTAGTAGTTGACGAGGCAGTTTTGAATGTCATTAGCGCATATGCCAACAAGTAGGTCTAAGTGAAGAAGCCAAAAGGAAGTTCTTGGATGTCATGGTTAGGAATGTGCATAGTAGCGAGAAACTTTTTATAGGAGGAGACTTCAATGGCCATGTTGGCTCATCTAGCGGGAGTTTTGAGAGAGTACATGGTGGTTTTGGATTTGGCAGTAGGAAGCAAGAGGGTGAAGATATTTTGAATTTCGCTCTTTCTTTTGATCTCATGATTGCTAATACCTTCTTTAGAAAGAGGCAATCACATATGATCACCTTCAGTAGTGGCCAACAGGCTAGCCAGATTGACTTTGTCCTAGCTAGGAGAGATAGTAAACGAGATTGTGTTGATTGCAAGGTCATACCTGGAGAATGTGTTGTCTCACAACACCAGCTCTTGGTATGCGTGTTTCATCTTCGGGTGGTGAAGGATAAAAGAGCGAAGATTAACAGGACAAAATGGTGGAAACTCAAAGGAGATGCTTCACGGGTGTTTAAAGATAGAGTGATGGGAGAAAGGGCTTGGAATGTGGAAGGAGAAGCAAATGTCATGTGGAATGCGATGACAACTTGCATTCGGAGAGTCGCCACTGAGGTATTTGGGATAACAAGAGGAAGCTAGCGAGAACCCAAGGATTCGTGATGGTGGAATGACGAGGTGCAAAAGGCTATCAAAGAGAAGAAGGAATGCTACAAATGCATGTACCGTCATAGAAGCGAAGAGAACATGCACAGGTACAAAGTGGCAAAGAAGACTGCAAAGAAAGCAGTGAGTGAAGCAAGGGGACGAGCATACGAAGATTTGTATCAAAGGCTAAGTACAAAGGAGGGTGAAAAAGACGTTTACAGAATAGCTAGGCTACGCGAGAGGAGGACAAGGGACTTCAATCAAGTTAAATGCATTAAGGATGAGAATGATAGACTTTTGGTGAAGGACGATGAGATAAAGAATAGGTGGAGAGAATACTTTGATAAGCTTTTCAACGAAGAAAGTGATAGCTCTTCGATCGAGTTGGAAGACTTAGCCGACAGCACCAATAGACATTTTGTGCGGGGATTTCAAGAAACTGAGGTAAAGGGGGCGTTGAAACGTATGAAATCAGGCAAGTCGGTAGGGCCTGATGACATTCCTATTGAGGTGTGGAGATGCTTTGGTGATGCAGGGATAAGATGGCTAATTAAGTTGTTCAATAATATTTTCAAATCAAACAAAATGTCAGATGAGTGGAGGAGAAGCATTTTAGTTCTCATCTTTAAGAATAAAGGAGATATTCAAAGTTGTACAAACTATAGAGGAATTAAGCTTATGAGTCATACAATGAAGCTTTGGGAGAGAGTTTGCGAGCAACGTTTGAGGAGGTTGACAAGTGTCTCTAGGAATCAATTTGGTTTTATGCCTGGAAGGTCAACCACTGAGGCGATTTTCTTGGTTAGGCAACTTATGGAGAGATACAGGGAGCAGAAAAAGATCTCCACATGGTTTTTATTGACCTGGAGAAAACTTATGACAGAGTGCCGAGGAAGGTTATGTGGTGGGCGCTAGAAAGGAAGAGAGTGCCATCAAAATATATTACCCTTATTATGGATATGTACGAGCGGTTGTAACTAGTATTAGGGCATGCGATGGTGAGACCAGAGACTTTCCAATTAACATAGGGTTACATCAAGGTTCGGCTTTGAGCCCCTATATTTTTGCATTAGTGATGGATGAAATCACAAAAGATATACAAAGGGAGATTCCCTGATGTATGCTCTTTGCCGATGATGTTGTGCTGATTGATGAAAGTCGAATAGGGGTTAATCAACAACTGAAGTTGTGGAGGGAGACCTTGGAATCAAAGGGTTTCAGGCTTAGCAGAACTAAAACAGAGTATATGAAGTGTGAGTTTAGCAGTGTCAGGTCAGATGACGGAGATGTTACCCTGGCCGGTAGAGTAGTACCCAAGAAGGAATCGTTTCGATACTTAGGATCTATGTTGCAGTTTGATGGAGAGATTGATAAAGATGTTAGTTTTAGAATTCAAGCAGAATGGGTGAAATGGCGACTAGCATCTGGCATTCTCTGTGATCGGAAGATTCCTCAGAAGCTTAAAGGAAAGTTCTATAGGACAGCAATCAGGCCTGCAATGTTATATGGTGCAGAATATTGGCCTACTAAGAGACAACACGTCCAGAAGATAAGCGTAACAGAGATGCGGATGCTGCGTTGGAGCTGTGGGCATATCAGACGAGATCGGATTAGAAATGAGGATATTCAGGAAAAACTTGGAGTTGCACCTATTGAAGAGAAGTTAGTCCAATACCGCTTGAGATGGTTTGGACATATCCAACGTCGACCATACGATGCACCTGTACGCGTTGGAATTTTAGGTCGCGCTGAAGGCCCAAAGAGAGGTAGAGGTTGACCTAAAATGACATGGGAGGAGATAATAAAGAGAGATTTAATTAACTGGAGTTTATCGGAATAGCTGGCAGTTGATAGGAGTGCATGGAAATTGGCAATCCATGTACCAGAACCATAGGTCTTTTTTTTAGACTTTATTTCACGTTTACTGAACTTTTTTACTTTTTATTACAATTTTAAATTTTATTTCACTTTTATTGAACCTTTTTACTTATTATTATTATTATTTAAAAAAAACCTTTATCGGACGACTTTTTATTTGTTTAGTTATTTTAAACCCTTTATGCGTGTGTGTGTGTATATATATATATATATATATATTATCATCATTATTTATTTTATTTTATTTTAATTATGGGTTTCATATCTAGCCAACCCCAACTTGTTTGGGATATATGGCTTTGTTGTTGTTGTTTTTTTTGCAATTTACTAAAAATGACATTGCCAAAATTCAGGGCTAAAATACGATTTTTAATGCTTCAAGTTGATGGTGAGGCGTAAAACAACATATAGGATCAGCTAACCCCACTGAAAATTTTGAAATTCATCATAGATACCTAGGTTTGAATAATTGGACCCCTATGAATAATTTATATACCAATCAAGTTGTTAATATTCCAACTAAATTACCTTGACCAACATATATTCGATTCTCTAATCATCCACCAGAAAACCTCTTAACTAAAAAAATGAAATAATCAATTTCACTGTTGCCAATTGCCACTAAGCATCATAGAGTGACCATCTATCTCCATCAAGCTTTTAAGCCACGTGGATATATCCATTGTTTATTTTAGGTTCCATCACTAGATCATTTGTTATTATACCCTTATTTTATATGAACGTATATCCATCGTTGTTATAGGTTTTAGCACTAGATCTTCAACCTTTTTTCCAAAAAAAAAAAACAACTCTGAAAATTGAAAAATTAGGGCATGTTTGAATTCATTTTGCGCTTTGCATTTTCAACATTCATAGCAAAATATGAGGATAATGGACGAGAAATTTAAAACTTCAAGTCATTATGACGATGATGGAGGAATGGCGGAGGGGATGGATTGTTTCCATTGTTTATTAATTTTTTTTAAAAATAAAATGTTTCTATTTTGTATGTTAGCTTTATTTTCATGTTTTCAGAAAATACACGTCGTATGCACTTATTCTGGACGAAAACACAAAAATCAAAAGGTCAAACTAAACAAAGCCTTAATTTTACTGGAAACAGGAAAATATATTTTTTACAATAATAAGTTTGATTGTTAACTCCGCCTGTGTAGTTTTCTATGCAGCATGTCCCAAGCCAGGGTAAAGGAGGAGGATTGTGATAGGCTTGGCGAGCCAACGTAAAAACTTAGTCACTCTTATGGATATGAAACCTTATGATATATCGTTGGGGCGTAACCCTCTTAGCGACGCGCTATATCGAGGCTCGGATATGGTGTTAAATATGCAAGGGCTGGGCCGCCATTCTCTTAGTGGCGCGCTACACCGACGCCCCGGTGTGGTGATAAGTGAGCAAGGGTCCTCGCATTTTTCTCGGCGGATGCGAGGGGCAAGGAAGCTAGTCGACGATAGTAGGGTCCCGTTAGGTAGTTGGAATGTAGGGTCCTTAACAGGAAAATTAAGAGAGATAGTGGATACTATGATTAGGAGACGGGTTAACATCTTGTGCGTTCAAGAGACTAAATGAGTGGATCAGAAGGCGAAGGAGGTGGAGAACACTGGCTTCAAATTGTGGTATACGGGAGAAGTACGTAACAAGAATGGAGTAGGCATATTGATTGACAAGAACCTTCAGAACAATGTGGTTGACGTCAGAAGACGAGGGGATAAGATCATCCTAGTTAAGCTAGTAGTTGGCGAGGCAGTTTTGAATGTCATTAGCGCATATGCCCCACAAGTAGGTCTAAGTGAAGAAGCCAAAAGGAAGTTCTGTGAAGACTTGGATGTCATGGTTAGGAATGTGCATAGTAGCGAGAAACTTTTTATAGGAGGAGACTTCAATGGCCATGTTGGCTCATCTAGCGGGGGGTTTGAGCGAGTGCATGGTGGTTTTGGATGTGGCAGTAGGAAGCAAGAGGGTGAAGATATTTTGAATTTCGCTCTCTCTTTTGATCTCATGATTGCTAATACCTTCTTTAGAAAGAGGCAATCACATCTGATCACCTTCAGTAGTGGCCAACAGGCTAGCCAGATTGACTTTGTCCTAACTAGAAGAGATAGTAAACGAGATTGTGTTGATTGCAAGGTCATACCTGGAGAATGTGTCGTCTCACAACACCAGCTGTTGGTATGCGTGTTTCGTCTTCGGGTGGTGAAAGATAAGAGAGTGAAGATTAGCAGAACGAAATGGTGGAAACTCAAAGGAGATGTTTCACGGGTGTTTAAAGATAGAGTGATGGGAGAAGGAGCTTGGAATGTGGAAGGAGAAGCAAATGTCATGTGGAATGCGATGGCAACTTGCATTCGAAGAGTCGCCACTGAGGTATTTGGGATAACAAGAGGAAGCAAGCGAGAACCCAAGGATTCGTGGTGGTGGAATGACGAGGTGCAAAAGGCTGTCAAAGAGAAGAAGGAATGCTACAAACGCATGTACCGTCATAGAAGCGAAGAGAACATGCACAGGTACAAAGTGGCAAAGAAGACTGCGAAGAGAGCAGTGAGTGAAGCAAGGGGACGAGCGTACGAAGATTTGTATCAAAGGCTAAGTACAAAGGAGGGCGAAAAAGACGTGTACAGAATAGCTAGGCTACGCGAGAGGGGGACAATGGACTTCAATCAGGTTAAATGCATTAAGGATGAGAATGATAGACTTTTGGTGAAGGAAGATGAGATAAAGAATAGGTGGAGAGAATACTTTGATAAGCTTTTCAACGAAGAAAGTGATAGCTCTTCGATCGAGTTGGAAGACTTAGCCGATAGCAACAATAGACATTTTGTGCGGAGATTTCAAGAAGCTGAGGTAAAGGGGGCGTTGAAACGTATGAAATCAGGCAAGTCGGTAGGGCCTGATGATATTCCTATTGAGATGCGGAGATACTTTGGAGATGCAGGGATGAGATGGCTAACTAAGTTGTTCAACAATATTTTCAAATCAAACAAAATGCCAGATGAGTGGAGGAGAAGCATTTTAGTTCCAATCTTCAAGAATAAAGGAGATATTCAAAGTTGCACAAACTATAGAGGAATTAAGCTTATGAGTCATACAATGAAGCTTTGGAAGAGAGTTTGCGAGCAGCGTTTGAGGAGGTTAACAAGTGTCTCTAAGAATCAATTTGGTTTTATGCCTGGAAGGTCAACCACCGAGGCGATTTTCTTGGTTAGGCAACTTATGGAGAGATACAGGGAGCAGAAGAAAGATTTCCACATGGTTTTTATTGACCTGGAGAAAGCTTATGACAGAGTACCGAGAAGGGTTATGTGGTGGGCGCTAGAAAGGAAGAGAGTGTCATCAAAGTATATTACCCTTATTAAGGATATGTACGAGGGGGTTGTGACTAGTGTTAGGGCATGCGATGGTGAGACTAAAGACTTTCCAATTAACATAGGGTTACATCAAGGTTCGGCTTTGAGCCCCTATATTTTTGCATTAGTGATGGATGAAATCACAAAAGATATACAAAGGGAGATTTCTTGGTGTATGCTCTTTGCCGATGATGTTGTGCTGATTGATGAAAGTAGAATAGGGGTTAATCGACAACTGGAGTTGTGGAGGGAGACCTTGGAATCAAAGGGTTTCAGGCTTAGCAGAACTAAAACAGAGTATATGAAGTGTGAGTTTAGCAGTGTCAGGTCAGATGACGGAGATGTTACCCTGGTCGGTAGAGTACTACCCAAGAAGGAATCGTTTCGATACTTAGGATCTATGTTGCAGTTTGATGGAGAGATTGATAAGAATGTTAGTTTTAGAATTCAAGCAGGATGGGTGAAATGGTGACTAGCATCTGGCATTCTCTGTGATCGGAAGATTCCTCAGAAGCTTAAAGGAAAGTTCTATAGGACAGCAATCAGACCTGCAATGTTATATGGTGCAGAATGTTGCCCTACTAAGAGGCAACACGTCCAGAAGATAAGTATAGCAGAGAACTGTTATTACGGCGCTCGACTAGTCGCGACTAGTCGTCGACTAGTCGGCTAGTCGAGATGGGGACCTCGACATGAAACGTCGACTGGCCAAACGTCGACTGGAATTGAAACCCTAGAAATCGGAACCCTAAATCGAAGTCTCGATGTCGATTTGGAACCCTAACTCGAACTCGAACTCGAACTCGATTTGGAACCCTAACTCGAACTCGAAATCGAACTCGAAATCGAACTCGAAATCGAACTCGAACTCGATTTGGAACCCTAACTCGAACTCGAACTCGATTTGGAACCCTAAATCGAAGTCTCGATCAAGGTTCGAACTTTCGTTTCAGGATCTAGGGCACAAAAAAAATGAAGCAGAAGAAAACGAAGGAGAAGAAGAAGAAAACGAAGAAGAAAACGAAGGATAAGGTTCGAACTCGATTTGGCCTGATGTTTTGTAAGTTAATAACAATGGACTTCAAAGTTTTGTTACTGTAATTAACTAATTAAGTAATTATGGACCATATAAATTTGAAATTATTGGTCATATAAATTTTGTTTACATTTACCAACTACTTAAAAATACAAAATTTGACTACATAAATATATATATTTATTTATCGACTAGTCCGACTAGTCTACGACTAGTCCACTAGTCGACTAATTGAACCTCCATCGACTCGACTCGACTTGCCGCCGTGATAACCATGGCAGAGATGCGAATGCTGCGTTGGAGCTGTGGGCATACCAGACGAGATCAGATTAGAAATGAGGATATTCGGGAAAAACTTGGAGTTGCACCTATTGAAGAGAAGTTAGTCCAATACCGCTTGAGATGGTTTGGACATATCCAACGTAGACCATAAGATGCATCTGTACGCGCTGGAATTCTAGGTCGCGCCGAAGGCCCAAAGAGAGGTAGAGGTCGGCCTAAAATGACATGGGAGGAGATAATAAAGAGATATTTAAGTAACTGGAGTTTATCGGAAGAGCTGGTAGTTGATAGTAATGCATGGAAATTGGCAATCTATGTACCAGAACCATAGTGTTTCTCTCTCTCTCTCTTTCTCTCTCTTTTTTAGACTTTATTTCACGTTTACTGAACTTTTTTACTTTTTATTTACTATTTTAGATTTTATTTCACTTTTACTGAACATTTTTACTTCTTCTTATTATTATTATTTAAAAAAAAACCTTTATCGGACGACTTTTTATTTGATTGGTTATTTTAAACCCTTTATATATATATATATATTATCATCATTATTAATTTTATTTTATTTTAATTTTGGGTTCCATATCTAGCCAACCCCAATTTGTTTGGGATATATGGCTTTGTTGTTGTTGTAATAAGTTTGATTGTTGATTTTGAAGAGTTATTGTTGGTCAGTAATTTAGCTTTTCATGAATCTGAAAAAATATGATAAATTATCTTTAAAATGAATTTGGTATGCATTTTATTATCCAATAAAAATTATTAAAACATGTTTACTGGAAGTCTATTTTATCTATTTTATTGAGAAATGAAAGTAATAAAGCAATGCTCTTTGGAGATGTGTCAATCAATTGACAATTTGCTGAGGTACGAAAGTAACTCAATCATGTTTTTGATTTACTTATTTTTATTTTACAAAAAAAAAGGTCACATTTTTTACAATTTGTGGCGGTACATGTCTGTTATTTGTTTTAATTCTTATCACTGGATGTTCAATCATTTTCCTTTTTCTGTTTTCTTTTGAACTGTGAAGGAAGGAAATTAGTTTTACTTCAAATTGTTATAAATTAAAAAAAAAAAACTGAATTTTAAAAAGTTGGGTTGTTGGTTTTGAAAAATTATTAATTGATTTGACTAGTAACTTAGCTTTACATGAATCCAAAAATATGTAAGTGTTTTCTCCTTAAAATGCATTTGGCATGCATTTTATTGGCTTATGGAAGTTATCATAATAATCTTACTGGAATATTATTTATCTGTCGTTGAGAAACAAAAAAAATTGAATAAAGTTTTCTGGAGACATACAAGTCTAAATGAAAGAATTATGACGTGTGAAACTAAATGAATCAAGTTTCTTTTTTCTTTTTACCGTAACTGTAACTATTAAGAAAAGAATCCCACATTAAGGAGGCTGCAAGCGAGAAATGTATTTTCCACGACAATAACAACAAAGCAAACTCTTTGTACGTAAAATCAACTTTGCAGACAATTTAGCAATAATACTTGAAATTTCTTGATTTCCTTTAGTGGAACTCTTTTAAAAAGTTCAAATTAATTATAGATTAGTAAAGGCCCAATATGGACACATCTAACATACCAACCAAGGAAACAAAGACAACAGTACCTAGCAATTAAGAAGCTAGTTTACTATGACTTTGACTATAGAATACCGTATTCTCACGAGCTGTTGCATTTATTCGAGTGAATCAGAGATGCAGAAAGTCCATATTCATTCTCAATAAGAGGAAACCAAATCCCGCATTTTCTATCGAGTAACGGTTTGGGTAAGTCCTACATGAGCGCATCAGATGTAGTCCTTACGTTTGCCGCCAAGTAGAGTGCACCAAAATTTTCAAATTTTGAGTGTTATGCCAAGTCTAAGGCTGATGTCTGACGCGAGTTTACAAAATTACTATAAATACTTTGGTTTCTATCAAGGGGTTTTTAAGCACAAGGACAAACTTAACAAAAAACTTATCCATAAGGACAAGAGGCACAAAATTTAACCATAAAGACACTTTTTAGTGTAAAGGGAGGAACTCAGGAGCCCACTATAATTTCATACTTTACACTAAAGTTTGTCCTTATGAATAATTTTTTTGTCTCTTGTTCTTATGGATAATTTTTTTGTTAAGTTTGTCCTTCACACTATTTTCTTGTTCTATCAAATACCACCCCCCCCCCCCCCCAAAAAAAACAAAAAAGAAAAGAAAAAAAACACCACCTCTTCCTCATCTCTTTTGTCAGCCTCGCATCATTTACCAGGAAAAGCGCGTGATGATGGATAAGTTTGTTAACGTTCGTTTTTAATTATATAAGCAAAGTCTACAAACTTTTCTTACTTTTCAAGGAGTTCATGATTTGTTACGTGAAGCTGCTAGACAGACTTATGAATGGAAAGTTGCGAATGTAAATAGTATGAAATCTGCAATCACATTCAAGATCATTTTTAGATGTCAATTTCCATATTCATGTATACGGACCATAGTTATCAAGGCACGCCGCTTAGGCGCGCCTAAGCGCAGAAAAGCCCAAGAATTGCGCCTTTTGCAGTTTGAGGTGCTTTTTTTTTGCTAAATTCAAATTTTTGTTTATAAATAGTCAAATAAAAAAATTAATTGTTCAATAAATAATAGAATATGGTTTAAAATTTAAATCTTATTAATAAAATATGTAGATAATTGAATGAATTATAAAATATGATATAAAAATTAATTTGTAGTTAGTAAAATAGCAGATCAAACTCATATAAAAGGCACACAAAAAAACCTAAGGCTAAAGAAAAAAAAAACCTAGGCTTAATGCTTGCATCTTTTTACGCCTTAGCGCCTTGACTACTATGATATGGACATATATCAGCTATTTATCCACTTAACTCATAATTAATAAAGTCAAAAATAAATGGAAAGTTTTGATCTAAGGTAAATTATTTTCAGTAATAATGTTAACATAAATATAAGAAATACAAAAAAAATGATGATAATGATCAATTTTTCATAACAAGTATTCATTTATACATACATGATATGAATTAATACCACAATAAACATTTTATGTGGTAAAAAATATATAATCTCAACTACTATTTTGTACAAGTGGAACTGATAATTTTTTGGATGCAAATAGCATCAAATATGTATATGCATCAATTTTTTGAGTTTTGAATATTTTATCATTTTTCAAATACACATGTGGATGGATTTCATATTTTTCACACACTTGTTGATAGCCCTACTGCCAGCAAGCTCATCAACACACAAATATGTAAATTTTTATAAAATAGTTTGAGAATACAAGTATTCCAAGAAAGTACTTAACATGGAGGGCATCCATGGCATAGAATGTAGTCTTGAGTTGGGGTTTGTTACTGTTGATGTTGGGTTTTGGCGAGGAACAATCGTTGGTAGAGCTTTATCCAACTGGACAATTTCATACTATTGTATGGTTTTTGATAACACGAACACTTTGAATAAGTGATTCCCCAACTTGTTTGTGAGTATGAAACCCAAATCGGGTCAATTTGATATGTATTTTTTTTTTTTTTTCAGGCTTTGTATGTCATCTATCTAATTTTCAGAATGTACTAAAAAAATAGTGATTACGTTAAATTTCGTTTTATATGTTTTCCAAAATCAGCATCACAATTGAATAAAATATGCTCACCGGTGAACCCTTTTCCAGCATTCTTCCTACCCACATTTGATTTCACAAACTCCAACTTCTTCTTGTCACCTAGTTTTGCTTTCCCATTTTTACTGTCCAGTCTCCTACTCTTCAGAAACAACCTCTCCTTCTCAACCACATTCTCTTCTCTCTCCGTTGCTTCTTTCGCTCTAGCCTCCTTAGCCATGTTCCTTATTTCCGAAACTGCCCTCTCAAACTCCGAATTTGCCTCCTCCTTCCCATTGTTCTCAAATAAGATCTCAACATCCTTCTGTTCTTCTACAATTATCTGTTCTCTGCTGTTTTTTTGGCTGAATAGCCAAACAGCAACAGCTGTTTGTACAGCAATAAGTGCAGCAAATCGAAATGAAACATCAAGTATGAACGATTTAATGTTAGGGTTAGGGTTTTGGGAGTCAAGATTTAACTCATCAACTGATTCATGCAAGGATGATGGATGGTCGCCAGATGGTTCATATTCCGATTGCTCAAATTTAGATGGCTCGCATTCGAATATTTTGTACTCGGGTGTTCGGCGCTCCAAATTGTCCAATTCGGAGTCAGATTGCTGGTTAGGGACAATAAGGGGAGGGGAACGTGAGAGTGGATTTGTTGGAAGTTTGGTGCGGAGATGATTTTTGCGGTTACTGGATTTTTTTAGGTTGGGGGAGTAGAGTAGGGAAGAACCTGTGGTTATCGAATCTGCTTCTCTATGGAGAGATACGGAGAGGGGAGGAGGGGAGAGTGAGGAAAAAGAAGAAAACATGGCAGTTTGTTTGTGCGAGCTAAATATCGTTGCATTGGATTTTTGGCCATTCCACATAACTGTACAGGTTAAAATAATAAATTTTGGGCTTTGTGAATGACACCCCTTTTTTGGGTGTTGTTAATGACACTTCTTTTTTGGTTAAAGAGTGTCATATTTTAAGGAGACACTGGTCTATAAAAAAATTGTTAAGGGACAACACTAGTTATACTTTTAAGAGACAAAAATAACCCTGTTGTATTTCAATGCTCGCGCTCGAACCAGAAAAAACGGTAAGACTATACCCTTTTTATCTAATAAAAACGGTAGCATTAGAACATCTTTTCTATCTCTATAACAAACTTAACAAAAACAACGGAAACGGTTATACTCTATCGTGTTTGCACACTAAAAACGGTCATAATTTTCTATCTTTATAATGATTGTTCGGTGTTTGCAGGTCGTTTTTCGTATTTTCACATCTACGTCATGCTTCGGAAAACGGCGACTCGAGACCGAATTTCACCACGTCGTGCTTCTTCTTCAGATTAAGGGTAATTTGGTCTTATTATTGTGTATTGTTAAGGGGTGTTTAGACTGTAGTGTATCCCCCTTAACAAAATTTTAAAAACTGAAATTTGTGTCACCCCTTAACCAAAAAGGGAGTGTCATTAACAATCCCTCTTCTTTGTTGCGTGTCAAACTTTTAGTACACACCTGTTAAGTAAATGTTAAGGGGCAACACCAGTTATACTTTTAAGGGATAAAAATAACCCTGCATCAAATCCATTCACGTTTTTCAAAGCGCACGCTTTATATTCCACTCGCGCTTTCCAAAAATTCAATCTTCCGTTCTTCAGAGCTAGGGTTCTTCGGTGCTCACGCTAGGCTTCTTCAAAGCTAGGGTTTGACATTAAACATGGTGCGATTCAAGCATACTGCGAGGAAGACGAAGGAGTCCGTTGGCAAGAAGCAAGTCATGAAAAAGAGGTATGTTTGCAGTAGATTAATGGTAATTTCAGTTGGTATTAGCAGATGTATGGTACGGTAGGGCTTGGTATTATCGATCATGAGCAATGGTTTGCGTGTGGTGGGGTTTGGTGGGGAAGAAGGGCAAAACAGTGCGAAATTTTGTTCGATTTGCAGAAAATACGATTTGGTAGGGTACTTTTTGGGTGGGTAAATCCTCTGGAATATGAAAGCTTGTCCCTTTTAGTAGTTATCATGTTGTCACCGTTTTTATAATTCAAAATCGGCTTCTGTTTTCCATATATAATTCCCATTTCTTCAAATTATTTTGTATTTTGGTTTCAGTTTGTGTTGTCCGAATATAGGTATTAAAAATGGTTGATTGATGTCGACTTATGGTTGAAAAAGGGTTCTATGGTTTGTGTATTTTAAATTACATATGAAAGCTTGTCCTTTCTAGTATTTGGCATGTTGTCACCACTTTTATCATTCAAAATCGGCTTCTGTTTTCCATATATAATTTTCATTCTTCAAAGTTTTGTGTATTTTGGTTTCAGTTTGTATTGTCCGAATATAGGTATAAAAAATGGTTGATTGATGTCGACTTATGGTTGAAAAAGGGTTTTGTATATGGTATGGGATTTAAATACGTATGCATAGGACAGTGCAGTGTCTTTGTGTATTATAAATTAGGTTACTTGTCGAAATTTATATTACACATTCGGGTTTACATGATGTTTACATGGTTGTACCATCTTTTACTAAAAAGTAGGTTATATGTTGCCGTTGTCTGTTGACGGTGTGTAACTAAATTGTTTACGTGATTGAATGCAGGAAACCGACTTCGTTTACGTCTGGTCGTGTACCGCCTACTGCTTCTAATAGGCAGAAACTTGCTAAGTAAAGGCAACGCATATTGGAGGAGCAAAAGAAAAGGAAAGCAGTTGAATCTAAAGCGAATAACTTTGAGCATAGATCAAGTGAAAGAGAAGAGTCCAACGAAGGTAATAGTTCCGATAGAGGTGAAAAAAGTAGTGATCATAGTGGCCATGAAGAAGTAGATGTACGCGTACAAGAAGAAGATGATGACAGAGAAGAGGAGGGCAACACAAGTGGTAATGATCATGAACGAGACGATGACAGAGAAAAGGGTAACAAAGGTGGTAGTGATCAGGAACAAGACGATGACATAGAAGAGGGCAACAAAGCTGGTATTGAACACGAAGAAGAAGACGACAGAGAAGAGGATAACAGAGGAGGTAGTGAGCATGAAGAAGACGATAATGGAGAAGATAGCAACGGAGATGAGAGTGAGCGTGAAGAAGGAGGTGTTGTAGATGAGGGGGAAGCAGATAAAGAAGGTGACGCCACAGTGACACATGTACGAGATGGTAAGAGACGCATGAAACAAGTTTCCTGTGAAGAATCTGAGTCTGAATATAGTGGGAATGAAAGTGGTAGTGAGGAACGTGATGGTGAGGAAGGAAGGGTAAGAGAGAAAGAGGTAGAACACGTGGAAAAGAGAAAACGTACAATTAAAGCCAAGCGAAAGCGGAAAGAACCAGAATCATCCACCATTGAAGATGAACAGACAATGTTGTTTGCATTCAAAAATCACATTGCTCATAAAATCTGGAGATCTACTATAAGTTTTTCTTATGTTATTTTTTAGATTTTATTTATACTTATGACCACGCGTGTATTGTTATCTGTTTATAAATATATAATATATTTATGTCCATACCATATAGAAACCTCGAGGAGAAGTCAGACTTGTGAGAGTCCATACTCATGTTGGCACGCAACGATTGTGGGATTATAGAATGTTCTTTTGTTAAGGAGATTGTAGTTCAATCGGGATTCCATAAGCTAGCGCTACATGCTAATGAGACATTAGACAAAGTCCTAATCAATGCATTCGTCGAAAGATTTTATCCAGAGACAAACACATTTCACCTTCCATTTGTTGAGTTGGGGATATCCATTGACGAAGTAGTGCACATAACTGACCTTCCAGTGGAAGGAAGAGTAGTTACTGGTTCTCTTGGTGGCTCGAGGGATATAGGTTATGAAGATGTGTACAAACTACTTGAAGACTGCCTTGGAGTTGACAGAACAACTACTATTGAAGTATTAAAGATGATAAAAAAAATAGATTTGAATGGTTACGAAGTAAGTTTGAGGGTTCGAAGGAGGATGATACTGAAGAACGAAAGATGCATTGTGCGATAACATATCTTTTGCACACAATTGGTAGTTTAGTTTGTTGTGACAAGTCCGAGAATAAAGTGTCAGTTCATTTTCTGCAGTGTTTGAAGAATTAAAACAAGGCGGATTCATATTCATGGGCCACTGTTAGGGCTGTCAATGGATCGTGTCGGGTCGGGTCAAGTCGGGTTCGGGTTGATTTATAAACGGGTCGGGTCAACCCGTTTATTAAACGGGTGATATTTTCCCAACCCTAACCCGACCCGTTTATAAACGGGTTGACCCGACCCAACCCGCGTAACCCGTTTAACTAAATGGGTCGTATTGGGTTGTGTTTACCCATTTGACCCATTGATAGATATTGCCTACTAATGTAAGCAACAAAAGAGCCAAATCACCAACATGCACGCTATTATATAATCACCAACATGCAACAAATTGCAAAGTCACCAACAGACAATGCATATATAAAGCATTAAATCACCATATCCAAAAATCATTTTCTATACATAAGTATATATTCCCATACCTCAAAAATTAAAGACTACCAGTATGGAAGAGATACAGTTGTTATATGAAATATATAACTAACAATATACAAGAATAAATTAGTAAAATATAACAGCTTACACATACGAGCGTACTGAATACTGCATACATAAAAGATTAACACTAACAGTATACATAAAAGACTTACAATGTGGAAGAGATACAACATATAATCGGGTTTGGCGGGTCAAAATCGAGTTAGCAGGTCAACCCTAAACCCACCCGTTTATAAACGGGTCAAATTCGGGTTGACCCGAAAATGACCTGCTAACTAAACGGGTCGGGTTAACCTGCTAATTTTCGTGCGGGTTTCGGGTCGGGTCACGGGTCGTGTAGGAAATTGACAGCCCTAACCACTGTATGTTTGAATTGGTTATCACGTAATTTTGCTATAACAACTCGAAGTGATGTTCATCAAGTGACTGGTTGCATGACCTTACTACAGGTAAATTCGAAGAATTTTTTTGTTACCGTTGTATTATAACTATATGTAAATAGTGTAGTCTTATTATATGCGTGTACATGATGTACCTTAATGCATGTATGGATATTTGAGCATTTCCCAGTTCTTCGACGACATAATCGTGTTATTGGTATACATGATGGAGAAATTAGTGTCGCTATTTACTTTGCAAAGAACAAGAGTTCGCAGTTAGCATTCGATTTAGTCACACTAAGAGAAAGAATTGATGATTTGAAGTGCAATGAAATTGTATGGGATTGCTTTAGAGATAAACGTGATGTGTATCCATTTCATCAATGTTCATTGTATAATGGCCCTGTTATTTGTTTTGAAACTGAAGAATTGTACCTATCCCAGATATTTCTGCGCCAGTTTGGAATTGTACAACCCATCCCAACTAATCCCTGCACGCTTAACAAGAATAAGTACAAGTCATCTAGTAAAGGTTTCAAAGCCACTTACTTTAATGTCGGGGATTTTGTCTCGGCTGAATAGGCAAATCAGCTACTGAATGAAAGTATAACGTCAACCTGGGACTGTGAGGATAGCTATATACAGTAGTCACAGCAAGCTTCTCATCCGATTGTTGCAAATCCATCAAGAAGAATAACTGAGCCTGCGAATGAAACCGAGGAGAAGTCGCTACCCATCCGTGTTGTAAGTTTGTTTTATTTGTTAATTGTAAAAAAATTGTCGTTGATTGTTTTTTATACTAAATTACACTTGAATCTCAGAAACGTCGACTAGGACTGGTTGCTGATACAATCTGTTCATGTGGACGTGGTAAGGCAGTTGTTAAATCTTTGCAAATGCTAGAGCGTATAGAGGACCCAGAACCATCTGCTCTGTATGGAGAGAACATGGTAGCTGATGAAGGTGATGCGATTGTTGAGGCTACGACAACATGAGGTAAAGGAAGAAAAGGGAAGAAGGCTGCAACCAAGAAGAAAGGGGGAGCAAGGAAAAAATAGTTTAACTTGGTAGCATTACGTATTACTTTGGTTAACAGTATGTAGCTGTTATAAGACTTGGTGCATGTTTTGTTCAGTACTTTATGTTAGCGACTTATTTATTATTTTGGTTGGTGACTTGCTTTTGGCATTACTATATTAAGGGTACTTTGGATGGAAGGTTAATATATGAAATGGTTCATGACTATGTTTGTGTTCATTTCTATGGTCGAAGATGCATGTACAAGTTTCAACTATTTGTATGATCGAAGATGCATGTAAAAGTTTCAAGTATTTGTATGATTAAAGATGCATGTACTAGTTCCAATTTTTTCTATGACATAAGATGCACGAAAATGTGGATTATTTGTATGAAATAATCAACCTTATAGTTGAAAATTGGAAATGGTCTTCCGTTTTTAAGATTCAAAAAGGGTACTTGATTACGGTCAATCAGTTAAACGATCTATAATTTGCTAAACGATTACAAAATATCGTTCTACATACAGAAATTCGGTCAGCGTATTCCAAAATATCTCAGACTACAAACAAAATATGCAGACGGCAAATGCTAACCGAATTTTGTAAATAAAAATGAGATTCCTTCACCATATATAATGTCTGTGGTTTAATCTAAAACAATAAACAGTGGTAAAGCACTATTTATACCTAACTGGAGTAAGTTTTGGGCTACAAGACAATACAGCGTCAACATGCTCAAAGTAAGAAGGATAACATTTAGTCGACTTCCCTTTTTAGATGGTCTTCTAGTCTCCATGGGAGGTTCTTTAATGTTCGTAGTAAGAGGTAAGGCTAACAATTTCATACTTTGTTGAATATCAATCCACATATTATCAGTAGCCTCGTCATACCTACGTTTCAACGCATGAAATTCAAGCAAGTCCATAAAATTAAGAGTGGACCGATTCGGTGTAGGCGGAATACATGACAACTGTTTCCAATAACAGTCTATAGCACCGAGGGGTATGAAGCCGTATAAATGTCTAAAGTCTACTAGCATATGCGCGCAAGGTAGATCATTAACTTTCCATAAAAAACAACCACAAGTTTGAATAATCATGCCACCTTTTGGAATACTACATAGTTCGATTTGCAATAAATCAAGTGCCTTATGAGAAACAAATCCCAACACCTTTTAAACATTGGCTCATCTCGAAATCTATGAAGTGACTTTGATGAACTCATTTCAAACGCATGTTCGATTGCAACTAATTCATTCTCACAGCAGAGATGTGCGCTAGTCCAACACTGAACAAAACTACCTACACCTGAATCAAAATACAGTTTGAGACGATGGTGCGCACTTTCAACTACACTAGTTGATACATTATCAAAGTGCTTTACTTTATTTGTCCAAGTTAACACAAACAACTCCTTATACTTGTTCAGCCGGTTCTTCAACACATAGTTCAATGACTGTTTTTTCTTCTCCCGCCATCCTTCACGAAAACAATTTAGGTTCCGATGATACTTTTCTTCTGACAATGAACTAATCACATTGCTCCAAACCTCATAAAATAATTCGTGCACTTTTTTTCCTTCCTCGTCTTCTACTATGGTCTCTCTATCCCCAATCATTATCCGTTTCTTTTTTATGAAATTTGGTTTGCAATTTGCTTGAATGTTTTTTGAAATATGCCAAGCACAAAGAATATGACGAGCTGTTGGAAAAACAGTGGCCACTGCATTGCTAAGAGCAATTTTTGCATCCGTTATGGTAACACTTGGAAAAAAAAATCTCGATAACATTTTCTAACACACTCCAATGTACATATATATGACTCAGTGGTCTCCCGACCAATAAAAGCTAGGGCAACGGTGATGGATGCACCCGTTGAAGTTTGCGACACCATATGAAAACACGACAACTTGTACTTATTTGTCTTAAAAGTGCAATCCAAAAACAAAATTTGATAAAAACATTGCGCAAGTAGAACACATTTCAGATGACCGAATAACAAGTCAGTAACTTTATTTCTCATATCGTTGACTCTATGATGAACAGAATAGTTGTGACAAAGTCAACTTCATAAACTGTTGCATAATCGATCTACCTTCTGTATTACGAAGTTTAAGCTTCACTTTAGCATTTTACACATTTCTGATTGTAGACTTATATTCTGGGTTGTCAAGTTTAAGAGCAGTTAGAATATTCCGTGGCCTAACGCCATTATTCGCCATTGTTTGTACGGTCTTTACTTCATTGTCTTTTAATCACGCAACATACGAATGCCCGGTTAAAACAACAGAAAGACTGTGATTGTGGCATCTGTTTTTAACTTTCAAAGTCCACTCTCCATCATCTAGACAATGTACTTTTAATTCAAATGGACAACCACATTTTCTACTTCTCGATCTACACCTTTTCTTTTGGATTTTTGGTATGTGCTCGTTAGCCTTATGATCAATGTACCTTCCACTTCTTTCACAGGCAAGCAGCATCCATGAGCCTTTCCAATTATCTAAGAGATTTTTTGTTTTACTTCTTTTGATAACAATGACACAATTCACATCAAGTCCATGATCCATGCACCATTTTCGTACATTCTCTTTGGAATCGAACAACTGCATCAATAAACAAGATATTACGATTAGAGTATCATACTTAATGTAAAACATAAAACAAGTTTTCAAACCTTATCGGTGGTGAAATGGGAAGTTAAATTGGGGTACGCGCAACACAATATTCCCGCTTCCTCATGTGAAAGACCATTGCTGTCAACATTTTCCAACCAACAGCCCTTCTCTTTAACATTAACATCGTCTGTATCATAAGAATCCTCATTCCCATATACTTCGTTTAGGAGCGCAATTGCATCAATCTGTAAAACAACTGAATATTATTCACACCACAAAGAAAATATGATAACAAATACTCATACAAATAAACTTAAAATGGTATCGCCTTGTTGATTAAACAACCATTGTTTAGTACAAAACATGCATGGTAACATTAGTACCACAAAATCGTATAAACGGCAATATAATACTATGTAAAATTAATAAACACGGTGGCTCTTTTACGTCTTCTCTATCTCTGTATCAAACTGTAGTTTGTACTTGATAAAACCGGTCATACTCTACCGTGTTTTTATACTTAAAACGGTCATTATTTGTGTATCTTCATATTGATTGTTCGGTATAAATATGGTCCATCACATCCAAATTTTTCAAGCTGTGCTTCTTCTTCAATTCTGTAGGTGTTAATGCAAAATTAAATATCGAACCTTGTCAGTAGCAGATCGGTCTTCATCATCTTCATATAATTCACTTTTTTGTGTGCAAATTACTTCATCTTCGTTATCTTTCCCATAATCAAGGTTTAGTGCAGCCATGGCTATTTTCTTACTTTCACAGGAAACGATGTAATCAGTATAGTAACTTTATTTACGTTATGGGGTAACTTTATACAGGGTAAGGATAATTTTGTCTAAAGGTAATATATTGTTAAGTGGGGTTTAGTCTGTATTGTATTCCGCCTAACACAATTTTAAAAACTAAATTTTGTGACACCCCTTAACCAAAAAGGAGGTGTCATTAACAAAGCCCTAAATTTTAATTGACATCTTAACCACACCCACAAGTTAAACAAAAGGGATTGTTAAAGGGACTCCACATTTGGTTAAAGGGAGGATCAATTTTAAATTTGTGTAATTGTTATGGGGGAACAAAACAAATAAGCCTCCCCTTAAACATATTAATTAAAATTCCGATATTAACCCATATCATCATCATCATTAATAAAAATCATAAAACCTAAATCTTAATTAATACTTACAAGTTAACACTGCACGTAAAAATAAAAAAATTGACATAATCAATGTAGTGGAGGGACAAGAAAGTTTTATGGGAGATTAGAAGGCATTGAATCAGGTAATTAATTATAATTTCATATCGGAATTGATAGGTTCAATTTAAATTAAATGCAAAAACGAAAATTTTGATCTAACGTGCTGCGTATTTTATATTGTTAGTTATTTTGTCAATGAGTTTTTTTTGCAACTATTTTTTATTTCCGAAAGCACGTTTTTGTATTTTGCATTGAATTTAGTACGTTAGGTATTAACATAATTAAGTGAAGAGCCAGGGGCATTTAGCTCTTTTTTTCCTTTCTTTAAAATAATCTAGATCCCCCTTAACAAAAAAAAAATAAGCTGGAGTCCCCTTAAAATTATTACCCCCTTAACCGAATGTGGAGTCCCTTTAATAATCCCCTAAACAAAATGATGTTGCTTTTTGTAACTGAAAAGTTAAACCAAAGAGTGCTCTTCTTTACTTAAATCATTTGCATCAAAATAATGAAAATCTAGAAACTGTTTTGCAGCAAAAAAAAAAAAAACATTTCTGCTACTATTGCCCTGGCATCTGATGTCCCAACGGTTAAAATCAAAATTCTAACCGTTGAGCTGAACGGATCAAAATATAGCATCGAGGTATGGCAGCTGTATTATTCACAACTTATAACTACATCAGTTCCTCACCTCTCTTCCTCACCCGTAATTTCACACTTCCTTGTTCACAAACCTAAATCTGAACTTCTTTGATTTTTTTCTAGTCAAACTCATTACCTAATTCAAGTATCGATCATTAAATTCATGAATATTACTGTATATTTTATAACATATTATTTTTTACCCGCTTTCAATTTTACGTTATTTTCAGAATCTACAAATGTCTGCAAACAGATGGAATAAAACATATCAGTGGAATTTTGAAGCTACAACATCGTTTCTTAACTATTCTATCGAAGTGTATGAGGCTTGCGGTAAACATAGAAAAGAAATTCATAAGACAATTATGTTCAACTTCAATATTGCTGCTCTAACAAACCAAATTCCAATGAGGCTGGTTTTTCTCAAACCGCTAAAATCCAAGTCTACCGAAATCGTAGTTGGATGTCTGATGTCTTGCATAAAAGCAAAGATAAATATATCAGAGCTTAAATAAATATCTCACAGCGGAACTGAATAAAATATACTAATAAGTAAATACTTACCATAATAACGACATGGCTAAGCAAGTGTCTGTAAGATGGAAAATGTTTGTCATCTAAGTCACGGATTTATTATGAGGAGGGGTGAGAATTAAAGTTATGATGAATGGACAAATTATATACTTTGAGAAATAACAATACATATATCGTTCTATCTTTATTTTAATTTTTGTTGGTTATTAGAGTTTACAATACTCTCGCCTCTGTGTGCAAATCGAACTCATCTACTTCCAAGTATACCAAACTTAATGATATATATATAGCTATATGCCCAATATATATAGGCACTACTACCCATAGTACCACCATCATCCTCGATAGGTCGCCATCATCACGCGACGCATGAGTGTTGCTACTATATCTATAAAGAACTGCTGCATAAGGTCTACAATATAGATGTTCCCTCATTTGATAAGAGAACGTGAAATTGTGTCTACGTTGGACTCTCCAATGCTCGGACATCCACATTGTTTCATTTGATGCATACATCGAGGATCTACACGTAATCATTCTGCCTATGCTCCGAGTTTCGCTAATAAGTGCACGACTGAGGCTCACTGTGGAACTCAGTAGGGGATTTTACTACAATCTGAAAAGGGAAACTAATGGGGATCACAGATTTTATATTAGATCTGTCTTTTTTCTATAGTGTGTAAGGCTCAATGCAGCCAACTCTTTACTAGTGGAAGACTCTCCAAATGGCTAAGGACATGCTCTAAAATAAACAAACTAAGCAAACAATCAGCGTTGTCATCTCATACAGCGTCCGGGTGGTGAAAGACCACTATCTTTTTGGTTTAACCCACATCTTATCGTACTCGCTTTTGAAGGATTATGACAGGTATTCATACGGTTACTATTCTTATTGGGTCCTAACCACGAAGCATACTCACCGAGTCGTAGCAACTGCTGAATCCTAAAGTCACCCATCAGTTTTCTTATTACCTACTCGATGAAAGCAACAAGGCATGCTCTTTTGATGGAAACTACTAACCTCGCTTTGAAGTCTACTCTTCTTGTCTTTCAACATGGTTGGTCCTGATTTCCTGAGATCATTGGTCCTCGACTGACAGAGAATGCTACTATAAATGTGTCTTGTGAAATCAACATGGTTTGGTGAATCTGTTGTGGTCTACATGGCTAGGCATCCCTTCAGATTCCCCTTGAAGTACTCCAAACGCATCTTATATTCCTTATTAGACCCTAAGTATAAATCATTTCTTATATATTTATTTCTTTTATCTTTCTTAATCTGCTTTTGTTGCTTTATTATGATATTATTTCTTACTTTCTCTTAACTGCTTTTTATGACAATTTTAGTTTGGCAGCTATGTTCATATGTTATAAATTATCTATCATAAAAAATTATCTCTTTCTATCTCTTGCACTGCAGTTGTAGATCTTACTTAGGTCCTTTATATATTGTTTATAGGCTATCGAGTATCTAACCTGAATTCTGTACCCTTTTCTTTTTATAACATCTATAAGTTATTGTTAGCACCAAAATGATGAAGAGGAAACTGAAAGCCAAAATTAAGGTAAGGAGGTGCCGATGACAGCAAGCCTTCGGATAGTCAAAATCATTCTTTCAATAGTTGCTTCCGAAGTCAGAATTGAAAAGACAAGAATTATTTACCACAAAAGAAAGCCCCTATTGGTGAAACCCAAAGGGAATGATCTTCTAAGAAGCTATTTTAAAGCACATGGAAGAAGCTAGATATGTCTTTCGGTTTGTATGATTGTGCCAAAAAGCTTAAACCTTCATCAATTAATTATCATAAGCAGTCCTCATATACAAAGAAGGACAACGCCATAAGCGACGTCAAAAGCCGGAAACTTCGACAAGCTCACCCTCCCACAAATAGCCAAAGCCTTCAGTTCCAAAAGAGTTGCTTCAGAAAGCCCAATAACGGTACTATGGTAACTCTTCCATGGGATAATGGAGAGCGCCTTTAGTAGGCATGCGTGTTTGCTTCCGCATGAGAGCAGGGATGAAAGCCCATATGACGAAAGAATGGCCAACTGCACCTACAAATTTGACCGTAGGGGTCCAGAATTGAGATCAGATTTTCCCATTCTTAATCTTGCATTTATAAGTTTGAGTTGTAAATCCTAATTTCAAAATCAATATGAGGGGAAACTCTATAACATTAGAATTCATCAATCTAAAGGTTTATTTCTACATTTGAGGAAATAAAATTGTAGTTTCTCAATGTAACGTCCCGCTTTTTTGACCGCTTCAAATTTAATAATTTAACCAACTTAAATCGTTCAAATCGACGGATCGTTATTTAGCTTACAAAATTTAAAACAGTATTAACATAGAAAAATATAGAATAAATGAATAATACAGTATTGAATAGCAAAATAAACTTATATATATAAATCAGAAATTGGAATACAAAACTTTTCTTTACAGCGGAACTAATATACAATTTTGAATACAAGAAAAATATTTATAGTTTAAATCTTCAGAGTGCGCCGTCTTTGGAATCCCCAACTGAAATCTTTAAATCTGTAACGCTCAGGGTCTAACCCGAGCGTGTCATGCAAAAACACAAAACACTCGAGTCAGGAATAATATTTGTTCAAGTAAATTAACTTCAATAAAATCTGAAATCTAATAGTTAATACTATCATTAATAGGCAGTTCTTAAATTTGAAACATTTATCACCAATTTATGATTAAATATCAAGGAAGGCAGCACGATAATGGCAACTTTGTGGTGACAAGATATATAGTGTTATTTGTGTTAATACCATACTGCCTTTATATTTATATTTCACTGTTTACGTTGCTTACACAATAGCATGCGTAGTGGAACAATATAAAATAATTCAAGCTAAATATACGTAGTTAGACTTTGTTGCTTGTTAACTATATTGTTGTATTACAACAACATGACCAAATATAACCTACTTATGTCAAATTTGTACTGATCCAAACATGAATGGATACACGAGCACATGCAAATGAAAATGTATTCATAAATTTACCTACATGAGCATGTGTGTGCATATATATAAAATAAGTAAACTGCCTGAATTATCTTGATAAGGTTTCAAACTAAGCGGCATGGTGTACATATAGTTAATCATATAAATTCCACAGCAATATTGTGATCCCATGATTGATTTAGCCACATACCATCAGTTCAATCCCAAAAGGGCAAGCACCACACACCTCCAGATTTCAAGTGTCAAAATTTTTAAACAAACCCAACTGGCCTAAATTCATGACAGGGTGCAAATTTGTTGGCCTGAACATGTAGGCGTGGTATGGTATTCCCTTGATAGAGTTTAACTAATGCAGTCAAATCTTTAACAACAGGAAGTAACCAAACATTTAAATTTTAGGCTATAACAACTAAGTGGAACATACCATACAAATACCCATTCTATAAAAATGAACTCCTTTCTTACTGGGATCTTTGTAAAATGCAGCATAAACCAGACAGTGTGTCTGGCATAACATAGTGGCAAGTATACAAGCAATGGCTAGTAAAATGATTTATTACATAATGATTTTTTCCATACCTAAATGTGGATTTTTCCAAAAATTACAAACTATGTTACTTCAGGAATTTGAACCAGTGGCTTAGTTCTATCACTTGTCTAAATCGAGACAATATGGGTTTTTTTTTTCTTTAAAATAATTTCCCTTTCAAGAACCAACTACAAGAAGAGGTACTGTCCAATTCATGGCATAAAATATATAAACATGCATATTCCAATATGCATGTAAAACAGATACACAACAATAATTATAGTATAATTTAAACCAACTTGTTGTTTGAACTGTTTTTAGTATTTACTTCATCGTTTTATATCATTAGAACATTTCAAACAATTCTTTGGAAAATTACCCATAATGAAGTAAGTTGTGTTTCATGTTTGGCGTGGTCAAATTAACATGAACTTGGGTAAAATAGGACAACTGGCCAATGACGACATTGCACATATCTCCATTTGTGAAACAAGTCTTTGATCACTTGGCTTTATATACCTTGATTAAAATGCTTCTAAGATGGTTCATCCACTTAAATTGTGAAATCAAATAGAAGTTTTATTCATTTGGATGCATTACATGCAGAGTTACTGTCAAAATTTATGAAGAGGTTTTCTACCTGTATCTCTATTTACTTATCAAAACTTATACATGGTAAATATTCATAGGATAATGAAAATTTATTTTCTCACTCTTCTTAAAATTTATCTACTTTTTTCTATTATTATTATAAATTAAAACGTAACATCGAAGTTTGATTTGGTATTTCAATATGTAAAATGTTTGTGTCTAAACTATTAATGTATAGTTTAAACTTACTTTCAGCTGACATGAATTTGTTTAGGTGGTGAAAATTTGTGTGTAAATAGAAATCGACTAACCAGCCACATAACTATGGTCAAATTTAATGTCATTGAAGATACGACAAATTTAGTTAGTTACATGATCAGATGTATCTAAACTAATATTCTAGTTTAGAACTAGGCAGCGAAACAATCATAAAATCCGTAATGCCAAACAATCACATAAACCAACCCCTTTAATCACAACAGTCCAACCACAAGTGAAATCTATGATTTCATTTTAATATTGATGTTAGAATCCTTGAACCCAGCAAAGCTTATAAAAACTCACCTATAACCCAGCAATGACAGATGGAGTAGGAAGCGATGGCTCAACTGGACTTTAGGAAAGGGAAGGCGGCTCTGATTGGTGAGCGATGGCTTCAGTTTGGCGGTTCTCATATAGAGTCTTCTACTTGGGGATGTGCTAAACTTCAATCTGCTGGAGCTTCAAACTTGCGGTGGAATGAGGAGCTTGACTTAGGAAAAAAGACTCGGTTTTGATTTTTAGGTGGAGGCCATTAACGTATTGATTTTCGATTTAGGGGGAAATGATTTTGGGAAGGAAGAAGCGATGGGGCAAAGCTAAAGTAGCTAATCGATGTGGGGAAAACAAATTTAAGGATTCGTCCATTAAAAAGGAAAAAAAGAAGTGATTGTTTTCTGAAGAAATGGGAACAAAGGTGTGATTTTTATAGAGGAAAATTAGGGGGATAAGAATAACGTAATATCAAATAGCATAAGGTATTTGCGCGCTTTACAGACATAAGTCGGCGCGAATATTCTGATGTAGGTGACATCTGAATTTTTTTATTAAATATTAATTTCTACCACGAATACCCTGAGTCGCTCTAATTTCGTATCACCAGCACAATCTCCAAACGCGATAAAAATTATACGTACCTCTTTGTTTTCGTGTTCTGAATCCAATAAAATTATTCTGGTTGTAAATCGACTCCGTTTGCATACAATGCTATTTTAATTTTAATTTATTTATCAGTTCATTGATTTCATTATGTTTGTTTACCAGTAATTCCGTTCATTTCCAAAATTTGTAACTTAAAATTTCAATTTCTTTATATACACAAATACACACGTATTCAAGCCAATTCTCCATATATTTAAACAAATAAAATCTCCAATTTCATTTAAGGTCAATACCGTTTATTTTAAACCCAATCATTTATATTTTTCAATCAAATTTTAAATCCAATTCAAATATCCAATCAAACGCAATTCAAATATTCACCAATAAGTATTTGATTCCCAATCAACCATTCTGAATTAAATTCATATACGAAACCATATATTCGATTTTAAATTTCTAATCCATTTCTCAATATAAAATTAATTATTAATAGTTAAATCTCTAATTAATCCCACATTCCAGTTGTTGAAATTTCTGGAACGTTACAATCTTCCCCCCTTTAAAACTTTTCGTCCTCGAAAAGGAGAGATTGTTAGAGTTATACCGATACATACTTCAAATTTCATATTTAAGTGAAATTTTTCCACAACTAATTTAAATATCGATATTTAAGTCATCGATCCTCTTTGTTATCCATCATATTCGATTAACTCGGAAAATCAAGTTTCTTTACAAAATCAATCTCTTGTTGAATTTCAAATTCTGCATAAGTTGGATTTATGCGTCTTAGATTATTCCAATTTCTTTATAAATCTCATCCATAAACGTTTACTTATCCGTTTTACACTTCAACCCAATCTCCTCACATTCAACCCATTAAATTTTTTTCTCAATACTCATTGAAGAGTGTAAACATTTCTTCTTCAAGTTACAAACTGCTGACTTGAAAATTTCCAAAAACCTAAAATCTTTTATAACTCCTATACAAAAAATATTTGTATTATTATTATAAAGCTAGGGATTTGAAAATACTTCAAAATTCTCTTCATTAACTTATTAAATTCGGTATATTTTAATTTCAAACTATCGATTTGATAGCTTGAAGTTTGACAAGTCTATTGTCGTTCTTACAGATGTTAGGCATACGCTCGCCTGGCGTACGACTAAAATCTCCAAGTTCTAAATATCTTTGCTTCAACTCCTAGTGGAAATATTTCAATAATTCTCTTTTAAAAACAGATACGGAAAGTACTAATGTGATGTTGATTGTTCATGAATCGTAGATAAACAATGGTTTCGTCTGGATCCCCCAGATAACATCTGTATCCATAGGAAGTCACTTCCTTGTGAATTTCGTCATGGACATATCAACGAAAGATATTTAAGAATCAAAAGACAAACTGAGATCACTGAGCATTGATTGCTCTATCTCAAGGTCATAAACAATCATATTATGAAAACAATTCATGACATGAGGATCAATCAAGTCACATAAACAAATCAAGTCACCAAGACAAATCCAGTCATGAAGACATACTATTGCATCAAATAGGTGGCTCTACCTCACTAAGATATCTAAAACATCTCATGGCTTCATTCTACCTTTAGTAATCTAGTGTTTACATCTCTTTCACTTGTAGATATGCCATATGGACCATAGGTATACAATGGCTATGCCTGGTTCCCCCAGGAGACATCCATACCCTTAAGCTTTCACAGTTCTGCGGATTACGCCATTATCAAGACTGTATGTCGAAGCAGACATAATGATTATGCATGGTTCCCCCAAGAAACATCTTCCCACTGTAGGCCATCTATAGCCATGCGAATTTCGCTAAGTAGTCGTGTTCTTCCAAGAAAAATGACAACTCATGAGTTTTACGTCCGGGCAACCTACCACCACCAGTGGCACATCTCACTAAGCTCGAAATTCAAAGGAGAAGGATGGTACTTCCCTTATTTTGATTTGAAAACATATAATACTACGTACATATCGTACTTCATTTCATACTCCTTATAAATCGTATTTTCAATTGTTTTTCCAAATCATAATTCCAAACATCTCATTCTCATGTGAATTCCATTGTATAAGATTTCATCTCAATCCATTACCTTCCCAAACAATGGTTTTTGGATTCGCTATATCCTTATATATAGTTTTCATATAAGTTTCGGAAACTTCTATATCCAATATCTAAAATCGAATATCCTCAAATTTACATTCAAATTTCAAAACCTCAGTTTTGATCTCTTTAATCAATTCAGATAATATCCTTTCAAACTCAGAAGCTATTGGTTACAAAACAAATTTTCTTCCAAACTTCCAATTATCAAGTTCCTCACCTCGTTCACATCTTTATGCTCTCAAAATTCCAGAATTTTCCATTCTTATAACAAATTCCTCATTCACGCACTATTACTCTTCCATATTCATGTCCATCGACCGTAAATTAGCAAGTGAACAACTCCTAAGTATCAATCCCGAAGGCTGAAGCCAACATCAGATCAACGCTCAGGAAATTATTCAACTTAACCAATCTTCAGTCAATTTTCAATTCTCTTAACTCCATTTCTTAATTTGTTAACAACACATTTCTTATGCAACCCTGAGATTCAATTTACAACACCACTTTTTTTATGACACCCATTGATTATAACTATAATTCATGTCTTTGAAATATTTAACTTTAAAATTATACTTTATTCATTAATCTGAATACATAAACAATTAATAATATATTGAATTTTTAATTAAAACGGAAAGTAATTATAAATTTGACATAATTGTCTCCAATAAATAACTTCCTTTTGAATAATCTATTATTCGATACCATATTCCAAACTTCAAAAAAATCTCATTTGATTTAAATTCTGAACTTAAGAATAATCTCACCATACTGGTCAATTCCATTTCCTTTATCCCTACTTTTATTTACAACACTTTTGCTTTCACACGTTATTTACTTCTAAAAAGTAAATACCATTCCTTTTATCGAAATCTGAACTCGTCACATTAAACTAGCTTCGATTTCATTTAAATCTATTTAGAATCTTCATTCATATCTCGCTTTATCTATAATTCTCGTTTACAATTCATTTCGTGTTAATTAACTGACAATTTCACAACTTACTATCAAATTCATATATTCAATTATGCATTATTGGTTTGAAATAATGTATAAATTACCTTGCCACGTTCTAGATAATCTAAATAAATTAGTTAAACAACTTGACATAATTGAGTTCCAATTATAACCTTTTCTGATTTTTTTTAACTTATACTTCGAATATTGAAATAAAAATTCATCATTTCATCTTTGAATTGATTTCAAATCTCCCTTTCATTCAAATTCCCATCTAAATTCTCGTTTCAGTTGTCTTTGATTGTTAAAATACACGATTAGAGGAATTTATTCGTTATTTCTCCTATACTTATTTTCCTTTGACACCGTTCAATGACGGATCCGAGATTCAAACCTAAGGGGATCTTATCGAAGACAAGCTCTGGCAAAGCTAGATTCAAAGACCGGGGATTCCGAAATATTTTAAATCTCAAAATTAATTTTTATTTCCGCTGCATTAGTTTCAAAATATATTTCCAAAATAATCCACCTTCCCAAATTTTATTTTAAAATTATTTACACTTTCCAAAATTTATATTTCGAAACCTTTTTAATTTCAAGATCTGTTTTTCTAGTGCCGATTCCACTCATTTTAAACTTGATAAGCTAAGCTTCGAATAAACCAAAGCTCTGATACCACTTGTAACGTCCCGCCTTTTTGTCCACTTCAAATTGGTAATTTAACTAAATTAAATCGTTCAAATCAACAGATCGTTATTTGGCTTACAGAGTTTAAAACAACATCAACACAGAATAACATAGAATAAACGAATAACACGGTATTGAACAGCAAAATAATCTTATATATATTAATCAGAAATTGGAATACAAAACTTTTCTTTACAACGGAACTAAAATAAAATTTTGAACATAGGAAAAATATTTACTGTTTGAATCTTCAGAGTGCGCCGTCTTTGGAATTCCCTGCTTTGCCAATCTCCGAATCCCAAGCTAAAATCTTTAAATCTGTAGTGCTCAGGGTCTAACCCAAGCGTTTCATGCAAAAACACAAAACACTCGAGTCAGGATTAATCTTTGTTCAAGTAAATTAACTTTAATAAAATCTGACATCTAATAGTTAATACCATCATTAATAGGCAGTTCTTAAATTCGAAACATTTATCACCCATTTATGGTTAAATAACAAGGAAGGCATCATGATTATAACGACCCGAACTTCCCCACGAAGTAAAGCTCGAATTGCTTTGAGAAAAAGCCACATCGGAACACAAACAGAAGAACATTTCATTGCTTGTTACAACAATTCCATCAGAATACAAGAATATACAGAGTATAAATAAATATTACACATTTACCAAATATCATAGATTTACAAGTTACAATGCACCGGAAAATAATACAAAACACAAATGAAAAGAATATACGGATACAGAGCTTTTCGGATATCGTTCCAGCTGAAAACCAAGATCCTGTGAATATAAATCTGCAAAACCAAAACTACTAGCTGTCTGTGTGGAAAATAGGGGCACCCAGGGTTAAAACAATAAACTCCAGGTCAGTCATGTGACTGGTGTGAGAACTAAAACAATTATTTATCTTTATTTTAAAGTTCGGTAAATCAAAGGACCACGCCGTATAACACGGAATGGGTTTCCTCCCAAGAATACCAGTGCATAAAACAAACAACGCAATGCTAAATAAAGAACAATGAAGCTATTATAAGACTCAGGTTCCATCACACAATGCAACGCAAGCCGTAGGATAGAATTTTTAGCTTATAATAGCCAATAATGCTTGGTACGTAAAATTTCATGTTTTATTATTACTATAAGTGTATAGTGTCAAAACAATTTCAATCATAAGTATCAATCATAGACGACATAAGTGCCCCATACCACTATGTCGCCATATATAGGTTTACAATTAAAACCGCAAAATGTCGTATTGGAAGTTGGATTTCCATCTGTGAACCAAGGCAAGGGATTGTCCTTACCGCTTCGAGACATTCTAGTCCATGTCTCAGGTCAGAGCTCGAATGACCTTTAGATCGTCAGGGCCAGTCCACCCGATGTGGATTAAAATGCCTGAACACTGCGTTTCCCCGCCCTATGGGGCGTAAATGAGCCAAATGATTCCATCGGTCCCGGATCGATCCAAATAATCGAGGTGCTCGCAATCCATCATCCACATAAGTAAAATGTCAGGCCGTGTAAAAACACTGACACCACTCCTAGCTAGAAGAAAACGCATGCCCTCCCTGATGTCCTCTCCCGTTTCTGGTTCACACCGAGGTGTGAGGCTCGCGAATTAACGCTACACAAAACTACGTTGTATTAAAGCTGTGCTTTGATCATCAACCACAAGACTCTGCTTTTCAATTGAAGCCTTGATCATTTGCATCTCAGCATGCCACACAGGAAATTCATGCCATGTGACTGATATCTATCGATATATAACCTCTGAGCTCGTACATCTCAGAGAAGGGCGTTAAGCAAGAGAATAAATTCTCCGCCGCCAAACAGATATATATTTAATAGAAATCAATCAACACGGAATAAAATCCAAAGTCAGATACACAATCCATTTACAAGTCCATTCTGGTTCTGAACGAAACTGGAGGAACCTTATTCCTCGCATATCCATCGATCTCCAAGTACGTCTGGACGATCACCAACTGATTCCCTCCTCTTGGGTGTACAACCCAATCAAGATCATCGGTAATTATCCAAACGATGTGAAGACCGCCGGTCCTCAACCACCGTCTTCATCCTTGACACATCGTCGAATCAGTTATTCAAAATGGGGTAAACCCGGTCTTTCCGAATATCTCGCGTATATAATAAACAAGTGCTATAAAAACACAACATACGCCTTATTCCAATCCAAAACATTTCTTTATTCAAATATTCTTATACTTTGGGAAAGGTTCCAAATAATTTTATCAAAGATAAATTCTTTAAATTTATTCTTTAATCTTCTTTTGAATATCCATTCAAACCAAATTATGGTTTATCCAAACTAGTCGGGATTAACGAACCTTACCGAAGTAATCGTTTATTAAATTTCTCAACCCAACCTATTCATCCCATGAAGTAAAACTGGTAATAGTTCATATCTAACACCGTGGTGTTATCGGTAAATTCAATTACCTTTTCACGTTCAAATCTAATTAAATATTTAACTATCACTTGGAGAATAACCGGGATACTCCATTCTCGATCTTTTCTTGAATTTGATAATTTTAGTTATCAAATTCACCTTTTAATCTATTTAAAGATTCATTAAAACTCTAATTCAGTCTTAAATTCCAAATATCATTACTTAATGATTTTTCAAATCCAGGAAATAAATCCTGTCTTTAACTGGGTTAAGGAACTACTGTCATCTAAAACACAGCTCGCGATAAACCCAAAATCACATTCCATTAATTATGGAATCTTTATGGAAAACAGATCAATATATATAATCAATATAAACTTCCATATCCGACTAATAATATAAATGGAATAACGACAAAGCCTTTTAAATTCCAGATATATTAGCAGTCTTCCTCCACAGAAATTCACTTCGATTATTACCTAATCTAATTCCATTCCATTCCAATTAATTTTATTAAACTGGAAAACTTTACTTTGTAAAATCTCCTTTAAATCTTAACAAAAGATTTATAAATTCCAAATCACATTTCATTATAAATCGGGTTAAAGAACGAATGTCGTTAAAACACAGTTCACAACAAACCCAATTCAAATTTCATTAACTATCGAGTTAAAGAACATGTGTTATTTGAAACACCGTTCACGATAAACCCAAAAAACAATTCCAATTCAATTCCAGTTAAATATTATTTAATTGGTATACTTCATTAAATCTCAATAAAAAGATTTAATCTTTTTATCAACTGGGTTTAAGAATAGTGTTAATGAAGACACCATTCACGACAAACCCAAATCCCATTTGATATTAAATACAAGGATCTGAATAGAAAATATATCGGCTTATATTCCATATCAAATTCTACTACCAACAAATATCATATTGAAAATAACGATATAAATATATCTTTCAAATTTCCATAACAATATTTGTATAATCACGAAATCCAACATCGAAATATTCCGAAGACAATTTCGATTCAAATCCATTCCGATTTATATATTGGAAATTCTGGTTATTTTTAAAACCATTTCAAAACCAATTTATTTATTTCTAAAATAATTGAATTATAATTCTAGTTCAAAACTAGTTCATTTCGATAAAAATCTATTTTTATCTTTTCAAATATGGAATTTTTCATCCCAATTTTTTCCAAATCATTTCTTATGATTTTACACTAATTATTAATATTTTTAATAATTTTATCAAGGCCCGTACAGTCGATTTCCATAAACGGCCATCGAACTGCACTTACAACGACCTTTTCCAAATTTGATTTGGACATAATTCCAATTCCAACCGTTAGATTTCTAATTTCTAATATTCGTTAGAAAGCTCTTTTCGGTACGAACCCAACGGTTCCGGTTTTTGGAGAATCCGACGGTCGGATCTCCCGTAATATCCGTTTGAAGTCAATGGTCGAAATTCGCGAACTACCGCAGCGCGTTCTATTCAGGCCATTATATATATATAATATATATATTATATATATTTCGTCGATTTCCTTTCAAAACGTATTTTATAAATTGTTTTAAATTCGTTTTCAAAACGATTTCAACTTCCTATTCAATTTCTAATCAAAATTGAATATTCCATATCATCGATATATAAATGATAATATTTTCAAAACATTAGATTTTGAAATCAATTTCTTTTCGATATTCATTATAAAAATTAATAAAATCGATATAAATATTGTTCACGTCAAAATGGCGTTAATCTAATCAACACGGCTATATATATTTAAATATATTCGTGCCCATCCCAAATCGGACATCAAAATCAGATTTTGATTCTTTTATAAATACTGTTTGAAAATATTCGTTATTTTAATATAATTGTTATTTTAAAATATCCATTCTTTCTGAACTAGAATCAGACACAGTCAATTACCATATAATTTGATTATATGGATTTCACATAACAAATGTGTATAACATCAATGAAAACCGCAATCCATCATCCAGAGTGCATTCTACACTATATAAGCATTAAATATAAATATTCGATGCTTATACAGCCTGTCAACCAATCGATTGACATACAACTAATTATTGGGATTAGTGTATGCCCAATATCATCCCAATACCCGTGTGGGGTTTTCAAACAATGAACACAGATTTATTTGTGCAGTTGGGCGATATGTAAAATTTATCGTCCCGATCAATATCAGTCAAATGTGTGTACATAAACAAATCGTCCGATTTGTTTATAAATATTTATTTTATATCCACGTTAAAAATTATATTATTAACTATAAAACATTTATTCATTCCACATCACACAATCAATTTTCACAACACATCAATCAAACAAACAAGTCATCCATGGTCTGTGGACGACGGGTGTCGGGTGCTGCTAAACACCGTCTGCATCCTAGTATATATTTCAAACTAGAAAATAAAATAAAAGTGAGGAGTTCTCACATTTGGGTTCCACTCCGTCATTCTTTAAGGAACAGTTTCGATTTTGATTTGTCTCCAATGCGTTGTATTCTTCGACGTGATTTCAACGTAATCTGTTTCACGCAGATTATATTAATCCTCACGTTTTTAATTCGCTACTCCATATATAAGAATCATATATTTTTACAACACTTCTTTCTATATAAAAATTATATTTTTATATCTCTACTTCTTATGTAAAGATCGAATTTTTATTGCTACTTCATATATGTAAAAAAATAAAAAATTTATCGCTACTTCAAAATGAAAATCTAATTTTTCTACAATGAAAAGTCTAATTTTTCTTCTATGAAAAAATTAATTTTTTTCTTCTATTAAAAATCAAATCTTTTTAGTGAACAAAATCTAATCTTTTTAGTTTATAAAAATCAAACCTTTTATCTTTCAAAACTCAATCTTTTAATTTATAAAAATCAAAACTTTACATTCTAAAAGACCATATATATAACTAAATAAAATTCATAACTTTTTGTCGCTATTCATATATGGAAAAATTATATTTTTATACAATGAAAATCATAATTTTTCTATCTTAAAAATCCGATCTTTTCTATCTTTAAAAATCATACTTTTCTATTTTTAAAAACCATATTTTTCTATTTTTAAAAATCTAATATTTTTACACGATAAAAATCCCATTTTTTTTCTAGCTTAAAATGATCTCATATATGCAATAAAATCCTATCTTTATCAGGCCTTCATATATATATATATATATATAAAAACTAAAATCTTTTTCTAAGTAATTTTTTTTACCTAACTAAAAACTATATTTTAATGTAATAAAAATCAGGTTTTTTCTTAATTAAAATCAGATCCTTATATAATAATAATAAAATAAAATAAAATAAAGGAACTCACGGTTGTTAGATCGGAGGAGGGTGCTAGAAGCTTGCGCGACGCAATAGAGGGGGAGTGGTTTGGTGGTGCACTCATGGTGGCACGGCGAGGGTGCAGGCGGAGGCACAGGTGGCTCGCCGGGTTGTGGTTGGCCGGTGGCTAGATGGGAACGGGGGTTGGCTTGGGGATTGCTCGTGAATTAAAGAAGAGAGGGAGGAGAGGCGGAGATCGGAGGGGCGGCGTGTGATGGAGGAAGGGCGGCGCCTCCAGCGGTGGCGCGCTGGAGGATGAGTGACGGGTTTCCATCCTTTTCCCTTTCTTATTTCTGCTATTTCGATTTGAACGAGAATGGGGGCTGGGTTTGACCAGCGATGAAGGGATAAAGGGTTTGACCTTTTATTTTTAATTATATATTTAATTAATTCATTCTCTAAAAAGTTATCATTCCATTTGAACTCCAATTCAAATCCAATGACTGTCGCCCTTAGCTACTTACCCTCATTTCGAACACAATAGGATATGTCCCGCAAGCTGATTCGGCTGTTTCGATCAGTTTTCGCTGAAATTAAAATATAATCATTATATTGATTTTTAAATGCACTTTTTAATTTACCGGGGCTACATGTGGGCTCTAAAAATTCCCTGAAAATATTTTCTAACTTCATATTGACAATACGGTTCTAACAAAACTAATTTCGTCAAATTTGAAGACCGTTTGAAAAATGGCCATTTTCTGGTCGATCGAAATTGACTGAAACTGTTAAAACATGTTTTACTTCTCCACGCTCACATATTGATTCAGAAAATTATGAATTTTGGAATCTAGCAATAACTCGACATCCCGGATCCAACAAAAGTGGTTTCGTCGAAAACAGAGGTCGTTTGCAAAATTTTCATTTTTAAAGGCTAAAACTCCATAGCGATTATTCTGAATTTTCAATTGGACATAACTTTTATTCCCGCTATGAAATTTCAATTTTTCGGATTCTTGGAAAGATATTCTCTAATAGATTCTAATATTTTTGGTTTCGCTAAAATCCGATTTATTTTGAATCATGTACATTCATTTGAACTTTGAAATCGAATTTTCGAACTACCGCGCTATTTTCAATTCCTTTTATAATTAAAAATAAATATTTGTACTCTAACGTCGATTCAAATAAATATATACGTTCTAATTCTATTCAAAATAAATTTCTCGTCATTATTATTTAAAATAAATCATTTTAAATATTCAAAATTCATCAAAATTGCAAAAATAAAAAATTTTAATTGGCTCAGATTTCCAGGTTATCACAATCTCCCCCACTTAAAATCTTTTCATCCCCAAAAAGGAACGGAGCTGAAAGTTGTTTTACAATCAACTTTCATTATTTTCGTTATGGCTTAAGTTCTTCAACTTTTCAGTTTCTAAGAACTTTTCAGATTTCTCAAAAATTTGGCTAACACCCTAAATTTTCGAAAACCTCCCCTGCACGGGAGCACCGGGAAAATCCCGAAATTGCCATACAGGCCTTTCCAATCCAAAAAGAAAAAGAAACAGACAATTGGCTCATAAAATCATCAAAAACCCCAAGAAATACAATAAACATGTACCTATTTGTCGGGCATACAATTTTATTCCTCTTCTCTAGCCTCCTTGCTATGACCTGTTCAATGTAAGTACATGTATATGCATACAAATGCGATAAATTTTCAATACAATTCACTATTTGGTTCAATTTGGCTAAAGGTTCAACATTTAATTAATTGAACAATAATCAAACAACACAACCATCAATCTGTTAGTTGATTATCATTTCAAATTCATATCTTTGATACATAGTCCGAAAATCAGATTTTTGATTCCAAATCACAACAATAAGCCCTAATCTAGTTTTGGTTCTCACACCAGTCAATTGGAATCATATAGAAATCCCACTTTTGAGACTCGAACATATAACCACTGATGATGCAACTGCTATCATCAGTGTCATCTCCGGGCGACTAGAGTGTGATTTTATGTCTATCCAATATATTAAAACTTCGAATATCCGTGATCAGACGTATATGAAAAATCTTTATATACTTGATTGTCCAATTCAATATAAAAATAATATTCAAATACGAATAATTGAATTTAATTTTTCAAAACAAAATTTGTTTTCATTTTAAAAATACACTCTTCACACTCGTTCTAGGATACTACTGATCCTGTCTCTAACGAGTCATTCCTATCGGATATTACTAATCCAATTTCTGATGAATTATTTTGTTTGGTTCTAATGTGTCTTGTTCTCGAGCTATGTAAACCAGAGCTCTGATACCAGCTATAACGACCCGAACTTCCCCGCGAAGGAAAGCCTGGATTACTTTGAGAACAAGCCACATCGGAACATAAACAGAAGAACATTTCATTGCTTGTTACAACAATTCCATCAGAATACAAGAATATACAGTATAAATAAATATTACACATTTACCAAATATCAGAGACTTACAACTTACAATGCAGCGGAAAATAATACAAAACACAACTGAAAAGAATACACGGATACAGAGCTTTTCAGATATCGTTCCAGCTGAAAACCAAGATCCTGTGAATATAAATCTGCAAAACCAAAACTACTAGCTGCCCGTGTGGAAAATAGGGGCACCCAGAGTTTAGGTTAAAACAATAAACTCCAGGTCAGTCATGTGACTAGTGTGAGAACTAAAACAGTTATTTATCTTTATTTTAAAGTTAGGTAAATCACGGGACCACGCCGTATAATACAGAACGAGTTTCCTCTCAAGAATACCAGTGCATAAAACAAACAACGCAATGCTAAATAAAGAACAATGAAGCTATTATAAGACTCAGGTCCCATCACACAATGCAACGCAAGCCGGAGGATAGAGTTTTTACCTTATAATAGCCAAGAATGCTTGGTACGTAAAATTTCATGTTTTATTATTACTATAAGTGTATAGTGCCAAAATAATTTCATTCATAAGTATCAATCATAGATGGTATAAGTGCCCCATACCACTATGTCGCCATATATAGGTTTACAATTAAAGTCGCAAAATGTCATATTGGAAGTTGGATTTCCATCTGTAAACCAAGGCAAGGGATCGTCCTTACCGCTTCGAGACATTCTAGCCCATGTCTCAGGTAAGAGCTCGAGTGACCTTTAGATCGTTAGGGCCGGTGCACCTGATGTGGATTAAAATGCCTGAGCACTACATTTCCCCGCTCTATGGGGCGTAAATGAGCCAAATGACTCCATCGGTCTTGGAACGACCGATATAACCGAGGCGCCTCGCAATCCATCATCCACATAAGTAAAATATCAGGCCATGTAAAAACACTGACACCATTGCTAGCAATAAGGAAACGCATGCCCTCCCTGATCTGATGTCCTCTCCCGTTTCTGGTTCACACCGGGGTATGAAGCTCGCGAATTAACGCTACACAAAGCTACGCTGTATTAAAGCCGTGTTTTGATCATCAACCACAAGACTCCGCTTTTCAACAGAAGCCTTGATCATTTGCATCTCAGCATGCCACACAGGCAATTCATGCCATGCGACTGATATCTATCGATATATAACCTCTAAGCTCGTACGTCTCAGAGAAGGGCGTTAAGCAAGAGAATAAATTCTCCGCCGCCAAACAGATATATATTTAATAGAAGTCAATCAAAACAGAATAAAATCCAATGTCAAACACACAATCCATTTTCAAGTCCGTTCTGGGTCTGAACGAAACCGGAGGAATCTTATTCCCCGCATGTCCATCGATCTCCAAGTTCATCTGGACGATCACCAACTGTCCCTCCTCTTGGGGGTACAGCCCAATCAAGATCATCAGTAATTATCCAAATGATGTGAAGACCTCCGGTCTTCAACCACCGTCTTCATTCTCGACATATCGTCGAATCAGTTATTGAGAATGGGGTAAACCCGGTCTTTCCGAAGAACTCGCGTATATAATAAACAAGTGCTATAAAAACACAACATACGCCATATTCCAATCCAGAACATTTCTTTATTCAAATATTCTTATACTTTGGGAAAGGTTCCCAATAATTTTATCAAAGATAAATTCTTTAAATTTATTCTTTAATCTTCTTTTGAATATCCATTCAAACCAAATTATGGTTTATCCAAACCAGTCGGGATTAGCAAACCTTATCGAAATAATCATTTTTAAAATTTCTCAACCCCAACCTATTCATCCCATGAAGTAAAACTGGTAATACTTCATATCTAACACTGCGGTGTTATCGGTAAATTCAATTACCATTTCACGTTCAAATCTAATTAAAGATTTAACTATCGCTTGGAGCAAAACTGGCGATACTCCATTCTCGATCATTTCTTGAATTTGATAATTTTATTTATCAAATTCACCTTTCAATCTATTTAAAGATTCATTAAAACTCTAATTCAGTCTTAATTTCCAAAAATCATTACTTAATGATTATTCAAATCCAGGAAATAATCCTGTCTTTAACTAGGTTAAAGAACTACTGTCATCTAAAACACAGCTCACGATAAACCCAAAATCACATTCCATTAATTATGGAATCTTCATGCAAAACAGATCAATATATATAATTGATATAAATTTCCATATCCGACTAATAATATAAATGGAATAACGACAAAGCCTTTTAAATTCAAGATATATTAGCAGTCTTCCTCCACTGAAATTCACTTCGAATATTACCAAATCGAATTCCATTCCATTCCAATTTATTTTATTAAATTGGAAAACTTTACTTTGGAAAATCTCCTTTAAATCTTAACAAAATATTTATAAATTCCAAATCACATTTCATTGTAAATCGGGTTAAAGAATGAATGTAGTTAAAACACAGTTCACAACAAACCCAATTCACATTTCATTAACTATCGGTTTAAAGAACAAGTGTTATTTAAAACACCATTCACGATAAACCCAAAAATCAATTCCAATTAAATATTATTTAATTGGTATACTTCATTAAATCTCAATAAAAAGATTTAATCTTTTTCTCAACTGGGTTTAAGAACAGTGTTAATGAAGACACCATTCACGACAAACCCAAATCCCATTTGATATTAAATACAAGGCTCTGAATAGAAAATATATCGGCTTATATTCCATATCAAATTCTACTACCAACAAATATCGTATTGGAAATAACGATATAAATATATCTTCCAAATTTCCACAACAATATCTGTATAATCACGAAATCCAACTTCGAAATATTCCAAAGACAATTTCGATTCAAATCCATTCCAATTTATATATTGGAAATTCTAGTTATTTTTAAAACCATTTCAAATCCAATTTATTTATTTCTAAAAATAATTGAATTATAATTCTAGTTCAAAACTGGTTCATTTCGATAAAAATCTATTTTTATCTTTTCAAATATGGAATTTTTCATCCCAATTCTTCCCAAATCATTTCTTATGATTTTACACTAATTATTGATATTTTTAATAATTTTATCAAGGCCCGTACAGTCAATTTCCATAAACGGTCATCGAACAGCACTTACAGCGACCTTTTCCAAATTTGATTTGGACATAATTCCGAAACCAACAGTTAGATTTCTAATTTCTAATATTCGTTAGAAATCTCTTTTCGGTACGAACCCAACGGTTCCGGTTTTAGGAGAATCCGACGGTCGGATCTCCCGTAATGTCCGTTCGTAGTCAATGGTCGAAATTCGCGAACTACCGCAGCGCGGCGCGTTCTATTCAGGCCATTGTATATACATATACATATACATATATAATATATAGTTCGTCGATTTTCTTTCAAAACGTATTTTATAAATTGTTTTAAATTCGTTTTCAAAACGATTTCAACTTCCTATTCAATTTCTAATCAAAATTGAATATTCCATATCATCGATATATAAATGATAATATTTTCAAAACATTAGATTTTGAAATCAATTTCTTTTCGATATTCATTATAAAAATGAATAAAATCGATATAAATATCGTTCACGTCAAAATGGCGTTAATCTAATCAACACGGCTATATATATTAAATATATTCTTGCCCATCCCAAATTGGACATCAAAATCAGATTTTGATTCTTTTCTGAATATTGTTTGAAAATATTCGTTATTTTAATATAATTGTTATTTTAAAATATCCATTCTTTCTGAACTGGAATCAGACACAGTCAATTACCATATAATTTGATTATATGGATTTCACACAACAAATGTGTATCACAACAATGAAAACCGCAATCCATCATCCAGAGTGCATTCTACACTGTATAAGCATTAAATATAAATATTCGTTGCTTATACAGGCCGTCAACCAATCGATTGACATACAACTAATTATTGGGATTAGTGTATGTCCAATATCATCCCAATACCCGTGTGGAGTTTTCAAACAACGAACACAGATTTATTTGTTGTAACAACCTGCAAATTCTGAACCAATTTAAAAAATTTATTTCAAATTTTTTTAATGAATTTTGAAGTTATAATATAATTTATTATTAATAATAATGGTTAGAATTTATTTTTATCGAAGTTAAAACGAATAAATTTAATTTAAATATAAATGGAGTTAGAAATGGCGCGGTAGTTTTAAAATTTGATTTCAAACTTTAACTGAATGTGCAGGACTCAAAATAAATCAGAATTGAGTGAAACCAAAAATATTTAAATCTGTTTAATCATATCTTTCTAATGAATCTGAAAATTTGAAATTTCATAGCGGAAATCAAAAGTTATGGCCAATTCAATTTTTAGAAAGGTCACTGTAGAATTTATATATATAATATATATGGCCCAAAAGGCTACTTTTAACATATGAATGAATTTCGACTCGAAACCACTTCCATTGGGTTCGGAATGACGTTTCTGCATGGAAAAACAGTAAATACTTATATATTTTGAGTTTTGGAATTTATTTGTTTAAAAATGTATTTTTAATATTAAATATATTGGCCTTGAAAATAGTCATTTTTCAAACGACCTCCGTTTTCGACGAAACCACTTTTGTTGGAACCGGAATGTCAAATTTTTGCTAGATTTCAATTTTCGGAATTTTTCGAATTAATATGTGAGCGTGGCAAGCGAAAATGTGTTTTGACTATTTCTGTTAAATTTAAACGACATGAAAATAGCCATTTTTCAAACAGTCTCAGAATTCAACGAAATTAGTCTTATTAGAACCGTATCGTCAAAACATAACTAGAAATATTTTTTCTGGAATTTTTAGGGTCCGTATGTGGCCTCGGTAATTTAAAATGTACGTTTAAATTTAATAATTAAAAGATTTATAATTAAATTTAAAGAAAAACATATCGTAACAGCCGATTTGGGTTACGAAACATATTCTATTGCGTTCGGGATAAGGGTATTTAGCTGGGGGCGACACTCATTGGGTTTGATTTGGTGTTCGTATTGATATACATGAATTTTTGAATTAATTAAATAAATAAAATAGGAATATACTGTATAAATACAACATATAAATACGGTCCACTTACCCAACCCTAATTCACAATTTCCAGCCGCCGTTCTATTCCAATCAATGGCCGAAAATGTCAGAATTTAATCCCTTAATCTCTCTCAAACGAATTCAAATTTCAATATGAAAACAATACAAAAATCATAGAGAAAATGATGATCTTCAAATCTGTATGGACGAGATGGGTCTTTGCTTCTCGAAGCGGTCGAAATTGGGCTTGGAAGCCGCGACTTGGGTGGCATTTCTGGGCCACCAGGCGGGCGCGAGCTCGCCCAGACTCGCGGCGTTGGAGGAGGTGATGATCGGCTTCGAAGTGAGGTGGTCGGATTGGTGGTCAGGTGAACGGAAGCGCGTGCGTGGTGGTGGAGGTTGGTGCAAAGATTGGTTCTGTAATTTGGCCGTGACCTGGAAGAAGGAACGAAAGAAGGGGGTGTGATTAACAATGTAATTAGTGGATTATTTATAATTAATTATTCCATTTATATAATTAAACTTTAAAAACCCATAACTTTTGACTGCGTTATCGAAATTCAGAAATTCAAGTTGCGTTGAATTCATCTTTCCGATATCTTCACGATGGCGCAGACCACAGCTGAAACAGAGCACTTTGAATTTTCAGCTAAATCAATGTGAGAATCTCTGATTTTTACAATCTAATTAATTTAATTAATTATTTTATTCTGTTAAATAATTATCTGTATGTTATTTAATCAGATCTGCGTTGTGATGTATTGTGCTGGTTGTTCTGATGGATTATATTGAACTGTATTGCGTTGTATTGTATAGATCTGTGTTTATAAATTTAGATCTGTATAAATTTGTAAATAATAAAATAAAAATTGGTCAACATATTTATATTTACCTTTTATGGTTAAATAAAAGGACATATTTAGTAAACACATATTTATTCACATTTTGTTTGTAAATTAAAGAGCACATCTTGAATTCATTTTTTTTATTTACATTTTATGTGTAAATAAAAAGACATGATTGATAAACACATTTTTGTTTACATTTTATTTGTAAATAAAAACAATATTTGAATAACATACTTTTATTTACATTTTATGTGTAAATAAAAAGACATATTTGAGAAACCTATTTTGTTTACATTTCTGTATGTAAATAAGATTTCATATTTAAGAATTATATTTTTATTAACATTTCATATGTTAATAAAAACCCATTTTAAAGAATTACATCTTGTTTACGGTTTATATGTAAATAAAAGGGTAAGTGTTTAGAAACTACATTTTTGTTTACATTTTATATGTAAATAAAAATCCATTTTTAGAAATTATATTTTTATTTGCAGTTTATATGTAAATGAAAATCCATGGTTAAAAATAGAATGGCACACAAATATTAACATAGAAATGAATCATCCTTTTTATTTTGTGTTCTTAACACAATATACACATAGAAAAATGAATCATCTTTTTTATTTGTGTTCTTAACACAAATATGAACACATAAAAAAATGAACTATCTTTTTATTTGTGTTTTCAACACAAAAATACACATAGAAATGAGTCACCTTTTTTATTTGTGTTCTTAACACAAAAACAAACCTGGAAATAAAGTCCATCTTTTTATATACATGCTACAACACCAATATATACTTAGAATTTGTTACACAAATAAAATTCACTTTTTTATTTGTCATTTGAAACTCAGAATTTATTAGACAAATAAAATTTACTTTTTATTTGTCATTTGAAAATTAGAATTTATTATACAAATAAAATTCACTTTTATTTGACATTAGAATACATAGAAAAATATATACATATATACTTTCTTTTATATGTTATTAGAATGTATAGAAAAGTATTAACAAATAAAAGGATTCTTTTATTTGTTATTAGAACACATAGGAAAGTGTAAAACAATAAAATACCCCTTTTATGTTATTCTAGAAATAAAATTAAAGTTTGATCTTTTATTTGCATTCATAAATGCAAATACTCTTTTAAATAAAATTTGTTTCTTTTATTTACATTCACTAATGTAAATACACATTGGGAATGAGTTCCTTTTTACATTCACTCAAATATACTTTTAAATAAAAAGTTACATTTGTTAATTGCTTTCTTTGTTGCAAATAAAACATTAAATAAAAGTTTCATTTTTGTTTGCAATCCTACATGCAAACCAAACATCAAAATGGAAGTTACATTGTTGATTTATAATTTTGATATGAATATAATATTGATAGAAAGAATAGTTTTTAGAAATGCATTTTTATTGCAATTCTATATGAAATGAAAAGAGAAAATTTGTCAAAGGTCTTATATGTAATAAAATGAGTTCTTTTTGTCACTTCAAAAAGAATGAATTGAAAATGTTTATTTACGCTTTTGTAAAGAATGAATAACTAAACATTCATATTTTAATCATTAAAGTAAAATAGACAAAAACACTTATTTTGTCTAAATTAAAGGAATGAAACAAAATATAGCATTGGAATACTTTATTAGAATGGAAACACAAATTAATCACTATCATAAATTTACATTAGTTAGAACCAATTATTCATTTTTGTTAATTTATATTAGTTAAAAACAATTATTCATATTAGTCAATTTATACTAGTTGAACCAAAATAGACATTTTGTCAGAATGAATTAGTTTAAGCAATTATATATATATATATATATATATATATATATATATATATATATAGATATATGTATGTTATGTTTGGCAAGAGATATACTTGCCAAGATAGGTTAGTTAAATCAAGATATTTATTTTGTCGAATCAAAATTATCAATTTTGTTCCATTGGAATTGCCATAACAATATAACCATTTTTGCTTGAGTTTACACTAGCAAAGTAGAAATTGTCAATAGAGACGAAGTTATTATTCTTATTTATTCATTGCAATAGAGATATTTTCTTGTCATCATTATATGTATTGTGTATTACACTTCCATTCACAAGTTACCCGACTTGTTTATGTGATTGGGACAATTATTTTCACACATCGCCCAAGTGCGCAAATTAGTTTATTATATGTTTGTTGGTTGAAACCCCACATGGGTGTAGGGATGAAAATTAACATACACTAATCCCAATATTCAGTTGTATGTTGATCGTTAGATCGACAGGCTGCGATGAACGTTATTATTTGATTTTAACGCTTACACAGTGGAAATTACACTTTGGATGTAGATGGATGATTTGATGATTATATTGTTATTATCATATATATGATGTGTGTGAAATCCATATAATTCAAATTATATGGTAAATGATTGAGTCGCATTTCGATTCAGGTGTTCTTTTAAATAAGAATATTTTTACATTTGAAATTTTCTTTTTATATAAAGTATATTTTCATAAGAGAAATATATTGTTAATCAAGTATATGTTAAAACAAAGAATATTTGTAAAAGATAAAGAATTTGTAATATAAAGAATACTCCTCATTTAGAGTCTCTATATAAAGAATATTATTTTAAATATGTTTTTTTTTAAGATTATTAGCATTTGCAATTATATTTTGTGATATGAAATAAATTGAGATGTGAAGTAGATTTATCGTGGACGGTGTTTTTAAACGACATTTGTCCTTTAATCCAATTTACATTGAAATTATTATTTGGAATTTATAAATCTATTTTATATATTTAAAAAGGCATTTTCTAAAAATCAAAATTTTCCAATTTAATATATTAAATAGGAATTAAGTGGAAATTCGATTGTTAATAATCGAAATGGGCTTCTGTAAAAGAAGACCGATATTATATATGGAATGTAAGAGGCTTTGCCGTTATTTCATTTATATTATTAGTCCGATACAGAAATCTATATTGATTATGTATTGATTTGATTTCTTTGGAATTTCATATTTCGGAAATGGATTTGTAGATTTTATTTTTAGAATTTTATGTTTGATAAAATTAATGAGAATCTTTTAAAATGAATATCTTATTAAAAGAATATTCTGAGTTGAAATGTGACGAAATGTGTGATTTTCCAATATTTGTTTTCTTATCCCAAAATACGTGAGTTATTCAGAAAGACCAGGTTTAACCCATTCTGAATAATCATCTTGACGATCAAGAGTCGAAGATGAAGACAGTGATTGAAGACCGAAGGTTTTCACATCGTTGGGATGATGATGACTGGTATCTTGAATTGGGATTGGCCTTCCAAGGCAAGGTATTTGGTAATAATCGTCCAAACGCATTTGGAGATCGACAGACACGTTGTTTCGCTCAGACCCAGAGCGGACTTGTAAATGGATTGCGTGTCTGACATTGTATTCATTTCTACTGTATTTGTTGAACGCTACTGATTGTATATTTCTGTTTGGTGGTGAAGAATTTATTCTTTACTTATCACCCTTCTCTAAGACGTATGAGCTTAGAGGTTATATATATATTAGTAGATGATCAATAATATGGTAGGGTCTGACAATGTGACATGTTAAGATGCAAATGATCAAGACTTTATTGAAAAGCAGGCCTTGTGGCTGATGATCAAAGCATAGCTTGTTTAGGCATAGCTTTGTGTATAATGTGACTTCGCGAGCCTCACACCCCGGTATGAGTCAAAAACGGGATTAGGACTGCAGGGAGTGCACACGTTTCTTTTTAGCTAGTGGTGTTTGGGTTTTAACACGGCCCAGCATTTTACTTATGTGGATTTTGGATTGAGGTACCTCGGGTTTTTATAGGCCGAAAGTGGTCATACTATAGGTTCAAAGGAACCGGGAAACGTGTGTTCAGGAATTGCCAATCCACTACCGTTAGGTGGGGACCGGCCCTGAAGATCCAAGGGTTCACTGCGGGGGATCCTGAGGCATTTGCTAGAGTGTCTCTAATCGGAAGAGGACGATCCCTAGCCTCGATTTCATGACAGAAAACCAATTTCCAATACGACACCACGATTTTGATTGTAAACTTATATATGGCGACATAGTAGGATGGGGTACTATGCCGTCTAAGATTAATACATTTATATTGAAATGTTTTAAGTATATATATACACACTAATAATAATATCTTTTTTACGTATTAAGCATCTTTTGACCATTATAAGGTAAAACCCTATCCTCTGGTGTGCGTTGCATTGTGTGATGGGACCTGGGTCTTATAATGGTTTCATTTTTTCTAAAAAGCATTACGTTATTTGACGATTTACTTTAATTATGCACTGGCAATCCAATGGAGTAAACCCGTTCCGTGTTAGCGGCGTGGTCCTGTGATTAGCCTACTTATTAGATGAGTTAAGTATAGAATTCTCACACCAGTCCCACGACTGACCTGTAGTTTATTTCACTTTGCAAACTCGGGTGCCCTCTTCTTACACGGCCGGTCGAGTAGCTTTTTGCAGATATAGTTAAGCAGGATCCTGGATTGAAGTCTGAAGCTGGGTCCATAATATTGATGGCTTTCCGCTGAGATTATTTCCGCTGCAATGTATTTAATTTATTGTAAATGTATCTTCCGCTATATTATTTATCGATGTACTCTGATATATTATGTACTCTGATGTAACATTTATTATTGATGTTATAAAAGTCTGTGTTGTTGTTCTGATGTGTTGTATGCCCAAAGTTAACGTACGCGGGTTTTGAACGGTCTTAATCGATCTTGCGATCGATTGGGGTCGGGCGAAATCCGGGTCGTTACAGTTGGTATCAGAGCCAGGTTAGCTCGAATCTTTGGGGTACAACTCGTTAGAACTAAACAAAAGGCTCATCAGAGGTTGGATTAGTAATATCCAATAGGAATACTCATTAGAGATAGGATCAACAGTATCCTAGAATGAGAATACTCATTAGAGATGGGGTTAGCAATGCCCTAGAATGAGTCAGAGTGAAGAAGAATTTATAATTAACGTACTTGTTATTATATATAGTTCGATTTTAGAAAATATGATTTTTGAATATATAAAAATTATATATTTTTGAAAATTTAATCAACTAATTGATTGATGATTGTGTTGTGTGAATATGAGTTCAACTAATAAAATTATTAAACAGTTAAAGAATGAAAATTAAATTAGTTAAATAAACAACTTTAGCTTCATTCCTTTTCGAGGATGAAAAGATTTTAAGTGGGGGAGATTGTAACAACCCGCAAATTCTGAACCAATTTAAAAAATTTATTTCAGAAAATTTTAATGAATTTTGAGGTTATAATATAATTTATTATTAATAATAATGGATAGAATTTATTTTTGTCGAAGTTAAAACGAATAAATTTAATTTAAATATAAATGGAGTTAGAAATGGCGCAGTAGTTTTAAAATTTGATTTCAAACTTTAACTGAATGTGCAGGACTCAAAATAAATCAGAATTGAGTGAAACCAAAAATATTTAAATCTGTTTAATCATATCTTTCTAACGAATCTGAAAAATTGAAATTTCATAGCGGAAATCAAAAGTTATGGACAATTCAATTTTTAGAAAGGTCGCTGTAGAATTTATATATATAATATATATGGCCCAAAAGGTTACTTTTCACATATGAAGAATTTCGACTCGAAACCACTTCCATTGAGTTCAGAATGACGTTTATGAATGGAAAAACAGTAAACACTTATATATTTTGAGTTTTGGAATTTATTTGTTTAAAAATGTATTTTTAATATTAAATATATTGGCCTTGAAAATAGTCATCTTTCAAACGACCTCCGTTTTCGATGAAACCACTTTTGTTGGAACCGAAATGTCAAATTTTTGCTAGATTTCAATTTTCGGAATTTTTCGAATTAATATGTGAGCGTGGCAAGCGAAAATGTGTTTTGACTATTTCTGTTAAATTTAAACGACTTGAAAATAGCCATTTTTCAAATAGTCTCAGAATTCAACGAAATTAGTCTTTTTAGAACCGTATCATCAAAACATAACTAGAAATAATTTTTCTGGAATTTTTAGGGTCCGTATGTGGCCTCGGTAATTTAAAATGTATGTTTAAATTTAATAATTAAAAGATTTATAATTAAATTTAAAGAAAAACATATCGTAACAGCCGATTTGGGTTACGAAACATATTCCATTGCGTCCGGGATGGGGGTATTTAGCTGGGGGCGACACTCATTGGGTTTGATTTGGTGTTCGTATTGATATACATGAATTTTTGAATTAATTAAATAAATAAAATAGGAATATACTGTATAAATACACCGTATAAATATGGTCCACTTACCCAACCCTAATTCACAATTTCCAGCCACCATTCTATTCCAATCAATGGCCGAAAATGTCAGAATTTAATCCCATAATCTCTCTCAAATGAATTCAAATTTCAATATGAAAACAATACAAAAATCATAGAGAAAATGATGATCTTCAAATCTATATGGACGAGATGGGTCTTTGCTTCTCGAAGCGGTCGGAATTGGGCTTGGAAGTCGCCGACTTGGGTGGCATTTCTGGACCACCAGGCGGGTGCGAGCTCGCCCAGACTCGTGGCGTTGGAGGAGGTGATGATCGGCTTCGAAGTGAGGTGGTTGGATCGGTGGTCGGGTGAACGAAAGCGCGTGCGTGGTGGTGGAGGTTGGTGCGAAGATAGGTTCTGTAATTTGGCCGTGACCTGGAAGAAGGAACGAAGGAAGGGGGTGTGATTAACAATGTAATTAGTGGATTATTTATAATTAATTATTCCATTTATATAATTAAACTTTAAAAACCCATCACTTTTGACTGCGTTATCGAAATTCAGAAATTCAAGTTGCATTGGATTCGTCTTTCCGAGATCTTCGCGATGGCGCAGACCACAGCTGAAACAAAGCACTTTGAATTTTCAGCTAAATCAATGTGAGAATCTCTGATTTTTACAATCTAATTAATTTAATTAATTATTTTATTCTGTTAAATAATTATCTGTATGTTATTTAATCAGATCTGCGTTGTGATGTATTGTGCTGGTTGTTCTGATGGATTATATTGAACTGTATTGTGTTGTATTGTATAGATCTATATTTATAAATTTAGATATGTATAAAATTGTAAATAATAAAATAAAAATTGGTTAACATATTTATATTTACCTTTTATGGTTAAATAAAAGGGCATATTTAGTAAACACATATTTATTCACATTTTGTTTGTAAATTAAAGAGCACATCTTGAATTCATTTATTTTATTTACATATTATGTGTAAATAAAAAGACATGATTGATAAACACATTTTTGTTTACATTTTATTTGTAAATAAAAACCATATTTGAATAACATACTTTTATTTACATTTTATGTGTAAATAAAAAGACATATTTGAGAAACCTATTTTGTTTACATTTCTGTATGTAAATAAGATTTTATATTTAAGAATTATATTTTTATTAACATTTCATATGTTAATAAAAACCCATTTTAAAGAATTACATCTTGTTTACGGTTTATATGTAAATAAAAGGGTAAGTGTTTAGAAACTACATTTTTGTTTACATTTTATATGTAAATAAAAATCCATTTTTAGAAATTATATTTTTATTTGCAGTTTATATGTAAATGAAAATCCATGGTTAAAAATAGAATGGCACACAAATATTAACATAGAAATGAATCGTCCTTTTTATTTTGTGTTCTTAACACAATGTACACATAGAAAAATGAATCATCTTTTTTATTTGTGTTCTTAACACAAATATGAACATAGAAAAAAATGAACTATCTTTTTATTTGTGTTTTCAACACAAAAATACACATAGAAATGAGTCACCTTTTTTATTTGTGTTCTTAACACAAAAACAAACCTGGAAATAAAGTCCATCTTTTTATATACATGCTACAACACAAATATATACTTAGAATTTGTTACACAAATAAAATTCACTTTTTTATTTGTCATTTGAAACTCAGAATTTATTAGACAAATAAAATTTACTTTTTATTTGTCATTTGAAAATTAGAATTTATTATACAAATAAAATTCACTTTTATTTGACATTAGAATACATAGAAAAATATATACATATATACATTTTTTTATATGTTATTAGAATGTATAGAAAAGTATTAACAAATAAAAGGATTCTTTTATTTGTTATTAGAACACATAGGAAAGTATAAAACAATAAAATACCCCTTTTATGTTATTCTAGAATTAAAATTAAAGTTTGATCTTTTATTTGCATTCATAAATGCAAATACTCTTTTAAATAAAATTTGTTTCTTTTATTTACATTCACTAATGTAAATACACATTGGGAATGAGTTCCTTTTTACATTCACTCAAATATACTTTTAAATAAAAAGTTACATTTGTTAATTGCTTTCTTTGTTGCAAATAAAACATTAAATAAAAGTTTCATTTTTGTTTGCAATCCTACATGCAAACCAGAAGTTACATTGTTGATTTATAATTTTGATATGAATATAATATTGATAGAAAGAATAGTTTTTAGAAATGCATTTTTATTGCAATTCTATATGAAATGAAATGAGCAAATTTGTCAAAGGTCTTATATGTAATAAAATGAGTTCTTTTTGTCACTTCAAAAAGAATGAATTGAAAATGTTTATTTAAGCTTTTTTAAAGAATGAATAACTAAACATTCATATTTTTATCATTAAAGTAAAATAGACAAAAACACTTATTTTGTCTAAATTAAAGGAATGAAACAAAATATAGCATTGGAATACTTTATTAGAATTGAAACACAAATTAATCACTATCGTAAATTTACATTAGTTAAAACCAATTATTCATTTTTGTTAATTTATATTAGTTAAAAACAATTATTCATATTAGTCAATTTATACTAGTTAAACCAAAATAGACATTTTGTCAAAATGAATTAGTTTAAGCAATTTATATATATATATATATATATATGTTATGTTTGGCAAGATATATACTTGCCAAGATAGGTTAGTTAAATCAAGATATTTATTTTGTCGAATCAAAATTATCATTTTTGTTCCATTAGAATTGCCATAACAATATAACCATTTTTGCTTGAGTTTACACTAGCAAAATAGAAATTGTCAATAGAGACGAAGTTATTATGCTTATTCTTTCATTGCAATAGAGATATTTTCTTGTCATCATTATATGTATTGTGTATTACACTTCCATTCACAAGTTACCCGACTTGTTTATGTGATTGGGACAATTATTTTCACACATCGCCCAAGTGCGCAAATTAGTTTATTATATGTTTGTTGGTTGAAACCCCACACGGGTGTTGGGATGAAAATTAACATACACTAATCCCAATATTCAGTTGTATGTTGATCGTTAGATCGACAGGCTGCGATGAGCGTTATTATTTGATTTTAACGCTTACACAGTGGAAATTACACTTTGGATGTAGATGGATGATTTGATGATTATACTGTTATTATCATATATATGATGTGTGTGAAATCCATATAATTCAAATTATATGGTAAATGATTGAGTCGCATTTCGATTCAGGTGTTCTTTTAAGAATATTTTTACATTTGAAATTTTCTTTTTATATAAAGTATATTTTCATAAGAGAAATATATTGTTAATCAAGTATATGTTAAAACAAAGAATATTTGTAAAAGATAAAGAATTTGTAATATAAAGAATACTCCTTATTTAGAGTCTTTATATAAAGAATATTATTTTAAATATGTTTTTTAAGATTATTAGCATTTGCAATTATATTTTGTGATATGAAATAAATTGAGATGTGAAGTGGATTTATCGTGGACGGCGTTTTTAAACGACATTTGTCCTTTAATCCAATTTACATTGAAATTATTATTTGGAATTTATAAATCTATTTTATAGATTTAAAAAGGCATTTTCTAAAAATCAAAATTTTCCAATTTAATATATTAAATAGGAATTTAGTGGAAATTCGATTGTTAATAATCGAAATGGGCTTCTGTAAAAGAAGACCGATATTATATATGGAATTTAAGAGGCTTTGTCGTTATTCCATTTATATATTAGTCCGATACAGAAATCTATATCGATTATGTATTGATTTGATTTCTGTGGAATTCGATATTTCGGAAATGGATTTATAGATTTTATTTTCAGAATTTTATCTTTGATAAAATTAATGAGAATCTTTTAAAACGAATATCTTATTAAAAGAATATTTTGAGTTGGAATGTGACGAAATGTGTGATTTTCCAATATTTGTTTTCTTATTCCAAAATACGCGAGTTATTCAGAAAGACCGGGTTTAACCCATTCTGAATAATCATCTTGACGATCAAGAGTCGAAGATGAAGACAGTGATTGAAGACCGAAGATTTTCACATCGTTGGGATGATGATGACTGGTATCTTGAATTGGGATTGGCCTTCCAAGGCAAGGTATTTGGTAATAATCGTCCAAACGCATTTGGAGATCGAAAGACACGTTGTTTCGCTCAGACCCAGAGCGGACTTGTAAATGGATTGCGTGTCTGACATTGTATTCATTTCTACTGTATTTGTTGAACGCTACTGATTGTATATTTCTGTTTGGTGGTGAAGAATTTATTCTTTACTTATCACCCTTCTCTAAGATGTATGAGCTTAGAGGTTATATATATATATTAGTAGATGATCAATAATATGGTAGGGTCTGACAATGTGACATGTTAAGATGCAAATGATCAAGACTTTATTGAAAAGCAGGCCTTGTGGCTGATGATCAAAGCATAGCTTGTTTAGGCATAGCTTTGTGTATAACGTGGCTTCGCGAGCCTCACACCCCAGTATGAGTCAAAAACGGGATTAGGACTGCAGGGAGTGCACACGTTTCTTTTTAGCTAGTGGTGTTTGGGTTTTAACACGGCCCAGCATTTTACTTATGTGGATTTTGGATTGAGGTACCTCGGGTTTTTATAGGCCGAAAGTGGTCATACTATAGGTTCATAGGAACCGGGAAACGTGTGTTCAGGAATTGCCAATCCACTACCGTTAGGTGGGGACCGTCCCTGAAGATCCAAGGGTTCACTGCGGGGGATCCTGAGGCATTTGCTAGAGTGTCTCTAATCGGAAGAGGACGATCCCTAGCCTCGATTTCATGACAGAAAACCAATTTCCAATACGACACCACGGTTTTGATTGTAAACTTATATATGGCGACATAGTAGGATGGGGTACTATGCCGTCTAAGATTAATACATTTATATTGAAATGTTTTAAGTATATATATACACACTAATAATAATATCTTTTGTACGTATCAAGCATCTTTTGACCATTATAAGGTAAAACCCTATCCTCTGGTGTGCGTTGCATTGTGTGATGGGACCTGGGTCTTATAATGGTTTCATTTTTTCTAAAAAGCATTACGTTATTTGACGATTTACTTTAATTATGCACTGGCAATCCAATGGAGTAAACCCGTTCCGTGTTAGCGGCGTGATCCTGTGATTAGCCTACTTATTAGATGAGTTAAGTATAGAATTCTCACACCAGTCCCACGACTGACCTGTAGTTTATTTCACTTTGCAAATTCGGGTGCCCTCTTCTTACACGGGCGGTCGAGTAGCTTTTTGCAGATATAGTTAGACAGGATCCTGGATTGAAGTCTGAAGCTGGGTCCAGAAAATTGATGGCTTTCCGCTGAGATTAGTTCTGTTGCAATGTATTTAATTTATTGTAAATGTATCTTCCGCTGTATTATTTATCGATGTACTCTGATATATTATGTACTCTGATGTATCAATTATTATTGATGTTATAAAAGTCCGTGTTGTTGTTCTGATGTGTTGTATGCCCAAAGTTAACGTACGCGGGTTTTGAACGGTCTTAATCGATCTTGCGATCGATTGGGGTCGGGCGAAATCCGGGTCATTACATTTGTACAGTTGAGCGATGTGTAAAATTTATCGTCTCAATCAATATCAGTCAAATGTGTGTACATAAACAAATCATCCGATTTGTTTATAAATATTTATTTTGTATCCACGTTAAAAAATATATTTTTAGCTATAAAACATTTATTCATTCCACATCACACAATCAATTTTCACAACACATCAGTCAAACAAACAAGTCATCCATGGTCTGTGGACGATGGGTGTCGGGTGCTGCTAAGCACCGTCTGCATCCTAGTATATTTTTCAAACTAGAAAATAAAATAAAAGTGAGGAGTTCTCACCTTTGGGTTCCACTCCATCATTCTTTAAGGGATGGTTTCGATTTTGATTTGTCTCCAATGCGTTGTATTCTTCGAAGTGATTTCAACGTAATCTGTTTCAAGCAGATTATATTAATCCTCACGTTTTTTATTTGCTACTCCATATATAAGAATCATATATTTTTACAACGCTTCTTTCTATATAAAAATTGTATTTTTATATCTCTACTTCTTATATAAAGATCGAATTTTTATTGCTACTTCATATATGTATAAAAAAAACAAATTTTTATCGCTACTTCAAAATGAAAATCTAATTTTTCTACGATGAAAAATCTAATTTTTCTTCTATGAAAAATATAAATTTTTTTCTTCTATTAAAAATCAAACCTTTTTAGTGAACAAAATCTAATCTTTTTAGTTTATAAAAATCAAACCTTTTATCTTTCAAAACTCAATCTTTTAATTTATAAAAATAAAAACTTTAACCATATATATAACTAAATAAAATTCATAACTTTTTGTCGCTATTCATATATGGAAAAATTATATTTTTATACAATGAAAATCATAATTTTTCTATCTTAAAAATCCGATCTTTTCTATCTTTAAAAATCAGACTTTTCTATTTTTAAAAACCATACTTTTCTATTTTTAAAAATCTAATCTTTTTACATGATAAAAATCCCATTTTTTTCTAGCTCAAAATGATCTCATATATGCGATAAAATCCTATCTTTATCATGCCTTCATATATATATATATAAAAACTGAAATCTTTTTCTAAATAAATTTTTTTTACCTAACTAAAAACTATATTTTTATGTAATAAAAATCAGGTTTTTTTCTTAATTAAAATCGGATCCTTATATAATAAAAAAACAAATAAATAAAAAGGAAAAAAAGAAACAAAAAATTTAAAGGAACTCACGGTTTTTAGATCGGAGGAGGGTGCTGGAAGCTGGCGTGGCGCAATAGAGGGGGAGTGGTCTGGTGGTGCACTGATGGTGGCACGACGAGGGTGAAGGCGGAGGCGCAGGTGGCTCGCTGGGGTGTGGTTGGCCGGTGGCTCGATGGGAACGGGGGTTGGTTTGGGGATTGCTCGTGGATTAAAGAGGAGAGGCAGTGATCGGAGGGGCAACGTGTGATGGAGGAACGGCGGCGCCTCCAGCGGTGGCGCGCTGGAGGATGAGTGACGGGTTTCCATCCTTTTCCCTTTTTTATTTCTGCTATTTCGATTTGAATGAGAATGGGGGCTGGGTTTGACCAGCGATGAAGGGATAAAGGGTTTTACCTTTTATTTTTAATTATATATTTAATTAACTCATTCTCTAAAAAGTTATCCTTCCATTCGAACTCCAATTCAAACCCAACGATTGTTGCCCTTAGCTAATTACCCTCATTTCGAACATAATAGGATATGTCCCGTAAGCTGATTCGACTGTTTCGATCAGTTTTCGCTGAAATTATAATATAAATCATTATATTGATTTTTAAACGCACATTTTAATTTACCGGGGCTACATATGGGCTCTAAAAATTCCAGGAAAATATTTTCTAACTTCGTATTAACGATACAGTTCTAACAAAACTGATTTTGTCAAATTTGAAGACTGTTTGAAAAATGGCCATTTTCTGGTCGATCGAAATTGACTGAAATTGTTAAAACATGTTTTACTTCTCCACGCTCACATATTGATTCAGAAAAATATGAATTTTGGAATCTAGCAATAACTCGACATCCCGGATCCAACAAAAGTGGTTTCGTCGAAAACAGAGGTCGTTTGCAAAATTTCCATTTTTAAGGGCTAAAATTTCATAGCGACTATTCTGAATTTTCAATTGGACATAACTTTTTATTCCCGCTATGAAATTTCAATTTTTCGGATTCATTGGAAAGATATTCTCAAATAGATTCTAATATTTTTGGTTTCGCTAAAATTCGATTTATTTTGAATCATGTACATTCATTTGAACTTTGAAATCGAATTTTCGAACTACTGCGCTATTTTCAATTCCTTTTATAATTAAAAATAAATATTTATACTCTAACGTTGATTCAAATAAATATATATGTTCTAATTCTATTCAAAATAAATTTCTCGTCATTATTATTTAAAATAAATCATTTTAAATATTCAAAATTCATCAAAATTGCAAAAATAAAAAATTTAAATTGGCTCAGATTTCCGGGTTATCACAATCTCCCCCACTTAAAATCTTTTCGTCCCCGAAAATGAATGAAGCTGAAAGTTGTTTTATAAACCAACTCAACTTTCGTTATGGCTTAAGTTCTTCAACTTTTCAGTTTCTAAGAACTTTTCAAATTTCTCAAAAATTTGGCTAACACCCTAAATTTTCGAAAAATTTCGCCATAACCTCCCCTGCACGAGAGCTCCGGGAAAATCCCGAAATTGCCATACAGGCCTTTCCAATCCAAAAAAAAAAAAGAAACAGCCAATCGGCTCATAAATTAATCAAAAACCCCAAGAAATACAATAAACATGTACCTATTTGTCGGGCATACAATTTTATTCCTCTTCTCTAGCCTCCTTGCTATGACCTGTTCAATGTAAGTACATGTATATGCATGCAAATGCAATAAATTTTCAATACAATTCACTATTTGGTTCAATTTGGCTAAAGGTTTAACATTTAATTAATCGAACAATAATCAAACAACACAACCATCAATCCATTAGTTGATTATCATTTCAAATTCATATCTTTGATACATAGTCCGAAATCAGATTTTTGATGCCAAATCACAACAATAAGCCCTAATCTAGTTTTTCGCACACCAACCAATTGGAATCATATAGAAATCCCACTTTTGAAACTCGAACATATAATCACTGATGATGCAGCTGCTATCATCAGTGTCATCTCCGGGCGACTAGAGTGTTATTCTATATCTATCCAGTATATTAAAACTTCGAATATCCGTGGATCAGACGTATATTCAAAATCTTTATATACTTGATTGTCCAAATCAGTATAAAAATAATATTCAAATACGAATAATTGAATTTAATTTTCAAAACAAAATTTGTTTTCATTTTAAAAATACACTCTTCACACTCGTTCTAGGATACTACTGATCCTATCTCTAACGAGTCATTCCTATCGGATATTACTAATCCAATTTCTGATGAATTCTTCCGTTTGGTTCTAATGTGTCTTGTTCTCAAGTTCTATAAACCAGAGCTCTGATACCAGCTATAACGACCCAAACTTCCCCGCGATGGAAGGCCCGAATTGCTTTGAGAACAAGCCACATCGGAACACAAACAGAAGAACATTTCATTGCTTGTTACAACAATTCCATCAAAATACAAGAATATACAGAGTATAAATAAATATTACACATTTACCAAATATCAGAGATTTACAAGTTACAATGCAGCGGAAAATAATACAAAACACAACTGAAAAGAATATACGGATACAGAGCTTTTCGGATATCGTTCCAGCTAAAAACCAGGATCCTGTGAATATAAATCTGCAAAAACAAAACTACTAGCTACCCGCGTGGAAAATAGAGGCACCCAGAGTTTAGGTTAAAACAATAAACTCCAGGTCAGTCATGTGACTGGTGTGAGAACTAATCAGTTATTTATCTTCATTTTAAAGTTAGGTAAATCACGGAAACATGCCGTATAACACGGAATGGGTTTCCTCCTAAGAATACCAGTGCATAAAACAAACATCGCAATGCTAAATAAAGAATAATGAAGCTATTATAAGACTCAGGTCCCATCATACAATGCAACGCAAGCCGGAGGATAGAGTTTTTACCTTATAATAGCCAAGAATGCTTGGTACGTAAAATTTCATGTTTTATTATTACTATAAGTGTATAGTGTCAAAACAATTTCAATCATAAGTATCGATCATAGATGGCATAAGTGCCCCATACCACTATGTCGCCATATATAGGTTTACAATTAAACCGCAAAATGTCATATTGGAAATTGGATTTCCATCTATGAACCAAGGCAAGGGATCGTCCTTACCGCTTCGAGACAATCTAGCCCATGTCTCAGGTCAAAGCTCGAGTGACCTTTAGATCGTCAGGGCCGGTCCACCTGATGTGGATTAAAATGCCTGAACACTGCGTTTCCCCGCCTTATGGGGCGTAAATGAGCCAAATGACTCCATCGGTCCCAGATCGACCGATATAATTGAGGCGCCTCGCAATCCATCATTCACATAAGTCAAATGTCAGGCCGTGTAAAAGCACCGACACCACTCCTAGCTAGAAGGAAACGCATGTCCGCCCTGATGTCCTCTCCCGTTTCTGGTTCACACCGGGGTGTGAGGCTCGCGAATTAATGCTGCACAAAGCTACGCTGTATTAAATCCGTGCTTTGATCATCAACCACTAGACTCTGCTTTTCAACAGAAGCCTTGATCATTTGCATCTAAGCATGCCACACAGGCAATTCATGTCATGTGACTGATATCTATCGATATATAACCTCTGAGCTCATATGTAACAACCCGTATTTTCAATAACCTGTTATAACGTAAATCGAGGCAGAATTTAATTTATAAATCTGAATCAAGGGAAACGGGCTATGCCATTGCGTTCGCCTCGGAAAAATACGTGAAATAGAGTCCGAGTTTTTGAAAATCGGAGTCCGTATGACCCGATTAAGGCCCAATGAAGTTTTCAGAAAATTTCAAGTTCAAAACAGATTTCGAATTTCGGGTTCAAAATTCGAAAAACGGTCAGATTGGGCCAGGCGGGAAAATTCCCGCCAGAGCACCCAAGTCGACAGCCCTGTCGACTTGGGAGTCGACTTGGTTGGACCCAAGTCGACAGCCCTGTCGACTTGGCTGTCGACTTGGTTCAGCCGGGCTGTTTTGCCTGGTGCACCATTTTGGGGTTTTGGTTAGGTTTTGGGGCCAGATTCGGTTTTAAGGGCTGAGATTGGAATTAGGGTTTAATCCTAAGGTTGAAACTAATCCTAATCTCTATAAATAAGACCCTAACCTAACCCTAAATCATCATTATTCATTCATACAACTAAACTATGGCAAAATTATTCCTCTCATGGCCTCCACTCTCTTCATAAAATTCCTAAGTTATTTCTATGAGAGATTTTCCATGCATACAAGTGTTTTCAAGCTTGTATGAGTGTCATTATCTTGCATTCAAGTCAAGTTTCCATATTTACATCATAAAGCAAGGGTTTTGATCATTTTGGCTCAAGGGTTCTTCTATTGGAGCTTGCATTTTGGGTTTATTTGATTGCATAAGGGCTTTGTCTCAATCTATATATATTTTTGTGTCTTCATAAGCATTGTAAGCCCTTTTCTACTTTCATATTTAAACTCTAAAGTTAAATGAATGATGCAAGTTTGGTTGATCATTATGATATGCAAGTTTGCCATGATATGCAAGTTTACTATGTCATGTTATGCAAGTTTGATATGTTATGCTATGCAAGTTTGCCATGTTATGATATGCAAGTTTATCATGTTATGTTATGCAAGTTTGCTATGTTATGATATGCAAGTTTGCCATATGATATGCAAGTTATGTTATGCAAGTTTGGGTTGATCATTTTGCTCATGTTATCATGTTATGCAAGCTTATCTTGGGTTTATGAGCTTAAAGCTTCAAGCTTTAGGCTAAAGGTTGCATTTTGGCAACATGTAAGTTATCATATCCCTTATGATAACTTGCATGTGAGGCTAAATGCGAACTTATGGCAACTTCTACATGTCATTTATCACCATGTATCACTTATATGCTAAGTTTGGTTTTATGCATGCTTTTGAGGCCTAAAAATGTAATATGCAAGTATATGAACATATGTACATTTCATATGCCACCATGTTAAACTTGTGGCTTCAACACCTTTATGTCATGATTATGCCAAGTTCCCTCTTTCTATCCTTTATGCGCTATTGCGATATGTAAGCGATGGGATTGCATTTGGGGTTGGGTAAACTTAAAAGACATAAAAACATAAGATTGGGAATTTACCTATTAAGTTAGGTCTACCCATTGGGAATTTACCTATTAAGTTAGGTCTACCCAAATGCTTGAAAACTTGTAATATGTTTTGTAAACATAATGGACATGACACTTAGAAAATATAAGTGTGACCAACTCGAGGTTAGGTTGAGTTTGTAGCGTAAACCTACCCGGAACCGACCGGCTTAACTAGTTGCTACAAACAATAGGACCCAATGTGAGAAGTTGGTTATGTTGTACCTTGAACCCGAGGTTAGACCAAGTTGTGGTGTAAAGCTACCCGGAACCGACCGGCTTAACTAGTAACCGCAACAAAGTCTAATGTGAGAGGTTAAGGCACATTAATTAATTAATGCCTCATGATTAGGGTTAAGTCATGGTCCACTTAATACTTAACCAATTTGGGCTTGGTAGATTAATCAGGGTTAAGTCGTGAACTCATCGTTACACTTAACCAAGTTAATCCATGATTAGCAAGAGGGTTAAACCGTACTTAACCCACTAGAAAATCCTAGCAATGGGGGTCCACTCCAGCAGTAATCCCAAGTTTGTATCATTATGACCCTAGGGACTAGGCTAGGGTGGGGCACGATTACTGGACTTGAGGTAAGTGACCAAAAACGACGGCAGAGTGGTACGCCGGTGTAGTTCCGGACGGACTATGGTCGTGCACATAGTCCGTAGCCGGAGAAAACATGCACGGGTACCAGTAGATCGAGACTGTGCACTTATGTTTATGGTATCCAGGGGTTTACACCCTAGGGCTTGATACACCCGAAGGGTGGACCCGGCACAGTCCGACTACAATTATGTTTGGGCCGTACTGACACCAACACGTGACGAGTTAGGCTTAGGGAGCCGATCGATTAGACCGTTTGGTTGAACCTCGTATTAGGGTCACTTCATGTTATTGGACCTCGTATTAGGGTCACTTCATGTTATTGGACCTCGTATTAGGGTCACTTCATGTTATTGGACCTCGTATTAGGGTCACTTCATGTTATTGGACCTCGTATTAGGGTCATTTCATGTTATTGGGTCAAAGCTTGGGCCAAGGGATCAATACGTGTTTATTCAAGTCATGTTAGTTTGCTAGTACACCTGTGGTGCAAAACCTTAAACCTGATTATGCGATGACACCTTTATTTACCTTGTTAGTTAATCATCATGCTAGTATGTTGTTATCCTTATGTTCATCCCTGCTTCTCATGTCAGTTAACTTTATCAGTTTACATTGATTGTAGTAGGGCTTACTCAGTCTTTTTGACTGACCTGTTTTCTTTCGCCTCTTTTCTTCCGTTCCCCCCCCCCCCAGGTTCTCAGGGTGGGAATATTGGAGCTTAGCTTGGATTTCTAATCGCTTGCTTGTGGGATTTAGCTCATGTACTGTTTGACATGAAGCTAGCTATGGTTATCACTTATTTTGGGGATAGTACTTATGTATTTCAGTTTTTTTTCAGTTGATGTTGTTTTTATCTAGACTTGTTTATTTGGAAAGTTGACATCATGCTGTACCAGACTTGTTTTGAAATGGTTTGAAATCTTCCGCTGTTTTATCTATGTTATTTACTCTGTTTACATATATACATATGTTCTTGTTCTGCCTTGATATATCATTATGCATGTTTACCCGGTACAAACGCCCCTCCAAAGTCAGAGTGCTTGCAAGAGCCACCCTGGCGGAGGTGGGGTGTTACATTTGGTATCAGAGCATATGGTTTACGAGAAGGAACAAAAAGGTTTTTAAAACTTTTGGAAAACTATTTTCAAAACCAAGTATAAAGTATTTTCCAAAGAAAAGCCTAGTTTATTTTAAAGGCTATTCCCCAAAAAGCCATTAGCAAAATTCCTTCGTTTTTCTCCATTCTGAATCTGTCTTTTTCTTCGTTTTCAGTATGGCCGATAACTTTGCTATTCCGGAGGGAGTACACGTACCTGTTTGGTATAGGAGACTTTTGGAGGCTAGGGCGACCGAAGCCGGCCCCGCAGATGTTCCTCCTCCTCCTTCTCCGGTAGTTAATGTTCCTCCTCCTCCTGTCGCTGAGGTTCCTCTTCCTCCTCCCCCTCAGCATCCTCAAGCTGACTTCGCAAAGACTTGCAAAGATTTCAAAGCAATGGGTGGCAAGAACTTTCAAGGCACTGAGACTTTTGTAGAGGCCAGAAATTGGTTGAAAGAGACCGAGGATTTATTTGCTATCTTTGGGTTAGACGATCAGAGGAAGATCTTGTTGGCGGTTTGGCTTATGAAGGATGAAGCCGCTTATTGGTGGGAAGTCACCAATGGTACTAGGCCTGTTGAGACTTGGGCCGATTTCAGAGCAAGGTTCGTGCTTAAGTTTCTATCTTCTACTGAGGAGAATCTGCAAATGGAGAGGTTCATAACTTTGAAACAAGGAGATATGTCTGTCAAAGAATATGTGAACAAGTTCAATCAGTTAGCTCGTTTTGGCTTGAATATGGTGAGTACTCCTCAGAAGAAGGCTCTTCGTTTTGCTAGAGGATTGAATGAGCCGTTGTAGGGATTGGCTATGTCACATATTCCCCATGGGGCCACGTTTGAGAGCTTGGTTGATATGGCGTTACTTCAGGGAGATGTCAAGAAAGAGATCAAGATGAATGATACTCAAGCCAAGAAGACTGATTCCCAGTGGAAAGGAAATCAGGGTAATCCAGGTGGTCAGAGCAGTCAAGGCAATCAGAACAAGAACAAGAACAAGAGTCAAGGCAACAAGGGGAACAACAACAAGGGCAATAACAAAAAGGGGAAGTGCCATTATTGCGGTTCAGTTGGGCATCTTATTAAGGATTGTAAGAAGAGGAAAAGGAAGAATGGTGAATGCTTTTTCTGCGGTGAGACTGGACATTTCAGTAAGGATTGCCCGAAGAAGCAAGGGCAAGGCCAGGGTCAGACTCAGCGTGCTGGACCTTCAGGAGGGCAAGTTCATGCTCTCAATGTCGCTCCAGTTCCCGATCGAGGTAGTATTTCTGTTGAGAGCCTTGTATATATTTCTGATTTTCCAGTTCGTACCTTGTTTGATTCTGGTGCATCGCATAGCTTTATCTCATCTGATCTTGTTGATAGTTTGCACCTTAGTACTAGCTTGGTAGATGATCCCGTCTGTGTCTCAAATCCTATTGGGGGTTCCACCTATCTGTCTATGATATGTGGGGATTTGAGGATCTTTATACTGAGTGTAGAGTTCTTGTGTAGTGCTTATGTTCTTGGTTTTAGGGGATACGGATTGATATTGGGCATGGATTGGTTGTCCAGATATGGAGCCATCCTTGATTGTGAGCATAGGGTTGTGAGGCTCGTGACTCGCCTCGGAAACACCCTAGAAATTTCTTGTAATCCGAGAGGTCCCATCATGTTGTGCTATCTTGAATCACTCGACTCGTCAATGGAAACTCTTCAGTCTGTGAGAGTGGTTCGAGAGTATCCGGATGTTTTCGATGAAGTTAGGGGGTTGCCCCCTAAGCGAGAGATTGATTTCCGCATTTATCTGGTGGATAATGCAAAGCCAGTTTCTTTGCCCGTTCGGCACATGGCTCCGCGTGAAAGGCGGGAGCTAAGTAAGCAAGTGAAGGAGTTGCTTGAGAAGAACTTCATTAGATGAAGTATATCTGAATGGGGAGCGCCTGTGGTATTTGCTACCAAGGCAGATGGTTCTCTCCGACTTTGTATTGACTATCGAGAGTTGAATAAACTGACTAAGAAGAACAGACACCCTTTACCGAGGATTGATGATCTCTTTGACCAGCTTATCGGTGCTTCTGTTTTCTCTCAGCTTGATCTTGCTACTGGATTCCATCAGCTCAGGGTAGCTGAAGATAGTATAGACAAGACTGCGTTCAGAACGCCAGATGGATTCTTCGAATGGCTTGTCATGCCGTTCGGCTTGACTAATGCACCCGCATATTTCGTGGACTTGATGAGTAGGGTGTTCAGGGAGTTCTTGAACAAGTTTGTCGTGGTCTTCGTAGATGATATTCTGATCTTCTCTAAGGATGAGGAAGAGCACGCAAGGCATCTCGTGGAGGTGATGGATACGCTTAGAGCGCATCAGTTGAAGGCCAAGTTCTCCAAGTGTCACTTTTGGAGAAGGGAAGTTAGATTCCTTGGGCATATAGTATCTAAGCAAGGCTTAGCGGTGGATCCCGCTAAGGTAGTTGCAGTTCAGGATTGGAAGACTCCAAGGAATGCAACCGAAGTGAGAAGTTTTCTAGGTCTTGCAAGCTTTTACCGGAAGTTCATCAAGGACTTCGCAAAGATTTCCGCTCCTCTCACTAAATTGACGAAGAAGAATTTAGTTTTTGCTTGGAGCATAGAATGCGAGCTTGCTTTTCAGAGGCTCAAGAGAGCTCTCACATCAGCACATGTTCTAGCTTTGCCCGATGGAGGGAAGTTATTTACAGTATATACCGATGCATGTGGCACGGGGTTAGGAGCTGTTCTGATGCAAGAAGGAAGGGTGATATGCTTTGGCGGTAGACAACTCAAAGTGCATCAGAAGAATTATCCCACTCATGACTTAGAGTTGGCAGCAATAGTATATGCACTCAAGGCTTGGCGCCATTATCTTCTGGGAGAAAGATTTGAGCTTTATACCGATCACAAGTCATTGAAGTATCTCTTTTCTTAGAAGGATCTGAATCAGAGGCAACAAAGATGGATGGAATTCTTGGCGTCCTACGATTTTGAGATAGCTTATACCCCTGGCAAGGGGAATGTGGTAGCAGATGCATTGAGTAGAAAAAGGTTGACTCTGAGTCCTCTATTCGTTGAGATGAAGAATTTAGAGTATGTGGCAACCTTTGATTTCTCTTTGGTGATTGAGTCGATGACCGGTTCTTTAGTATCTCTGGAACTCAGACCTACCCTTCTTGATCAAGTTGGGGCTTCGCAGAGAGAAGACCCTCAGATAGTTGAGATTATGGATAAGCTGATTCGAGGAGAGGCGTCTAGTCATCTCGCTCGATATTCTATTGATGACAAGGGTTGGCTGAGGAGAGACGGAAGGTTATGTGTTCCAATGGTAGAAGATTTAGTAAGAAAAGTTCTTGAGGAAGCGCATCGCTCTAAGTTGACTATACATCCGGGCGGAGATAAGATGTATAAAGATATGAAGCGCATTTTCTTTTGGCCTGGGATGAAGAAGGATGTGGCAGAGTTTGTCTCTAGATGTATCATTTGCCAGCAAGTTAAGGCCGAGTCGAAGAAGCCCGGTGGGCTATTGCATCCTCTAGACGTTCCACTATGGAAGTGGGAGAGTATTTCCATGGATTTTATCGATGGGCTACCAAGGTCAAGGAAAGGGAATACGAGCATTTGGGTTATTGTGGATAGACTTACGAAGAGTGCTCATTTCATTCCGGTGAAGAGCAAGAGGACCGCATCTTGGCTAGCGTCTGTATATCTTCGTGAGATTGTGAGACTACATGGAGTCCCTTCTAGTATAGTCAGTGACCGTGACCCAATCTTTACAAGTCAATTCTGGAATAGCTTGCAAGAAGCTATGGGCACGAGGTTGAATCTAAGTACGGCTTATCACCCACAGACGGACGGTCAAACCGAAAGGGTGAATAGGGTACTCGAGGATCTGTTGAGGCTTTGTATTCTGGATTTTGGTGGTACTTGGGAAGACCATCTTCCTCTTGTTGAGTTTGCATATAATAACAGTTATCAGGCAAGCATAGGGATGGCACCATTTGAAGCTTTATATGGGAGACCGTGCAAGTCGCCTACATGTTGGTGGGAGACTACAGATGAGCTTATACTTGGGCCTGATATGATCAGAGATACATCCGAGAAGGTCGAGTTGATTCGGAGACGGATGAAAGCGGCCCAAGACCAACAGAAATCCTATGCTGATAAGTGAAGAACTGATTTGGAGTTTGATGTTGGGGATATGGTTTTCGTGAAGGTTTCTCCTTTGCGGAATGTGGTCCGATTTGGAGCCGTTGGGAAGTTAGCACCAAGGTTTGTTGGACCATTCCCTATTATAGAGAGGATCAGGCAGATGGCTTATAGAGTGGAGTTGCCCGAGAAGCTTGCCGGAGTACACGATGTTTTTCATGTCTCGCATCTCCGGAAGTGTTTACATGAATCAGCAGAGGTTGTTGAGCCAAGTGTTCTGAAAGATGTGGAAGTGGAGAAAGTGGCTACCTTGAGGAGAGCTCCGATTCGTATCTTGGGGACGGAGACTAAGAAGCTAAGGAATCGAGAGGTCAAGTTGGTGAAGGTTCAATGGGGTGAAGCCGAAGAAGACGCAACTTGGGAAACCGAGGAGAAGATGCGTGGGCTTTATCCATTCCTTTTTGAGGGTACACTCTCAATCTCTTTTCTTTGTTAGCATATCTTTCTCTTTGCTATCCATGTTTATCTAGTTTATCGTGTTAATCTTGTCATGAGAACCTTAGGTAGAAACCCTTTGGATGAAACATGTGTTTGAAACATGTTATGCTTGATGTTTGCAAGTGGTTGCAAGTGTTTGCAAGTGGTTACTCGTGGATGCATTATACACATTAGGCACTAGATCGGCTCACACACTCCTCATATTTCATATGCATGAGTGTTTACGCTTATTCATGGATGAAAATTTTTGTGTTATCACATGGATGTTGCATATGGATGTATGTTATGTGCACACATATAGATGTTATACATTATGTTAGGAATTGCATACATATGGATTCATTTCACTAACATAATTTGCATTGATGATATTTGCATTAGATAAGTACATATACACACACCTTTGCATATGTTCATACAACATTTAGAATCCTGTAAGGACAATGATTGCTTGTGGATGATGTTTTGAGTAGATGGATGTTGGATGGTAGGATACGTTCTTCCTAACTTGAAGATTTCGGGGACGAAATCCTTTAAGGAGGGGAGAATGTAACAACCCGTATTTTCAATAACCTGTTATAACGTAAATCGAGGCAGAATTTAATTTATAAATCTGAATCAAGGGAAACGGGCTATGCCATTGCGTTTGTCTCAGAAAAATACGCGAAATAGAGTCCGAGTTTTCGAAAATCGAAGTCCGTATGACCCGATTAAGGCCCAATGAAGTTTTCAGAAAATTTCAAGTTCAAAACAGATTTCGAATTTCGGGTTCAAAATTCGAAAAACGGTCAGATTGGGCCAGGCGGGAAAATTCCCGCCAGAGCACCCAAGTCGACAGCCCTGTCGACTTGGGAGTCGACTTGGTTGGACCCAAGTCGACAGCCCTGTCGACTTGGCTGTCGACTTGGTTCAGCCGGGCTGTTTTGCCTGGTGCACCATTTTGGGGTTTTGGTTAGGTTTTGGGGCCAGATTCGGTTTTAAGGGCTGAGATTGGAATTAGGGTTTAATCCTAAGGTTGAAACTAATCCTAATCTCTATAAATAAGACCCTAACCTAACCCTAAATCATCATTATTCATTCATACAACTAAACTATGGCAAAATTATTCCTCTCATGGCCTCCACTCTCTTCATAAAATTCCTAAGTTATTTCTATGAGAGATTTTCCATGCATACAAGTGTTTTCAAGCTTGTATGAGTGTCATTAGCTTGCATTCAAGTCAAGTTTCCATATTTACATCATAAAGCAAGGGTTTTGATCATTTTGGCTCAAGGGTTCTTCTATTGGAGCTTGCATTTTGGGTTTATTTGATTGCATAAGGGCTTTGTCTCAATCTATATATATTTTTGTGTCTTCATAAGCATTGTAAGCCCTTTTCTACTTTCATATTTAAACTCTAAAGTTAAATGAATGATGCAAGTTTGGTTGATCATTATGATATGCAAGTTTGCCATGATATGCAAGTTTACTATGTCATGTTATGCAAGTTTGATATGTTATGCTATGCAAGTTTGCCATGTTATGATATGCAAGTTTATCATGTTATGTAATGCAAGTTTGCTATGTTATGATATGCAAGTTTGCCATATGATATGCAAGTTATGTTATGCAAGTTTGGGTTGATCATTTTGCTCATGTTATCATGTTATGCAAGCTAATCTTGGGTTTATGAGCTTAAAGCTTCAAGCTTTAGGCTAAAGGTTGCATTTTGGCAACATGTAAGTTATCATATCCCTTATGATAACTTGCATGTGAGGCTAAATGCGAACTTATGGCAACTTCTACATGTCATTTATCACCATGTATCACTTATATGCTAAGTTTGGTTTTATGCATGCTTTTGAGGCCTAAAAATGTAATATGCAAGTATATGAACATATGTACATTTCATATGCCACCATGTTAAACTTGTGGCTTCAACACCTTTATGTCATGATTATGCCAAGTTCCCTCTTTCTATCCTTTATGCGCTATTGCGATATGTAAGCGATGGGATTGCGTTTGGGGTTGGGTAAACTTAAAAGACATAAAAACATAAGATTGGGAATTTACCTATTAAGTTAGGTCTACCCATTGGGAATTTACCTATTAAGTTAGGTCTACCCAAATGCTTGAAAACTTGTAATATGTTTTGTAAACATAATGGACATGACACTTAGAAAATATAAGTGTGACCAACTCGAGGTTGGGTTGAGTTTGTAGCGTAAACCTACCCGGAACCGACCGGCTTAACTAGTTGCTACAAACAATAGGACCCAATGTGAGAAGTTGGTCATGTTGTACCTTGAACCCGAGGTTAGACCAAGTTGTGGTGTAAAGCTACCCGGAACCGACCGGCTTAACTAGTAACCGCAACAAAGTCTAATGTGAGAGGTTAAGGCACATTAATTAATTAATGCCTCATGATTAGGGTTAAGTCATGGTCCACTTAATACTTAACCAATTTGGGCTTGGTAGATTAATCAGGGTTAAGTCGTGAACTCATCGTTACACTTAACCAAGTTAATCCATGATTAGCAAGAGGGTTAAACCGTACTTAACCCACTAGAAAATCCTAGCAATGGGGGTCCACTCCAGCAGTAATCCCAAGTTTGTATCATTACGACCCTAGGGACTAGGCTAGGGTGGGGCACGATTACTGGACTTGAGGTAAGTGACCAAAAACGACGGCAGAGTGGTACGCCGGTGTAGTTCCGGACGGACTATGGTCGTGCACATAGTCCGTAGCCGGAGAAAACATGCACGGGTACCAGTAGATCGAGACTGTGCACTTATGTTTATGGTGTCCAGGGGTTTACACCCTAGGGCTTGATACACCCGAAGGGTGGACCCGGCACAGTCCGACTACAATTATGTTTGGGCCGTACTGACACCAACACGTGACGAGTTAGGCTTAGGGAGCCGATCGATTAGACCGTTTGGTTGGACCTCGTATTAGGGTCACTTCATGTTATTGGACCTCGTATTAGGGTCACTTCATGTTATTGGACCTCGTATTAGGGTCACTTCATGTTATTGGACCTTGTATTAGGGTCACTTCATGTTATTGGACCTCGTATTAGGGTCACTTCATGTTATTGGACCTCGTATTAGGGTCATTTCATGTTATTGGGTCAAAGCTTGGGCCAAGGGATCAATACGTGTTTATTCAAGTCATGTTAGTTTGCTAGTACACCTGTGGTGCAAAACCTTAAACCTGATTATGCGATGACACCTTTATCTACCTTGTTAGTTAATCATCATGCTAGTATGTTGTTATCCTTATGTTCATCCCTGCTTCTCATGTCAGTTAACTTTATCAGTTTACATTGATTGTAGTAGGGCTTACTCAGTCTTTTTGACTGACCTGTTTTCTTTCGCCTCTTTTCTTCCCTTCCCCCCCCCCCAGGTTCTCAGGGTGGGAATATTGGAGCTTAGCTTGGATTTCTGATCGCTTGCTTGTGGGATTTAGCTCATGTACGGTTTGACATGAAGCTAGCTATGGTTATCACTTATTTTGGGGATAGTACTTATGTATTTCAGTTTTTTTTAGTTGATGTTGTTTTTATCTAGACTTGTTTATTTGGAAAGTTGACATTATGCTGTACCAGACTTGTTTTGAAATGGTTTGAAATCTTCCGCTGTTTTATCTATGTTATTTACTCTGTTTACATATATACATATGTTCTTGTTCTGCCTTGATATATCATTATGCATGTTTACCCGGTACAAACGCCCCTCCAAAGTCAGAGTGCTTGCAAGAGCCACCCTGGCGGAGGTGGGGTGTTACATCATACGTCTCAGAGAAGGGTGTTAAGCAAGAGAATTTTATTCTCCGCCGCCAAACAGATATATATTTAATAGAAATCAATCAACACAGAATAAAATCCAATGTCAGACACACAATCCATTTACAAGTCCGTTCTGGGTCTGAACGAAACCGGAGGAATCTTATTCCTCACATATCCATCGATCTCCAAGTACGTCTGAACGATCACCAACTGATTCCCTCCTCTTGGGTGTACAAACCAATCAAGATCATCAGTAATTATCCAAACAATGTGAAGACCTCCGGTCTTCAACTACCGTCTTCATCCTCGACACATCGTCGAATAAGTTATTCAGAATGGGGTAAACCCAGTCTTTCCGAATAACTCGCGTATATAATAAACTAGTGCTATAAAAACACAACATACAATTTATTCCAATCCATAACATTTCTTTATTCAAATATTTGTATACTTTGGGAAAGGTTACCAATAATTTTATCGAAGATAAATTCTTTAAATTTATTCTTTAATCTTCTTTTGAATATCCATTCAAACCAAATTATGGTTTATCCAAACTAGTCGGGATTAGGAACCTTACCGAAGTAATCATTTGTCTAATTTCTCAACCCCAACCTATTCATCCCATGAAGTAAAACTGGTAATACTTCATATCTAATACCGCGGTGTTATCGGTAAATTCAATTACCATTTCACGTTCAAATCTAATTAAACATTTAACCATCGCTTGGACAAAACTGGCAATACTCCATTCTCGATCATTTCTTCAATTTGATAATTTTATTTATCAAATTCACCTTTCAATCTATTTAAAGATTCATTAAAACTCTAATTTAGTCTTAATTTCCAAAAATCATTACTTAACGATTAGTCAAATCCAGGAAATACTGGGTTAAAGAACTACTGTCATCTAAAACATAGCTCACGATAAACCCAAAATCACATTCCATTAATTATGGAATCTTCATGGAAAACAGATCAATATATATAATTGATATAAACTTCCATATCCGACTAATAATATAAATAGAATAACGGAAAAGCCTTTTAAATTCTAGATATATTAGCAGTCTTCCTCCACAGAAATTTACTTCGAATATTACCAAATCGAATTCCATTCCATTCCAATTTATTTTATTTAATTGGAAAACTTTACTTTGGAAAATCTCCTTTAAATCTTAATAAAAGATTTATAAATTCCAAATCACATTTCGCTGTAAATCGGGTTAAAGAACAAATGTCGTTAAAACACAGTTCACAACTAACCCAATTCACATTTCATTAACTATTGGGTTAAAGAGCAAGTGTTATTTAAAACACCGTTCACGATAAACCCAAAAATCAATTCCAATTAAATATTATTTAATTGGTATACTTCATTAAATCTCAATAAAAAGATTTAATCTTTTCCTCAACTGGGTTTAAGAACAGTGTTAATAAAGACACCATTCACGACAAATCCAAATCCCATTTAATATTAAATACAAGGCTCTGAATAGAAAATATATTGGCTTATATTCGATATCAAATTCTGCTACCAACAAATATCGTATTAGAAATAACGATATAAATATATCTTTCAAATTTCCACAACAATATCTGTATAATCACGAAATCCAACTTCGAAATATTCCGAAGATAATTTCGATTCAAATCCATTCCAATTTATATATTGGAAATTCTGGTTATTTTTAAAACCATTTCAAATCCAATTTATTTATTTCTAAAAATAATTGAATTATAATTCTAGTTCAAAACTAGTTCATTTCGATAAAAATCTATTTTTATCTTTTCAAATATGGAATTTTTCATCCCAATTATTCCCAAATCATTTCTTATGATTTTACGCTAATTATTGATATTTTTAATAATTTTATCAAGGCCCGTACAGTCGTATTCCATAAACGGTCATCGAACTGCCCTTACAACGACCTTTTCAAAATTTGATTTGGACATGATTCCAAATCCGACCGTTAGATTTCTAATTTCTAATAGTCATTAGAAAGAACTTTTCGGTATGAACCCAACGGTTCCGGTTTTAGGAGAATCCGACGGTTGGATCTCCAGTAATGTCCGTTCGTAGTCAATGGTCGAAATTCGTGAACTACCGCAGCGCGGCGCGTTCTACTCAGGCCATTATATATATAATATATATATTTCATCGATTTCCTTTCAAAACGTATTTTATAAATCGTTTTAAATTTGTTTTCAAAACGATTTCAACTTCCTATTCAATTTCTAATCAAAATTAAATATTCCATATCATCGATATATAAATGATAATATTTTCAAAACATTAGATTTTGAAATCAATTTCTTATATTCATTATAATATGAATAAAATCGATATAAATATCATTCACGTCAAAATGACGTTAATCTAATCAACACGGCTATATATATTTAAATATATTCGTGCCCATCCCAAATTGGACATCAAAATCAGATTTTGATTCTTTTCTGAATATTGTTTGAAAGTATTCGTTATTTTAAAATAATTGTTATTCTAAAATATCCACTCTTTCTGAACTGGAATCAGACACAATCAATTACTATATAATTTGATTATATGGATTTCACACAACAAATGTGTATAACAACAATGAAAACTGTAATCCATCATCCAGAGTGCATTCTATACTGTATAAGCATTAAATATAAATATTCGATGCTTATACAGTCTGTCAACCAATTAATTGACATACAACTAATTATTGGGATTAGTGTATGTCCAATATAATCCCAATACCCGTGTGGGGTTTTCAAATAATGAACACAGATTTATTTGTGCAGTTGGGCGATGTGTAAAATTTATCTTCCCAATCAATATCAGTCAAACATGTATACATAAACAAATCGTCCGATTTGTTTATAAATATTTATTTTATATCCACGTTAAAAATTATATTTTTAACTATAAAACATTTATTCATTCCACATCACACAATCAATTTTCACAACACATCAATCAAACAAACAAGTCATCCATGCTCTGTGGACGACGGGTGTTGGGTGCTGCGAAGCACCGTCTGCATCCTAGTATATATTTCAAACTAGAAAATAAAATAAAAGTGAGGAGTTCTCACCTTTGGGTTCCACTCTGTCATTCTTTAAGGGACGGTTTCGATTTTGATTTGTTTCCAATGCGTTGTATTCTTCAACGTGATTTCAACGTAATCTATTTCACGCAGATTATAGTAATCCTCACGTTTTTAATTCGCTACTCCATATATAAAAATCATATATTTTTACAATGCTTCTTTCTATATAAAAATTATATTTTTATATCTCTACTTCTTATATAAAGATCGATTTTTTATTGTTACTTCATATATGTAAAAAAAAAATCAAGTTTTTATCGCTACTTCAAAATGAAAATCTATTTTTTCTACAATGAAAAATCTATTTTTTCTTCTATGAAAAATCTAATTTTTTTTCTTGTATTAAAAATCAAATCTTTTTTGTGAACAAAATCTAATCTTTTTATTTTATAAAAATCAAACCTTTTATCTTTCAGAACTCAATCTTTTAATTTATAAAAATCAAAACTTTACATTCTAAAAAACCATATATATAACTAAATAAAATTCATAACTTTTTGTCGTTGTTCATATGTGGCAAAATTATATTTTTATACAATAAAAATCATAATTTTTCTATCTTAAAAATCCGATCTTTTCTATCTTTAAAAATCATACTTTTCTATTTTTAAAAACCATACTTTTCTATTTTTAAAAATCTAATCTTTTTACACGATAAAAATCCCATTTTTTTCTAGCTCAAAGTGATCTCATATATGTGATAACATCCTATCTTTATCACGCCTTCATATATATGTAAAAACTGAAATCTTTTTCTAAGTAAAATCTTTATTTTTACCTAACTAAAAACTATATTTTTATGTAATAAAAATCAGGTTTTTTTCCTTTATTAAAATCAGATCCTTATATAATAAAAAAATAAAAAAAAGAAAAGAAAGAAAAATTAAAGGAACTCATGGTTGTTCGATCGGAGGAGGCTGCTGGAAGCTTGCGTGGCGCAATAGAGGGGGAGTGGTTTGGTGGTGCGCTGATGGTGGCTCGGCGAGGGCGCAGGCGCAGGTGGCTCGCCGGGGTGTGGTTGGCCGGTGGCTCGATGGGAACGGGGGTTGGCTTGGGGATTGCTCATGGATTAAAGAGGAGAGGGAGGAGAGGCGGAGATCGGAGGGGCGGCGTGTGATGGAGGAACGGCGGCGTGTGACGGGTTTCCGTCCTTTTCCCTTTTTTATTTCTGTTATTTTGATTTGAACGATAATGGGGGGCTGGGTTTGACCGGCGAGGAAGGGATAAAGGGTTTGACCTTTTATTTTTAATTATATATTTAATTAATTCATTCTCTTAAAAGTTATCCTTCCATTCGAACTCCAATTCAAACCCAACGACTGTCGCCCTTAGCTAATTACCCTCATTTCGAACACAATAGGATATGTCCCGCAAGCTGATTCGACTGTTTCGATCAGTTTTCACTGAAATTAAAATATAAATCATTATATTGATTTTTAAACGCACATTTTAATTTACCAGGGCCACATATGGGCTCTAAAAATTCTCAGAAAATGTTTTCTAACTTCGTATTGACGATACAATTCTAACAAAATTGATTTCATCAAATTTGAAGACCGTTTGAAAAATGGCCATCTTCCGGTCGATTGAAATTGACTGAAACTGTTAAAACACGTTTTACTTCGCCACACTCACATATTGATTCAGAAATTTATGAATTTTGGAATCTAGCAATAACTCGACATCCCAGATCCAACAAAAGTGGTTTCGACGAAAACATAGGTCGTTTGCAAAATTTCCATTTTAAGGGCCAAAATTCCATTGCGACTATTCTAAATTTTCAATTGGACATAACTTTTTATTCCCGCTATGAAATTTCAGTTTTTCGGATTCGTTGGAAAGATATTCTCAAGTAGATTCTAATATTTTCGGTTTCGATAAAATCTGATTTATTTTGAATCATGTACATTCCTTTGAATTTTGTAATCGAATTTTCGAATTACCGCGTTATTTTCAATTCCTTTTATAATTAAAAATAAATATTTATACTCTAACGTCGATTCAAATAAATATATACGTTCTAATTCTATTCAAAATAAATTTTTCGTCGTTATTATTTAAAATAAATCATTTTAAATATTCAAAATTCATCAAAAATGCAAAAATAAAAATTTTAAATTGGCTCAGATTTCCGGGTTATCACTATGATAATGGCAACTTTGTGGTGACAAGATATATAGTGTTATTTGTGTTAATACCATACTGCATTTATATTTATATTTCACTGTTTAAGTTGCTTACACAATAGCATGCGTAGTGGAACAATATAAAATAATCCAAGCTAAATGTACGTAGTTAGACTTTACTGCTTGTTAACTATACTGTTATATTACAACAACATGACAAAAATATAACCTACTTATGTCAAATTTGTACTGATCCAAACATGAATGGATACATGGGCACATGCAAGTGAAAATGTGTGCATAAACTTACCTACATGAGTATGTGTGTGCGTATATAAAATAAGTAAACTGCCCGATATATCTTGATAAGGTTTCAATCTAAGCGGCATGGTGTACATATAGTTAATCATATAAATTCCACAGCAATATTGTGATCCCATGATTGATTTAGCCACATACCATCAGTTCAATCCCAAAATGACAAGCACTACACACCTCCAGATTTCAAGTGTCAGAAATTCTAAACAAACCCAACTGGCCTAAATTCAGGACAAGGTGCAAATTTGTTGGCCTAAACATATAGGCGTGGTACTCCCTTGATAGAGTTTAACTAATGCAATCAAATGTTTAACAACAAGAAGTAACCAAACATTTAAATTTTAGGCTATAACAACTGATTGGAACATACCATACAAATACCCATTCTATAAAAATGAACTCCTTTCTTGTTGGGATATTTGTAATATGCAGCATGAATCAGACTGTGTCTGGCATAAGAAGGTGGCAAGTATATAGGAAATGACCAGTAAAAATGATTTATTACATATTGATTTTTTCCACACCCAAATGCAGATTTTGCCAAAAATTACAAACTATGTTACTACAAGAATTTGAAACAGTGGCTTTCTCTAGTTCTATCACATGTCTAAACCGAGACAATATGGTTTTTTTTATTTAAAATATTTCCCCTTTTAATAACAAACTACAAGAAGAGGTACTGTCCAATTCATGGCATATAATAGATAAACATCCAATATGCATGTAAAACAGATACACAACAATAATTACATTATAATTTAAACCAACTTGTTGTTTGAACTATTTTCAGTATGTACTTCATTGTTTTATATCATTAGAACGTTTCAAATTGTTCTTTGGAAAAGTACACACAACGAAGTAAGTTGTATTTCATGTTTGGCGTGGTTAAGTTAAATTGAACTTGGGTAAAATAGGACATCTAGCCTATGACGACATTGCATATATCTCCATTTGTGAGACAAGTCTTTGATCACTTGGCTTTATGTACCCTGATTAAAATGCTTCTAAGATGGTTCATCCACTTAACTTATGAAATTAAATAGAAGTTTTATTTATTTGGATACATTACATGCAGAGTTACTATCAAAATTTATGAAGAGGTTTTCTACCTGTATCTCTATTTACTTATCAAAACTTATACATGGTAAATATTCATAGGATTACCAAAATTTATTTTCTCACTCTTCTTTAAATTTATCTACTTTTTATTTATTATTATTATAAATTAAAATGTAACATCGAAGTTTGAATTGGTATTTCAACACGTAAAATGTCTGTGTCTAAATTATGAACGTATTGTTTATACTTACTTTCAGTTGACATGAATTTGTTTACGTGGTGAAAGTTTGTGAGTAAACAGAAATTGACTAACCAACCACATAACAATTGTCAAATTTAATGTCGTTGAATACACGACAAATTTAATTAGTTACATGATCAGATATATCTAAATTAATATTCCAGTTTAGAACTAGGCAGCGAAACAAACATAAAATTCGTAATGCTAGACAATCACATAAACCAACCCATTTAATCACAACAGTCCAACCACAAGTGAAATCTATGATTTCAGTTTAGTATTGATGTTAGAATCCTTGAACCCAGAAAATCGTGAGCTTAAAAAAACTCACCTATAACCCGTTAACGACAGATGGAGCATGAAGCGATGGCTTAACTGGACTTTGGGAAAGGGAAGGCTGTTGGATCTAGATTAACCCTAGAGGGGAGGTGAATAGGTTTTATTGAAAATTAAGCGAGATATTAAAAATATCAGATCACAGAATGCAGCAGAAATAAAAATACAGAAAGTAAATGACACACAGATATACCCAGCTTCGGCAAAATCCTACCTACTGTTGCATTCCTAAGGTTTCTATTAGGTAATAGAATAGATCCCGCTTATACGACCATGTAAACTCGCGAACCCCTCGCTCCCATTATAATCCTACGTTCAAAACCCTAAACTGATCTAATCCCCTAGATCAGATTTCCCCCGATTACAACTTCATAACCAATAACCCTAGTTTTTACAGACTTTAGTAAACTGCCAGTTAACACTCTAACTGGTTCCCTAGATTTTACAGACTCCAGAACTGTTCGAATGATTTTTACAACACAAATTAAAAAACAACAAAATAAAAAAAATACAAAACCCTAGAAAAATAGAAGAGAAAAATAATTCTCCCTTTAAGCACTTTGAGTTGGCCGACCCTTTGTTGAATTGGTGCACCCCGTGTTTATTTATCTGTTCACTTCCTATTTTTTTGGTTGAAAATGGAGGCTCTGGAAATGGAAACCGAAATACGGTTTTTTAATTCTTCCCCAAATCGATCGATTTCTTGATGAACTGATTTTGTGGTTCTCTGATTGCTTCAACTTAATGATGCCGATCGATTTACGATGCTCCTTGCTTCACTGATTTGGGGAGTCTCTTTTGATCGAAAACTTGTGAGTAATTAGGATAATTTTGATTTCTGCTCTTGAGTTTTTGCCTTGTGTTTTCGATTAATAATTGTTTACACCAAAAATGGTCCAAACACCTTAGGTAAAAAGCTGTACTTCACCAACTTGGTAGGGAATAAAGCAGAGTCGTATTCAATCAGTAATTCAAAGCAGATAATGCGGTAAAAAGGTAAAAATAGAGACGAGGTTTAGAGTGGTTTGGCTGTTAATGAGACCTACGTCCACTATGAAGGTGATTTCTAATCTCAAGATATGAATTACAAAGTACATCACATCATACACTTCCATTTCGCCTAATACAACCTTGTTTATATACTTTAATCTAGGAAATTATATAAGAAGATGCTTAGTTTTGAGGAGAAAGGGGATGAATGGATGATTGAGATTGTTAATGTCTTTACTCTCTCTGAATCACGAAATTGAGCTTGACGCCATGGCCAGATCCGTGGTTTGTGGCAGAGTTTGGCAGCACTTCGTCATTCTTCCGATCTCTTCTCCCTCTTTTTACAGTGGTGGCTATGGTATATTTATAAGTGAGTCATCGGTTTGAAATCCCTTTCCCGCCTTGTAAATCTCTAATTTTAATAATTACAATCGGGCCATTGGCCAGTTGTCGCCAGCTGTCATTAGCTGTCTTAGGCTGTCATGCATAGATAGCTTTTTGGGTCACGCCTTATGTAGTTTGAGCGGGTTCGTGAGAGTGGGCGTTTCTATGCGGGCGACCACTTTTAGGAGGCCTTGTAGGAACGGGATGAAAGTCTGGGATTGGTTCTTCATTGTTTCCTGCGCGACTGATTTCTTTAGTTTCCGGGATGCTCGCTCTCTTATTGCTTCTGCAGGATGTGATCGTTCTGGCTTATGTTGGATGGGCGACTTGCTTCATGCTGATGCTTGGTATAGCCTTATTTCCGTATGAGAGACCAGTCTTAGTCTCCACGCTTGAATCTTGATTTGGACCCAAGTTTTAGGATTGCACACTGCATCATGCCGTTCAGTTGTACTTGGTCGACCTGATTTGTTCTGGGCTTGACATTCAGTACTTGCTCTTGTGACCGTTCTTTTCCACTACGAATGCTTTAAGTGCTTTAGTGACTTTATGTACGAACGACCTTGGTGATGTTAGCGACATATCCCTTGTTCAATGTGCGCGTGGATTTTTAGGGATTAACACTTGCCCCTTGAAGCCTGTGATTTCTTTCAATGAGGAATTACTAGCTTCGACACATCTGATCGCACATTGTTGTATAGGTTTGTTGGTGGGTCGTTCGCTCAAGGATTATAGTTGCTCCAATGGTGTTATCTCTTTCCTGAGCAAAAGGCGTTTGGACTACCCTGTCATTATTTGAACTGGTGCCAGCTGGCTTCCGATGGGATGTTTATGCCAGTATCTGAATTTTAGGCTGACGTGGCGGGGATCATTTGGATGTTTGCCTTTTGCTCTTCCTTATTTATTTAAAGCCCATTTCCTGTCACTTTCATTTTTTCAAAGGGTAATTGAGTCATAGTTGAGCTCCTTCGAGGGTTTCATCAGGTAAACCCCATTTGAGATTCTTGCTTTAATTTTCCATGGAGGGCTCTGTTTTCTTTTTTCTTTTAAGATCCATCGCTCTGATTTGATATTTGCAGCAGTATCTATCTGTCTCGGCAGACTTTCTCTTGAGCCCGGGGTACGATGATTTTTCTGGGTAGGCTTCTTTTCCTTTGTGTTGTCTTACTTTACTTTTTTGTGATCATCCTGATGGATGCGGACCCTCCAGCGTTTTTCTTTAGTATACCAAAGCTTGGTGTTTGTATGTAACCTGCTTGGCGAAATGTTTTTAAGAGATGTCTTTTTTTACACCCGAATTTTGCTAGGACGTATCTCTTTCCATGGTTTTTGTTTGAGTTCATTTCAAACTTTTCCTGAGACAGGTCGCCCAAGGATGAAATTTCTCATGTCTAAGAAATTGAGGAAGAAGCCAATGAGGAAGGTTGGTGCCAAACAGGTGCCTCGAGACAAGGAGGTCTTGAGTACAGCTAACACTTCAAGCCGTAGTTTGCTGGACAGACTTCCTGACTCAGAGTTCCAGGCTGCCCTCAGTCATCTGGTTTCCTCGTCCTTTATCTTGGACCCTACAGCAATTCCGGAGCCTATACCTATCCCTAACTACTGTCATTCTCTATCTGTCGAAGATTTCGTAGCCCAGCGTCCAACTAGCTTGTACCCCAGGGTGCACACAGACCAGTTCGATAAATGGATCATTGCTGGCAAAATGGACGCCATGAAGGACTACGTACTAGCTGAGTTCAAACAGCTGGAAGCACGCCCTCATCTGGTCGAAGGTCTCGTCACACATGTCAAAGATTTCATTATGGAGCAGACGGACGCCTGGCTTTCCTTTGTTGAAGATCTTCAGCGATCATATAAGGAGAAAGTTAAACAGATCCATGCTCTGGAATCGAACAAGCTCGAGCTTATTGAAGCCCTGGAGTCTAAGGATAGGATCATCTCCCACCTGATCTGAAAATTTGGCTCGCCAATGCCCTACCTGCAATTGCCCTGTCTGTTATTTTGGTTTTTTGACAAAAAATGGTACTGTTAGTCTGGTTTGTATATGCGAGTGCCAGCCTCGCTTAATATTTCATACTTTTGCTTGTGTCCCTTGTGGTTGGTTCAAGACGTTAGCACAGTAGTAGTTTTATTTTGAAAAAAAACTGTCCGTTTTTGTGCGGGTGCGTCGTTCATGCACCTTTGTTTTAGATTTTCTCATTTGTGCGGGCGCTTTATTAATCGTACGCTTGCGCCCGATTTTCTACTGTTATCATTATTGTTAGGATTTAATTTTCTTTTGGGAGTTTGTGGCTTGTCAGGGATTACCACGCATATATATATATATATATTTTAGCACGCGTTGAGTATCTTTTACTTAGTATTATGCCCCCATGGGAGGACTTGGGTTAAAGGTTTTTGACTCATTCCACACCCTGCTTGATTGTTTTAGTTATTCAAAAAGGGTTTCTAGAATGGATACCCCCAACGGCTAGGATTTCTGCTTTACCACCTTTCGGCTGGGATTTCTGCTGTAATCCAATCTTGGCTTTGTTGACTTGGTTAACAACAAAGAACAAGATCAGACACCTCCTTTCGGTAAGGGTCTTCACGAACCACGTCGGTTTTTGCTGACTTCACATTTTTCTCGATTTTTTCCGACTTTGCATTTTGCCCAATGAAATAGATACTGGCCCTCTTCAATGAAGAAATTAAGAAATTTTCTCAAGGCGGGGAATCCTCGTATCCTGCACCTAATATGAAGGTGTTCCTTTGATGGGCTCAGCAAATTTTTATCCGAGGGGCCTTTTTGTTTTGAGTTGCTTCTGCTCCAGTATTGATTCCTGAGAGATAAGCGTTACTCCTTGTTTTTGGTCTTGGCTTTAATTTTGAGGAATTCATGTCCTGCATCTGAGAGGGCGTCTTCTCAGAGTTGGCAATTTCGATGTTGGGGACAGATTTTGCAATAGCCCTGGGTTTGCAACAGGGTTTGACGATGATCCTTTGAGTGGGTGTTTGCCAGGCATTCAGCGTTTCCCATGGTGATGTGCATAGCCTTTCACCTGCTGTTACTCTTGTTGTCTGCCCCGGACTGGTTTGCTGTTTTTTTTTGAGGTAGTGCACCCATTTCTCCGTTTTTCTGTCGTTTCGAGTTTCGTGATCCTCAAGTCGCTTTGTTTGATGAGTTCCCTTGTGCTTCGTCACAGTCCCACTGTGTGTAGTAGGCTTCCTTTCAGGGGGTTCTTTTAGTACAAGGCAATAAGTGTATTATTCGAGCAGACAGATATTTGACCCTGATGCATAGAGTAATAAGTATGTTATTCAAGCAGACAGATACTCGACCCTAATTAATAGAGTTTATCAATGTAAATTGTTACTTAACACGATCATAGTAAATAATGAAGTTAGGTAAAACAACTTTAATGATAAGATGAAACCAAGGAAAGTAGAATAAAGTAGTGAGAGCTCTGGTTTGATGCTTCACTACTGAGACATAAGTAGCCAGTCTTTTTGACGAACGTTCTCTTTGGATTGGTTTAAGTCTTCTACCTTCTTTTCAGGGTGTATTGCCCCCGGTTTGCGAGGAATTAGGATGGCCTGCGCGGTTTTTTACATACTGTTGCAAGTGGTTTTTCCTAATCAACCCCTCGATGACCGACTTCAGGTGCCTACAATTATCGGTACCATGTCCTGGCTGTTTGTGAAACTGACAGAATCTTCCTGATGTTTCAGTAACAGTTTCGGTCTATCTTTGCTTCAAAGTTGGATACGTCCTTAGTTGCCATGAAGATATTTCCCACAATATCGTTGAGGGGCATAAACTCGGATTTCTTATTGAACCGCGGCCTCTTTGGTGTACGGTCGTCCTTTTCCTTGCTACTCCTCTTTTGATCATTAAGGCTGCTCCGAGCACCTCCATCCTCCTCTATCTGTGGCCTTTTCCCTTCAATATTCTTTTATCTTTCGGCTTTGCTGAGTAATCATTCAAGTGTGCTCGGTCCTTTCCTTTTGATCCACCATCCCAACATGGTTTCCTTAGATACACCTCTCTCAAGGGCTATTAAGATCTAGTTGGGCTCAGGATCCTCAACTTCAGCCACTGCCATATGAAAGTGGGTGAGAAAATCTTTGATGGACTCCTCTGGTCTCTGTCGTATTTCATCTAGCCTTGTTACGTCTCGGGCCCTGAACGCCTGGGGTTCAAATTGCTTACTGAATAGTTTAGCCAAGGTCGTGAAATCGTCCACGGACCGAGGCGGTAGCTTTATGAACCGCAGATTAGCCACTCCTTCCAAATAATTCGGGAAATACAAGCATTTGATTTCATCTGTGGCATTTGCCCCACTCATATATTGGTCATATTTACACAAGAACATGTCGGGGTAGCCTGTCCCGTCATAGGACTGCAACGACGGGGGATCGAATCTGCATTGGTATACGGTTCTCTTAATCCTGTCGGTCAATGGGGTTCTAGTCGGGGAAGACTCCCATCCACTTCGATCGTCCTTCCCCTTCAGGCTTTCTCTCACAACTGTTTGTGCCATTCCCAAGATATATTCCTGTTTTTGCCTGGATCTGCGAACTGATTGCCTTCTTCGTCATCGAGCTTTGATCCTGACACGCCCCGGCGATCTGGAGTTAAGGAGTCCGTATATTCCTTCGGAAAGGATATCCCCACGACGGTAGGGTTTTCCTCCTGTTTTGCAACTGCGCCGTCGAGATGTCGGTGCCTGGGTATGTTGCTTCTTCCATGATTCATCCCAGCGTGATGCGCGACCCTTCGAATGATATCTTGTCGTCTTGGGCTTGGAGTGATGGTATCTACTTCTGGCGCACAATTTGTTCTGGTTAGCGAGGGACGAGTGGCTCGTAAAGTAGCCTTTGCTGTGGCGGCTTGAATGGCCTGCATTGACTCGAGCTTCTTCATCATTGCATTATTTGCAATAGCTATTTGACTTGCCAATCCTGTCACCACTTCATCCAGCTCCTTCCAAGTTATAGCTCCTTGGTTTTCCGAGATCTCTTCTGCCTTGGGATTGCTGGTTGATGGTGTGACAAGATCGAGGTTGTCGTTAGATCTCCTACCTTCTTTGGCCTCATCTTCTTGGACCACCTTCCCCTTCATTATTTGTTGAACCAAATCCGTGATGCGCCTTTCATCACCTGCTGAACCGTTGGGATCGGTACTGATATTTTCTCCAGTGTGATCTTAGTTTGAGCTTCGGCGCCTCGTGTCTCTTCTGAGGAGAAGGGAGTCGGTGGGGCCTGCGACTGCTTGAGTTGGTCGTACCTCTTTGTATCGTGGAGATCGGGCTTTAGAATCCTTAACACCGGCCTCTCCCCTATCTCTTACCGTACCGCGAAGTCGCCCAGGGTCCGAGGTTGACGCGTCCTCTTCTTTGCCAAAATCGTCCATGGTGTTGGTGTTTTACGGTGGCAGGTTTGTTCGAACAAGGGTGTTGAGCCTTTCCATTACCATCTGGGTTGTATTATCCATTTTTCCGTTTAGATCAGCTACAACCACATTTAGTTCATCTTGCGTTATAGATGGCCTGGGGGTTTCATTTGCCCCTTGACTCAAGATCTGAGGTGAAGCTTCGTCAGCATTATCATCCTCATTGATCGTAATAACTTTGACAGATTTGTTATTTTTCTCTGATCCAACCATGGCTTGAAAGAGAAAGTGATTCCGGGACAGTTTTACCAAAGGAAATTATGACACGGCCCCACGGCAGGCGCCAAAAATGTTTACACCAAAAATCGTCCAAACACCTCAGTTACAAAGCTGTACTTCACCAATTTGGTAGGGAATAAAGTGGAGCCGTATTCAATCAGTAATTCAAAGCAGAAAATGAGGAAAAAGGTAGAAATAGAGACGAGGTTTAGAGTGGTTCGGCCATTAATGAGGCCTACGTCCACTATGAAGGTGAATTTTAATCTCATGATATGAATTACAAAGTACATCAATTCTCCCTGCATCATACACTTCCATTTTCGCCTAATACAACCTTGTTTAAATACTTTAATCTAGGAAATTATATAAGAAGATGGTTGGATTTGAGGAGAAAGATGATGAATGGATGATTGAGATTGATGATGTCTTTACTCTCTCTGAATCACAAAATTGAGCTTGACGCCATGGCCAGATCCGTGGTTTGTGGCAGAGTTTGGAAGCACTTCGTCATTCTTCCGATCTCTTCTCCCTCTTTTTCCAGTGGTGGCTATGGTATATTTATAGGTGAGTCATCGGTTTGAAATCCCTTTCCCGCCTTGTAAATATCTAATTCTACTAATTACAATCGGGCCATTGGCCAGTTGTCACCAGTTGTCATTAGCTGTCTTAGGCTGTCATGCATAGATAGCTTTTTGGGTCGGACGCCTTATGTAGTTTGAGCGGGTTCGCGAGAGTGGGCGTTTCTATGCAGGCAACCATTTTTAGGAGGCCTTGTAGGATCGAGATGCAAGTCTGGGATTGGTTCTTCATTGTTTCCTACGCGACTGATTGCTTTAGTTTTAGGGATGCTCGCTCTCTTATTGCTTCTGCAGGATGTGATCGTTCTGGCTTATGTTGGATGGGCGACTTGCTTCATGTTGATGCTTGGTATAACCTTATTTCCGTATGAGCGACCGGTCTTAGTCTCTGCGCCTGAATCTTGATTTGGACCCAAGTTTTAGGAACACACACTGCATCATGTCGTCCGGTTGTACTTGGTCGACCTGATTTGTTCTAGGCTTGACATTCAGTACTCGCTCTTGTGACCGTTCTTTTCCATTACGAATGCTTTGAGTGCTTTAGTGACTTTATGTACGAACGACCTTGGTGATGTTAGCGACATATCCCTTGTTCAATGTGCGCATGGATTTTTAGGGATTAACAATAATGTCTGTGATGAAAATGATGTATGTATAGGATATAGAAATCCTATAATTGTTCAGACTTCACGTAATTGACTTGGTCTAGTTTCCTCTTTTGACTTCCACGGCTTTGATTGGGATTTTGCTTTGATGGCTCGACAATGTGGAAATGTTTTAAACGCTGTAACCATTTTTGGAAAACTTTTCAGGAAACAATTAAAAACATGCCAACAATGAATTTTCCTTATTTGATGACAAAAAACCTCTGATTGGTTTTTGACAAAAAGTATGCTCTTTGAGCTTGTTGTGAACCTTAGCAAATATGAGAAACAGAACCCGATATCCATAATTAGCACTTGCTAAAAATGCATGTATGAAATTTTCTCCTTCCATATGCAGATGAAAACATTCCAAATGTCATATGCTCATTTTACACCATGCTATCAGGAAATATTTTCAAACCAGATATGCACTGTGATTTATTGCCATAGAAGTCTGGTATTTCCTCTTGCATGTTTTTAAATCTGGAAATTGTTTAATGCCTTTCCAAAAATACACATACTGATTTTCTGACTTTTTGGAAAAATTCTTGGCCCTTAGAAAAATCTGTAGAGCATTGATATTGTGATTTGAATGCATTGAACTTGATATTCTAAAAGGAATTTTCTTGCCAAAAAAGTTGTTGAGTGATTACTGAATTTCTGAAATCTAACCAATCTGAGTTTCACATTGATCATGCATGCCTTATGCACCTTATTGCACAATGTCATGTGTATATATACTTATGAAATTGAGATGCAGTTCCACCATTATTTGCTTTGTCCCTTTGCACGCTGCTGACCGTAGTTCTGTGCTTCCTTGCATGTATTTTACTGTGCACATTCTTGATCCAGCTGAACACCACACTGTTATTTCATCTACCTTGACATTTGCTGCTTGTATGTACACTTGTATTGGCTTGACACAGTGTAATGCAGTTGTATCACCATGCTGGGCTACTGTGTTACTTGCTTTACTTACCTTGTTGTATATTTGTTGAAACCTGAAGCATGTATGTGGTTGATCCATGTTCATGTAACACCATTATGGCTTGTATTCCCTGCCTTGAATCTGAACCATGTTCACCAATCTCTTGCATTGTTGTATATCCTCGAGCTTGTGCATGCTTGAAAAGAGTGATCTGTCATACTATAATCACTTGATCTTGAGTTGATCCCAAGTGTTTGTCCACTAGTTTTGAGGTTGTTCTGAAAAGCTAAACACACTGCCTTGTACATGTTGACCATTTGACTTTTCCACCCATGCTGATTCTTGTCACCTTTATTTTGTAGCTCCATATGTCTGCATGTGTTGTTCTTTGATCATGTCTTGACCATGTTTTGATTACATGCATCCACATACATATGCTCGGCCACTTTCATTTTGTTTCGGCTGCTTTGTCATTGATGTTTTTGGGTTGCCTCGACCACATTGATTATTGCTGCACTGAGTCGAGATGGTCCACGTGGCTACTCCTCAGTTGCACACTGATTGGTGAGGCAGTGCACACATGTGTATCTATACACGTGTGTATATGCAGCCATCAAAAAAAAAATTCTTGTCCCTACACTGAAATATTTTGTATATACACTGATTGCCTTGTGGTACTTACAGTGTATCACTGTGAATATCACAAGCTGTCTAGACACAGTCAGATAAATTGATATCAGATCGAGTCATGAAAAATGATGAGAAAAAACACCAGAAAAATGAGGAAAATAAAAAAATTCAGAATAAAAATCATATCTGTAGAATATGAAATTATTTCTATTTCAGATACTGTGTGTGTTTCTATATATAACAGGTATGAAGACTGGACTGACTGAAAACTATGAAGACTGAAGACAACATGTCAGTGTTGATTGTGTATGTGAGTGAATGTTTATATAACTGAGTGTGATTGTTGTAGAGAGGAACTGAGTACTGAAAAAAGAATGTATTGAAATGTATATGAAATTGTAAATCAGTGAATATATACAAATAGTGGAGTTGTAAATCTGTACTGTTTTAAATATTGAAATAAAATATTATATTTAAACAAAATACAATGTAGATATTTGAATTTCTGTATAAAGGTATTCTGTTTAAATATAAATATTATATTCCTGTCTGTGATATAGAATAACAGTATAGTAACAAACATATTTAAAATAAAATTTATTTGCTTGTTATCATCAAACAAAAATCATATAATTGTGTATACAACTATGTCATATATAGCAATCTCTCTCTTTTGATGATGACAAACAAATAAAAGATTTTGACTACAATGAATGTGTTTGACAGTGAATATTGAACTCCCCCTATTTTTTAGCTCCTCCTACAACTATGCATGAGTGAAGTGAGTGAATTTTAAAAATTAAAAATATTTATAAAGTATTCATTCATAAATCAAAATCTTAACCCATTCTCCCCTTTTGTTATCATCAAAAGGATTCAGAAATTAAAATATAGATGAAAAATTACTAAATAATATAATTTCATCTTAAGAGGAAGAACAGTCATCATAAATCTCAATCAGTCAAACAAAAATCATAATATTCTGAGAACTAGTGGCATATTTCACATTGTAGAGAATGACAGATTTGCGATGAAATTTATATAAATGAAGTGAGTTAAAAAAAAATGAATTTCAATTATTTTCCAAAGAATTTTATAAAAATGATGCACAAAACAGTGACGGATTGGACTATAATTATAAATTCAACTTAAGTGACAACATCGTATAATCTCAAATCCCAGTAGCTATCAATCAACAAATCATAATACTTCATAAAACATTAACCCATTTCATAAGCTAAAAGATGGATTGATAAACTGATTTTTATACATCAAGGAGAATCTCAAAAAAATTTCTATTTAGCACATTATTTCCTTTTCCTTTTTATTTTATTTTATTTTATTTAAGAGCACACTGACCATGCATAACCAGAGCTTGGATTTTTAAATGAGGTCAGTCGTAGCTTAAATATAAGTAATCTCATAACCATGCATAATCAGAGCTTGGATTTTTAAATCAAGTTAGAGAAACACTTACGAATATTATATTCTTATTTTTTTTAGTTTCAAAATGAAAAACTCCTCAGTATATAAAACCAATATGGATGATAGAAATGTGATAGGAACAGAAATAGTTTGTGAAATTTTTTTCTAAATTAATCATATTATGAAATATGATCAACTGTACCGAGATCATTGAAAATTTTCAATTATCACTAATTCTGAATAATAATGTAACCACAATTCCATCGCAAATATTTTAACTGTTTATTCAAGATGATTTTTAAAAAAAATATTAAACTCTCCACATTAATATAAAAAATATGATGGACGACATAATGATGATAGATAAAGGAGATGGTCGTGAAATAATTTCCAATTCAAAGATATTATAATAAATATTCAACCATCATGAAAAATTTAAATAAAATCTCCTCTTGTTGTGAAATATACTGCAGTCAAAATTCATCACAATTTCAATATCTGATAATAATTTTGATGAATTATAAATACAGTTCGGTTTGGTTATTGATTTCAATTTCTGAATGAATAACCAATAAATAATTTAAAACTGAAAATCAATTACAAGAGGGAAATGAAGATCTATACAAGACAAGAGTGATTAAAAAAAATATACATGATGAAAAAAAGATCAGCACATCTAAATTGATACCACTTGTTGTCTCTATTAATGAGGATTGTAACAAGACACTAGAGACAGAAAAGGATATCACAGACAAAAGAATTTTAAGCACAAAGCCCAATCAGAAAAATTTAGCACACAAATTTTAGTAAGAAGTTTCAAAAACATTTTCAAAAGCTGTTCCTTTTATCATAATAGCAGATAAAAAATCAATCAAGGCAAGCAGTTAACAAAAAAATTGCAAAAACAGTATCAGGACAGCACAGACAATTTCAAAGCAGACTTGTCAAGATGACGGTCACAAAAGATGATTTGTGATCCAAGATTTAAAAATACCGTTTATTTTGAATCATTTGAAGGAATATGAAAATACTAGGATTTAATGAATCAATCACACCAAATTATAAATTTTTGATTCAAGATATGTGTGAGATTAATAAATCAATAATTTCAAATGATTTTAAACAAACAAATATTCAAATAAAAAACATCATGAAATAGTAGTGAGTTTCAAAGACCATTTTTCAAAAGCATTTTTCACAAATTTTTCCGACAATCACACAAGAAATTTTTCGGAGTAATTACATCAAGATTGAGTAATAATTCATGATCCAAAAATAATAGTTTATTCGAAATCTCTTGAAAAAATGTAAATCATGAGATACAATGAATTTATCATACATGATTAATAATTTCAAATCTGAGAGGTATGTGAGATTCAAAATATCAAAATTTCAAATGATCTCAAACAAACAAAAATCTAAACTAAATGATCATGAATAGCAATGAATTTCAAGATGTAAACAATGTGATTCAAGACATTCAAAATTTCCAAGCCAATATGAAAATCATTGAAATTATCACAACTGATAAATATCAGAGTGCTGTAATGAGTATATATTTTCAAGCCTTTACAAAATGAATTAGAAGGAACTCAAAACAGCAGTGCTGTGTGAAATTTCATTAAACTTTCAGATCTTCAAAATTTTAGAATTCAAATTAATAGTGTTCAAGTTATGACAAGAATACATCAACACTGTTATGTATTCAGAAATCAGAAAATAAACTTTAAAACAATTGTAGATATTTACAAATTTAACTTCAAGATCTGTAAAAGATTAAAACATCAAAGTGCTATTTAAATGAAGCGAATTTCCAGAAAAATATGAATTCTTCAATTTGAAGTTAAGAAATTACAAGAAAAGTTACAATGATATGACAGTGACAAATCAAATTAGAAAAAAACAGAAGGAGAAGAAGGAGGAATACAGAAAAAGAAACAAAATATTTTTAAAGATGAGTTTAGAGGGTATACCTGAAATCGATGTAAACTAGAATATCTAACTCGACTGACTTGGCTAAGGAACTATGAATAACCTGATGACAGAAAGCAGTTTTGAAATCAGCTTCTCTTTCGCAAAGTAGTTCCTCAGCCTCCTCCATTACCTGACAATTTAAGGGATCGAGTTGCCTGGCAAAATTTGTAAAACCACTCAAAGTTGTATTCATATGTTTTAGTACCCAGGCTTGTTTATATAACAATCCGTCCAAATTTACCATTGTACCCTTTGGAACCCAAATGTAACAACCCGAATTTTTAACAACGTGTTAAGGCAAGAATCAAGGCAGAATTAAATTATAAAATCTGAATCAAGATAAACGGGTTGCGCCATTGCGTTCGTCTCGGAAAAATACGCGAAATAGAGTCCGAAATTTCGTAAATCGGAGTCCGTATGACCAAGTTATGGCCCAGTGAAGTTTTCAGAAAATTCCAAGCCCGAAAACAGTTCAAATTCGAATTCAGATTCGAATTACAACCAAAACAGGATAAGCGGGAATTCTCCCGCCCCAGGCAGGGTCGACACAGGGGTCGACACCCATGTCGACCCAGGGGTCGACCCCCCCGGTCGGACCAATTTTTCTGGTGCACCATTTTGACATGTTGGGTCTTGTTCTGGAAGTTTCTGACGGGAGTTGATGGCTCAGATTCGATTTAGGGTTAATCCTATGGCTAAAACTAGTCCTAATCTCTATAAAAAGACCCCTAACCTAACCTTTAAACCCTCATTATTTGATCCTACAACTAAACTATGTCAAAATTTCTAATGTTCATGGCCTCCACTCAAAACCCTAGCCTCCACCCTCTTGTCATAAATTCTATCTTCATTCACATGAGAGATTACTTGATCATATGAGTGTATGAGAGTTTCTATGTTCATATGAGAGCTTCTAAACTTGATTTCAAGGCAAATCTTCATCAAAGCAAGGATCTTTCTTATTATTTTCTCAAGGGTTTTATTGGAGCTTATTGATTTGGGGTTTTTGCTAGTGTGGCTTCGTCTCAATCTTTTTATATATTGATTTGTGCCTTCATAGCGTTGTAAGCCCCCTCCTACTCTTAGATATTAACTATGAAGTTAAATGTTCATGTTGCAAGTTGTGGGTTTGAACTTGAGTAGGTTGCATGCTTAGAAACTATCATGTTATGCGTAGATTTATCCTATGCGTATTCGTAAAGTCATCACCTTGATTTTGTGGGCTAAAAGCTATAAGATTTATATTGAAATGTTGCATTATGCAACATAAGAACTCTCTTATCCCTTAAGTTAACTTGCATAGAATGCTAGATGCGAACTTCTAGCCATTTTTCTATGTCATCTATCACCATGATTCACCTATATGCTAAGTTTTGGGGTTATGCATGTTTTTGGGGCTTAATAATGTAACATGCAAGTTTGTGAACACATTATGTCCCATATGCCACCATGTTTAACTTGTGGCCTTATACCCCTTTTGTCATACCTTTGCCAAGTTCCTTCTTTTAATCCATTATGCGTTGTTGCGAATGTATATGCGAGTTTAAAAGCGTTGGGGTTACGTTATGGGTAAACTTTAATGACATGAAACATGATTTGGGTAAATTGGTATAAACATGACAACATGTAATTTTGGCTATGAACATGGGACTTGAAAACTTGACACGTAGGGGTTGTAAGTGTAATAAGACACTAGACCAAACATGAAAGTGGCCAACTCGAGGTTGGGTTGAGTTTGTAGCATAAATCTACCCTGACCCGCCCGGCTTAATTAGTGGCTACAAACAATAGGACCCAATGTGAGTAGTTGGTCACATAGCACTTAAAACCCGAGGTTAGACTAGGTTGTGGTGTAAATCTACCCGGACCCGCCCGGCTTAACTAGTAACCACAACAAGGTCTAATGTGAGAGGTTAAAAGTGCATTAATTTAATTAATGCCACATGATAAGGTTAAGTAAATTTGACTAATGACACTTAACCGATATGACATGAATGGGTAGGTTAAGTTAAACCGGACTTGATTTCTTAATGACACTTAACCATATAAGACAATTAGGGGATGGGGTTAAGAAACCTACACTTAACTAATCTAAACACGGTAATTAGATGAAGTTAAGTTAACCTAGACTTAACTAATCTAAACACGGTAATTCGGTGGGGTTAAGTTAAACACTTAACCAATCTAAACTTGGTAATTCAATGTGGTTAAGTAACCAATACTTAACCAACTTAACATGATAATTTAATGGGGTTAAGTAACTTATACTTAATCAATTATACATGATGATTTGATGAGGTTAAGCAACCATACTTAACCAATCTAATGTGAGAACTTGATAGGGTTAAGTCACAAGACCGTTTAAATATACTTAACCATTCTAATACGATTAGTGGATAGGGTTAAGTTAACCTATACTTAACCAATCCGACTCGATAATCCGATGAGGTTAAGATAATCTATGCTTAACCAATCTAACACGATAAGCTGATAGGGTAAGATAAACAAATACTTAACCAATTTGACTTGATGATTGAATAAGGTTAAGTCATGAGCTTCTTGGTATACTTAACCAACTTGTAGGGCTAGGTCTTGGACTTGAATACTTAGCCAAATCTTGACATGATTCGTAGGTAGGTTAAGTCATGATCTTAAATGATAATACTTAACCCATTAGACAAAACCCTAGTTCAGGGGACTATGTGGAAAAAGGGGATTAACAAGGATAACAGGAAAGGAGACTAAGTGGTAAACCTTAGTTTAGGGAACTAAGTAATAGTTCTTAGTCAAGGGATTGGGACCAGTTCACAGATAGATGAGTAACCCGATACGGTAGGTCATCGCTTAAAATACGAGGTGGAGCAATATCTGATTTAGATAAAGGCTCCAACGAACTGGGTGACGAAGCGGTAGCTTCAGGGAACGTGAGGATACTCTTGGTATCCCTCTGTGAGGTTGCGGATGGTCCATGAAACCTGGCCTCACAGAGGTTAAGGTCTGCGGTAGAAGAGCCAAGGGTATGCCTTGGTTGCTGTGCGAGCAACCTAAAGGCTGGGGTGGATTAGCATGGGGTCGGCGATATTTTCACGGTAGCCCTAGATAGCACATTCGTCGGCTACCTACCATCTTTAGTCAATCGTGTACGTACGGAAAGGCAGAGAACACCCAACAAACCATACTTGCTATCTAAGTATGGGTGAGGTTGGTCGTCCGGAAAGAGGGCATCGATGGCTGTAGCGTAGTTCTCATACATGACTTTTCTTGTTTTGCCTTTCAGTAGTTGAGGGAGGGGTCACGTGGGACCATAGCCACGGATACAAAAACAGACCTTGATATATGCACCGGTAGATGACTTAAAACTCCCGACCGAGTTCCGTATTTCTTGATTTGCCCTGGCACGGAACTCGGATGGCACATTTGAGATACATGTGCGTCTAGACATGGAAAACGATTCACGATTCATACGTGGGATAAAAGGGCGCGGTTGACGGGTAGCATAATCCCTAGTAGACCTAGGTGGCTAAAACCCAAACCGAGACACGAAAATGTTCATTAGGTAGCATAATCCCTAGCGGTCCTAAGTGGCATAAACCCTAGGTGAACACGCGATAGTTCATGGTAAGAAAACACAACCAGACCATGGGTAGCAGTCCAAAACAACTTCGAGGATAAAATGGTACTACGTTGAGATGGTATAGATTTACATGGAAAAGCCGTACGGCCCACGGCAAAGGACTAAACTTATACATGGAAAGAAACATATGAGTTGGGAAAACCTACATATGCTATATATATTAGGTTGACATGGACATTGGGCAAGGGACATTCATAGTTAATACATGACGCGGGTTGGGATACTAGTACGAGAGGTGCAGAGCAAATATACATGATAGATATCTTGCGATATTGTACTTGATAGAAACCTGACGATGTGATACCTTGACTTATCTTGACACCGTAGTTTATCATGACACACTTGTTTATCTTGGTACAGTAGTTCATCCTGTTATTTTGGTTTAGCCTATCTATCTTGTCATCATACTTATGTTCATCTCAGTTCCTCATGCCAGTTAACTTTACTAGTTTATATACTGATAGTAGATAGGGCTTACCAGTCTTTATGACTGAGCCCGTTTTGTTTCGCCTCTTTGTCTTCCATTTCCCCCCCAGGTTACAGGGAGGAAATGCTATTGTTAGTTCGGACTTCTTCTGTTTGAAGGTCATCACGCATGGCTTGGACTTTTCTTGGCTATGGCTACTTTACTGTTTTACTTGGGGAATAATTTATGAAATGGTGTTATGCTTCTTTACTATTGCAAGACAGGTTTTGATGTATTCTGATGTAAAAGGCTTTAGACCTTATTTTATAAGGTAATAAAATTTGTTTTACTTCCGCTGTTTTATATATGTTCTGTCTTGTAATATTTCTATGCATGTTTACCTCGATAATGCTTCACCAAACCTAGTGCATTCCCTTTGTGAGTGACCCTAGCGGAGGTGGGGTGTTACACCAAATCTGTTTGAACTTAGTTAAAAATGTTTTATTTCCCTTCGGGATCCAGGAGTGTTTAAACAGATTGTTATAAAACGGATTTCCACTTCATTATTATTCAAAAATCCTTTGTAATTTTCATAGTTTTTTTTTTCAAAAAGATCTTTCCTAAAACAGTTTGAATGATTTTTAAAATCATTGATTTCAGCTTTTGAGCAAATTTGTCAAGTTTTCAAATGCCAAGGCCGCTTTTATTTCCAACAGAAAATTGGTTTTGCAACAAAATATTTAACGACTTTTCCCCATTAAAAAATTTATCCAAAGTTGATTCAAGTCGTTGAATTTGAGATTTAAGATCACTATTTTCTTTTATTAAATTTGAACAACGATTTATAGCGATCTTGCTCTTTTCAGCAACATTTTGTTTCAAAATTAAGAGTTCATTTTCAAGATTTTCAATTTTGGCCTTGGACTCAGAAATCTCATTTTCAAGACGTTTTTGTTTCTCAGTAAATTCATATTTGGAATATTTTGAAATCTTCAAATTTTCCAACTCTTTTCGCAAGGTATTGTTTATACAGATTAACTCATCTTCGTTTTCTTTTGAACTCATAATTTGCTTTTCAAGCTTTTGGATATTTTCATTGAGATGAGCTAAATTGTTTTTCGAGTTGAAATAATTCTTGCAATCAAAGTTTGAAACTTTCATGATATTTTCAAGTTTTAATTCCAAAAAAAATTATTTTTAGTGATCAATTCAAGTTTTTCAGATTTCAGAGTTTTGTTTTTCGACTTGAGACTGTCAACAACATTTGTTAATTCAGTACAAAAATTAACCAATTCTTCATATGAGAAATCTTTAGTTTCATCATCTGCTGAGTCCCCATCGACAGATCCATCTGAAATATCATTTGTAAAAATTGTTAAGCATAGATCTGAAATTGAGTTGACATTCCATGGTTTTGAACGGTTGTTGTCAATTTGTCCATACTTCATATTGAGAGTTTTCCAAATTTCCTGCCCAGTCAAACAATGGGAGATAAGATCAATTTGATTATTACTAAGATGAGAATAGAGAATATGCATAGTACGAGCATTAGTATTCCTATCTATTATATCACCTCCACTGTTAACAACATTCCGATATTTAATATTAGCAAATTTCAAATAGGATTTCATTTCTGATTTCCAATTAGAAAAAACCTGTACCATCAAAAATGTTTGGAATGTAACTAGACTGATGTGACGACAAGGAATCTCGCTCGGTCCGAACCAGTCGCTAAACCGATCCAGACCGTTCGAAACGCCCTATCGTTTGAGAACAGGACAAAACAGAACGCATACGGAAGAACATTTCATTGTATATTACAACAATGCATCAAATTACAAGAATATACAGAGTATAAATGAATATTACACAGAAATATCAGAGATTTAAATTACATTTAAATACATAGCAGCGGAAAATAATACAATACACAACTAGAATGAGATATACGGATACAAAGCTTTCCGGATATCGTTCCAGCTGTAAACCAGGATCCTGTGAATATAAATCTGCAAAACCAAAACTACTAGCTGCCCGTGTCAAAATAAGGGCACCCAGAGTTTAGGTTAAAACAATAAACTCCAGGTCAGTCATGTGACTGGTGTGAGAACTAAAACAGTTATTAATCTTTATTTTAAATCATTAGGTAAATCAAGGGACCACGCCGTATAACACGGAACGGGTTTCCTCCCAAGAATACCAGTGCATAAAACAAACAGCGCAATGCTAAATAAAGAAAAATGAAGCTGTTATAAGACCCAGGTCCCATCACACAATGCAACGCAGTCGAGGATAGGGTTTTCCCTTATAACAACCAAAGAATGCTTGATACGTTTAAAACAAATCATTTGATACTAATATAAGTGCATAGTGTATAAAACACTTCAAATCATAAGTATCAATCATAGGCGGCATGAGCGCCCCATCCCACTATGTCGCCATATATAGGATTACAACTAAAACCGCAAGATCACGTATTTGGAAATTGGATTTCCGTCTATGAACCGAGGCAAAAGATAGTCCTCAACCGATTCGAGACTGCCTAGCCCGAGTCTCAGGATCAGAACGCATCGACCCTTGGATCGTCAGGGCCGGTCCACACGGAGTGGATTAAAAATGCCTGAGCACTACGTTTCGCCGCCCTTTGGGGCGTAAGCGAGCCAACGAATGACTCCATCGGACCCGGATCGTCCGATCTAACCGAGGCGCCTCGCAACAGCAACAACCACATAAGTCAAACTCGTCAGGGCGTGTAAAACCACTGACGCCACTTCTAGCTAGGAGGAAACGCAGGCCCTCCCTGAGGTCCGTCTCCCGTTTTTGGTTCATACCTGGTGTGAAACACGCGAGGTAAACGTTACACAAAGCTACGCCACAAAGGCCGTGCTTTGATCATCACCACAAGACTTTGCTTTTCAACAGAAGCCTTGATCATTTGCACCTTAGCATGCCACACAGGCAAACCATCCTATGCAACCGATATCAGTCACACAGAATGAAATCCGATGTCAGACACACAGTCCATTTACAAGTCCGTTCTGGGTCTGAACGAAACCGGAGGCACCTAGTACCCCGCATATCCATCGATCTCCAAGTACGTCTGGACGATCACTAACTGTTTCCATCTTCTTGGGTGTACTGCCCAATCAAGATCATCAGTAATTACCCAAACGACGTGAAGACCTCCGGTCTTCGACCATCGTCTTCATCTTCGACTTATCGTCGTATCAGTTACTCAGAATGGGATAAACCCGGTCTTTCCGAATAACTCGCGTATATATTATAAAAGTGTTACACAAACACAACATACGCCTCATTCCAATTCATTAGTCACTAACCGTAAATTAATCAAGAGAATAATTCCCCAAATATTAACCCCGAAGGCCGAAACCAACATCAGATCAATATCCAGAAAACCATTCTGCTTGGCTAACCGACAGTTAGTTTCTAAATTTCACATTCAAATCTAATTAAAGATTTAACTATCGCCTAGAGCAAAACTGGTGATACTCCATTCTCGATCTTTTCAATCTAATTAAAGATTCATTAAAACTCCACTTAGTTTTAATCTGTGACTGGGTTATAGAATCAGTGTCATTTGAAACACGGTTCACGATAAACCCAAAGTCACATCCCATTAATTATCGGGTTAAAGAACAAGTGTTATTTAAAACACTGTTCACGATAAACCCAAAAATCAATATCCATTCAATTCCAATTAAATATTATTTAATTGGTACACTTCATTAAATCTAAATCAAAAGATTTAATCTTTTCTCAGCTGGGTTCAAGAACAGTGTTAGTGAAGACACCATTCACGACAAACCCAAATCACATTCATTAATTATCGGGTTAAAGAACAAGTGTTATTTAAAACACTGTTCACGATAAACCCAAAAATCAATATCAATTCAATTCCAATTAAATATCATTTAATTGGTACACTTCATTAAATCTAAATAAAAAGATTCAATCTTTTCTCAGCTGGGTTCAAGAACAGTGTTAGTGAAGACACCATTCACGACAAACCCAAATCACATTCATTAATTATCGGGTTAAAGAACAAGTGTTATTTAAAACACTGTTCACGATAAACCCAAAAATCAATATCAATTCAATTCCAATTAAATATCATTTAATTGGTACACTTCATTAAATCTAAATAAAAAGATTTAATCTTTTCTCAGCTGGGTTCAAGAACAGTGTTAGTGAAGACACCATTCACGACAAACCCAAATCACATTCATTAATTATCGGGTTAAAGAACAAGTGTTATTTAAAACACTGTTCACGATAAACCCAAAAATCAATATCAATTCAATTCCAATTAAATATCATTTAATTGGTACACTTCATTAAATCTAAATAAAAAGATTTAATCTTTTCTCAGCTGGGTTCAAGAACAGTGTTAGTGAAGACACCATTCACGACAAACCCAAATCACATTCATTAATTATCGGGTTAAAGAACAAGTGTTATTTAAAACACTGTTCACGATAAACCCAAAAATCAATATCAATTCAATTCCAATTAAATATCATTTAATTGGTACACTTCATTAAATCTAAATAAAAAGATTTAATCTTTTCTCAGCTGGGTTCAAGAACAGTGTTAGTGAAGACACCATTCACGACAAACCCAAATCCCATTTGATATTCAATATAAGGCTCTGAATAGAAAATATATCGGCTTATATTCAATATCAAATTCTACGACTAACAAATGTCGTATTGGAAATAACGATATAAATATATATCTTTCAAATTTCCATAACACCACTTGTATAATCACGAATTCCAACATCGAAATATTCCGAAGACAATTTCGATTCAAATCCACCCCAATGCAATTATTGGAAATTTTGGTTATTTTCAAAACCCTTTTCGAATTCGATTTATTTATTTAAAAATAAATAGAATTATAATTCTAGTTCAAAACTAGTTCAATTCGATAAAAATCTATTTTTATCTTTTCAAATATGGAGTTTTTCATCCCAAATCTTCACAAATCATTTCTTATGATTTTACACAAATTATTACTATTTTTAATAATTTTATCAAGGCCCGTACAGTCGATTTCCATCAATGGCCATCGAACTGCACTTACATCGACCTTTTTCAAATTTGATTTGGACATAATTCCAAATCCAACCGTTAGATTTCAAATTTCTAACCTTCGCTAGAAAGCTCTTTTCGATACGAACCCAACGGTTCCGGTTTTAGGAGAATCCGACGGTCGGATCTCCCGTAATGCCCGTTTGAAATAAATGGTCGAAATTCGCGAACTGCCGCGGCGCGGCGCGTTCTATTCAGGCCATTATATTATATATAATATATATATCGTCGATTTCTATTTAAAACGAATTATATAAATAGTTTTAAATTCGTTTCAAAAGCAATTTCAACCTCCTTTTCAATTCAATTCGAATTCGTTTTCAATTCAATTCATTTCGAAATCGTTTTCAATTCAATTCATTTCGAAATCGTTTTCAATTCAATTCATTTCGAAATCGTTTTCAATTCAATTCATTTCGAAATCGTTTTCAATTCAATTCATTTCGAAATCGTTTTCAACTCAATTCATTTCGAAATCGTTTTCAATTCAACTCATTTCGAAATCGTTTTCAATTCAACTCATTTCGAAATCGTTTTCAATTCAATTCATTTCGAAATCGTTTTCAATTCAATTCATTTCGAAATCGTTTTCAATTCAATTCATTTCGAAATCGTTTTCAATTCAATTCATTTCGAAATCGTTTTCAATTCAATTCATTTCGAAATCGTTTTCAACTCAATTCATTTCGAAATCGTTTTCAATTCAACTCATTTCGAAATCGTTTTCAATTCAACTCATTTCGAAATCGTTTTCAATTCAACTCATTTCGAAATCGTTTTCAATTCAATTCATTTCGAAATCGCTTTCAATTCAATTCATTTCGAAATCGTTTTCAATTCAATTCATTTCGAAATCGTTTTCAATTCAATTCATTTCGAAATCGTTTTCAATTCAATTCGAAATCGATAAAATCGATATAAATATCGTTCACGTCAAAATGGCGTCAATCTAATCAACACGGCTTCATAAAGTTCTATTTTCAAATATTCTATTTCAAATATTTCTTTTTCAAAATAGTTGTTATTATCAAAATATTTTGTTCAACACATGACCAATCTCAATGAATGAGTACTGTCAACACATGAACTTTTATTTTATAATATTCTTTATTTTTCAAATTGGAATGAGGCCCAATCAATTACCATATAAAATTAATTATATGGATTTTCATACAACACATGTATATAATAACATTGAAAATAATCAACCATCAACCAAAGTGCACTACACTGTAAAAGCATCAAATATAGATATTCAACGCTTATAACAGCCTGTCAATCAATCGATCGACATATTCAATCAATCAGGATGAGTGAACTTCAAATTTCATCCCAACACCCGTGTGGGGTTTCAAACAATCGAACACATATTTTATTTGTGCAGTTAGGCGATGTGTAAAATTTATCGACCCAATCAACGTCATTCAAATAGGTGTACATAAACAAACCGTCTGGTTTGTAAATGAATATTCTATTTTATTCACTTCACGTTAAAAATTATATTTTTAACGATAAAACATTTTATTTCAACTTATGAATTTCTATTCAATTCATTTATTCAATAAAATGATATTTTTATTTTTCTAACATATTTTAGAAAATTTCGGCGGCATAACGGCACGATACTAAAAACGGGATAAGGCCTAGCCTTGTCCCCGGTCTAGTGAAGGCCCACGCCATTCACATATCAATCAAATTCACTTTCGTTATGCAAACCACAAAATTTGGAGTAAGGGTCTAACCTAGCCTTACTCCTTCGCCTTATAACGGCGCACGTCTAATCCTAACCAATTTATCGATTCGATTTTTCACACCACAAACACATTCAAACCAATATCGCAATCAATCACCAAACAGTCAAACAAACAAGTCCATGGTCTGTGGACGATTGTGTCGGGTGCTACTAAACACCGTCTGCATCCTAGTATATATATATAACTAGAAAATAAATAGAAAGGTGAGAAATTCTCACAGATAGCTATCCTAGCTCCACGGCACTTCTTTTGCAGAAGTCTTCGTCGACCTCGCCTTTTTGTCGCTTTCGCCCGTATTCTCTACATATGTAAAAATCGAATTTTTACTCTGCTATTCAATATATAAAAATCGAATTTTTAGTTCAAAGTTCAATATATAAAAATCGAATTTTTAGTTCAAAGTTCAATATATAAAAATCGAATTTTTATTTCAAAGTTCAATATATAAAAATCGAATTTTTATTTCAAAGTTTAATATATAAAAATCGAATTTTTAGTTCAAAGTTCAATATATAAAAATCGAATTTTTATTCGAAGTTCAACATATAAAAATCATATTTTTAATTCGAAGTTCAACATATAAAAATCATATTTTTAATTCGAAGTTCAACATATAAAAATCATATTTTTAATTCGAAGTTCAACATATAAAAATCATATTTTTAATTCGAAGTTCAACATATAAAAATCATATTTTTAATTCGATGTTCTATATATAAAAATCATATTTTTAATTCGAAGTTCAACATATAAAAATCCTATTTTTAATTCGATGTTCTATATATAAAAATCATATTTTTAATTCGAAGTTCAACATATAAAAATCCTATTTTTCTATCGACTTTCGATATATAAAGATATGATTTTTCTTTTTTAAAGTTCTAATCTTTTCCTATTTTAAAGATCAAATCTTTTCTTTTACTTTTTTAAAATTTAAATCTTTTACCTTTCAAAATTCAAATCTTTTAAAACCTTTCAAAATCAATTCAGTTTTAACCTTTTAAAAATCAATTCAGTTTTAACCCTTTAAAAACCAACTCAGTTTTAACTTTAAAAAAAACAATTCAGTTTTAACTTTTTAAAAATCAACTCTTTTAAATCTTTTTAAAAATTTCAGTTTTCAAAATCTTTTTAAAAATTTCAGTTTTCTATTCCTTATAAATTTCCTCATTATAAAAACCAATATCTTTATTATACGTTATATAAAAAAAAAGGAAAACTGAATAAACAAACAAAATTAAATACAGATACTTACAGTTTTTTTTTTATTGGAAGATGTGGATGCGACGGTCGCCGAGGGGGGGGGGGTTCGGAGCATCGTCGGATCTGGCGAAGGTGGAGTGGTGGGCCATTGCGGTGGAGGTCAGGTGCGGTGGGAGTGAAGACGAGGTCTTCCTGAGTGGGAGAGGAGAGAGGACGGCCAGGGGAGGGAGTCGCAGGCGAGGGGAGGGGCAGGGCTTTGGAGGTGGCGCCCTCCCTTGAGGCGTCGACGGCGATCTTTGGGGGGGGCGGCGACGAGTTCCCCCCCGTCTTCCTCTTCCCTTTCTTTTTTTTTTTTTTTTTTATTTCTGATCGGATTGATTTCGAAGGGGGGGGGGCCAGAAGTATTAAAGGGAGGAAGAGATTTTTTTATATTTTTTTATTTATTTATTTAATTTATTTTATTTCAAAAAGTTGACTTTCACATATGACCTCTAAACGAGGCCCACCGCCTGTCGCCTATAGCGTTTCACCCCTATTCCAAACACAATGGGATATGTTTCATATGTTGATTCGATCGATTGAATCAGTTTCCGTTGAATTAACATATAAATCACTATATTGTATTTTAAACGTACATTTCAAATTACCGGGGTCACATACTAACTAGAAAAATTCCCGAAAAATATTTTCTAGCTTCGTATTAACGATACGGTCCTAACAAAACTAATTTCGCCGAATTCTGAGACCGTTTGAAAAATGGCCAATTTCCAGTCGATTAAAATCAACTGAAACTGGTCAAACGCGTTTTCTTTTGCCACGCTCACATATTGATTCGAAAAATTATGAAACTTGAAACCTAGCAATAACTTTACATCCCGGACCCAACAAAACTGGTTTCGTCGAAATCCGAGGTCGTTTGCAAAATGGCTATTTTTAAGGGCTATATATTATATTAAAATATATATAAATTCCACAGCGACTATTCTGAATTTTCAACTGGACATATCTTATCATTTCTAAAGTGAAATCTCAGTTTGTTAACTTCGTTAGAAAGATATTCTTCATCAGATTCAAATATTTTTGGTTTCACTAAAATCCGGATTGTTTTGCACCCGGTACATTCAATTAAAGTTTGAAATCGAATTATCGAACTACCGCGCCATTTTCAATTCTATTTATAATTATATATATAAATATTTATATTCTATCGACGACGCGTATAATATATACGTTCGAATTCTATTCAAAATAAATTTTCTCGTCGATATTATTTAAAATAATTCATTTTAAATAATCAAAATTCGCTAAAATTGCCAAAATAAAAATTTCAAACTGGCTCGCATTTTACGGGTTGTTACAATCTCCCCCACTTAAAACTTTTCGTCCCCGAAAAGGAACAAAGTCGAAAGTGGTTTGATTAATCAACTCTACGCTCGATCAGGCTTCCATTCTCCAACTCTTTAGTTTCTGAGAATTTTCAAAATTTCAAAAATTTGGCTAACACCCTAAATTTTCGAAAAATTTCGCCATAACCTCCCCTGCACCGGGAGCATCGGGGAATTTCAAATAGCTTCCCCGGTCCTTCAGATCTCAAAAAGAAAAAGAAAAAGCCAAGCGGCTAGCCAATAGGCTCACAAAATCATCATCACCCAAACAAAACAGGAAATTATGTAGTAAACATGTACCTATTTGTCGGGCAAACAAATTTTATTCTCTGCTCTAGCCTCCTTGCTATGACCTGTTCAATATAAGTGCAAGTATATGCAAGCAAACGCAACCAATTCTCAATATAAGTCAATATATGATTCAATCAGGCTAATTGGTTAAAAATTATCAAACAATTTAACAAACAACACAAACATCAATCAATTAGTGAATTTAACGTTTCAAATTCATAATTTGATATATATACAAAAATCATGTTTTTGATGCCAAATCACAACAAATAAATCTATCTATATAAGTTTTGGTTCTCACACCAGTCTAATGGAAATATATAGATATCACACCTTCGACACTCGAATATAAATGCTGATGATGATGCACCATCATCAATATCACCTTCGGACGACTAGAGTGTGATGCTATATCTATCCAATATATTAAAATTCCAAATACACGTGGATCAGACGTATACGCAAAATATTTATATACTGGACTGTCCATATCAATATAAGTAAATAATCAAATACGAATAATTGATTTAAATTTTCAAAACAAAATTGTTTTCATTTGAAAAATATACTCTTCACACTCGTTCTAGGATACTACTGATCCTATCTCTAACGAGTCACTCTCATTGGATATTACTAATCCAATATCTGATGAATTCTTTCGTATGGTTCTAATGTGCCTTGTTCTCTGAGCTTTGTAAACCAAAGCTCTGATACCAACTGTGACGACAAGGAATCTCGCTCGGTCCGAACCAGTCGCTAAACCGATCCAGACCGTTCGAAACGCCCTATCGTTTGAGAACAGGACAAAACAGAACGCATACGGAAGAACATTTCATTGTATATTACAACAATGCATCAGATTACAAGAATATACAGAGTATAAATGAATATTACACAGAAATATCAGAGATTTAAATTACATTTAAATACATAGCAGCGGAAAATAATACAATACACAACTAGAATGAGATATACGGATACAAAGCTTTCCGGATATCGTTCCAGCTGTAAACCAGGATCCTGTGAATATAAATCTGCAAAACCAAAACTACTAGCTGCCCGTGTCAAAATAAGGGCACCCAGAGTTTAGGTTAAAACAATAAACTCCAGGTCAGTCATGTGACTGGTGTGAGAACTAAAACAGTTATTAATCTTTATTTTAAATCATTAGGTAAATCAAGGGACCACGCCGTATAACACGGAACGGGTTTCCTCCCAAGAATACCAGTGCATAAAACAAACAGCGCAATGCTAAATAAAGAAAAATGAAGCTGTTATAAGACCCAGGTCCCATCACACAATGCAACGCAGTCGAGGATAGGGTTTTCCCTTATAACAACCAAAGAATGCTTGATACGTTTAAAACAAATCATTTGATACTAATATAAGTGCATAGTGTATAAAACACTTCAAATCATAAGTATCAATCATAGGCGGCATGAGCGCCCCATCCCACTATGTCGCCATATATAGGATTACAACTAAAACCGCAAGATCACGTATTTGGAAATTGGATTTCCGTCTATGAACCGAGGCAAAAGATAGTCCTCAACCGATTCGAGACTGCCTAGCCCGAGTCTCAGGATCAGAACGCATCGACCCTTGGATCGTCAGGGCCGGTCCACACGGAGTGGATTAAAAATGCCTGAGCACTACGTTTCGCCGCCCTTTGGGGCGTAAGCGAGCCAACGAATGACTCCATCGGACCCGGATCGTCCGATCTAACCGAGGCGCCTCGCAACAGCAACAACCACATAAGTCAAACTCGTCAGGGCGTGTAAAACCACTGACGCCACTTCTAGCTAGGAGGAAACGCAGGCCCTCCCTGAGGTCCGTCTCCCGTTTTTGGTTCATACCTGGTGTGAAACACGCGAGGTAAACGTTACACAAAGCTACGCCACAAAGGCCGTGCTTTGATCATCACCACAAGACTTTGCTTTTCAACAGAAGCCTTGATCATTTGCACCTTAGCATGCCACACAGGCAAACCATCCTATGCAACCGATATCAGTCACACAGAATGAAATCCGATGTCAGACACACAGTCCATTTACAAGTCCGTTCTGGGTCTGAACGAAACCGGAGGCACCTAGTACCCCGCATATCCATCGATCTCCAAGTACGTCTGGACGATCACTAACTGTTTCCATCTTCTTGGGTGTACTGCCCAATCAAGATCATCAGTAATTACCCAAACGACGTGAAGACCTCCGGTCTTCGACCATCGTCTTCATCTTCGACTTATCGTCGTATCAGTTACTCAGAATGGGATAAACCCGGTCTTTCCGAATAACTCGCGTATATATTATAAAAGTGTTACACAAACACAACATACGCCTCATTCCAATTCATTAGTCACTAACCGTAAATTAATCAAGAGAATAATTCCCCAAATATTAACCCCGAAGGCCGAAACCAACATCAGATCAATATCCAGAAAACCATTCTGCTTGGCTAACCGACAGTTAGTTTCTAAATTTCACATTCAAATCTAATTAAAGATTTAACTATCGCCTAGAGCAAAACTGGTGATACTCCATTCTCGATCTTTTCAATCTAATTAAAGATTCATTAAAACTCCACTTAGTTTTAATCTGTGACTGGGTTATAGAATCAGTGTCATTTGAAACACGGTTCACGATAAACCCAAAGTCACATCCCATTAATTATCGGGTTAAAGAACAAGTGTTATTTAAAACACTGTTCACGATAAACCCAAAAATCAATATCCATTCAATTCCAATTAAATATTATTTAATTGGTACACTTCATTAAATCTAAATCAAAAGATTTAATCTTTTCTCAGCTGGGTTCAAGAACAGTGTTAGTGAAGACACCATTCACGACAAACCCAAATCACATTCATTAATTATCGGGTTAAAGAACAAGTGTTATTTAAAACACTGTTCACGATAAACCCAAAAATCAATATCAATTCAATTCCAATTAAATATCATTTAATTGGTACACTTCATTAAATCTAAATAAAAAGATTCAATCTTTTCTCAGCTGGGTTCAAGAACAGTGTTAGTGAAGACACCATTCACGACAAACCCAAATCACATTCATTAATTATCGGGTTAAAGAACAAGTGTTATTTAAAACACTGTTCACGATAAACCCAAAAATCAATATCAATTCAATTCCAATTAAATATCATTTAATTGGTACACTTCATTAAATCTAAATAAAAAGATTTAATCTTTTCTCAGCTGGGTTCAAGAACAGTGTTAGTGAAGACACCATTCACGACAAACCCAAATCACATTCATTAATTATCGGGTTAAAGAACAAGTGTTATTTAAAACACTGTTCACGATAAACCCAAAAATCAATATCAATTCAATTCCAATTAAATATCATTTAATTGGTACACTTCATTAAATCTAAATAAAAAGATTTAATCTTTTCTCAGCTGGGTTCAAGAACAGTGTTAGTGAAGACACCATTCACGACAAACCCAAATCACATTCATTAATTATCGGGTTAAAGAACAAGTGTTATTTAAAACACTGTTCACGATAAACCCAAAAATCAATATCAATTCAATTCCAATTAAATATCATTTAATTGGTACACTTCATTAAATCTAAATAAAAAGATTTAATCTTTTCTCAGCTGGGTTCAAGAACAGTGTTAGTGAAGACACCATTCACGACAAACCCAAATCCCATTTGATATTCAATATAAGGCTCTGAATAGAAAATATATCGGCTTATATTCAATATCAAATTCTACGACTAACAAATGTCGTATTGGAAATAACGATATAAATATATATCTTTCAAATTTCCATAACACCACTTGTATAATCACGAATTCCAACATCGAAATATTCCGAAGACAATTTCGATTCAAATCCACCCCAATGCAATTATTGGAAATTTTGGTTATTTTCAAAACCCTTTTCGAATTCGATTTATTTATTTAAAAATAAATAGAATTATAATTCTAGTTCAAAACTAGTTCAATTCGATAAAAATCTATTTTTATCTTTTCAAATATGGAGTTTTTCATCCCAAATCTTCACAAATCATTTCTTATGATTTTACACAAATTATTACTATTTTTAATAATTTTATCAAGGCCCGTACAGTCGATTTCCATCAATGGCCATCGAACTGCACTTACAGCGACCTTTTTCAAATTTAATTTGGACATAATTCCAAATCCAACCGTTAGATTTCAAATTTCTAACCTTCGCTAGAAAGCTCTTTTCGATACGAACCCAACGGTTCCGGTTTTAGGAGAATCCGACGGTCGGATCTCCCGTAATGCCCGTTTGAAATAAATGGTCGAAATTCGCGAACTGCCGCGGCGCGGCGCGTTCTATTCAGGCCATTATATTATATATAATATATATATAATATATATATCGTCGATTTCTATTTAAAACGAATTATATAAATAGTTTTAAATTCGTTTCAAAAGCAATTTCAACCTCCTTTTCAATTCAATTCGAATTCGTTTTCAATTCAATTCATTTCGAAATCGTTTTCAATTCAATTCATTTCGAAATCGTTTTCAATTCAATTCATTTCGAAATCGTTTTCAATTCAATTCATTTCGAAATCGTTTTCAACTCAATTCATTTCGAAATCGTTTTCAACTCAATTCATTTCGAAATCGTTTTCAATTCAACTCATTTCGAAATCGTTTTCAATTCAACTCATTTCGAAATCGTTTTCAATTCAATTCATTTCGAAATCGTTTTCAATTCAATTCATTTCGAAATCGTTTTCAATTCAATTCATTTCGAAATCGTTTTCAATTCAATTCATTTCGAAATCGTTTTCAATTCAATTCATTTCGAAATCGTTTTCAACTCAATTCATTTCGAAATCGTTTTCAATTCAACTCATTTCGAAATCGTTTTCAATTCAACTCATTTCGAAATCGTTTTCAATTCAACTCATTTCGAAATCGTTTTCAATTCAATTCATTTCGAAATCGCTTTCAATTCAATTCATTTCGAAATCGTTTTCAATTCAATTCATTTCGAAATCGTTTTCAATTCAATTCATTTCGAAATCGTTTTCAATTCAATTCGAAATCGATAAAATCGATATAAATATCGTTCACGTCAAAATGGCGTCAATCTAATCAACACGGCTTCATAAAGTTCTATTTTCAAATATTCTATTTCAAATATTTCTTTTTCAAAATAGTTGTTATTATCAAAATATTTTGTTCAACACATGACCAATCTCAATGAATGAGTACTGTCAACACATGAACTTTTATTTTATAATATTCTTTATTTTTCAAATTGGAATGAGGCCCAATCAATTACCATATAAAATTAATTATATGGATTTTCATACAACACATGTATATAATAACATTGAAAATAATCAACCATCAACCAAAGTGCACTACACTGTAAAAGCATCAAATATAGATATTCAACGCTTATAACAGCCTGTCAATCAATCGATCGACATATTCAATCAATCAGGATGAGTGAACTTCAAATTTCATCCCAACACCCGTGTGGGGTTTCAAACAATCGAACACATATTTTATTTGTGCAGTTAGGCGATGTGTAAAATTTATCGACCCAATCAACGTCATTCAAATAGGTGTACATAAACAAACCGTCTGGTTTGTAAATGAATATTCTATTTTATTCACTTCACGTTAAAAATTATATTTTTAACGATAAAACATTTTATTTCAACTTATGAATTTCTATTCAATTCATTTATTCAATAAAATGATATTTTTATTTTTCTAACATATTTTAGAAAATTTCGGCGGCATAACGGCACGATACTAAAAACGGGATAAGGCCTAGCCTTGTCCCCGGTCTAGTGAAGGCCCACGCCATTCACATATCAATCAAATTCACTTTCGTTATGCAAACCACAAAATTTGGAGTAAGGGTCTAACCTAGCCTTACTCCTTCGCCTTATAACGGCGCACGTCTAATCCTAACCAATTTATCGATTCGATTTTTCACACCACAAACACATTCAAACCAATATCGCAATCAATCACCAAACAGTCAAACAAACAAGTCCATGGTCTGTGGACGATTGTGTCGGGTGCTACTAAACACCGTCTGCATCCTAGTATATATATATAACTAGAAAATAAATAGAAAGGTGAGAAATTCTCACAGATAGCTATCCTAGCTCCACGGCACTTCTTTTGCAGAAGTCTTCGTCGACCTCGCCTTTTTGTCGCTTTCGCCCGTATTCTCTACATATGTAAAAATCGAATTTTTACTCTGCTATTCAATATATAAAAATCGAATTTTTAGTTCAAAGTTCAATATATAAAAATCGAATTTTTAGTTCAAAGTTCAATATATAAAAATCGAATTTTTATTTCAAAGTTCAATATATAAAAATCGAATTTTTATTTCAAAGTTTAATATATAAAAATCGAATTTTTAGTTCAAAGTTCAATATATAAAAATCGAATTTTTATTCGAAGTTCAACATATAAAAATCATATTTTTAATTCGAAGTTCAACATATAAAAATCATATTTTTAATTCGAAGTTCAACATATAAAAATCATATTTTTAATTCGAAGTTCAACATATAAAAATCATATTTTTAATTCGAAGTTCAACATATAAAAATCATATTTTTAATTCGATGTTCTATATATAAAAATCATATTTTTAATTCGAAGTTCAACATATAAAAATCCTATTTTTAATTCGATGTTCTATATATAAAAATCATATTTTTAATTCGAAGTTCAACATATAAAAATCCTATTTTTCTATCGACTTTCGATATATAAAGATATGATTTTTCTTTTTTAAAGTTCTAATCTTTTCCTATTTTAAAGATCAAATCTTTTCTTTTACTTTTTTAAAATTTAAATCTTTTACCTTTCAAAATTCAAATCTTTTAAAACCTTTCAAAATCAATTCAGTTTTAACCTTTTAAAAATCAATTCAGTTTTAACCCTTTAAAAACCAACTCAGTTTTAACTTTAAAAAAAACAATTCAGTTTTAACTTTTTAAAAATCAACTCTTTTAAATCTTTTTAAAAATTTCAGTTTTCAAAATCTTTTTAAAAATTTCAGTTTTCTATTCCTTATAAATTTCCTCATTATAAAAACCAATATCTTTATTATACGTTATATAAAAAAAAAGGAAAACTGAATAAACAAACAAAATTAAATACAGATACTTACAGTTTTTTTTTTATTGGAAGATGTGGATGCGACGGTCGCCGAGGGGGGGGGGGGTTCGGAGCATCGTCGGATCTGGCGAAGGTGGAGTGGTGGGCCATTGCGGTGGAGGTCAGGTGCGGTGGGAGTGAAGACGAGGTCTTCCTGAGTGGGAGAGGAGAGAGGACGGCCAGGGGAGGGAGTCGCAGGCGAGGGGAGGGGCAGGGCTTTGGAGGTGGCGCCCTCCCTTGAGGCGTCGACGGCGATCTTTGGGGGGGGCGGCGACGAGTTCCCCCCCGTCTTCCTCTTCCCTTTCTTTTTTTTTTTTTTTTTTTATTTCTGATCGGATTGATTTCGAAGGGGGGGGGGGGCCAGAAGTATTAAAGGGAGGAAGAGATTTTTTTATATTTTTTTATTTATTTATTTAATTTATTTTATTTCAAAAAGTTGACTTTCACATATGACCTCTAAACGAGGCCCACCGCCTGTCGCCTATAGCGTTTCACCCCTATTCCAAACACAATGGGATATGTTTCATATGTTGATTCGATCGATTGAATCAGTTTCCGTTGAATTAACATATAAATCACTATATTGTATTTTAAACGTACATTTCAAATTACCGGGGTCACATACTAACTAGAAAAATTCCCGAAAAATATTTTCTAGCTTCGTATTAACGATACGGTCCTAACAAAACTAATTTCGCCGAATTCTGAGACCGTTTGAAAAATGGCCAATTTCCAGTCGATTAAAATCAACTGAAACTGGTCAAACGCGTTTTCTTTTGCCACGCTCACATATTGATTCGAAAAATTATGAAACTTGAAACCTAGCAATAACTTTACATCCCGGACCCAACAAAACTGGTTTCGTCGAAATCCGAGGTCGTTTGCAAAATGGCTATTTTTAAGGGCTATATATTATATTAAAATATATATAAATTCCACAGCGACTATTCTGAATTTTCAACTGGACATATCTTATCATTTCTAAAGTGAAATCTCAGTTTGTTAACTTCGTTAGAAAGATATTCTTCATCAGATTCAAATATTTTTGGTTTCACTAAAATCCGGATTGTTTTGCACCCGGTACATTCAATTAAAGTTTGAAATCGAATTATCGAACTACCGCGCCATTTTCAATTCTATTTATAATTATATATATAAATATTTATATTCTATCGACGACGCGTATAATATATACGTTCGAATTCTATTCAAAATAAATTTTCTCGTCGATATTATTTAAAATAATTCATTTTAAATAATCAAAATTCGCTAAAATTGCCAAAATAAAAATTTCAAACTGGCTCGCATTTTACGGGTTGTTACAACTGACTCTTTCCGGACTGACAACTAGGAGACATGACTCTAGAGTTAACCGAAATTACCAGGCCCTGATACCACTTGTTGGATCTAGATTAACCCTAGAGGGGGGTGAATAAGGTTCATTGAAAATTAAGCGAGATATTAAAAATATCAGATCACAGAATGCAGCAGAAATAAAAATACAGAAAGTAAATGACACATAGATATACCTAGCTTCGACAAAATCCTGCTTACTGCTGCATTCCTAAGGTTTCTACTAGGTAATAGAACAGATCCCGTTTGCAGGACCATGTAAACTCGCAAACCCCTCGCTTCTATTCTAATCCTATGCTCAAAACCCTAGACTAATCTAATCCCCACTACAACAAATATGTCTACCCATAGCGTTGAAAAAACGTTGTTATAGCCTTTAACAACGTTTTGATGAACATTGTCTACCAACATGTTGTTATAGGTCCCTGCATATATCACAGAGTTTTCAAAAATGCTGCAGAAAATTGACATATTACAGCGTTTCAAATGGTGTTGTCATTATGTTTATACAGCGTTTTATATTGTTTCAGAAATGTTGTTATCTTCCCTTTTTTACAGCGTGTAGCCACATATCACAACATTTCTCGAAGTTTACAAGTTCTTTCCTATCACAACATTTTGCCACATATCACAGCGTTTCTGGAAGTTTACATGTTGTTTACTATCACAATGTTTTGCCACATATCACAACATTTTTTGCATCTATCACAGCATTTACATATTGTAGTATGAAAATATCCATGCACAAACATATCAACAACATGTAAACATATATCAACCAACTAATTATATAACATAATAGTCAAACATAATTTCCATAAAAAAATAACACCATAAACTAAATTTACACAATATCTGTCGAACAAAGTCATGATATCTACAAATAAAAAAAAAATTCATAAAACAAGTTTGCGCTGAATACCAACAAAATGAACATCTAAAAGTTACCTCTTTCTCCGTAATCAAATACCACAAGCGGCCTTTTTGTTGAGGGATCTTCAAAAACGCCTAATAATATTCTGACTATAGCCAAATGCACAACGATGCCCATCCCCAATACCTATACACATGTGTTCATGTTAGCATTTGGTCATGATTACACATTAACAAGAAAACAATGCTCGATAACAAGAAAAAATAATACAAGGAGAAAGTTGAAGATAACATAGCATACTTGGTAATATTTTATAATAGTTAGTTAATTTTTATAATGCTTAGTTAATTTTTAATTATTGTTATAATTATTATAGCATGCTTGGTAATATTTTATATTTTAATATACTTAGTTAATTTTTATAAACTAAACTTCTAATTTTTTATAAATTTAGTAAACTTAGTTAATTTTTATAATACTTAATTAATTTTTATAATACTTAGATAATTTTTATAATAGTTGGTTAATTTTTATAATAGTTAGTTAATTTTTTATAAAATTAGTAAACTAAGTTAATTTTCATAATACTTAGTTAACTTTTATAATAGTTAGTTAATTTTTATAATAGTTAGTTAATTTTTATAAAATTAGTAAACTTAATAAAAAAATATAATAATTACTTAATTTTTATAATACTTAGTTAATTTTATAATACTTGGTTAATTTTATAATACTTAATACTTAGTTAATTTTATAATACTTAGTTAATTTTTATAATACTTAGTTAATTTTTTATAATAGTTAGTTAATTTTTATAATAGTTAGTAAACTTATTTAATTTTTTATAATAGTTAGTTAATTTTTATAATACTTAGTCAATTTTTATAATACTTAGTTTATTTTTATAAGTTTATTTATTTTTATATAAATCTTAGTTAATATACTGCTATTGTAAATCTTATTGTTATTGTTATTATAGAAGTTTAGCTATGTTTTTTATTTTTATGTACTTTGTTAATCCTACATGAATGCTATGAACATGTAGTGTGATGAATATAATTACTTACAGAAAAATATGCAGAAGCATTGTCGTCATCGTCGTCATTGGAAAGGCTCAAGGCATGTCTCATTAACAAAAGGGCCATAAGCTGCACAAGAAAAACAAGTATTAAGTTGACATCGCGTACAACCAACTGGTCGATAGAAAGAAAATTAGAAACAACAGCAAATTCCAAACGTGTGAACCTATTTTCAGATGTCTGACCTGATTCAGACGTCTGAAAATAAGTTCCAGACGTTTGAAATGGATTTCGGCCAACACCTTGAGACCATTTCAGATGTCTGAAATTTATTTCAAACGTCTGAAAATGTTCTCGGGCAATTCCAAGGTTTGGTACAGACGTCTGAAATAAATTTCAGAAGTCTGACATGTTCTATTATTGTTTTCCAAAAAACATGTTTATTCCAAGATGAACATATATAGTTCCATATTGACCATAGTATTCATTCCTTATTCCAAGATGAACATGTTTATTCAATCCATCATTGTATATGTGTTTTCACTTGTATAAATCACATACCATACCAATGCATACAAATGAATAGATTGCGTTTAGCAAGTGCGATAGGGACGTACTAACGTCGAAGTATTGTATTGCGAATTTTACTCATGTAAATAAACAGCTAGTTGAATTTACTTGAATTTTACAGGAATGGCTAACTTGGCAATTTTGAATGAATCTCGAAAGTTGATCTGTATCAATCCAATACACTCTATCGATTAATATCAGACTTGAAAGTACCCACCACGAATAGCAGACCTGAAATGGAATAGTTTTTTCTTTACCAAAGGAAAAGTAATAATAATAAATATCATACTACCGAGTTATTCAAGCTCTTACTTCTTCATCATCTTAATATATCTTCACAGCACTTGCCTGAACCATGTCAAAGATAGAGGAGATTGGAAAGGCTCAACATGCCGAAGGGCCAGCCACCGTGTTAGCTATCGATACAGCTGTGCCAAAAAATGTTGAATATCAAAACGAGTATCCTGATTATCTTATATAAATGTACCTAAAAATGTGTCGAAGAGAACACGTAAGCTTTCCTTATCTTTTGTTCCCTTTACATGCATTCCTGTTCAAATATAAACTAAACACGGGTGCATAAATGTTGGTCTATTCTAATTCAGTTATCTTATATAAATGTCAAGGTCGCTGTTTTGCCTTGAGCATTATATTTTTACGCTTGCTCTGCTTTCACGTGCAACATAATGTTGAAATAACTCAAACTTCACATCTATATAAAAAATTGATTTGAAAAGGAACTGATATAACCGAGCTTGTTTACTTACATATCATTTACCTAGTAAGTAGCATTAATATATACTGTATCAGAGTGACATATTTATATAGGGTATATTCATCAAACTGTATAAAATAACGCTTAATGCATTATTTGATTACCTGTTGTGAAGTAGCTATCGAAAGTCCAACTGTCCAAGGTGGCCACTAATCATTTAAAAAACCAAACACCTCTTCAAAAAACCAGCAACATCCCTACGCCTCCAACTCCTCGAACTGTTGCATCATAACCTACAACACTGTAATCAAAACTATGCCATTACCAACTTTTGTCCCACCTCCTACGCTAGTTAAAACCAACCAACCATCAAACAAGGACTTCCATACCTATCACCTTCATCAGACTTCAACTCTAAAACAAAATTTGACCTCTTTCAATTACACATCGGTCGAATGAAAACTTTACGGCCATCTGTCATTACATGTGAATCCTGAATATACCAGTTTAAAAATTGAAAACATTAATTTCAAAATGTTATGCCTAAGTTGTAGATATGATATACCAGTTTGAATTATATTGTTGTGAAACAATAAACAATTCAGCGTTTAGTCTACACGGCAGACTTGGAGATTCATTCCAGTACATACAACTTATGAGGACCAAACTTTATGGAAGAAGTGTAATGTAATCATATGTGTAGTTGTCTTGATATATACAATTTAAAAATATAACATGCCTTAGATAACCCAAGAAACATACAAATTTGTAGAATCACGGTTGTACAAGGCAGAGTCCTCATGTAAAGAATCATGGTTGTACAATGAAATGTTGCCTAACTTGCATAATCAATTAAATAACATGGATCATCACAAGCAAATTTGTTAACAAAATAGGTGCATTTTACATGACGTAACACTATTCCACTACCTGTAAAGCAATCGCCATGGAGAAGATACTAACATGCTCGGTGTTTAGCAGACACAAACACAACCCAAAATTCATGTCGAGAGTCCGAAACTTCAATTGGTATCCATTCCATCGATTTAGCAAACTGTGTTAGTGTATATATACAAACATGATATATGGGATTGAAGGCAAAGAAAAAAGAAGCAAAATAGCAAACCGCCAACTCGACATCTAGCCATTTTAGGAAGGCTATCGCCGTGATTAGAGGAGGGAAGGAGGTACTACTTAGGAATAGAATCAAGGACTTACAAAAAAAACCCTCAAAATCCTGCACATAAACCCAAAAACTAATCTAAACTTCAAGTAAACAAAAATCAGATCAAAGGAAGGCTCAAAACACCAAAAATTAAAATAGAAAAGGTCCAAACGAGTATGCTAAACTATTTTATAGATCTACTTTCTTTAAGTAAAAAAAAACGTTAGTCCAAAAAAAACCTCAGACCATCCTAGTCAGTAGCATGATTTCTAGCATGGAACAAGTGATGGCCTGGCCTCTACACCAAAACTAGTCATCGTAGGCCAAAATCCCTTAACAAACAAATACCACATTTCAAAATCAAATAATCAAGTATAAAGAAGGTAAAAATTTGTGTATCAAAGCATAATGCTTTAGCATAGCTTCTCAGAATGGAAGAATGTATTACGTTGTTTTTTCCATTATTCACATGATTCTTCTTTGTTACTAACTGAAATCGAGATGGCAAGTACGGATTTCAGTCCGAGCTTTTCTGTCGCACTTCAACCCGATGCTGGTTCTTGCCCAGAGACAAATGCAAATAATGTTTTGGTTAGAGTTGATTAGCTGACCAGAAACAAGTGGTCAAAGTAGATAAAATGGAAATAATGTAAAATATGGATTAGCTCATAAATAATGGAGCAAGTACAATGAAGCATCGACGAATGTTGAGAACTTACGATGATGGAATTAGGTAATAGAAGAAGCATTGTTTTCAGGGATTTTAACAGAAGAAGCATCTGATAACTACAACATATGGCAAAATAAAAATATTTAAAATTATGTAGTAAACTATTGATCAAAATATGCTTACTGTCTCGTAGCTTCACCCATACTTGGAATTAACACCGGTTTGTAGCATCTTTCAGGAAAGCTTGTAAAATATTAGGACCCAGTGGCAACCGCAACTCCAAAACAACCAAATCGGCCAACTTATAACACAATATAACAAATAAATTTCATTTGGCCTTGCATAACTGAACACAAAGGTTTTCAATTATGATATTGTTAAACCTGAAAGGACCCATTGGAATTCTAGATTTGGTTATTGCTCGACCAATTTGATACACATCCAAGCCCCAATCAACAAAGAGAAGGGATGATTGGGTATAAGGAGAATATACAATTGATAGCAAACCGAGTGCAATTTCCAATTATTACAATTGTTTTTTCATATTTTCTTTCCAATATCTAATAGATCAACTACAACTTGAAGAGATGTCTTTTGATTACAAACTATCTCCAATAATGGCATTATATGGGTAGGGCTGTGAAAATTTGTGTTAATAGGAAACCTAAGCACTAATGATTGAGTTCAGTTTTCAGAGTTTTGCACATGGGAACTTGCTAACTAATAAGTCTAATAGCAGAAGAGAGCAATAAAAGTAGAATTAAAGTTCATGAGTCCATAAATATGACATAATTTACGAACCCTATAAGATTACCTGAAGAAGTATAACTGACCTGTATGATTATAGTAATATGATTATAATTTCCTTGTCTTACTCACCTAAAACTGAGGTCTTGTTTCATCGGCAAATTTTTTATTTAAAAATTTTTAGCCTAACCCGCTAATTCTTCTCCCCATCGCATTATTGCTTCCCACAATCAATGAAAAGGCCTCGATCAATGTTGGAGCTGCCCAAGCTTGTCCTATTTTTTTCCCCTAATTCAAAGCAGCATCAGTGCAACGAAAGGGAAAACATACCATGTTTCTTTTCCACTTTACCAATTCGATTTCATCTCCTGTTCGACGCTGAAACCAGGGCAAGTTTTATTCATCTAGTGCTTGAAATCGAGAAAATCAACATCAAAAGAGATATAAAATTTCACCTTGGTTTACTTCCTATTTATTAATTTGTCTGGAAACCGTTCCCCTTTTACTAAATTCCGGAACGATATTTTCATGGAGTTCCGTTCCTGGACATGCCGGAACCATAACGAAATCGACGACAATGGAAATTTAATTTTGGGAAAATAGAAAAAAATTTGGTAAAGTGAAATCGTGGGAGGGAAAGTGAAAAAAATAGAGGGAATGAAATTATGGGAGGGAAAGTGAAATGTTAGCATGAATCTAACAACGATTGGATGAAATTTAGCGCTAAAATCATTTGTTTTTTATGACAAGTAGATCAAAACGTTGTCTGTTGGTATTATGAATGGTCACATTTCTTGTAGTGCCCTTAGATCAGATTTCCCCAGATTACAACTCTGTAACCAGTAACCCTAGTTTTTACAGACTCTAGTAAAGTTCCAGTTAACACTCTAACTGGTTCCCTAGATTTTACAGACTCTAGAACCATTCGAATGATTTTTACAACACAAACTAAAAAACAACAAAATAAAAAACAAATACAAAACCCTAGAAAAATAGAAGAGAAAAATAATTCTCCCTTTAAGCACTTTGAGTTGGCCGACCCTTTGTTGAATTGGTGCACCCCGTGTTTATTAATCTGTTCACTTCCTTTTTTTTTGCTTGAAAATGGCGGCTCTGGAAATGGAAATCGAAACTAGGGTTTTTCAATTCTTCCTCAAATTAATCGATTGCTTGATGAATTGATTTCACGGTTCTCTGATTGCTTCAACTAAATAATGTCGGTCGATTTACGATGTTCCTTGCTTCAATGATTTAGGGAATTTCATCTGATCGAAAACTTGTGAGTAATTTGGTTAATTTTGATTTCTTCTCTTGGGTTTTTTCTTTGTGTTTTCGATTAATAATGCATGTGATGAAAAGGTGTATGTATAGGATATAGAAAACCTATAGTTGCTCAGATTTCATGTAATTGACTTGGTCTGGTTTCCTCATTTGACTTCCACGGCTTTGACTGGGATTTTGCTTTGATGGCTCGACAATGTGGAAATGTTTTGTAGAAACACTAGAACCATTTTTGGCAAACTTTCCAGGAAACAATTAAAAACATGCCAACATTGAATTTTCCTTATTTGATGCCAAAAAATCTCTGATTGGTTTCTGACAAAAAGTATGCTTTTTGAATTAGTTGTGAACCTTTGCAAATACGAGAAACAGAATCATATACCCATAATTAGCACTTACCAAAAATGCATGTATGAAATTTGCTCCTTCCATTTGCAGATGGAAACATTCCAAATGTCATATGCTCATTTTACACCATGCTATCAGGAAATATTTTCAAACCAGGTATGCACTGTGATTTATTGCCATAGAAGTCTGGTATTTCCTCTTGCATGTTTTTAAATCTGGAAATTGTTTAATGCCTTGCTAAAAATACATATACTGATTTTCTGACTTTCTGGAAAAATTCTTGGTCCTTAGAAAAATCTGTAGAGCATTGATATTGTGATTTGAATTCATTGAACTTGATTTTCTGAAAGGAATTTTCCTGCCAAAAAAGTTGTTGAGTGATTACTGAATTTCTGGAATCTAGTCAATCTAAGTTTGACCTTGATCAAGCATGCCTTATGCACCTTATTGCACAATGTCATGTGTATATATCCTTATGAAATTGAGATGCAGTTCCCCCATTATTTGCTTTGTCCCTTTGCACGCTGGTGACCATAGTTCTGTGCCTCCTTGCATGTATTTTACTGTGCACATTCTTAAACCAGTTGAACACCACACTGTTATTTCATCTTCATTGACATCTGCTGCTTGTATGTACAGTTATATTGGCTTAACATAGTGTAATGCAGTTATGTCACCATGCTGGACTGCTGTGTTATTTACTTTACTTACATTGTTGTAAATTTGTTGAAACCTGAAGCATGTATGTGCTTGACCCATGTCCATGTAGCACCATTTTGGCTTGTATTCTCGTCTTGAATCTGAACCATGTCGCTCTTGTATTGAATGTTCACCTGTCTCTTGCATTTTTATATATCCTTGAGCTTTTGCATGCTTGAAAAGAGTGATCTGCCATACTACAATCACTTAATCTTGAGTTTATCCCAAGTATTTGTCCACTAGTTTTGAGACTGTTCTGAAAAGCTGAACACATTGCCTTGTGCATGTTGACAATTTTACTTTTCCACCAATGCTGGTTCATGTCACCTTTATGTTGTAGCTCCATTTGTTTGCATGTATTGTTCTTTGATCATGTCTTGACCATGTTTTGATTACATGCATCCACATGCATATGCTCGGCTACTTTCATTTTATTTTGGTTGCTTTGTCATTGATGTTTTTGGGTTGCCTCGACCACATTGATTATTGTTGCGCTGAGTCGAGATCTTCCACGTGGCTACTCCTCAGTTGCACACTGATTGGCGAGGCAGTGCACACGTGTATATCTATACACGTGTGTATATGCAGCCATAAAAAAATTCTTGTCCCTGCACTGAAATATTTTGTATATACACTGACTGCCTTGTGGTATTTACAGTGTATCACTATGAATATCACAAGCTGTCTAGACACAGTCAGATAAATTGATAAATCAGATCGAGTCATGAAAAATGATGAGAAAACACACCAGAAAAATGAGGCAAATAAAAAATTTTAGAATTAAAATCATATCTGTTAGAATATGAAATTATTTCTATTTCAGATACTGTGTGTGTGTTTCTATATATAACAGGTATGAAGACTAGACTGACTGAAAACTGTGAAGACAGAAGACAACCAGGCTGTGTTGATTGTGTATGTGAGTGAATGTATATATAACTAAGTGTGAGTGTTGTAGAGAGGAACTGAGTACTGAAAAAAGAATGTATTGAAATGTAAATGAAATTGTATATCAGTGAATATATACAAATAGTGGAGTTGTAAATCTGTATTGTTTTAAATATTGAAATAAAATATTATATTGAAACAAAATACAGTGTAGATATTTGGATTTCTATATAGATGTATTCTGTTTAAATATAAATATTATATTCCTGTTTGTGATGTAGAATAACAGTATAGTAACAAACACATTTAAAATAAAAGTTATTTGGTTATTATCATCAAACAAAAATCATATAATTGTGTATACAACTACGTCATATACAACAAAGGCGGCTCTGATTGGTGAGCGATGACTTCAATTTGGCGGTTCTCAGATGGAGTCTTCTACTTGGGGATGAGCTAACCTTTGATCTGTTGGAGCTTCAAACTTGCGGTGGAAGGAGGAGCTCGATTTGGGGAAAAATGCTCTGTTTTGATTTTTAGGTGGAGGCCATTAACGTATTGATTTTCGATTTAGGGGAATATGATTTTCGCAAGGAAGAAGCGATGAGGTAAAGCTGAAGTAGCTAATCGATATGGGTAAACAAATTTAAGGAATCAACCATTAAAAAGGAAAAAAAGAAGCTATTGTTTTCTGAAGAAATGGGAACAAAGGCGTGATTTTATAGAGGAAAATTAGAGGGATAAGAATAATGTAATATCAAATAGCATAGGGTATCTGCGCGCTTTACAGACATAGGTCGGCACGTATATTTCTGAGGTAGGTGACACATGAATTTTTAATTAAATATTAATTTTTACCATGAATATCCTGAACCGCTCTAATTTCGTACCACCAGCACAATCTCCAAACGTGACAAAAATTACATGTACCTCTTCATTTCCGCATTCTGAATCCAATAAAATTATTCTGGTTGTAATACGACTCCATTTGTATACAATGTTATTTCAATTTTAATTTATTTCTCCATTCACTGATTTCATTTTGTTTGTTTACCAATATTTCCGCTCGTTTCCAAAATATGAAACGTAAAATTTCAATTTTTTATATACATAAATACGCACATGTAACACCCATCTCGAAAAGATAACACAAAGACCTTTTAGCATAGTTGTTAGTGCGTGGTGTTGCTTTACGAGAGGTTGGGGGTTCGAGACCCACGGTTGTCACATTTGGTATTAGAGCCTATACCCAGCCGGAATTGTGTGTGTAATGCTGCAGATGTATGTCGGTGCAGTGGTACTAATGCGGGTTACATGCACAACGCCTTGGTGGTGAACAATATGAGTCAACGAGGATGTTCGACTCTTTAAAGGGGAAGTCTGTAACACCCCTCTTAAAAAGCTAACATAAAGATCTTTTAGCACAGTAGTTAGTGCGTGGTGTTGCTTTACGAGAGGTTGGGGGTTCGGGACCCACAGTTGTCACATCACATATTCAATCCAATTCTCCATATATTTAAACAAATAAAATCTCCAATTTCATTTAAGGTTAATACCGTTTTTTTTAAACCTAATCATTTATATTTTTCAATCAAATTTTAAATCCAATTCAAATATCTAATCAAATTCAATCCAAAATATTCACTAATAAATATTTGATTCCTAATCAACCATTCTGAATTATATTCATATACGAAACCATATATTCGATTTTAAATTTCAAATCCAAGTCTCAATATAAAATTAATTATTAATAGTTAAATCTCCAATTAATTTCACATTCCAGTTGTTGAAATTTCTGGGACGTTACACTTAATCACTATATTACTTTTATCTTAATACTTTGCACATTTAACACCAAAAGGATTTGAAATATAATGGTTCGACAGAAGTATCTTTGGATGCACCGATGGGCCTCAATCTCGGGAATAGGTTAGTTATACCAACTTTGAGAATGGAATACCCGATATCACATAACTGGTAGTCTACCAATGGTTCCTTAAGACGATCCAAATTAGTTAGAATCCTAACTCCCCTCTAAAGATCCAATAGACCCTTCGTCAGCCTAATCGAAACCTCACTTAGGTGATCTACGTAGTGATCCACCATAGGAAATTTAAGATTACATAAGAACTATGAAAGGGACATAGTGGTCTGACCAAAGGGTCTACTATGAAATATGTAGAAAATTACCAACAGAAACTAACATGCAAGAGGACAAAGCTTGTTTTGAATGGTCCTCCAAACACCATTCTGCATACATCTAATCATTATATTTTGTTTTCTACAGGAACATACTTTTGGAAATTAGCGGAAGCACTCTATAAAAAAATTATCATCAAAAGAGGTAGCATAATCCGAACTAAATATTTCAGAAGTAAAGGATTCTACAGTAACTACAACCATTTTGGAGTGTTAACCATGTTTATTGGTTAACACTATTCGTGCTAGAAGGAGTGCTGGAACCTCCATTACCTTTTAACCTCCCTATTCAGTAAAAGATTCTTCCAACAAAAATATAAATGGATCATAAGTATAAGAAAGCTTAGCATAACTCATGAAAGATTCCTTATTCCTCTCAGAAAAGTTTCATATAAACCAACAGATATTTGCTATAGTTTGGGAAAGAATACCTATGAAATGAAAAAAAATGTTTCTAAAGGGCTGATACAGAGCCCGAAACAAAGTATTGGACACCTCCACAGTCCAGCAAAGAAAAGGAAGTTGTAACCCTTTTGTGTTGTCGATGGAAAAATAATAAACAAGAATTAAAGAGAATACTGGATCGGTCTCTAGATAGGAGGAAGGTAGTACCCCCTCCGACACGATAACAACCCAGTAAAGATGATAATCCAAGTAAACCTGAGCAAAGTCTTCTAATCCGATTGTACCAGAGATGGCATACGAGGACTTATGTATTTATAAAGAACAAATTCTATGGATGAAGGCTTCGAGTATAATCAATAAGAAAATGGTCGAAAACTTATGATCTGGATAAATGGAGCATAAACTCCTTCCACTTTAGATCAAAACCTATCTTTGCTTATGAAAGAATTTTAGAAAAGGATGACGATCTATTCTCGAAGATGAGAAATGATGTTCAGTGTTACTCCAATGGAACTGAAGTTGAAAAATAAATGATAAAAGATTATAATGCTTTTGCACTAAAATGGAAATCAAACCTAAAAAAAATTAAGTCTTGTCGTGACCCCCAAAGGACGCCTAAAAGGTATATAGTACTAGAAGAAGGTCTCGTGTCCAATCATGGAATTCACAAGAACCTTAAAAAGAAATAAGCCACGTATGAAAGCTCGGAGCAACCGTTACACTCAAAGAACCTAAGAACTAAACCTCCTAAAGGCATATCTAAGTTGAAAACGATAAAGGAATTCGGCCCAACTACTTCTTTTGAGAATATCTATTCACTAATGAATAAGGAATTGGATTATTCGCCTACTAACATGAAACCACCTAAATCTAAAAAAAGCAAAGGAAAATCTTATTGTCATTATCATATGACCAATGATCACGATATAATTAATGTAGAACCCTTGAAAGAATGGTTACTTACTTCATTAAGAAAGAAAACTCAATGAATATGTAAAGAGATGTTAAACGGATTTAAAAAATTGAATTTCGCCTTGAGATAAGATCTTCTACGTGAGTTACGGACAAATGTCAATCCAAAATAAGAAATTCTACTTGGTTGGAGGTGAGATGCCTTTTATTTATGGACAACCTTATAAAGGCCTTGACGTAGTCAAGGCGCCTCTTGAAAGGGAGGAAGGTTATGCCCGGAGACATGTAGCTGGCACCCATTAAATTTCTTGGTATATCAAGGTCCTTCCCCAAAGAGAGAAGCGGGTAAGCCCTGGGCGATGCACTTAGCTCCATGACCTAGGTATTTCCTTAGCGCCTTCTAAAGGTGGAGGGTAAGTCCGGGGGTTGTGCACGACATCACAAGCCCTTAACTCTGTAAGGCACCCTATGAAGGAGAGATGGGTTAGCCCGAGGACATGCGCCCGGCTTTGAATGAAGCACATTATGCCTCTGTTCTTTTTTGAACAAGCCCTACCTCTACTTTGGCATAAGCACGCTCTGCCTCTACTCTAAAGATGAAGACGCCTGCCTCTACTTCCTGTTCCGCAGAAGGTAACGAAAGCCTAAAAGAAGCACCTAAAGCACTCCGAACTTCTACAATAAAAAAAGCCGAAAATGGGCAAAGGATCTTCCAAAACCGGAAGCACTTTCATGTCTATAATCTCCAGAAGAAGGCTTCTGTACTTCTATTACGCGAATCTAGGTTTTGGGTCTTCTGTAAGTATAAGTGGCTTTATTCATATAAGCCGGAAGAGGGGTTGTTCATATGATTTATATTAAGAAAAGGGTTTCTGAATTTCTAATATTCTAATGCCTGAATCTTGGTTTTAGGTCTTCAACTAGCATAAGGAGGCTTCGTTTATAATTATCCCTAGGAAAAAAGCTTATGGATGTTAAATACTACAATATTCGAATTCTTGTATTGTGATCTCTACAATTTCTAGAAAAGGTAGTTCTATGCATTGTCATTCCACTACCAAAAATCTTGGGTTCTGATCCTCCCAATACCATATGTAAAATCCAGCAGCTCCTTTCGCTTAAGATATTGCCCCTAACTTTGCCCAATATAGGAGTGGCTATTGTGTCTCAAAAGGACGCGACGAAGATATGAAAGCATTAACACATACGGATACCGACACATGGTATCTAACATAGTCCACTTTCTCATACAACACCGATATTGTCCCCACTTTTCCACCTCTAGGGTGTGGGGTTTTCCAACCACTAGGCCTCAGCACTATTAGAAGGTGGAGCTTTTAATATTCTTTATACCCAAATTCCGCAATTCGGTACTTTTAATTCCACCTAAACCAAGGCGTATTACAATGTCCCCTCCTTCGAGCCCAACATCCTTGTTGGCTCATTATCTTCCACTTCCCAGGCACCATGGTCGACATGCAAGCCACATTTTATTAATTATTCATTTAAAACAACTCAACACTTATATTGAAAAGAAAATATTTCACTTAAATATTGATTGCTAATCAATATTGTATATTTTCAATATTCACATTAATTATTAAGTTATAATTTTACAAACGTGGATTGGAATAAATTACTTATTATAAAAAGGGTATTCAATTTGTTCCAATATACTCAATTCGTAAATTCACAAATTCTTTACTTCATTCTTTCAAAATATTATACGAGTTCCGCTCAAGAACTCGTTTTTTTAATCTTAGGTTTACAATAAACATAACAACTACAATATTTAAACCATAAATAACTTATTCATTGAAACCCAAGTCCCAAAGACTCCAAAACCAAAGATGGTTATGAGCCCATTATAATATTTAAAGCAAGTGCACATTATAAATATTTTCATATGGATTTCGAATGTTTCATTAACAAAAAAATATTGGTTTCTCACTATTTTTAGAATAAGATGTTCTTGGAAAGAAAAACGATAAAGGTATGCGAACAATTTAAGCTTATATTACAAGCATTAATCTTGTTCTATTTATACAAATAATGACATACTCAAAATAATACAGTAGTGAAGATCAAAACTTACAATTCTTTGATGCAACCGGATATGAAACGCGATTAAGAATGGTGTATAACACCTCCTTGAGCTTCTTTTCTTTGTATTAATGGCTTCAAAGATATCGATAGATTCAATCTGAAGTTTAAGTGCATGCTCGTAAACTTTATTAGCTTCTGAATCAAGTTTGTTGGCCCTTTCGTATTCGGCCTCCTTTTTTAATAGATTATATTTCACCTTGAAGCTTTTCGATTTGAGTTACATAATTACCAAAAAGACATATGCCTTCTTCTTATCTTTAAAATAATATTTTCAATTCAACTTTTATGGCATCAACCCAATCTCTTATAACCCTCTCATTTAAACCTCTCTGGGGATTCACTAAAAACTGAAATTTTCCTGAAGGACCCTGGGTTTTGAAAAAGGTAAATCCGAAGCAACAAGAAGCTAAATTTGAGTTTCCTCCTATCGTAATAAATTCTAAAGATTTATATGAAGACTGGCTATCTTCGAATTGAAGTTCTAATTCGCAAAATCTATGCTGAAGTTTTAGCATTTCTTTATGATAATCCACTTATGGGTTAGCACTAACATGATGATTTACCTCTTCTAAGGCTTAGCTCATTTGAGAAAGCTTTTGTTGTAATAACCCGCATATTTCACAGTAATATATTTAAATATTTTCTTTAAATATAATGTTGTTAATCGAATATAGGTCCAAAAAGTCACTTTTTGCATACGGATGAATTTAGGCTTGAAACCACTTCCGTTGAGTTCAAAATGTCGTTTATGCCAATAAAAACTATAAACATCGACATGTTTGGAGTTTGTGAAAATTGGGACTTTGGTTGGGATTTGGGTTAGCTAACCTAGCCCACACCATTATAACCGCACAGTCCCGCTCCTCTTTACTCCATTCCAACACTAAAAGAAAATAGAAATGGAGAGAGGAAAGGGAAACTAAATTTTCCTAAACATAGAGTTGCTATTAGGAATCTAATTCAAGAGGAAATCAAGCATAAATAAATGGGTAAGCTTCTCCATCTTCTCATACTTGCTTTCTCTTCATTTTTGAAATTTATTGTGATCTAAATCTTAGGAAATTCATTAATATGTGTTTATATTAAAGATTAGAAAGTTGTATTGGAAGAGAGGTTGTAATAGCTTGTTACTGGATCGATTCATTGATTCCAACAACGAATGGTCAGTTCTTTAAGAACTCACATCTATGCCCCAAGTTATATGCTTGTCTAGTGTGCCTATGGCATGAGTATGTTGTGTGCGTTGTGTTATTTGGAGTGATGGCGTGAACATTCCATTTCATAAGTTTTAAATTCAAGTAAATACGAATTCTAATATAAATCTTTAAGTAGGTTTGATTCATATGATATGAAGTGTTTCGGCGAACCATCGACGCTCCATTTTCACTTTGATGTAGTCCACAACCTTCATCGATCGTTCGAAACCCATGGAAATTGACTTTGCCTTAAGGCCAAACCATATACTACTTATAGCAACAAGTCAGTCGACTGACACAGGAGCAAGAATTGGGCCATGTTGCAGTTTAGTCAAATGACTTCTAAGTTCAATCGAATAACCATTTGATCAGTTGACTGAATTCAGGGGTCAATCGACTGAACTAGACATGCACATAAAAATATACTAAATTATACAGATTCATTCAACTGACCTCTGAATTCAGTTGACTGAACATGTTTTCGGCTATTGACCAGTGGAGACCATGACCAACAGTTTAGGTTGCTCCAGGCTCTTTCCCTGGCCTTTTTCCTCTGACTTTTCATTTCTCTAATTCACATATTTTAGCAACTTGATTATCGACCTTTGATGGACTTTCGATTGATTTGTGGTGAATGAATTTATAATCGATAGTCGTGAGATTATATTTACGTTATTAAAATGTGACTTTTTCATTCGATCGTTATTTCAATCGTTATTACAAGAGATTTGTCACTTAGAAACTATATAAAAGGGTTTTTACATTATTAGTAGATACCGATCCTTTTATTAAAATGGTTTCTATTCCTACTTCATTATACGGAGTTATTTTCCAAATTATTTTATTATCTACTAGTATATGATTTCATAAATATTTTCTTGTTCGTATGAGAAATCTGATTAGATTCCTTAGTGAAAACTAGGACTATGAACCCTTGCATTTGCTTCGACGGTGAATTCTTGGACTCGTTCGATTGAAAAATGTGGCAATGATTGTTTCGTATTCCCAATGGAATATAAAACTTGTTCGTAAATATTCGAGTAGAGCAAGTGGTTATAGAACATGTAGCTTGGCGTAGTTTACACAATACTCGATCAATTCTGGTCAATCTGACCTTTGGGTCGCTCTGATGATATTCTGACTGTGGATCTTCGGAACAATCCGACCTTCGGGTCACTTTGATTATCTTCTGTTCATCCCGAGGAACTTTGGTTCATTTGATTATAACGATGATCTTCAGATCATTTCGTATCGGCGAGATACACGATATAATTTCTTTGGAATAATTTCATGAGTTAGGATGAGATATCCTTATATGTCACTGAGATTTCTTTGACATATCATATAGGCATTTCGAGCCTTCTCATTCTACATGTGAACATAGTTTAAATTGCTTATATGTCATTTTCTATTTATAACTCTATTTCTATCTTAGTTTATTACGATGAGTACAGCTAGACTGATTTTTTTATTGTTATTTTCTTATAAATAATACTCGAGTCAGATCGAGGTATTACAGGTACTCCTCTTTGACTATAGCATGGACTAGCTTCTCCTTTTGGCTATCTGAACTTATTTAGTAGTTTTATCATTTATGTATTTGAGATAGTGACTCACATGTGTACATATTCTTTTATGTAGTACATGTAACTATTCCTTTGTTGTATAATGGATCAACTATGGCCACCTTCTTTGTATTTACTCTTATGTGTCTTATTCATATCTACTTCCGCCTTAGTGATGTGAATATCTGTGTCTGACTTCGATTATATTGTTATGTATTTATACTGATTCTAAATTACATACAACCACTGTGTAAAGGATTTGAACTTGAATTAGATGTGCTGGATTTCCTTATGAGATTTAAAAAGTAGGACCACATTATCTGACAGTTTAACACTCGTTCAAAGCTATTATACAGATGGTCGCTCTTCAACAGCCTTATTCTTCGGGTTATTTGACATCATTGCTTGCAATGACCTTGGCTAACACGAGTATAAAGGTGGGGCATTACACTTGGTATTCGAGCCAAGTTCAAAACAATACAATATATTATAGCGAGGATAATTGTCCTAGGTATCTCTTAGGAAATTGTGTTTAGGATTTTATTCAAGTCTTAGGATCCATCATATCCTATCTTATATCATGATTCTTTGTTTGACCAATTAAATTTTTTGAGTCTGACCTGTTACTCTTCTCTCTTTTAAATAAGAAGAATGGATAGGAGTTCTCCTTCCAATACTGGGCAACCTAACCTTCCTACTCAGGATGGCGTATTCTTGACAACTCAATAACTCTTGGATATTATTAAGGTAGCTCAATAGTCCAGCCTTTCTTCCAAGCTTGTCTACCTAGAGTCAGGATTGACGTGCTTGTGTTGCTATTGTACCCATCCCAAAGGAAGGACACTCGAGGGCTAGGAAAGTGGTGGAATTGTTGGTGGTGTCAAGAAGCGGCATCCATGTACAAGGGAGGAAAGCAAACACTATGATGACTAAAACCTCTACCTCTAATCATGGATCATGCTATAATTGTGGAACTAAGGATCATCGTGCTAACAAGTGTCCGAGACCCCTATCTTGCCAATATTGCAAAGCCCCGGTCATTTCATGCTTTTTTGACCTTAGCTTGAGAATAAGGAAGGGAAGCAACTTGCTTCAGTGACTAAGACTTCTACCTCTAGTCGTGGAGCATGTTATAATTGTGGTGCCAAAGACCACTATGCTAACATATGCCCTTAGCCTATCCTTTTCCATTATTGCAAAGGTTCAAACCATTTCATTTCTACATGCCTAATGCTGCAAAACAAGAGGATGAAAAAGCTAAACATTGAGCAGACTTCCAGTGACCCTCCTCTTGGTTAAGGTACCTTTCTATCTATTCTTTAAGATATTAATTATTGTGATCGTCCACATTTTTTGCATCCTAGGAACTTTGTGACACTATGCCCTTAGGTGCTATAGGGCGCTTGCTTTTATATCTAAGTATGTTGATTCATCCAAACCTGCGTTTTGTGAAAAAAAATCATGCTTACCTTGAGGTTTTGTTACCCATATATTTTTCCATCAAGACATCTTTAGCTTTTTTTGGGTAATGATTGAGTGTTCTCATTTGCTTTGGAATGTTACTTGTTTCAAACAAGTAATTTTTCCTTTTCAATTGAATAAGGACTTTAATTAAATGTCTTGGTAAGAGCAGGTGGGTCAACACACTTGTGTTTGCTTCGTCGGTTAATTTTTGGACCTAGTCAGTTGGAATTTGATTTCATTTTTGGGATGGAATCTCAGCATTGTGTATGGATCTTCGGTTGTTCTCATGTGTTGTATTTCCTTGTGGTGTGAAGCCACCACGTCGATGATAAGGAAGGCTTAATTAGATTTCTTTGCGGTATCGGACCACCTTATCAAAAGACCAAAAGTTCCATGTGATGATTTGTAACCTCGTAGTGAACAAAGTTGATTCCTTTCACCAAGTTTAATACTAATGGATTTGGTGATTTTTGAGTTCAAGTCGGTCATTTTTTCCTTTTGGTTATCTCTTTGTTTCATAGATATCCACACTCTTTCTTTGATAAGTGACTATTCATAGATCGCATATACGTTCCCAAGTGTATTTATGACACATCTTTATTACGTGTTCATCTAGGGAGCTGTGTGCTCAACCGAGCTGTGCGGTCACCCAAGTTGTATGCTCATCGACCTGTTTGCTCACCCGAGCTGTGTGCTCACCCAAGTTGTGCGCTCACCGGAGTTGTGCGCTCACCAAGCTGTGCGCTCACCGAGCTGTGTGCTCACCGAGCTGTGTGCTCACTGAGCTATGTTCTCAACCAGAGTTGTGTGTTCAAAACGATAGTCTAGCTATATAGGGATCGCATCTTATCTTGTGATAGGTCTTCTCCACCCTTTTTGCGGTCTTTGGAATTGTGAGTGCTTACTTATGTGTTCACTTAGAGCAATGCGATCCTCTATGAATTATAATGCATTTTTGCAATGTATTTGTAAATTCTTGAGTTAAGTCGGTGGTTATGGGTCATCTGGCTAAACTCGCCTATTTACCAATTTAATGTAAAATTTCACTTTCCCTGTTGATTGTTGAGAATCACATTTCGATTTATGGATTTGTACGCTCTCACTTGTTATGGCTCGAGCATCTTTCCATTTTCTATTCTTCTAGACTTCTTTGTGTGATTTCTAGAACTTGGGTGATTTCTAGAACTTGGGTGATTCGAGTTTTCATTTGAGAAATTATCTCGAATCTTCCTTTGAAAAGTAATAGGCTGTATTTTTCTTATCTATCTTAGTCTCTTATTTCCGGATTTTGATTCGTGATCTCCAGGCTCTAGCAGATATGGGTTAACAAATATTCCAGTTTATTTTGTTAACCTTATTGAACCAAATTTTTCAGGTCATAACTCAACTGGTTTGACCTAATCCTTGTTGATGATGTCCTTGTAAATTTGAAAACCAAAGTTTTCAAGTTCTATGAAATTCTTTCAACTTCTATCATTTATCATGTTCTCATGATTTAGAAGTTGTTAGTGAAATATTAAAGGATGTTCTAACATTTCAAATTTGAGATGTTAGGGGTTTATTGGAAACATTAAAGTTCCAATTTGTTTGTTTTTGGGAATGTTAGAGAACGTGCTAATATTTCCAATTTAGGGTGTATAACCCAGATTTTATTTCTTGATCATGTTTCCCCAATGGGATCGGTTATCTTTGTGAATAGGATATATATATATATGACCACCATATATTCCCTTTTCAACATAAGAAGATTTTGTTAGCTAGAATCCTTTTAAGAATTTTTTTTAGATAAAATTTTCTAGCTAAAACGTGATAGGGAATTTTTGGCATTTTTGGATAGTCGATATTCCCAAGTTGAATTTTGAAGTGTTTAATTAGTTTACATTGAAAACGTAAGAGTATAGGCTTAAAATTTATAAACTTATTAAACATTAAACGAATTAATTAAACTTTATTAAAACAAGTTTTCCGCATAGCGGTAGTTCATGATTTTGAGAAATAAACTTCAAACGAGTGTATAAGATCCAATACAAGTCGGAATTCCATGAAAAAGTATTATCCGAATCTATTGGGTTATAGCTTTCTAGTGGAAGAAAAAGATTCGAATTTCATCTTATAAATTTTGAGTTATGTCTATAACACATTTTCAGAAAAATCAATGTGCGTTAGTTCATGTTCTGAAATTTAAATAATTGTTGATATTAAGGTTTAGAATATTTAGAATTTGAATAAAGAAAATTCTAATTTGTTGAAACCACATATGATTAAAATTAATTAGTTGCATGTATATGTTCGTGACTTTTATTTGAACATTATATGTGTGAAACTTAAGTTATATAGTATTTATAACTCAGAGTTAAAAATCTATGATGTAATTCAAAAGTGAATTCCATAAGTTAAATCTATTTCTATATAGATTCTTTTTGTTGATGTTGGGTTGTTATTTATATGTGTTTAGATTAAAGATTGGAAAACTATACTGGAAGAGAGGTTGTTCTAGCTTGTTATTTGATCGATTCATTGATTTCAACAACCAAAGGTGAGTTCTTTGAGAACTCACATATATGCCTCAAGCTATGTGCTTGTCTAGGGTGCCTATGGCATAAGTATGTTGTGCTATTTGGAGTGATTGGTGTGAACATTCCATTTCTTAAGTTTTGAATTTGAGTACATACGAATTCTAATATAAATCTTTAAGTAGGTTTGATTCATATGATATGAAATGTTTCAGCAAACCATCGAGAATTCATTTTCACTTTGATGAAGTCCACAGCCTCCATCGATCAATCGAAACCCATGGAAATCGACTTGGCCTTAAGGTCAAGCCTTATGTTGTTTATAGCAGCAAGTCAGTCGACGGAATCAGGCAGTAAGTCGACTGACCTAGGAGAAAGCATTCATCCATGTTTTAGTTTAGTCGACTGACCTCTGAGTTCAGTTGACTAACAATTGACCAGTTGACTGAATTGAAGGGTCAGTCGACTGACTTGGACATGCATAGGAAAAAATATGAAATTATACAGATTCGGTCGACTGACCTCTAAATTCAGTCGACTGGACCTGTTTTCTGATTTTGACCAGCGGAGACCACGGTTGACAGTTTAGATTGTTTCAGGCTCTTTCCTAGTTGAGTTTCGGTCCATTTGGCCTTTTTCTATGACTTTTTAGTTTCTCCAATTCATAGATTTTAGTAGCTTGATTATCGACCTTTAATGGACTTTTGATGGATTCATTTTGAACGAATTTATAATCAATAGTCTTAAGATTTAATTTATGTTATTAAAACATGAATTTTTTTGTTCGACCGTTATTTTGATTGCTACACGAGATTTGCCATTTTGAAACTATATAAAAGGGTTTTTATATTATTAGTAGATACCAATCTTTTTATTAAAATGGGTTTCAATTCTACTCCATTATATGAAGTTATTTTCCAAATTGTTTTACTATCTACTAGTATATGACTTCATAAACTTTTTTCTCATTCGTATGAAAAATCTAACTAAATGCCTTTGTAAAAACAAGGACTATGAACCCTTGCGTTTGCTTCGACGGTTAATTCTTAGACTCATTCGATTGAAACCGTGGCAATGATGTTTCATATTCCTAGTGGAATATACAACTTGTTCGTAAATATTTAAGTAGAGGAAGTGGTTATGAAACATGTAGCTCGACTCTTACATTTATTAGCTTGGCGTAGTTTACACTATACTCGATTAATTATAATCAATCCGACCTTTGGGTCACTCTAATGATCTTCTGATCATCCTATGGGTCTTTGGATCTATCCGACCTTTGGGTCACTCTGACGATCTTCTGATCATCCGTAGGAACTTTGTTTCATTTTATAATATCGATGACCTTCAGATCAGTTTGTATCGTCAAGATATGCGATATAATATTTTAGGAATAGTTTCATGAGTTAGGTTGAGATATCCATACATAGCACCGAGATTTATTTGACATATCGTATGGGCATTTCGAGACTTCTCATTCTACACGTGAACATTGTTTAGATGGCTTATATGTCATTTTCTATTTATAAATCTATTTATATCTCATTTTATTATGATGAGTATAGCTAGGTAGATCCGTTTATTGTTTATTTTCTTATAAATTATACTTAGGCCTGACCGAGGTATTACAGGTACTCCTCCTTGACTATAGCATGGACTAGCTTCTCTTTTTGGCTAACTGAACTTATTTGGTAGTTTTTTCTTTTACGTATTTGAAATAGTGACTCACATGTGTACATATTCTTTTGTGTAGTACATGTATCTATTCTTTTGTTGTATAGTGGATCGACCATGACTATTATCTTTGTATTTATTCTTATGTGTCTTATTCATATCTACTTTCGTCTTAGTGATGTGAATTTCTGTTTCTGACTTTGATTATATTGTTATGTGTTTTATATTGATTACGAATTATTACAACCACTGTGTAGAGGATTTGAACTTGAATTAGATGTGTTGGATTTCCTCATGAGATTTAAAAAGTAGGACCACATTATCCGACATGTTTAACACTCTTTCAAAGCTATTATATAGATGGTCGCTCTTCAACAGCCTTATTCTTCGGGTTAGTTGACATCATCGCTTGCAATGACCTTAGTTAACTCGAGTATAGAGATGGGGCATTACATTTATTTAGAATCTCTTTGTTGCATTTTTAACATATGGACTATAACCTTATGCACTTGGTGCTTTTTAAATCATTCAAGGGATGGGGGATTACGTTTGAATTTTGAAGGAATAACTCGCCAAAAGCTTTTAATTGCCCACTTTCGGTAACTCGACCGTAGGGATCTATATATGTTTCTCATGTCTGAACTAATAGTGGCGATAGAGTATCCAAATCAATAAGTATAACTATGTCGTTCCGTATGCAGAGTAAGTTCTTTGTTCATATAAAAACTAGTTTATTGGTTTTAAAATAATTCATGTTCGTAAGTGGAAATAATTTTAATTGCTAATCCTATTCTTCAGAAGAAGGAGCATCATGTTCCGAAATTCTTTTGAAGTGTTGTATTTTATTTTACCAATTCACCTAAGAAGTCAAAATGAAACCTATAACACATCGTGTGGAGTCGATTTAGTTCTTTTAGAAATTAGTGTCGGATGGGTTCCATGACTTAATTAAAAATAATCTCTTCTTAGCTTAAAAATTTTTGATAAGAAGTCTTAGGTGATGGGGACCAATTGAAGTATTACCTCCTTGACATTATATGATAAAACAACCTCGATAATTAAAAACCAAAACCACACGATTGTTTTATTAACAAGAGATATTGCCATTATAGGAGTTGAACATGATTTACAAAAGTAAATACAGATTTTGTGCATGTCAAAAAAATTCCATTTCATAATTCCCAAAAGAGTTTCAAATATTAACCAGAAAGAGGAAGCTTTCATTAAGGTTTTAGTCTCACCAGGAAGAACAAATTATTAACTCTGATATACCTACTTCTTGAGAATCCAAATACTCTGATGGAGGCTTTCCAATGCAGAAGCTTCACCCTTGTCACAAAAAGAGTGGCAATATATTGATAAATTAATCCTAGAAATAATCTTTAAAGAAAATTATTATATTGTCTCGCTTGTTTAAATGCAATCTATGAGGGTTTATATTTAACCACTTTGCTGCAATGTTATTAGCAAAGAAGATGAAAAATACATATTTATCGCTAAGAAGATAATCAAAAGAGAATAGCTTATCAAAAAGGGAAAAGATTGGTACTTGAATCAGAGGAGGAGAAGTGCTAGTCATAGGCTTCTTCCCTCTTAAACTTTTAGAAATTGAACCACCATCTTTATCTTTTGCTGAGGTTTCGTCCTTCCATCCAACTTTGGAATCACCGCACTTTACCAAAGGTTGAAATGAAGATGGCTCCTCGGAGTTTTTGCCGATAGCCAAATCCTTTAGTACTTCTTCACCAAAAGCTTCCTCCTTGGAGTCCTCCTCTATAAATAGAAGCTCGAAGGATAAAAGGGCTCTTGCATCAACCTCCTCCTTCTCAGGGACATTCTCATCACGATTAAGTTCCCCCATTGGGTCTTGAAACATTTCGACCATAGACTTCAGAAGCACTTTAAAACTTAGATTTGGACATTTTATGAAGTTTTCAGAGTAGACCGTAAGTAACAGATTTATGAAGAAATCCTTGAGAATCTTTCCGTAAGAGTGGTTATGAAAAGCATCTACTTTCCTTTCCTCCTCCGAGAGGGAATCTTTTACCTTCCTTAAAATTTTCCCTTTCTTTGCCAATGATTTCTTTGAGGAAAATTGCTCCTCTTCGAATGACTTCTGCAAGGATGAGCACTCCTCTTCCAAAGATTTCTTTCTTCCAATCACCCTGGAACGCTCGTCCTTCAGCTCCTAAAATTATGCCTTCAAAGCAACATTTTTATCAAGAACAGCCTGGGTGGATGACTTAGCCACTGAAACCTCATTAGCAACTTTGTTAACAGCAGTAACCAAGGCGGAATTCTGATTCTTTTCAACGCTTCAACCTCCTTTCTAATGTGTGAAGCTTCGTCTTCAGATATGTAGGAGGCGTGGCTAAAGGCATACTAACTTTTTAGAAGCTGATTTTTTTTGAACAAAAGGGTACTTGTATTGCAAAGTAGAGGATAAAAAATAAAGATTGAGCTGTTTACAAATGACCACAACCCACTGAAACTAATACTGTACAAAACATTAACTACAAAAACAGCTCGATATAAGAGACACTACAAAACATATACACATAATAAACCACCAGAATACATCAACAGTAAAAAGCACAAGGAAACACAGAAGGCTCCAAGATTCAAGCAATAAGACTGCAACTTTAGAAGAGCAGCTACTGCTAGGCTAAAGAAAATCTCCACACACTCATTCACTGAAAAGTGAGATCACCAGAGAGCCAACAGCAAAACTTTATGGCACCACCAGAGAAAAAAATACCCAATGTTTGATTGAAACACTAGATCCAAGAGCAAACTTACAACATAGAAAGAACCAAAATGTTACACAACAAATCATCTGAGCTAGCAACAAGAATATATAAACCATAAAATAAGTTGGCCATGCAAACTCAAAGCAAAACATATATCAACCAAATAGTAGGAACCAAGAGCACTAAAGGGCAAACAACAAGCATGCAATCATGGAAAACTTCTTCAACAAGACCAAACCAGGAAACTGATACCCTCTAGGAAGAACCACATACAAATATAGCTACTAACTTTCTCCATAACAAAAGAAAACCCATATATAAGCAGAGAACACCAAAATAAAAAGAAGCATACCAGAAAAGCCAGAGAGGAGTCCAAGATAGATCAAATACTTGCAACCGTAACATGTCATTTTTTGGATAAACATACTTCAAGCTCTAACACCTCCCAAGAACTGAAGCAAACAAATAAAATCAAAATTGATCACTTCCTAGATATACCTCCAATAGTAACACCACCTAGATTTCCTTTCGCTTTTCTTGTTTTGGATCGATTTTGTATTTGCTGCATAAGTTTATTCCACTCTGGATTCTCGACTACCAAGGGTTCTTCAATTTCAAGCTTGTTATCCTTTCTGCATTTACTGGATTAAATTTTTTTCCTCCTTTTTTTGAAACTATTTGTATAACTATAAGAACAGTAAGAACTATCCAACTCACTCATAAGAATATCTCTATTTACTACATCTTCACCTTTTGGAAACTCAGTACAATCTCCAAAGTTTTTGTAACACCCCGCCTCCGCTAGGGTCACTCGCAAAGGAATGCACTAGCTTTAGAGGGGCATTATTGGTAAACATGCACAGAAATATCACAAGACAGAACATATAAAAATAGCGGAAGTAAAATCAAACTTTCATAACATGAATAAATAAGGTCTAAAGCCTTTTACATCAGAGTACATCAAAACCTGTCTTGCAATAGTAAAGAAGCATAAAGACATTTTCATAAATTATTCCCCAAGTAAAAACAGTAAAGTAGCCATTAGCCAAGAAAAGTCCAAGCCATCCATGATGACCTTCAAGCAGAAGAAGTCCGAACTAAACAACAGTATTTCCTCCCTGTAACCTGGGGGGAAACGGAAGAAAAGAGGCGAAACAAAACGGGTCAGTCAAAAAGACTGAGTAAGCCCTATCTACTATTAGCATAAAAACTAGTAAAGTTAACTGACATGAGAAACTGAGATGAACATAAGCATGATAACAAGATAGATAAGCTAAATCAAAATAACAGGATGAACTACTGAACTCAGATAAACTAAGGTGTCATGATAAATTACGATGTCAAGATAAAACAAGGTATCACATCGTCAGGTTTCTATCAAGTATAATATCCCCAAGATATCTGTCACGTATAACGCCCCGTGATATCTATCCTGTATTTTAGCTCTGCACCTACCGTACTAGTATCCCCACCGTGTCATGTGTTAACCAAGAATGACCCTCACTCAAAAGTCATGTAATGGTCCATGTCAACCTAATATATCGCATATATAGGTTACTCAACTTGTATGTTTTATTCCATGTAAATGTTCAGTCCCTTGCCGTAGACCATACGGGCTTTCCCATGAGATTCTATATTACTTTAACATAGTTCCATGATCCTTAAGATCGGTTTGGACTGTTACCCTAAACCTAGCTAGGGTCTTCCAACATGAATTATTGTTTGTACAACTAGGACTTATGCTACCTAGGGATGCTAGGGATTATGCTTACCTATTGCACGTTTTCGTATCTCGGTTTGGGTTCAACCACCTAGGGCCACTAGGGATTACGCTAACCGCGCCCTTTTTCCCACGCATTCATCGTGAATCGCTTTTCCATGACTGTATGCACATGTATCACATCGTGCCATCCGAGTCCTGTCACAGGGCAAATCAAGAAATACAGGACTCGGTCGGGAGCTTTCGATTTATCTGCCGATGCAGATGCTAAGGTCTGTTTTTCTTATACGTGGCTATGGTCCCACGAGACCACTCCCTCAACTAGTGAAAGACAAGACAGGATAAATCCTGTATGAGAACACAACACTGGCCAACCCACATCCAAGCCTTACCGCAACCATAATTAGATAGCAATTATGGTCTTTTGGGTGTTCTCTGCCTTTCCGTACGTACACGCTTGACCAAAGATGGTAGGTAGCCTGACGAAATGCTATCTAAGGTACGACCGTGTATCGTCGACTATCCCCTATCCATCCCCGTCTTTAGGTCGCTCGTATAGCAACCAAGGCATACTCTTGGTTCTTCTAACGCATACCTTAACCTCTCATGAACCTAGTATAATCACCTGGCAGCTCATAGAGGGATACCAAGAATATCCTCACGTTCCCCGAAGCTGCTGCTTCGTTACCCAGTTCGCTGGAGCCTTTATCTAAATCAGATACTTGCTCCTACTCGTATACTTAAACGATGACCTACCGTATCAGGTTACTCATCTATCTATGAACTGGTCTAAATTTCCTTGACTAAGAATCATTACTTAGTTATTCTTCAACTAAGGTTTACCACTTAGCATTGTTCCCGTTATCCTTGTTAACTACGGTTATCCACCTAATCCTTAGAACTAGGGTTTACATAATGGATTAAGTGTCACTTAAGTTCATGACTTAACCCGTCTACAAATCCTGTCAAAATTGGCTAAGTATCCAAGTTCAAGGCTTAACCCTACAAACCATGCTCAAGTTGGTTAAGTATATTAAGCAATTCACGACTTAACCTCGTCCAATTATCCTTCTAGATTGGTTAAGTATATATTAACTTGACCCTATCAATTTACTTAGTCAAATCAGTCAAGTGTATTCAAGCGATTCGTGACTTAGCCTTATCATGTTTTCACGTTATATTGGTTAAGTATTGGTTAACTTAACCACAATAAATTAACGAGTTAGATTGGATAAGTATAGGTCACTTAACCACATCAATTCATCATGTTTAGATTAGTTAAGTGTTCAACTTAACCCCATTAAACTACCAAGTGGGATTAATTAAGTCTAGGCTAACTTAACCCCATCCGATTTCCATGTTTAGACTAGTTGAGTCTAATCTTAACCCCATTCGTTAACCGTATTTTTCGGTTAAGCGTCATTAAGAAAACTTACTTAACCTTACCAAGTTATTGCGTTGGATTGATTAAGTGTTGGTTAACTTAACCCCATCCACTAGTCATATAAAAATGGTTAAGTGTCATTAGGCAAATCAAGTTACTTAACCTACCCAACCTTGTCATGTTTTGTTAAGTATCATTAGCCTAATCAAATTACTTAACCCATTTGTCCATGTCATATTTGGTTAAGAGTCATTAATCAAATTAACTTAACCCTATCATGTGGCATTAATTACTTAATGCACCTTCACCTCTCACATTAGACTTTGTTGTGGTTACTAGTTAAGCCGGTCGGTTCCGGGTAGCTTTACACCACAACTTGGTCTAACCTCGGGTTCAAGCACAACATGACCAACTTCTCACATTGGGTCCTATTGTTTGCAACTACTAGTTAGGCCGGTCGGTTCCGGGTAGTTTTACGTTGCAAACTCAACCCAACCTCGAGTTGGCCACACTTATATTATCTAAGTGTCATGTCCATCATGTTTCCCAAAACATGTTACAAGTTTTCAAGCATTTGGGTAGACCTAACTTAATAGGTAAATTCCCAAAGGGTAGACCTAACTTGATAGGTAAATTCCCAAGCTTATGTTTTTATGCATACTTACATGTCAACTTCCATGTTATATTTCAAGTCATGTTTTCAAGTTGTATTTTCATGTCATTAAAAATTACCCATAACATAACCCAACACTTTTAAACTCGCATATACATTCGCGACAACGTAATGGATTAAAAGAAGAGACTTGGCAAAGGCATGACAAAAATGGATATTAAGCCACAAGTTAATCATGGTGGCAAATGAGGCACAAATGTGTTCATTAACTTGCATGTTACATTCTTAAGCCTCAAAACATGCATAAACCCAAACTTGGCACATAAGCGAATCATGGTGACAAAAGATATGGAATGATGACTAGTAACTCACATATATCATCATATAAGGGTTATGACTTCATATGCAAGTTGACATAAAGGTTATGAGGGTTCTCATGTTGCCTAATGCAACATTTCAACATAAAGGTTGTAGCTTTTAGCTCACAAGATCAAGATAATGACTTCATAAACTTGCATGACATGATAGCATGTATCATACTCAATGATCAAACCCAAACTTGCAACATGAACATTTAACTTCATAGTTAATATCTAAGAGTAGGGAAAGGGCTTACATTGCTATGAAGGCACAAAAGATATAACAAAGCCCTTATGCAATCAAATAGACCCAAAATGCAAGCTCTAACATAAAAACCCTTGAGCCAAAATGATCAAAACCCTTGCTTTATGATGCAAAGATAGAAACTTGACTTGAATGCAAGCTAATGACACTCATACAAGCTTGAAAACTCTTGTATGCATGTAAAATCTCTCATAGAAACCATTTAAAAATTTTATGAAGAGAGTGGAGGCCATGAGAGGTAAAATTTTGCCATAGTTTAGTTGCATGAATGAATAATGAGGATTTAGGATAGGTTATGGTCTTATTTATAGATTAGGAAAGTGTTTTAGGCCATAGGATTAAACCTAGATTCAATCCAAGCCATCAAAGCATGTCTTAGGGAAGAAGTCAAGTGTAGGAACCATCTAGGGCCTTTAGATTAAAGATGAACCATGAGAACCATCCAAATGCAAAATCTGCATTTGAGCGAATCGGCCCACGGGTTGACAGCCAAACACCCTGGATTAACCCCTAGTCGACCCAGCGGGCTTGGGTCGACCTCAAAAATCGGCCGGTTCGGTTATTCCCCTCTCCTAATTCGCTGTTTTGAACATTTTTGCATATTTATTTATTTAATTTTCAATTATATATATATATATATATCAATATATATATATATTTCTCTGCGCAACCCATTTCACTTAATTAAGTATACTTTAATTTGGGAATTTTTCGTGAAACTTCGCGAGGCCATATCTTGGTCATACGGACTCCGATTTTCGAAAACTCGGACTCTATTTCGCGTATTTTTCCGAGACGAACGCAATGGCATAGCCCGTTTCCCTTGATTCAGATTTTACAGTTTAATTCTGCCTCCATTTATGTTATAACAGGTTATTGAAAATACGGGTTGTTACAGTTTTTCATTCCAGTAGCCTTATAATTCTCTTCATCATTTCCTATCTCCTTATCTTCCTTATTAGACTGCTCATTTATTTATTTCTTACATCTTTTAGCATCTGAATTCACTGTTGGATATATATATCCATTCTACCATCACCATTCTGAACCAAATCTAAACCAACCTTTGATTGATGATCTACAGCTCTTTTAGAAGTTTCAATCTCCTTTTTTGGATATACATATTCACAACATTTTTCGGTTAAGTTATGAATATAATATTTTCCAGTACTCTATTGAATATCACCCTCATTGCTATGAGCTTCCACCATATCATTACAAACTGTCATATATAAACAATTATTATCCATTATATTTCCCTCATTTATATTTTTAGAAATGGTCTTGTTCAGTGTATGAACAGTTTCATCTACATCCATTTCAATCAATACTTTTGAATCAACTTTAGGAGCCCAAATTTTTGCAGATCTACACACTTCTTTCTTATGACCAAACACTTTATAATATAAAAAATATCAGGTACCCATTCATACTCCAATTTTTTCCATAAAATACCACCATTATAGCAATGAATAGGAATATAATCAGGAAACCGAAAATCAACATTCACTTCAACTAGAATTCTAGCATATGAAATTCGATCTACATTTTCAGTAGAATTATCAAGTTTCGAAGGCAAGCTCATTAAAGATGCTATTCTACTAATACCCTCGACAATCCAAAGTTCTAAGTCTAGATTAGGAAGACAAATCCAAATAAGCATTGCATGCAAAAAATCTCTATTTAATTTTAATTCAAGAACCCATTTTTTCATGATAATTAATCTCTTATTATAGTAATAAGGTCCATTAGCTAAAACTCTATCAACATCCTCTTCATTCTCACATTTAACAATGTAAAAATTGTTATCCCTGGAGAATAATCTAAACTTGCCTTTCAAATCCCAAGTTCTGTCTATATAATTCTTAAGAAAATGATAATACGACCTTCTTCCGAATGCATAAAACACGATCGAATTAACCCACCTTTCTCTCGCTGCATGTGTTGATTCTTCATTTTTACAGCGACTTTTATATTATCTTTGGTTAAGGGTTCAAAAAAAACTCAACTGAATCGAAGTTCATGAAAATTATTTTCCTTAATAATGTCAATCCAAGCTTTTGACTGTTTATAGTTAACCAGATTTGCATGAATTATACCTTTAAAGACAAGATCCAGAAAATCAAATATCGAATTAGATCGGGAGAAAATATTTTATTGCGGGCTTGAGATTTGGTAAGAGAAACACGCAGCCCGGTAGATCGCAGATCTGGAGGCACCGCCGACCTTCGATCTGAATTCGAACCATCTGCGATTTTTGATTTGAAATTTGAGAGTTTTGGAGATCCAGAAGTCGCCATTTCCAAAACCTAATCTTTATTTATTGTCTAGAAGTTGAAAATTAGGAACATGAAATATAATAAAAAAAACAGAAAGAGATCAAGAAGTAAAAGGATAAGAAAAGAAAGCATAGGGCTATCAATAGATTCTTTCAAATGTGGATAGTGCTATACCCACATCCGCATCTGAAAACATTTTCGAATAATGGATATGCATATCCATAGATACAGACGAATATCAGATAATTATCCACTCCATCAATAGTCGACAAATCAAGGAACATAAATGGAAAATTTTACTTAAACATAAAGTTTTTTAAAATTCAACTGATTATTAAAATGCTAAAAATAAATAAATATGATGATAATAAATAATTTTGAGTAATTTTGGTGTGTATTATATATATTTTTAGCTAAAAATAACAATAAATTAGTATATTTCATTATATAAAAGTACACATAATTCGAACTATAATCATGAAGAAAAGAAACCGGATAATTTTTGGATGTGGATTTGTCTATATTCGCATATGCATCCATTCCTTTGGGTATCATATATTTATCCATTTTCCAGATGCAAATGCAGATGGATTCGGATTTTTCGGGTATCTATTAGTAGCCCTAAAAAAGCATACCTTAAGGTTTTGTAAAATGACAGACTGATCTATCGAAAAGGAGGTAGGAAAACTGTCATAAGAAGAAAGTATAATGGTTTCCAAGATAGACTTCACCAACTCGAAAAAGCCAGCTGGGTGGCTTGGAGAAGTAACGATAGTGGTTTCAGTAGTTGGGATGAGAGGAAGATATGCGGTCCCTCTTAACCAATACTTGACATTAATGAGCAAAAGTCTCAAACGATAATGCCTTCCAAAAGAAAAAATGCAATAGGATTATGTTGTTTGGAGAAGGGGCAACTCTTCATGTTACAATTGTAACTTTTGGAAATAGGGAAGCTTCTTTCCGGCCGCCCATTTTCATTTGAGATTTCGATTAGCGGTTCTGAAGAAAGCTTAACCCTCTTTTGAGTGGTTCGTGGGAGGAGTCCTTTCAAAATCATTTCTTGGTAAGCTTAAGGATATTGTAAATTCCATGTTACAAATAAGAAGCCTTAGACTCTAGAGAAGTTGGAAGAGAATCATTAATAATGGGAAGAATATATAAAGGTCCGTAACGAGCTATTTATATGATTCGACAAAATATAATGAGAAAGAGAATGTTTATAAGTACGAAAGAGCAAAGGCGGAACTCACCTTTATGACTTAACAGGATAAGCGAGGTGGTAGTGAACTTCAAAGGGTCAATATCCAGGTAAAGGCTTTCTCACGCCCGAAGAAATCATCATGTGTGGCACCATAAAGATTCTATGATTTTATGGAACAAGTTTGTATTCTAGAAGGTTGGCAGTGGTTAGGAGTGTAGTTCTCATCCCTAATTTCTCCGAAACTGCTCTAATATTTATGACAACTTGACTAGTATCATCGTATAACTTCGGAGATGTCCTCTACAAAATAAGCACGAGAAGAAATACTTAAAAAGATGACTAATTACGATTGTGACATAAACTTAAAGTCATACCAGGTTGATGAATTTCCCGCTAATTCCAGGAGGGCTTCAGATAAAAAAAATTGGGTCTCCTAGTCTTTTGACTTGTCAATAGGGTCAATGATCAGAGCTTTCTTGGGGTTATCCTGATATAGTGTAGGGTTGGCCTTGCCGATTTTAGCTGAACCGAGCTGATTGTAAAGGCCAAAGGGCTCAAGAATTGGCCTTCGGACTTAAGCAAGATTATCTCCAAATGTAATATATAAGTATACATGTTTGTAGATAATTGGATCGGGTCAAGGTGGGTATTCTAAAGAAAGTGCGAAAGAAAATCAGGGAAAGGAAAGAACCCGCAATGCAAAATATGAACGACGATGTAAGCAGAGAAGACCTCTGGGGGATTGTCGATGGCTGGGCCCTCCGGCGGTGGAATGGCTTTGACATTAGAGATAAGAAAGTCTACAAGGATGGCATCCACTTTTTTTGGTGGTTACTAGCGGTTTTTTGATGAAGGCATCAACTTTTTCGGCCCTTTTTGTCACATTTTTATTAGGAGTTGAAGATAATTCACAACCGTAGTGATTTCCTTTGGGGTAGTCTTCTGAGAAGTCTTCTTATTACCCACGACGCTATAAAAAGATATTGTTTCATGGTCATAAAAATAATAATGATACTTAAAAAATTAAGAGGAAAAAGCCTTGTGTATCATTCCTAAGCACTATAAAACAATAAAAAAAATTATTAAGCATAAGAGCTTTTGGAAGAAATGACAATCTAGAATGCAGGGCATAAGTCATTGACTAATTGGTAATTGGTCTAATCACGATTGAGACTCGAATTGATTAATGATTTACACATGCAAATTAAGGGATATAAAACCCTAAAAATATCAAAACTTATGGGTGGGTTATAAAATGGAGATGAAAAATAGGATATTTGCCTTTAAATTAGCAGTTAAAATGAATTAGAGAAATTAAAGTTCTTTTGTAAGCTTTGATTCCGGATATTTTAAATAATAAGTGAAAGAGAAAAAAGGAAGAAAGAGATAAAATGCTATTTATAGAAATGAGGAAAAGGTGCGAAATAAAGACAGTCATTAGTCCAAATCTGACTGTCTAAATAGGAATGCCAAGAGGCGGTAACAATGCCATGTGCCTTAGAAATTGGAGCAGTTGACTTGAAAAGTCAAGAACACCAATTCTCTAGCCAGAGGGCAATTGTTAGCACCAAGATAATTAAGGGAAACCAAAAGCCAAAGTTGAGGTGAAGGAGGGTCGAAGACAACAAGCCTTCGACTTTGTCAAAACCATTCCTTCATAATTTCTTCTGGAGTCAGAATTGGAGAGACAAATGTTTATCTCCAACAAAAAAGGGCCTTGTCTGTGAAACCCGAAGGGGATGGTCCTCTAAGCAGCTGTCTTAAAGCACATAGGAAGAACCTAGATATGTCTTTCTTACATCTCGACAGAAATATGCCAAAAAGCTTATGCCTCAGTCAGTTAATTATCATAAGAAAACCTCATATACAAGAGAGGATGATGTCGTAAGCGGCGTTAAAAGCCTAGAGCTCCGACAAGCTCATCTCTCCAGCAAATAGCCAAAGCTTCCATTTATAGAAGAGTGCCTTTGGAAAGCCTTATAGTGGTACTATGGTTACTTTTCCAAGGGATAATTGTGACACCCCACGTCTGTTAATGTCACGCACAAGATAATGCATTAAGTTTCGTGAAGCGCAAATAGGTAAATAGTACAGAAATTCACAAGACAGATTTATAACAAGCAGCAGAAATTTCAGCTTTATTATTAAAATAAAACATAGTCTCAAAATAGGTTACATCATCAAACCAGTTACATCAAAAACCATGAAACTCAAATCTGTCTCATAATGTAAAATAACACAATGCAATAATAATAAACCATATCCCTCCTAATAAGCCATAAAAAAATAGAAAGTAAGTCAAAGCGGTACATCTCAGAAAGTCCAGTTCCATTGGTTTTTAAATATGCATAAAATAGAGATAACAAGACAAGCAAACAAGACTGGATGAGAAAATACAACATCATATAAGGCAACAGGTAACCAAGATAAACAGAATAACGAGATAAACAAGAATGACATAAATAAACAATGATCGAGTAATGCTTCACATTTATATCCAAAAAACAGGTTGTGTCTGCACCAATACTAGTATAGAAGTATTAGGTGTTTAACATAAGTACTTAACAAAAACAACATGATTAAACAACAGGATTAGGTGTACCCTAATTACATAATAGGAATAGGTGTTACTCGAATAACATAACAGCAGGATTAGGTGTACCCTAATTACTACCCATGCGATCGACTCCTTACTACGTAAATACCCTGTGTCAGCCCCGATAGTAGGGTGCATCACTCCTTAACCCGACAACTTATATAACACAGACCTATTTACTGGTGTTACAATGGCTTAGTTTCCTTAATCGGACTCATGCACGCTCATGACTCCGCCAGAACGCGCCCGTACCCACTTTTTCATTTGAACCTCTTACTATCCAGTTCAATAAAGCGTGTCCTAGCCCTATCTAGTGCAAGGCCTTCTAACTAAATAACAATAGGGATACTGACTGATATCAGTTCCACACAGCAAGATTGACACAAGCCAAACCCCTTATCTTGTGCCTCCAAGTAACTAGGATTTAAGAGTCCCCAAAATCCGATACAATAGCAGAATGAGGGACCTCTTAGCTTATTAATAATAAGGTTTAACCTAGCAGATTTAGGTTTACTAATAAGTGTGGTTGTAATATTACATGTTGTTAGGTGTACAACCCTTCCCCAAAACACCTGCCCAGATGTATGTGTAATTACCTAACCTACATCTGGTACTTACATTATTTTAACATTTTCTTTTACTTAATATTTGTATTAAGTAAAATCTAACATGTTTATACATATGCATACTATTCCATTCAATTATGTCCCCAAATTACAGCATGTACAAGCTTTTGCATATTATCCTTTTTTTTATTACATTCCCAATTAATAGCAAGTACAAGTATATCCATATTACCCCTTTTTATTACATCCCCAATTTACAATAAGTACAACTATATGCATATTAACCTTTCCCAAATTACAGCCAACCAGTCCCCAATTTAACAATATGCCCAAATTCCCCTTTTCATGTTTTCTTATTATCCCAATTTCACTATACGCAAACTTTAATCAGACATGGCCTAGGCTTTCCAAGGCCTAGGCTTAGCGTATACAAAAGGGAAAAATAAATAGAGGAAGGAGGATAGAACCAAATCAAATCACATAGGCATATAGGCAAGACTAGAAATAAATTAAAACAGTTGAAAATTGGGGTCCATCTGAACTAGAATTTCGAGACGAACACAACGGTAAAGCCGATTTTACTTAATTCTGAATATTTAATTAAGTAATTCCCATTTTATTGTCATTAAAGTATGGCTATAGTGCATTAAATTTTGTGGTGTTACATTCTTCCGTACTTAAGGAAATTCGTCCTCGAAATCTCCAAGTTAAGAAGACTGTTATTATCCTAACAACCATCCACTCTTCCATCATCCACTGGTATCCATTGTCCTTAAGAATTTCTACTGCTTGTATGAACATATACAAAGGTGTTGTGTGTATATGTCCTTACACTAATGCGAAAACTAGGCGGTCGACTGATTCAGTTGACCTCCTTAATGTAATATATGTTTGTGCCATGTATCCAAGATGTCTGCAAATAGAATCCTAGTGTAACATATAAGCTCTATATCAATGCACAATCATTCACTAAAAGGCAACATCCACATGATGATTCACCCATTTCCATCCGTAGAAAATTAGAATGCTCACATATCCATATGCAATATGTAAGTGCTTGAGCCGATCTAATGCCTAATGTGTGTATACGCATCCACGAGTTACCACTAGTAACCACTTGCATCCATTTGCAACCATCAATCATAACATGTCTCAAACACATGTTTCCAACATTTGGATTCTACCTAAGGATCGAAGGCTCGAACGATAGGACAAACATTCTTGAATGATAGAAGAAAATGCAAAGTAAAAGTTTGGAAAAGAAATTAAGAACTTACTTTCAAAAGGAAAAGGACAAGAAGTGTGAATCTTGTCTTCGGGTTCCCACGTTGCATCTTCGAGGTCTTCTCCCTATTGTATTTTCACCAATATGATTTCTTTGTTGTGTAGCTTCTTAATCTTTGATCCAAGAATATGAGCAGGAACTCCTCTCATCGATGCTTATTTATCAATTTCCACATCTTCAAGTGTGCTCGGCTCTACTATCTCTGCTGCATCGTGTAGACGTTTCCTTAAATGAGAAGTGTGTAACACATCGTGTATGCCTACCTGTATGTCTAGTAGTCTGATCCTATATGCCATCTGACCTATCCTCTCCACTATAGGGAATGGCCCAACAAATCTTGGTGCCAACTTCCCCACTGAACCAAAGCGAACTACATTCCTCAGCAGTGATACTTTAATGAAGACTATATCCCCACTTCGAATTCCAAATCGGTCCTCCTTTTGTCGACATATGATTTCTGTCTGTCTTGAGCTGCTTTCATTCTTCGGCGGATAAGATCGATCTTCTTGGAAGTTTCTCGAATCATCTAAGGTCCAAGTAGAAGTCTATCTGTAGACTCCAACAAACAAGTCGACGATCTGCAAGGTCGTCCATACAATAATTTGAAGGGTGCCATGCCTATGCTTGATTAATAATTGTTGTTGTAAGAAAACTCAACCAATGGGAGATGCTCCTCCCAAGTTCCTTCGAAATCTAGGATACACAGTCTCAGAAAATCCTCAAGAACTCTATTCACCCTCTCAGTCCATCCATCGGTCTAAGGGTGGTATGCCATGCTCAAACATAGTTGCATACCTAACACCTCTTGTAAGCTCTTCCAGAATTTACTAGTGAAGATGGGGTCACGATCGCTTACTATACTAGAAGATACCCCATGAAGTCAGACTATCTCTCAAAGATATACTGATTCTAGCCATGTCGCCGTCCTCTTACTCTTAACAGGAATAAAGCAAGCAACGTTAGTCTGTCCACTATCACCCAAATGCTTTTATTGCCCTTCCTTGATCTGGGCAGTCTATCAATGAAATCCATAGAGACGCTCTCTCACTCTATTATGGGACATCTAAAAGATAAAGCAATCTGCCAGGTTTTCTTTGTTCAGTCTTTACTTGCTAGCAAGTCAAACATCAGGCTACAAATTCTACTATGTCCTTCTTTATGCCAGTCCAAAAGAAAACTCTCTTTATGTCTCGATATATCTTGTCGCCGCCCCGATGGATAGTCATCTGAGAATAATGAGCATTCTCATGTACTGCCTTTAGCAATTCCCCATTTTAAGGGACACATAGCCTTCCATATCATCTTAGCTACCCTTTCTCGTCCACAGTATATCTAGCTAGGTGACTAGAAGTCTCTTCTCTACCAAGCCTATCCAATATGTCTAACATCTGCTGGTCTTCCCATTGCACAGATCCAATATGCTCCAATAGAGTAGGTCGCATCTCCAACGATGCTAACAACCCCAATATGAAATCCATATATGGCTTAAAATTGAAGGTCGAGATGTACTCAAAGCTCTGTCTTTCTATGAATATAGGACTCAAAATCATCCGCCAATACATTACCCTTGCCAGGGATAAGCTATCTCGAAATCGTAGGACGATAGGAACCTCATCCACCATTGCTGCCTTTGGTTGAGATCATTCTGTGAGAACAAGTATTTGAGCGACTTATGATCCGTGTATATCTCAAATCTCTCTCCAAGTAGACAATGTTGCCAAGACTTCAATGTAAACACTATTGCAGCTAACTCTAGATTATGGGTAGGGTAGTTCTTCTCATGAACTCTCAACTGTCTGCTACCATAGCATACTACCATTCCTTCTTACACCAGAATAACACCAAGTCTTGTGCCCCAAGCATCTGTGTAGACCATGACCATCTTGCTTCCATCGGGGAGAGTTAGAACTAGGGCTGTTCTCAAAGCCCTTTTCAATCTCTAAAAGGCATCCTCGCAATCAATGCTCCACGAAAAAGCTAAGTTCTTTTTTGTCAATCGGGTGAGTGAGGTAAATATCCTTGCAAAGTCCTTGATAAACTTTCTATAACAGTCTGCGAACCATAGAAAACTTCTTGCCTCCATCGCATTATTTGGACCCCTCCAATCTTGAACTGCGACGACTTTTGCGCGGTCCACTGCTATCCCATCCTTGGGGACTACATGCCATAGGAACCTTACTTCCTTTCTCCAAAAGTGACATTTAGTTAATTTTGCCTTGAGCTTATGCGATCTGAGAGTGCATAGAACCTCTCATAAGCGTAGGGCATGCTCCTCCTAATTCTTTGAGAAGATCAAAATGTCCTCCACGAAGGCCACCACAAACTTGTTTAGAAAGTCCCTAAACACCCTACTCATCAAGTCTACAAAATATGTTGCTGCATTGGTTAGCCCAAAAGGCATAACCATCCACTCAAAGAAACCATCTGGAGTTCTAAATGCAGTCTTATCAATGCTGTCCTCTACCACTCTCTATTGATTAAATCCTATGGACAACCCATATGCGAGAAAACTGATGCACCTACTATCTGATCAAACAGGTCGTCAATCCTCGGAAGTGGGTGCCTATTCTTATTGGTGAGCTTATCCAGCTCTATATAATCCAATCATAGACGAAGTGAGCCATCTGCCTTAGTTGCAAAGATGACAGGAGCTCCCTGCTCTGATATGCTTCACCTAATAAATCCTTTATCGGATAGTTCCCTACTTGCTTGCTAACTTCCCTCCTCTCTCTACCATCTAGCACACAGGTAGAGCAACTGGCTTCGCATTCTCTACCAAACAAATACAGAACTCTATGTTATGCCTCAGAGGTAGTCCCTTAACCTCATCAAACATGTCCGGGTAATCTCTGACTATGGGTGCTGATCGCAAATCATCAACAAAAGTATCAGTCCAATCTAGGAAACTGAGCATCATCAACCCCCGTGGATCACAGGAAATTTCGAGAGTTCTACCATGAAAAGTAAGAAGTCTAACTACTCTCTTTTCACAACCTAGAATGGCACCATACATGTCTAGCTAATCCATTCCTAGAATCAAACCATAGTCCATAAAGCCTAGCACATATGCATCACATTCAAACTCAACACCTATGCAGTTAAAGCCCCACAATATACCCGCTATAGCCCATAGCGCTCTTCAGCCGCTACGCTATTTCAGTTTAGCGCTGATGAACAGTAGATCCGCTTATAGCCCCGCTATTATCCGCTATATCCGCTAAATCGACGCGTCCGCTTTAGCAGTATTAATATATAGAGCTTGATTTGACTAGTTCCCCTTAAAAAAGATCAGTAAAGTTAGCATAAATGGCTAAATTTAAGGCATACGTACCTAGTATATGGTAACAATCAATTACACTCACCAAGTTTAGCATGCATAACTTTGATATTCCGTGACTTTGTTATATAACGTTAATTAATATTAGTTTCTTCTACATATATAATGTGAGAAAGATGATTAATTAATTTTCAAATATTTATTTTTACATCTAATGAACCTTTTTGCGCTTCCGCTATATCCCCACTATTTCCCCGCTTTATCCCCGCTACACCTTTTTGCACCTCCGCCGCTATAGAACCGCTAAGCGCTTTAACTGCACAGCTCAACACCCAAAATAGAAATTCTCAAAACTCTACATATCAAGAATAAATGAGCCGTACCTCCTATAGGGTTTGAGGCCACTACAGGATTAGAGACTATACTAGTATTAAGGTGTAGACTACCTACTAAAGAATTGGACATAAACGAATGCGAAGCGCCAGAATAAAAAAGGGTTCTAACAGGATAGTACAAAGGGTGATCAAACCTTCAACAGTGACTTTCCTACCTCGATCAGGTCCACTAGCCTCAAGAGCATGTACTTGTCTAGAAGTTCCTACACCTTGTCCTTTCTTGTTAGGGCATTGCTTAGTAAAGTGTACCACTTGACCACAATTAAATCAAGATTTCTTCGTCTTTTACAAAATGACCCATAGCTCTGCAATCATGACACGTGATATCTTTCTTGATCTGAGCCTTGTTAGGCTTTCCTCCTTTCTTTTGCTTTCCCTTCTTGGGACACCATTTCTGTTTCTCGCCCTTAGGCTGTTTTTCCTCAGCTTTACTGTCTTTCTTCTCATCCTTTCCATCTTCGTGCATTAGTGCCATGTCAACTAACCTTTCAAACTTAACCCCATCAGTATATGAGATAATGCAAGTCCTTGGAGAGGTTGATTCAACCCACTCGCAAACCTAAGAGCTTTCTTATGGGATGTATTCACCAAGTTTAGGCCAAATCTCGCCAGCTGATTGAACTTATTAACATAATTCTTAACGAACATGTCCCCTTGTTACAAAGCCAAGAATCTATCCATCTGTAATCCCTCTTCCACCTGATATAAAAACTTCATCTCGAAACTTTGTCTGAAATCATCCTAAGTAGCTACTGGTTGTCCTGTCTGTGTCACCTCCCACCGGCTAGAAGCTTCGCCCTTCAGTTGTCATGTGACCAATTGTATCTTCCTTCTATCATCCGTCTGAAAAAGACCAAACACATTCTCCATTTCTCTTCTAGTTTCGCGCCTTAACAAAGCTTTCTGTACCACAGAACAGTTTCCTCCCATAGCGAAAAAGTCTTTACATAGCTTAGAAAAGTTATCAACTCGTGGATGTGAGCTACCACAGTTGCAGTTAAGGGTGGGGAATCTCCTTGACCTTCGGTAGGTGCCACAACCGCAAGATACCTATGGAACCATGTCTGTAGTGGAATGCCCTCAGGAAAATTGGGTGCCCTAGACATGCTGAAAAGAGAAGAAACAATAGATTCAATAAGAGATCGAGAGATATTAAATATTGCTTGAGGGGATATGTTTTGAAAAAACAGGTTTTAATTGAAAATACTTTGTTTTTAAAAACAGTTTTTCGAAACTTTTCTCTGATCTTGTAACCTTCATCTATGATACCAAATGTGACACCCCATGTCTGTTAATGTCCCTCATAAAAGAATGCATTAAGTTTACTAAAGCGCAATAGGTAAACAATACAGAAATTCACAAGACATACATAAAATAAGCAGAGAAAATTTCAACTTTATTATTAAAATAAAACATAGTCTCAAAACAAGTTACAACATCAAACCAGTTACATCAAAAACAATAAACCTCAAATTTGTCTCATAATGCAAAATAAATAGTGCAATAATATAAAACCACATCCCTCATAGTAAGCCATAACAGAGTAGAAAGTAAATTAAAGTGGCACATCTCAAAAAGTCCATATCCAAGCTGAAAGAGAAAGTCCTAATCATTGGGCAGTGCTACCACTCTGAGAACCTAGGAGAAGGAAGAAAGAAGCGAAAACAAAATGGTTAGATGTAAAGTCTGGCGAGTTCTAGTGATTTTCAAATATGCATAGAATTGAGATACCAGGACAGGTAAACAAGACTGGATGAGAAATTATAATATCATATAATGCAACTAGTAACCAAGATGAACAAAAAAGCGAGATAAAAAGGAATGACAGGAATAAACAGTGATCGAGTAAAGCTTCGCATTTATATCCTAAAAACAGGTTGTGTCTGCATCAATACTAGTATAACATGATTAGGTGCTCAACCTAAATACTTAACAGAAACAACATGATTAATCAACATGATTAGGTGTACCATAAATATATAAAAGGATTAGGTGTTACCCTAATAGCATAACAACATGACTTGGTGTACCCTAATTACTACTCATGCAATCGACTCCCTACTACGTAAATACCCTGTGCCTACCCCAGCAGTAGGGTGCATCACTCCCTAACCCATCAACTTATATTATACAGGCCTATTTACTGGTGTTACAACGACCTACTTTCCCTAATCGGACTCATGCACGCTCATGACTCCACCGAATCGCGCTCGTACCCACCGTCCCCATGTGAACCTCTTACTATCAAGTTTAGTAAAGCATTCCCAGGCCCCTATCTAGTGTGAATCCCTCTAACTAAAACCAACAGTGATACAGACTGATATGGGTCCCACACAACAAGATTGACATAAGTCAAACCACCTAAGCTTGTGCCCCCAAGTAGGATTTAAGAGTCCCCAACACTTGATACAACAGTAGAACGAGGGACCTCTTATCCTATTAATAATCAAGTTTATCTGTACCGGCTCGCATTCTATGCGTCAGAGGATCATAGAATATTTATTTCATTCAAATACGAAGTCGTATGGTCGTGTAACTTTGGGAGATGACTATTGGGGTCATTTCCCATGTTCACGATTTTTGCCGAATTTTAAATGACCGTTTTGCCCCTGGCAAATTTTGTTTTATCTATAAATTTTGATTGTTAAGGAGTTTTGACCTAACACCGCTTTCATTGGATTCAGATGATGGTTTAACTTTTCGTAGAGTGGTCACATTAATCAAGAGGACTTACCGTTTGGGAGATATGGCTGAAATAAGGTTTGAAGATGGAAAAACAGCATAATTGGGCTTAACCGGGTGATTGGCAACTAAGCTCATAACCCATTTCAGGATCAGGGTTATGGAGGGATGAAAGGCTTTGGGAAAACATTTCATTTCAGTTTTCTAGCTGCCACTTACCTTCCTCTAACCCAAGTAATGGCCTCCATCCTCTAAATCACTCCCAAATCACCTTTTACTCATTTATTAGCCTAATCTACATCAAATTAAGGCGGATTAGTATAGAAATCGAGATAGAGATGCTGGAATATATTGTGATCCATGCCAATCAGTTAGAGTTTCATATCTGAAATTTATTTGTGGCTAAGGTGGGTGATTAGCATGTTTTTACACTAATTACGACTAATTAGGGTGATTAGTGATAATCAGTGAAATTATGACTCAAAAAAATATGGAAAAATATGTAGAAATTCTTAAATATAATTTTATATCTCTGTTAGAAATTTGGGTTAATTTGGACATATTTTGCTAATCCTATAGTTAAATCATGATTAAGGGGATTAAGGGAAAAATCATGGTTTTGGGCATATTTGATCCTAAATAACACATGTGATTATTGTTTTGATGTTTTTGATTGATTACACATGTATTACTGCTGTGTGGTAAGTTTGAGATTGCATAGGAACGTTAGAATGGTCGAAAATACCGTCATATGTCGTAAACAATTGCTGGAAGGAAGTGCAGGAAATGAGATCTGATCGGGTCCCCGAACCCGCTCGTGAAGCACTCCGACCGACCCGGGTAGTCACCAACGAACCAATCCGGCCAGAAGCTCACGAACTGCTTATCTCGAACCGTGAAGCACTATACAACCACCAGCGACCCGGAGCAGGAAGCACTCACGAACCGGTTGCTCCACCATGACCCGACCCGATGCTCTGAGAAGGCACCACGAGCAGGGCTCACGAACCGGATGACAGACCACGAGCCGAACCGCCTGGTATCACGAAGCACACCCGACCCTAACTGGAGCATCGCGATCCGACTCAGAGGATTTGTCATGCACAAACCGATCTGAAGCATGCAACCACGACTCGACCCAGATGTGCATCACGAACGGAACCGAAGCTCCCACTCAAACTGAATGGAGACCGAACCAATCTGGAGAAGATTAGAACCCAAGATGCAAAGGAAGTCCAAGTGGGAAGTTGTTACTCAGGATCCGGATGGGAACCAACGAGTTAACTTCATGATTGGGCTTTGCTGCGAGACGTGTGCAAAGGGGTTATCGATATCTATAGCTTTAGTTCACCACTGAGAGATGAATTAGTGGCTATGGATCACCGCAATGGGATCATTAAGACTCCCAAGGGAAAGTGATCGTAGCTTGGCTATGGATTAGTGCAATGGGGCCATTAGGACTCCTAAGGGCAAGGTGATCGTACCAAGGGCTTAGTGGCTATAGAACGTCACAATGGGGTCATTAAGACCCCAAGGGAAAAGTGGTCGTAGCAAAGGATTTGGTGATCAAAGTGGTGGATATCATATACTTTACGCACTGAGTGAGAGATGTGAGGTTGATTGCTATGTTTGACGTATTCTATCACCATAACATGCACACTCCCATTTCTACACTTTATGTTAGTGTTACCTTAGAGTACTGTACATCTTGTTGTGCTAACTCTTTGGTTGCAGGTCCAGGTTCATGTATGATTATTTATACCTGTTATTGTTTTGTTCTGCTGCTCATACCAGACTTTTGTCTGACCCAGAGTTTTATGTCTCGTCTTATTACTCTGGGTGCTCCTAAACGAGTAGAGTAGAGATAGGTTAGGTGGTATGCACGAGTAGCTGTCCGTAAACGAGCAGGAGGCTTCTACGTACTATTTACATATATTCTCCATGTGTTGTTGCTGGCCACTTCTTTGGGCATTAGTAGTTTACCTTTTCTTTTTTTCTTTAGAAATAGTATTTTGAAGTTGTAATAATGGTCTGGATCATAAGCTGTATTTTAGATTCCGCTGCTATGATGGTTTAATTTTCAGCTTATGCACTGTCTTACCTGTTTTGTGTCAAGTTATGTTATTATTATATTCTATTCCATGCGATGTGAGATATACTATATGTTCTTTAGTGATTCATAGTTTCAAATCCCTTTCTTTTGACGACTGTCCCGTGCTAGTTGGATATTGGCACAACGCATTTTGAGGGAAATGTCGGCTGGTGCGGGCCGGGCCGTCACATTTGGTATCAGAGCCTAGGTTGCATAGTTTAACCTAGGGGAAGGCATCAGGGAGTGATAGTATACGTATATGAGAGCGCTTATTTGTGATATTTTGGTTTTCAAAAGGTATATATATATATATATACACTATTAGTATATCTGAAGATGAAGTCGCACTGCACTAGCACCACTATGGAGATGGTTAATCGTTTTCTCTTTATAGATTGAACGATGAGTCGATATACGAGGAGTACGGTTTAGGGGCAAATGATATGAATGTCCCTGATATGAGGATGATGTTTACATCTTCATGCGTGAGATGCTTAGGGATGTTCAGGGAGCAGTTAATAATGCTGCTAATGGTGGTGGTGCAGTAGTGCAGGCGCTTAGGGCCAAATTCGCCAAGCTTAACAAGGATTATATGGTGGGAAGCCGTTCCACAGAACGGAATCGGCTACGGATGTTCAAGATTGGCTTGATAGTTGTGAGCGCATCTTCAAGGATTTAGGGATCGATGATGCGATGAAGAGAAATCTAGCATCGCGTCAGCTTCAAGGACGGGCTATGAATTGGTGGAATGCCATTAAAGCGGCTACTCCCGAGGATCAAGTTACGTGGAATCAGGTCTTAGACAGGATTCAGTGATAAGTTTATTCCAACTGCTCAGAAATCTGAATTATTTAAGAAACTTTTGGAGCTTAAGAAGAATGGTAGGACAGTCTCGGAATATATTGCTGAATTTGATACTTTATCAAAGTATGGATTATCTCTTATCGATACTGCCGAGAAGAAGAATGAGAAGTTCATAAGTGACTTGGATGAGTACTTGGGGAAAGACTCATAAACCATACCGAAGAGACATTCGGATCTATTGTAGGGAAGGCATTAAGATCTAAGAGCCTTTACCCTAAGTCGATGACCGAGGGTGCTGCTACATCTGTAGAGGAGCCAAAGCCGCATGCAAGCAGTGGAGGCAAGAATAATTCCCCGAATAAGAGAAACAGAACCAAACCAAGGATAGTAAGAAAAAGAGGAATAAGAAAGATGTTGAGTGCTATAGCTATGGCAAGAAGGGCCACTATGCTAAAGATTGTCAAGCAAAGCCAACGAACAGGAAGTGCTTCAGTTGCAGCCAAGTGGGACACCACAAGGATAAATGTCCACAACCTCTTATAGAAAAGAAAATTGTGAAAGCATATGCTATCAACGCTATTCCTTCTTCGTCGAATTCCCCAACTGCGGCGGAAAAGGAAAGGGTATCATTATCCAAGGTATGCTTTCTATTTATGATGTTCCTATTCGAGTATAGTTTGATACCGGGGCTTCCCATTCCTTCATATCTAGTGACCTGGTAGATAAGATGGGATTGGAACACGAGATTGTCGATAAACCTTTAGCTATGACGAACATGATCAGTGGTTCGACTAGCCTTAGTATGATTTGTTGTAATTTGATCTATCGATTCATGGTTGTATTTTTGCTTGTGATTGCTTTGTTTTGGGCTTTACTGGGCTTGGCGTTATTTTAGGAGTCGATTAGCTCCAAAGGTATGGGGTGGTGGTATACTGTGAAGGGTCTCTGGTGACCACTAGAGCGGATGATGTGCGAAAGGTACTATTTGGTTTCCTACCTAGTTATGGGGTGATGGCTAGTTTTCTAAATTCTCTCGACATCCCGCATGATGAGTTGTCAAATGTGCCTATTTCTTGCGAGTATCTGTACATCTTCGAGAAAGTGACCGGACTTCCACCACATCAAGAGATCGAGTTTCAGATTGATTTAGTGAAAGATGCCAGACCTATAGTGATGCCACTTCTTCGTATGGCACCAAGGGAGTAGCAAGAGCTCAAGGTGCAAGTAGGTGATCTTTTGAAGAAGGGATTTATCCACAGAAGTGTTTCCGAGTAGGGAGCATCAGTTGTATTTTCCACTAAGGCAGATGGTTCCCTTAACTTATGCGTGGACTACCATGAGTTGAACAAGGTGACGAGGAAGAATAAGTATCCTCTTCCATGGATAGATGATTTGTTTGATCAGTTGAGTGGAGCAAGTGTGTTCTCCCAATTAGACCTCGCGATAGGTTTCCATTAGCTCCGAGTAGCAGCTGAGAGTATAGCTAAAACGGCTTTTTGGACGCGGTCTGGATTTTATGAGTGGTTGGTCATGCCATTCAGGTTGACCAATGCACCCGCATATTTTGTGGATCTTATGAATAGGGTTTTCAGGGATCAATTGAATAAGTTTTTTCTTGTGTTCGTGGACGATATCTTGGTTTACTCGAGGACAGAGGAAGAACACAGGGAACAATTGAGGATAGCGATAGAGGTGTTGTGGAAACACCAATTGAAAGAAAAAATTTCTAAGTTACACTTCTGAAGGAGGGAAGTGAGGTTCTTGGGCCATTTCGTTTTAGAGAATGGAATTGTCGTGGATCCTATAAAGGTGGCTACGGTACAAGATTGGTCTACGCCTAAGAATGCAACAGACGTGAGAAGTTTCTTGGGGTTAGCTGGATACTATCGTAAGTTTATCTAAGACTTCTCCAATATAGCAGCATCATTAACTCAGTTGACCAAAAAGAATCAAGCTTTTGTTTGGGACGAAAGGTGTGAGAATGCATTTAAGAGCCTAAAGGAAAAGTTAACGTGTGCACCAGTGTTAGTTATTCCTAAGGGGAATGAAGAGATGACGTTATTCACGGATGCCTGTGGTACTAGACTAGGAGTTGTGATGATGCAAGGAGGTAGGGTAATGGCTTATGCCAGTCGACAAATGAAACCGCATGAGAAAATATACCCTACCCACAATTTGGAATTGGAAGCGATCGTGTTTGCGTTAAAGATGTGGAGACATTATCTCTTGGGAGAAAGATTCGAGTTGTTTACAGATCATAAGTCATTAAAGTATCTTTTCTCTCAAAAGGATTTAAATCTTCATCAGCAGAGATGGTTAGAGTTCTTAGCTTCATATGATTTCAATATCGCGTACACACCCGGGAAGGGCAATGCGGTAGCAGATGCATTGAATAGGAGACATGTCAGTTTAGGGGCTATGTTTCTGGAATGGAAGCAACTGGAGTATACCGCAGGATATGATTTCAGACCTAAGTGTGAATTGGATCTAGAAATGTTAGCAAGTTTGACGATCAGAACGACTTTGATTTAGCGGATTGGTTCCAGTCAAAGGGTCAATCCTAATCTGCTGGAAATCATCTCCAAGGTAGAGATAGGTATCGACGGCGAGAGAATGAACAAGTATGGTCTTGATCGAGAAGGATGGCTTCGAAAGAATGGGAGACTAGTTGTACCCAACGTTAATGGATTGATAGATGAAGTGTAACACCCCGTAATTTTAAAATACGACATAATGGATAATTAAAGAATACTTAATTTTTATAAGAAGAATTAAGGGAAATGGGTTACGCCATTGCGTTCATCTCGGAATTCTGCTTGGAATAGAGTCAGTGTTTGCGTAAATCGAATATCACATGAAGAAGTTGTGAAGCTTAGAAGATTTCAGCTTAAAGTAAAATTTAAATTAAAATAATAATTAAAAATCAAAATTCAGTTCAAAAATCAAAATAAGTCAAATCTGGGTAAGCGGGAAATCTCCCGCTCTAGGGTGTCGACCCCCCTAGGGGAGTTGACATAGGTGTCGACCTCCCTATAAGGGTGTCGACATAGGTGTCGACCCCCATGTAGGGTGTCGACCCCCCATCTGCCCAGATCTGGCAGACGTGTTTTTGACGTCTAGGGCTGATGTGTCGTTCTGGGATTTACTGGATGGCGTGTCTTTCTAGTTTGGATGGTTCTGATGGATCCTAATCTAATCTAAGGGTCCTAATTCACCTAGAGCATCCATAAAATACCCCTAAACCTAACCCTAATCTCATTGTCATTCATCCACGGCACCTCCATGCTGCTCTAATCTAAATTAAAACTAGCCTCTCTTCTCTTCTCCAAAGCAAATCAGAATTAGAGTATTCAAATTGAAAGATAAGAATCAAATTCTACAACAACAGTTTAGCTAATAAAATTCAGAAATCAGATTCAGATCTATTCTCTCTTCTTAATCATGTTGCTGTGAGTCTATGTTACTTTCACATATAATTAAAAAGTGATTATGATAGGATTGTAAATTGGATTTTATGAACATGCCTGTAAGATGAATCATTTCAAGTTTGTAAATTCTTGTCTTTCAGATTCATACCTAAATAACTGTTATCATATGCCTAATTGGATCTATTTTATTGCTCTATGTCAGTTCATGTTTCATATGTCTCTTTTATGCCAGTTTTGATGACATGATTCTCTTCCCTTCTTTTTTTATTGAGATTAAGCTAACTTCGAGCACAACATATTGCGTTGAGATTTGCGTACGAATAACGTTTGGACGATTGGGAAAAGTTTGGGGAAATTTGTAATAAAATGAGATTATTGGCATAAATCTATTTGAGCATAATTGTATATAAATTGTATACATGAGACTTGGCATAAGTTTGATTGGGCATAATTTGATATAATTTGTATACATGAGTTTTGGCAAGAATTATCAATATCGATGAATGCAAATTAATTTGGGCATAATTTGGCATAACATGTATACATAAGATTATAGGCCTAATTTGGATTAAAATTATGAACATAATTTAGGTTGGAAATTATGGGTAATTGGAGTATATTTTAATCCAAGACTTAAAATTGAGACTTGAATCATGACAGAGATAATGAACGCCTAAGACACGAGGCTAGATTCGAATTGCGGTATAAGACCGTCCGGAACCGCCCGGCACATCTATCAACCGCAGTTCGGTAATCTAATGTGAGAGATCAAAGGCAGAAATTAGAGACATAATAATGCAAAGACACAAGGTTAGATTCGGATTGTGGTATAAGACTGCCCGGAACCGCCCGACACATCCAACAACTGCAAAACGACAATCTAATGTTGGAGGTCTTGCAAGATTACAATTATAATGAATTAATGAACACTTAACCAAGATAAGACATGTGATTAGGCATGGGGATGATAAAGGGTTAAGTGGGTGACATGGGTAACATGTGAAATATAATCAAGGCACTTAACCAAGATGAGACATGTAAGAAAACATGGGAATAAAAGAAGGGGTTAAGTGGAAATTCCTAGTGAGGGCCAAGCTTAGGAGGGAAGCTTGTGTCAAGTGTGGGGACCCTTTTCAACCAGTAACCCATTTTGTATCTATGTGAGCTCAAACTAGGTCGAGGACGGGACACGCTTAATGGGTTTGATTGTAAGAGGTCAATAAGAGTTAGCGATGGCAGTGCAAGTCCAATGGAGTCGTCTGTGTGTGTGGGTCTGGGATGGTAGATAAGACGCTGTTGCATCATGTAGGTATAAGCCGTGCCTTTTAGTAGTATCAGGTTGCCACTTTAGGGAGTGATACACCCTACTGTGGGACCAGCACGGGTATCTACAAGTTAAGGAGCCGATTGAATGGGGAGGGTAGTGGGTACAACTAGTGGAGATGGGAGCAGGCAGCACATATGACAGCAGCTAGGAGTAAACGAAACTACCATTATTATTATTATGTTTAGTAAGAGGGATCATCTTTTATGTGAAACTAGTATTGGTGCGGTGTAGGAATTATCTTATAGTGATAAAGTGCAATCAACGTTATATCTTGTTCATCTTATTTACCTTGTCATCTCTTATATCCAGTTTATGTTCGTATCCTGTTACTTTACTGATTATATTGTTAAAGTCACTGGACTCGCCAGACGTATATCTGACTCCTTTTTGTTTCGCCTCTTTTCTTTCTTTCCCCCCCAGGTCCTCAGGGTGGGATTAGTGAAGCTTGACTTGGATCTCTTTCTTCTTGAAGTGCTTCGAAGTGTTGAAAGTAATGCTCAGCATTATCTCTTTCTCATTATGGCTATTTGAAGTGGGATTATGATTTTACTTTTATGTACTCTGATAATAATTTTGTACAAAATGGATATTTGTGTACATGAATCTAGTATGTGGTTTTGATGTTGTAACCAAACATGTTTTGCTTTTCTGCTTCAATGAATAAATTTTGAATTTTCTTAAGTACCATTTTATATATCTGTCTTGTGATATTCCATTCTATACTCTTATAATACTCTACGAAAGTTAATGCATTCCCTTAGTGAGTGACATTAATGGACATGGGGTGTTACATGAAGTGCTTAGAGAATGTCATCACTCGAAATTGACTATACATCCCGGTGGTAACAAAGCACTACAACAAAAACACCATATTACGACTTTAATTTTACAACTATACGAAAAGCACAGTTGTAATAAACGCTTTTTTTCAACTATGCAAAACGCGCTATTGTAATAAATGTTTTTTACAATTGTGAAAAAAAATCACTGTTGTAATAAACATATATATCACAACTTTTCTTTTTTGTCTGTTGTAATAACTAATAAATACTAATTAATTTCTGATAATTAATTTCTGATAAATGTTTTTTACAACTGTTAATTTCCTAAAGTTGTAATAAACATATTTTTAACAACTTTTCATTTTATTAGTTGTAATAGATTCCTATTACAAACTTCATGTTTATAATACATATGTTTAATAACTAATTATATTAATATTTAATAATAATTTGTAATTAATAATAAATTTAGGAATCAATATTATTTATTAATTATTATTAAATAATTAATAATTAATAAGTAGTAATTTATTTTTAATAGTTAATGTTAATTACTTATTAATTAATAATTAGTAACATATACATTATAAGCTTTTAATAATTACTACTTGATTATAACTAAGTAGAAATAAGTAAAACTTAAATAATAACTAATTAGTAATTAATAATCAATTGTGAATCAATTAAAATAAATAATTATTAATTAATAATCAATTGATTTTCGATAATAAATAAATAAATTTTGAAAACTTAATATTTAATTAGTAATATATAATTGAGCGAGCCACTCCACACTATGGCCATAACTCATGTGCCCATGGGGGCGACCTTTGAAAGCTTGGTGAATATGGCCCTACTTCATGAGGAAGACAAGGGTGACAAAAGGAGGTTAAGTCTAATGAGACTCAGAACAAGAAGGTTGACTTCAAGAAGGGAGGCAACAAGAATAACAAGAATAACAAGGGCAACAACAACAATGCTAACAAGCCACGTGAGACGAGGAAGTGCAACTTTTGTGGTATCACGGGACATATAGCTAAAGACTGTAGGAGGAAGAAAAGAAAGTTGGGTGAATGCTTTCACTGCGGGGATACTGGACACATCAGTAAGGATTGCCCTAAGAAGCAAGGACAGGGGCTAGGGAAGACACAGCGAGCAGGACCTTCTGGAGGGCAGTTGCAGGCTCTCAACACCACTCCAGCTCTTGACCGAGGTAGTAATATTTCTGTAGAAAGCCTTGTTTACATTTCTGAATTTCCTGTTCGAACCTTATTTGACTCTGGCACATCGCATACTTTTATCTCTTCTGATATTGTTGAAAATCTGCCCTTAAGTACTAGTCTAGTAGATGATCCCGTTAGTGTTTCAAATCCGATTGGGGGCTCCGCCCATTTATCTATGATTTGTGTTGATTTGAGGATTTCCATCTTAAGCGTGGAATTCACGTGTAATGCTTATGTTCTCGGATTCATGGGATATGGTTTAATTCTGGGCATGGATTGGTTTTCCAATTATGGAGCTATCCTTGATTGTGAACGAAGGGTAGTGAGGCTCATGACACGCCTTGGTAATACCCTTGAACTTTATTGTAACTCGAAGGGTCCGGTCATGTTATGTTATCTTGAATCTCTCGACTCGTCCGTCGACAATCTGCACTCCATGAGAGTAGTCCGAGAATATCCAGATATCTTTGATGAGATGAAAGGGTTACCCCTTAAACGCGAGATAGACTTCCGAATTTATCTGGTTGATAATGCCAAGCCTGTTTCATTGCCCGTTAGGCATATGGCCCCGTGAGAAAGAAGAGAGCTCAGTAAACAAGTCAAGGAGTTGCTCGAGCAAAATTTCATAAGGCGAAGCATTTCTGAATGGGGCGCTTCGGTAGTATTCGCTACTAAGGCGGATGGTTCGCTTCGTCTGTGCATAGATTATCGTGAGTTAAACAAGCTGACGAAGAAGAATAGGCACCCACTACCAAGAATCGATGATCTTTTTGACCAGCTTGTGGGAGCATCTGTTTTCTTTCAACTCAATCTAGCCACAGGATTCCATCAACTTAGAGTGGCTGAGGATAGCATTGACAAAACTGCATTTAGGACTCCAGATGGGTTCTTCGAATGGCTCGTCATGCTGTTTGGGTTAACGAATGCACCCGCGTGCTTTGTAGACCTGATGAGTAGGGTGTTTTGGGAGTTCCTTAACAAGTTCATGGTGGTTTTGTGGACGATATTTTAATCTTCTCAAAGGATGAAGAAGAGCATGCTAGACACCTCAAGGAAGTCATGGATATGCTTAGAGCACACCAGTTAAAGGCTAAGTTCTCCAAATGCCATTTTTGGAGGGAGGAAGTTCAGTTTCTTGGGCACGTAGTTTCTAAGCAAGGTTTAGCCGTGGACCCCGCAAAGGTAGTTGCGGTGCAAGACTGGAAAATTCCTAAGAATGCAACAGAGGTGAGAAGCTTTCTCGGTTTGGCGGGCTTTTATAGGAAGTTTATTAAGGACTTCGCTAAGATTTCAGCCCCTCTTACTAAGTTAACGAAGAAAAACCTAGCGTTTGCATGGGACATAGAATGTGAGACTGCTTTCCAGAGACTCAAGAGAGCCCTCACCACAGCTCCAGTTTTAGCATTACCCGATGGAGGAAAAATGTTTACGGTGTACACAGATGCGTGCGGCACGGGATTAGGAGCTGTCCTAATGCAAGAAGGAAGAGTGATATGCTATGGGGGTAGACAACTTAAAGTTCATGAGAAGAACTATCCCATACATGACTTGGAGTTAGCCGCGATTGTTTTTCACTTAAAGCTTGGCGCCATTATCTCCTAGGGGAGAGATTCGAGCTGTACACCGACCACAAATCGCTTAAGTATCTCTTTTCGCAAAAAGATTTGAATCTGAGACAGCAGCGGTGGATGGAATTCTTGGCCTCATATGACTTCGATAAAACTTATACCCCTGGCAAGGGTAACGTGGTGGTGGATGCGCTAAGTAGAAAAAGGTCGATTTTGAGCCCCTTATTTGTTGAAAGAAAAAGTCTAGAGTTTATAGCGACCTTTGATTTTACGCATGCTGTTGAGTCATTGACTGGTACGTTAGCATCTCTTGAGCTGAGACCTACGCTTCTAGATCAAGTAGGGACTTCGCAGAAAGAAGACCCACAGATAGTCGAAATCATGGACAAGTTAATCAGTGGTGAGACGTCAAGTCACCTTGGTAGGTATGCCATTGATGACAAAGGATGGCTAAGGCACGATGGAAGGCTATGTGTTCCACTAGTGGGAGACTTAGTAAATAAATTTCTCGAAGAGGCGCATCACTCGAAGATGACTGTACATCCCGGAGGGGATAAGATGTACAGAGATATGAAACGCATTTTCTTTTGGGCCGGAATGAAAAAGGACGTGGCATAATTCGTCTCAAAGTGCATGGTGTGCCAACAAGTCAAGGCCGAATCTAAGAAGCCCGGTGGGCTATTACATCCTTTGGAGGTCCCGTAATGGAAGTGGGAAAGTATCTCGATGGATTTCGTGGATGGATTGCCTAGGTCGAGGAAGGGGAATACTAGCATATGGGTCATTGTTGATAGACTCACGAAGAGTGCTCACTTCATTCCGGTGAAAAGCAAAAGGATTGCATCATGCTAGCGTCTATTTACCTTCGAGAGATAGTACGGTTGCACGGGGTTCCTTCTAGCATAGTCAGTGACCGTGACCCAATTTTCACTAGCCAGTTTTGGAATAGTCTGCAAGAAGCAATGAGTACGCAACTTAATTTAAGTACAACCTATCACCCTCAGACGGATGGACAGACCGAAAGGGTATATAGAGTACTAGAGGATCTTTTGAGGCTATGCATTCTTGATTTTGGTGGTACGTGGGAAGACCATCTCCCTCTCGTGGAGTTTGCTTATAATAATAGCTACCAAGCTATCATAGGGATGGCACCGTTCGAAGCCCTGTATGGAAGACCGTGCAAGTCACCAACTTGTTGGTGGGAGACGACTGACAAACTTATACTTGGGCCCGACATGATACGAGACACTTCTGAGAAGGTGGTGTTGATACAAAGACGAATGAAAGCGGCCCAAGATAGACAGAAATCTTATGCGGACAAGAGAAGGATAGACCTGGAGTTCGAAGTCGGAGATATGGTTTTCATAAAAGTCTCTCCTTTGCGCAATGTGTTTCGTTTTGGAGCAATTGGAAAGCTAGCACCGAGATTCGTAGGACCGTTCCCTATCACTGAGAGGATTGGGCAGATGGCCTATAAGGTAAAGTTACCTGAGAGGCTGGCCGGAGTACACAATGTCTTTCACGTCTCACATCTCCGAAAGTGCCTACATGAATTAGCTAAGGTGGTTGAGCCAAGCATCCTCGAAGGCGTAGAAGTGGAGAAAGAAGCAACGCTGAGGCGAGTTCCTATTCGTATCTTAGGGACGGAGATCAAGAAGCTAAGGAATCGCGAAGTCAAGCTAGTTAAAGTACAGTGGAGTGAAGCCCAAGAAGACGCAACTTGGGAAACCAAGGAGAAGATACGCGCGCTTTACCCATTTCTTTTTTAGGGTACTTTCTCGATCTCTTTTTCCTTTGAGCTTGTAAACATTTCGTATCATGCTACCTATGTTTGTTTTGTTAATCTTGTCTTGAGAACCTTAGAACCCTCTTTGGATGTAAACATGTATTTGAAACATGTTATGGTTGATGTTTGCAAATGGTTGCAAGTGTTTGCAAGTGATTTCTAGTGGATGCATGACACACATTAGGCACTAGATCGGCTCAGACACCTTCTCATGTTGCATTTGCATGGGTGCTTATACTTGTACATGGATGAACTTGTTATGCTATCATGTGGATATTGCATATGGATGATGTTTGTGCACTCATGTAGAAATTTTAAGTTATGTTAGGAATTTGCATACATATTGGACTCATTACACTAACATATCTTGCATTAAAGAGGTTTACTGAATCAGTAACCGCCTGATCTTTTGCATTAGATAAGTACATATACACACACATACTGCATATGTTCATACAGCATTAGAAATCTTTTTAAAGACAATGGTTGCTCGTGAATGATGTTGTGAGTAGATGGATGTGGATGGTAGGATGCATTCTTCCTAACTTAGAGATTTCGGGGACGAAATCCTTTAAGGAGGGGAGAATGTAACAACCCGTATTTTAATAACGTGTTATAACTATAAATCAAGGCAGAATTAAATTTTAAAATAAAAATCAAGGGAAACGGGTTACGCCATTACGTTCGTCTCGAAATTCTGCTTGAAAACGAGTCTGATTTTACGAAAATCGGAGTCCGTATGACCAAGATATGGCTCTCCAAAGTTTCAGAAAATTCCAGAGTTCAAAATAGTTCGAATTCAAATTCAAAATTCGAATTTCAAAACCCAGACAGACTGGGCGGGAAAAATCTCGCCAGCACCAGGTCGACTGGGGAGTCGACTGGGCAGTCGACCCCCCCCCCCCCAGACCAAGTCGACTGGGCAGTCGACTTGGGTGTCGACCTGGTCACCTAGCCTGTTTTTGGGACAGATGTATCTGGTCTTGTTGCCTATCCAGGTTCAGCTCCCTAAAACCTATATAAACAACCCCTGACCCTAGACTCTCTATCACATTCTTATCCGGCCTTATGCTGCTGAGGTTCTGACTGGAAGATAGAGAACAAGGAGGCTATTCAAGACTTCGTTATAGCTACGTTGATTTGGGGATTTGCTAGAGATTCTTCTTCTACTCTTCTGCTTTCTCATTCTCTAGACCACGATCTGTAAGCCCTTTGTCACTCTTAGATCTAAACTGTAAATTTAACGTGAACACGATGTAAATTGAAATTATGCCTAAACATGATAACTAGGTTGGATCTACCATGGTATATCTTTGATCTATGACTATCCCTTTTAGATCTGTTATTTTGGATCTAGTTTTGTACACCCTAGATCTATTCATCTTAAATTTTGACTTGTGGAATATTAGTATGAACTTGATTTGGACATATTCATGTTTAATCTAAAACCCCCATGACCTTTATCTTGACATGCCTGTGATGTTGAATTTATTATTGGGGTTACTATCTTATGTCAATCCTTTACCATGTATATCACCATATTTTGCCAAGTTGATGTTGAGACCCTATCTCATATGCCTATAATGTTATAATCATCATGCTTAACTTGTGAACACCTTTTCCATCCTATGACTATCCTTTTTGTGTTATATCCCTATTTTGACATGTTGTATTAACGCAAATTCACGTACGTTGGGGATACGTTTTGGGGTAGATTAGGCAAACTTGAAATTGGCTATGGAATTGACATGATATGACATGAAAATATGACATGAAAACTTGACATGAGAATAAGCTTGAAAACAAGAATTTGAGACATGGCAATTAGATAACTTGAAAGTGGCCAACTCAAGGTTGGGTTGAATTTGCAACGTAAATCTGCCCGGAACCGCCTGGCAAATCCAGTAGTTGCAAATAATAGGACCCAATGTGGGTAGTTGGTCATATAGCACTTTAAACCCGAGGTTAGACTAGGTTATGGTGTAAAGCTGCCCGGACCCGCCCGGCACATCCAGTAACTATAGCCAAGTCTAATGTGAGAGGTTGGGGTGCTTTAAGTAAATTAATGCCACATGGTAAGGTTAAGTCATGGACCACTTGAATACACTTAACCAATTTGATACATGTTTGGATAGGGGTTAAGTCTTGACCTTTTTAATGACAACACTTAACCCATTAGAAATCCTAGCCACGTGGTCCCTTTCAGCAGTAACCCACTTAGAAGTATCACAATACCCTGGGGACTAGGCAGGGTGGGGCACGATTAATGGGCTGATTGTAAGCGACCAAGAATAACGGCTGAGTAAGGTGCGCCAGTGTAGGTTCAAGCGGACTAGGGTCGTGCACTTAGTCCGGAGTTGAAAAAGTAGGCATGGGCACCCGTAGTACTACATTGTGCGTGCTTGATTTGTGTCAGTGGTTGACACCCTAGGACCTGATACACCCTAGGGTGGAGCTAGCACATGTGACTACATTACGCGATTGGGCCATATAACACCGGCACACGACGAGTAAAGCCGATCGATTAGGATGGACTGTTGGACCCCGTATTGGGTCATTTCATGTTATTGGGTTTAGGGATCATTTCTGGATTTATACTTGACATGGATTTGGACACTAGTACAGTTAGTGCAGTAAACCTTGTATATGCAATGCCACTCTTATCTTGTTACCTTTTATTATCATACCAGTCCAGTTATTATCTTTATGTTTAATCTCAGTTTCTCATGTCCAGTTAACTTTATTAGTTTTTATGCTGATAGTCACTAGTGCTTACCAGTCTTTTTGACTGACCCGTTTTCTTCCACCTCTTTTCCTTTCGTTTCCCCCCAGGTTCTCAGGGAGGAAACTCTAGCTCTTAGCTTGGACTTTGCTTGCTTTCTGATAGCTCATGTACGGTTTGGTCTTGAGCTATGCTATGGCTGCACTCACGCTCTTTTTGGGGAATAATATTGGGCTTATGTTGTTTTAAGTACTTTGCTTCTTTAGAACTTGATGTAATGAAATAATGACTTGGTATTTTGATGTAAGAGGTTTTGACTCTATTTTCCACGTAATGAGATTTGGTTAAATTTATATCCGCTGCTTTATATACTCTGTTTAATTTATGTTCTGTCTTGTGTTATCTCTGTGCCTGTTTACTAGATAATACCCCTCCAAAACTAGTGCATTCCCTTTGTGAGTGACCCTAGCAGAGGTGGGGTGTTACATATGCCCATTGATTGAAGTACAGTCTACTATATTTTTTTAGGCTACTTAATACACATACATATTGGGTAATGAATATGTGACCTGCTAGTATTTGTTTAGTCAATTTAATGAATATGCATATTATATAGTGAACCCTTAACCTAATATAATGTTTGATGGACAGTTTAATATATTGGGGCTTAGTTAATGCACACACGATTACACGTTATACATTTGTTGAATATATTAACATAAGATATGTTTGTACGGTGATCATATAACCTGCTTATCTAATTGTTAAGACAATATTATATATATATATGTATATCCGTGCTTTGTTTGGTGAACACATAAACAGTGGTCTATCTTTGTTAGACAGTTTGGTATGTTTCTAGAATGTCCTGAGTAGGACTGTAAACCATAGAAAAGGATTGTACATTGAGCATCAACTGATATAAAGTTCAAGCCACTGTTTTATACGATACATTATTTATAGAATACACTCATACCACACGTGTTATGTCTGACCCTGTTGATTTCCCATGCAATCTCCTGGGGTGTCTCATTCAAACGAGGCAGTCCAGGGAATTGTTTTTCAGGTATATATACATTTTCTACTGGAAGGGACACAAAGAACCGATTGTTAGATGCATAATAGTTAATAAATAATTGCAGCAGCAAGATTCCATTGATATGGGGTTTAGGTTGCAGCTGTTTCTTGAACTGGTATTTTCTCAAACCCCTCCCTATATTTTGTGTGAATTTGATGCATTGAGAGGCTCCAACCATTTTGAATATTCAGAATTTAGCATTATATTCATAATTATGTCTATGTACATTGTTGCTCTGTCAACTTTAATCTTTTATTTTGCTATCTTGCATTCCCATCAAAATATTAATTGGACCCCTTTATTTTCGTCTTCTCCTTTTGTATTTTTTAACAGGAGAATTTTTTTTTTATCTAGATATATAGGATGCCATGCCTTAGCAATACGGATTCATATCTTCTCTCATACGGCTACATTTTTCTACATACTCTTTCGACATTTTTTTTGCTTTGATTCTTCTTGAATAAAAATACCAAGATATTTATTTGTATGCATAATTCAACTTTATAGGTTTCATAGGTTTCAGAGGCTTTCTTGTGGAAGCCGAATTCCGAAATGACTACCATTGGAGAAGCTGTTGGATCAACTGTGGCTTGGAATAAAAATTACGTTGTCTTTTGGTAGAGTGCTTTTGTTGGGTATGCTTATGTATCTTTTGTATTAGATCGATGTATGTATTTTGAAAAGGTTGTGTTTTTGTGATGGGCTTAATTGATGATGTATTATGTGTATGTTGATCGAATATTATGTTAATTAATATATATGAATGATTCCATATAATTATATTTGTTACATTGAAATATGAATCATATTATTATTAATATATATGAATTCTTTATATTAGTAAGGTGTATATGAGTTACAACAGCAAAAAAAGTTGTAATAAAATTTATTACAACGGTGGTAAAAGTTGTTATACATATGCTCTGATGTTATAACAGAATATACAACAACGGGAAATAAAAGTTGTAATTAAGTTTATTACAACGGTGAGTAAAAGTTGTTAATTACCCTATTTCACAATGGTGTTGCAACTATGCACAAACGTTGTAAAAGATATAAGTATATTACAACTTCTTAATACATGACGGTGGCTCCACAGTTGTAAAAACTTTTTACAATGTTTTTGCACCATTTTAATATGGTATATTTGTTGTAGGGAAGATGTATCGAGACATGAAACATACCTACTATTGGGAAGGGATAAAGAGAGACGTTGGGAAGTTTATATCCAAATGCATGAACTGCCAGCTAGTTAAAGCCGAGCAAAAGAAGCCTAGTGGTTTGTTACAACCGCTGGAAATTCACGAATGGAAACGGGAACAAGTCTCAATGGATTTCATTGATGGTTTACCAAAGACTAGATTGGGTCATGATAGTATTTGGGTGATTGTGGATCGATTGACCAAGAGTGCAAGGTTTATACTGGTCAAGTCAAATAGAACGACAGCTAAGTTAGCAGACTGTATGTGAAGTGGGTAGTGAGATTTCATGGAGTACCTAAAGGTATTGTGAGCGACCGAGATCCATTGTTTAGTAATAGGTTTTGGAAGAGCATATAAGAAGCTTTAGGGTCAGAATTACATCTCAGTACCGCATACCATCCTAAAACCGACTGTCAAACAGAGAGGGTGAATCGTGTATTAGAGGATCTCTTGAGAGCTTGTATATTGGATTTTGTAGGGTTATGGGGTGACCATTTGCATCTAGTTGAGTTGGCATATAATAATAATTATCAATCCAAAATTGGTATGGCTCCATTTGAAGATTTGTATGGAAGACCGTTCAACTCACCACCATGTTGGTTAGAAACCGGCGAGAAATTTGTGCTTGGGCCGGATGTAATAAGAGAAACTTCGGATAAAATTAAGGTTATCCAACAACGAATGAAGACTACCCAAGATAGGCAGAAAAGTTATGCTGATAAAAGACGAAGAGATTTGAAATTTTCCGTTGGCGACTTAGTATTCATCAAGATTTCTCCACTGAAGAATATAATTCGATTTGGTAGAAGAGGTAAGTTGGCACCAAGGTTTTCTGGTCCATTTCCAGTTCTCGACCAAGTTGGGAATTTAGCATATAAAGTTAAGTTGTCTAAAAAGATGGCGGGAGTTCACGACGTATTTCATGTTTCCCAGTTAAGGAAGTTCGTGCACGATTCTGATATGACTATTTCACCAGATCAGTTAGATGATATCGAGGTAGAATCCGAGGCAGTTGGGAGCTGCAGGACGATTCATATTGTCAGACACGATAAACAACTTTGAAGGAAAACGGTGGAACTAGTCAAGGTCTAGTGGGGCGATAATGAGAACGCCTGTACTTGGGAAACAGATGAGAACATAAGGAAGTCGCATCCAGGACTCTTTGCCTGGTAAGGTTTTAATAGCAATATAATTATTCCACATGCTAAGATAGATTTGTTGTGTTTGTCATGTATGTTTGATTGATTGTAAATGGTTGATAGGCACACGGGTCCTTTTGGTTGTTTTTTTGATTAAGGAAATTCGGGGGCGAAATTTCTTAAGGGGGTGGGAGGTTGGGGGGGGGGGGAGGGAGAGTGTAACGACCCGTATTCTACGCGTCGGAGGATGTAGAATATTTATTTCAGTCACATACAAAGTCATATGGCCGTGTAACTTTGGGAGATGACTATTGGGGTCATTTCCCATGTTCGCGATTTTTGCCCAATTTTAAATGATTATTTTGCCCTTAGCGAATCTTGTTTCTCCTATAACTTTTGAGTGGTAAGGAGTTTTGACCTGAAACCACTTCCATTGGATTTGGATGATATTTTACCTTTCCGTAGAGTGGTCATGTTAATCAAACGGACTTACCATTTGGGAGATATAGCTGAAATAAGGTGTGGAGATGGAAAAACAACATAATTGGGCTTAACCGGGTGATTAGCAGCTAAGCCCATAAATCATTTCGGGATTAGGGTTATAGGAGGGCTAAAAGGGTTTGTGAAAACATTTCATTTCAGTTTTCTAGCCGCCACTTACCTTCCTTTAACCCTATTAAATTACTCCCAAATCACCTTTTAATCATATATTAGCCTAATCTACATCAAATTAAGGCGGATTAGTATAGAAATCGAGATAGAGCTGCTGGAATACATTGGGATCCATGCCAAATCAGTTAGAGTTTCAGATCTGAAATTTATTTGTGGCTAAGGTGAGTGATTAGCATGTTTTTACACTAATTACGGCTAATTAAGGTGATTAGTGATAATTAGCGAAATTATGACTCAGAAAAATATGGAAAAATATGTAGAAATTCTTAAATATTACTTTATGCCTCTGTTAGAAATTTGGGTTAATTTGGACATATTTTTCCAATCCTATGGTTAAATCATGATTAAGGGGATTAATAGAAAAAACATGGCTTTGGGCATGTTTGATCCTAAATAACACATGTGATTGATGTTTTTGATTGATTACACATGTTATTATTGCTGCGTGGTATGCTTTGAGATTGCATAGGTGTAACACCCCGGATTTTTGAATAATCGAATTAACTAAATTAAAGAATAAATGTTTAGCATTGTTCTAAGGTTTGTAAGCAAAAGACTTAGTAGCTTATTTGGTTGGAACATGTGACTTGCATGCAAGAGGTACAGAGTTCGATCCCCGCCAACGCCATATTTTTGTTTTAGGGGAATGGCTAAAAAGCGGCTTAGTGTGAACGCAGTTCTAAAAGTAATTTAGTGTGAGAATAGTTAATTAGGTAGATAGAAATATATATATATATATATATAGATATATATATATATATATATATATATATATAAATAAATAAAATAAAATTCAACCTAAAATTTAAGAAAAAAATTCAAAACAGCGGAAGCGGGAAGGCAAAACACCAAACTGACCTATTTTATGGGTCTCAGGTCGACCCCAGGGTCGACTCAGGAGGTTTGGAATTGGTCCCGTCGGCCCTAAATGGTCTATGACGAAATTTTATGTTTTAGGGCTTAGGTGGCGATTTCTGGTTGGTCTGTTGACATCATTTCTTGGTTTCTAAGGCCTAGATGGATTCTAGAGTGATACGACGGCTTAAATTAATTCAAAGCTCTATAAAAAGACCCATAGACTCAAACCCTAAATCAAAATTTAAACTAAAACTATGGTTGTCATGCTGTCGTCTTGAACCCTAGAGCAGCCGCCACCAATTAGAGAGGAAGAACAACAAATCAAATCAGTTCTATTCAACCCTAACAACGAATCTTCTTCAAAAGAGAGCTAATACAACTTCAGAAATCAGAATTCAGATTTCAGAACTCAAGACTGCTTTTGAGCTGTGAGTTCGGTAATTTTAATAAAATAATTAGCAAATTAATTGGATTGAGTTATGATGTGGACTATTTGGATATGATGTGAATTATTGACCGCATGTTATAATTCATGTAGTAAAATTGTGATGTTTATGTTGTAAATTCTATGATGCTATCTTGTAAAGTTGTGATCATGTATGTTGTAATTTTATGATTGGCTTATGTATATTCGAATCACCATGTTGTTCATATGTTAGTTTGGGTATGTTGATTCATATGATAAATCACAAGTATGTATGCAAGTTTAGATTTTTTTTATTAAGACATGAATCATATGCAAGTTGGGGAAAATTATATGTATAACCTTATATGCTTCACGACATCTATTTTAGATGTAAAGTTAGGCTATGACATGTGTGAGTTATATGCCAAATTCTACATGCTAGTTTACATGTTTAGATGTAAGTTTATACCATTGTTATGTTGCATAAATCACATATGCAAGTTTATATGAATACATGTGTTTGAAAATGAATCATGTTATGCAAGTTTGTGGTTACTGCCTATGCAAGTTTACACCTTTAGATGTAGATCTATGACATACATGATTTATGCAAGTTTGTGACCATTATCTAAACAAGTTCACACCTTTAGATTTGGATTTATGACATATGTAATTTTATGCAAGTTGTTACTTTGGCCTATGTAAGTTTTAGATGTATAACATCATTCACACATTCAAGTTCACCCCTTATGTTTAGATCTAGTTTTAATTATATGTATGTTGTGATGTTTTCTTTTTATTCCATGAGTTAGACTATTCGAGTCTAACTTATATTTTATGCTAAACGAACGAACGTACAACGTGGGGTAAAGGGGATAATATTAAAAGATTTAATTGGCATAAATGCCTTAAAATACATAAAATAAATTTGTGATGAAAATTGGTATGATTTTACATACCATAAATAGATGGACATAATTGAGTCAATTATGGCCATAGTTAAATTTGGAATTAATTGATAATTTGAATAGGGAAAGTAATTCAAATTGGGGAATGATTAATTAGGAGTAATTAATCGTCTAAGACATGAGGTTAGGCTCTTTTGTGGTGTAAGACTGCTCGGACCGGCCCGGCAAATCCAGCTGCCACAAATGCCAGTGTAATTCAAATTGGGGAATGATTAATTAGGAGTAATTAATCGTCTAAGACACGAGGTTAGGCTCTTTTGTGGTGTAAGACTGCCCGGACCGGTCCGGCAAATCCAGCTGCCACAAATGCCAGTATAATGTGGGAGGTCTTAGGCATAAATTAAATATGTAACATTTGTAAAGACACGAGGTTATGCTCTTTTGTGGTGTAAGACTGCCCGGACCCGCCCGGCAAATCCAGCTGCCACAAATGCCAGTCTAATGTGAGAGGTCATTATGAGGTTACGGTCTTAATGAATTAAGAAACACTTAACCAGATAAACATGTAGTGGGACATGAGGGGGTTAAGTGGGTGCCTTGGGTGGCATGTGGAATCTTGTGGGTGCCTTGGGTGGCATTTGAAATACGATTAGAAATACTTAACCAAAATTGAAACATGTAATTGAAACATGAATAAGAAGTGGGTTAAGTGGGAAATACTAGAGGGGACCAAGCTTAGGTGGATAGCTTGTGTCAAGTCATGGGGGCCCATTTCAACCAATAACCCATACATATCTTTGTGGGCTCGACCTAAGTCGAGGACGGGACACGCATGTTGGGCTTGACTGTAAGAGGCCAAACCGGGTTAGTGGTGGCAACGCAAGTCCAACGGGTTCATATGCGTGTGTGGACCCAGGCTGGTAGGTAAGACGTTGTTGCATCATGTAGGTATAAGCTGTGCATTGTTGGTTGTATCGGGTTGCCACTTTGGGGAGTGATACACCCCAATGTGGGGCCAACACGGTTATCTACGAGTTAGGGAGCCGATCGCTTGGGGGTAGTGGGTACACCTAGTGGAGATAGGGGCAGGCGGCACCTATGAAGGCAGCTAGGGGTGCACTAAACTACCAATATCATTATTAAGTCTGTAGGAAGGATCAACCTTAGGGTGACTAGTGGTGGTGCAGTATAGCAATTATCCTATAGTGTTGGTGTAGGTTGGTAATTATCTTACGGTGGGTTAGGTGTGCTTTAAAGATATCGTTGTTCATCTTGTTTCCTTATTTACTCTGCCATATTCAATGGTTCATAGTCATTTCCTTATTTTCCAACTTATGCCTTAGCCTAGTTACTTTGTTAATTATATTGTTAAAAATTATCGCACTCGCCAGACTTTATGTCTGACCCCCTTTGTTTCCTCCTCTTTTCTTCCTTTTCCCCTCCCAGGTGCTCAGGTTTGGACTAGCACTAGTGGAGCTTGATCTTGGACTGTTGTTTCTCTGCTTTTAGAAGATTACGTGGATCGCTGAAGTAAAGTTCAGCTTCTCTTTTATTTATGGCTATTTTGTATTGGGGATTATGTCTTTCAGTTTATGTACTTTTAGTAGTCAAGATGGATATTATGTACTTTGACTCTGGTTTTTGATGATGTAAGCAAACCTAGGTGTTTTCCGCTGCAATGAAATAAAGTTTTAAATCTTTGAGTACTATTTATATCTGTCTTGTTGTTAAGTTTCTGTTCTATACTTACCTAAAACGCTCCATAGAAGTTAATGCATTCCCTTTGTGAGTGACATTAATGGATGTGGGGTGTTACACGTGGTATCAGAGCTGAAGGTTACTAGAATAGATATGAATTTTGAAAAGTTGTTTTTCAAAAACAATTTTATAAAGAAGTACCTCCAAAAGTATGTTTTAAGGAAAGTATTTTCAAGAGAAAAGCTTACTTTAGAAAGCATAACCCTAAGGGCCATATATCTTTCCTTCGGTTCTTTTGTATTGAATCTTTCCTTTTTCGTTTCAGCATGTCTGAAGCATCTGGCATCTGAGATACCAGAAGGTGTTCATGTACCTAGTTAGTTTCGTCAATATCTCGAGGCTAGGGCCGCCACCGCAGGTCCAGCAAATGCTCCTCTTCCTCCTCCTCGTGTCGATACTTTTGCTAAGATATGTAAGGACTTTCGGGCAATGGGTGGAAAACCTTTTCACGGAATGGAGACATTTGTTGAAGCTCGAAACTAGCTAAAGGAGGTGGAAGAATTGTTTATAATCTTTGAAGTGGATGATGGAAGAAAGGTCCAGTTAGCTGCCTGGCTAATGAAGGATGAGGCCTCGTTTTGGTGGGAGGTCACTAATGGAGGACGCCCAGTCGATTCATGGTCAGATTTTAGGCAGAGGTTTGAGACGAAGTTTCTCTCACGGGCTGAAGAGAATCTATACATGGAAAGGTTTCTAGCATTGAAGCAGGGGAATCTATCGGTGAAAGAGCACGTCAACAAATTCAATCAGTTGTCAAGATTTGGCTTGAACTTGGTGAATACTCCAGAAAATAAGGCTCTATGATTTGTTAAGGGTTTAAACGAGCCGCTTCATGGGTTAGCTATGACCTACATTCCCATGGGGGCTACCTTCGAGAGACTAGTTGACATGGCTCTCATGCATGAAGAGGAGAAGGGCGCCAATGCTAATAAGGCACCCGAGAAGAAAGGGGATAAAAAGAAGCCGCAACAGCAACAACAGAACAAGAAAGGTGGCAAAGGCAACAATGCTAAGGGAAAGAAAAGATGCTTTAACTGTGGGACACCCGGCCATCTAAGCAAAGATTGTAGGAATAAAAAGAAGACTGGTTGTTTCCACTGTGGCGAGGCGACATATTATTAAGGACTGCCCAAAGAAAGGGCAGAGGGCAGGGTCTACCTCGGGAGGATAGGTACAAGCTCTTATGGTTCCAGGGCAGGCAAGGGGACAAGTTCAGGCTCTCGTGGTCCCACCGCTGCAAGAATGAGGTAGAGCAATTTCCATTGAAAGTTTATTTTTTCTGTTTGATCATCATGTCTGTACTTTATTCGATTCTGGCACATCACATTCGTTTATTTCTACATCATTAGTTGAAACACTGCACCTTGATACTAGTCTAGTTACTGATCCCTTAGTAGTCTCAAATCCTATCGGTGGTTCGGCTCATCTTTCTATGATTTGTCGGGATTTGAGTGTGTTTATCTTGGGCGTTGAGTTTGAGTGCAACGCTTTTGTTCTTGGCTTCATGGGCTACGGTTTAATTCTAGGCATGGATTGGCTAACTAGATATGGTGCCATCCTAGATTGTGAAAGAAGCGTAGTTAGATTGTTGACTCGTTTTGGAAAGACCCTTGATATTTCTTGTGACCCTAGAGGTCCAGTAATGCTTAGCTACCTAGAATCCCTTGACGCATCCGATGATAATATACATTCTGTTCCCATAGTCCGTGAATATGCTGATTTTTTCGATGAGGTGTGGGGTTTACCCCCAAAACATGAGATAGACTTTCAGATATATCTAGTAGATAATGCAAAGCCAGTTGCATTACCAGTGCGCCACATGGCTCCAGGAGAGAGAAGAGAACTCAGTAAGCAAGTGAAGGAATTGCTTGAGAAGGGGTTCATCAGACGTAGTATATCGGAGTGGGGGTGCTCCAGTAGTATTTGCCACGAAGGCGAATGGGTCCCTTAGACTTTGTGTGGACTATAGAGAAATTAATAAGCTTACTAAGAAGAATAGACACCCACTGCCGAGGATTGACGATCTCTTCGATCAGTTAGTTGGCGCCTCAGTGTTTTCGTAGTTGGACTTAGCCACTGGTTTCCATCAGTTGAGAGTGGCTGAGGATAGCATAGACAAGACTGCCTTTAGGACTCTAGACGGTTTCTTCGAGTGGCTTGTAATGCCCTTCGGTTTGACAAATGCCCCCGCATACTTTGTTGACTTGATGAGTAGGGTGTTTAAGGAGTACCTTAATAAATTCGTGGTGGTCTTTGTGGATGACATCTTGGTCTTTTCTAAGAGCGAGGAAGAGCATGCCCTACATCTTAGGGAAGTATTGGAGACCCTTCGAGCGCATAGCCTTAAAGCTAATATTTCTAAATGTCACTTTTGGAGGAAGGAAGTGCGATTCTTAGGGCACGTGGTTTCCAAAGAAGGGATAGCTGTGGATCCCGCGAAGGTAGTGGCCATCCAAGATTGGAAGGTTCCTAAAAATGCTACCGAGGTAAGGAGTTTCTTAGGGTTGGCTGGCTACTATAGGAAGTTTATCAAAGACTTCGCAAAGATATCAGCCCCATTAACACGCTTGACGAAGAAGAACTTAGTTTTCACATGGGACGTAGATTGTGATGATGCGTTCCAACATCTAAAGAGAGCTTTGACCACAGCCCCAGTCTTAGTGTTGCCAGATGGGAGTAAGCCATTTACCGTGTATACCGATGCTTGTGGGACAGGACTAGGCGCAGTCTTAATGCAAGAAGGAAGGGTAATAGCCTATGGTGGAAGGCAGTTGAGAGTGCATGGGAGAAATTACCCTACATATGACCTAGAGTTGGCCGCTATTGTCTTTGCGCTTAAGTCTTGGCGTCATTATCTTCTTGGCGAGAAATTCGAATTATTCACTAACCATAAATCGCTAAAATACTTATTCTCTTAGAAGGACTTGAACTTAAGGCAGCAAAGGTGGATGGAATTCTTAGCATCCTATGACTTCGAGATAGCATGTACCCCTGGCAAGGGTAACTTGGTGGCAGACGCCTTAAGTAGAAAGAGGTTGTCCTTGAGTCCGTTGTTTGTTGAGCGGCGAAGCTTAAAGTTCATCTCTACGTTTGACTTTAAACCTTCCGTTGACTTTGTACCCGATTTGCTAGCATCCTTAGAGGTCAGACCTACGCTTTTGGGACGGATTGGTGAGGCACAGCGAGACGACCCACAGTTGGTTGAGTTAGTAGAAAAGCTCAAAAGGGGGGAGTCATCGAGCCATCTCCATAGGCATACCCTAGATGATAAGGGTTGGTTACGTAGGGACGGTAGACTTTGTGTACCACAGGACGGGAACTTGAGGAAGACCATCCTTGATGATGCACTTCGTTCGAAGATGACCATCCATCCAAGCGGGGACAAGATGCATATGGACATGAGACGAGTTTACTTTTGGGCCGGTATGAAGAAGGACGTGGCAGAGTTTGTCGCTAGATGCTTGGTGTGCCAACAAGTAAAAGCAGAGCAAAAGAAGCCCGGTGGATTACTACACCCATTGGAGGTCCCACATTGGAAGTGGGAAAGCGTCTCGATGGATTTTGTTGACGGATTACCGAGATCAAGGAATGGTAACACAGGGATTTGGGTCATGGTAGACAGACTTACTAAGAGCGCCCATTTCATTCCCGTGAAGAGTAAGAGGACTGCTCCATGGTTAGCCTCCGTATACATTCGAGAAATAGTTCGTTTGCACGGTGTTCCTTCTAGCATAGTGAGCGACCGCGATCCTATCTTTACTAGCGAATTTTGGAAGAGCTTGCAAGAGGCGGTAGGGAATCAGTTATGTTTGAGCACCGCATATCATCCTTTGACGGATGGCCAGACCGAGAGGGTGAATCATATTCTAGAGGACCTATTGAGGTTGTGTGTCTTAGATTTCGGAGGTACATGGGAGGAACATCTTCCGTTGGTGGAGTTCGCATATAATAACAGCTTTCAGTCTAGCATTGGCATGGCACCGTTCGAGGCTCTTTATGGACGGCTGTGTCGTTCGCCTACATGTTGGTGGGAGTCTACAGATAAGATCTTCCTTGGGCCCGATATGATTAGAGAGACTTCGGAAAAGATCGATTTAATTCGAAGGAGGATGAAGACGGTGCAAGATAGGAAGAAATCTTGTGCGGACAAGAGGAGGACAGATCTTGAGTTTGATATTGGGGACATGATCTTTGTCAAGGTGTCTCCATTACGGAACGTCGTTCGCTTTGGGTCCGTTGGGAAGTTAGCACCAAGGTTCGTAGGGCCGTTTCCTATTAAGGAGAGGATTGGGCAGATGACGTATAGAGTGGAGTTGCCCGAGAGACTTAGTGGCGTACACGATGTATTCCATGTGTCACATTTGAGGATGTGCTTGCACGAGACCGCGGAAGTGGTAGAGCCGAGCTTGCTTAGAGAGGTGGAGATAGAGCGTGATGCGACGATTCGGTGAGCTCCTACGTGCATTCTTGGGTCGGAGGTTAAGAAGTTGAGAAATCGAGAGGTCAAGCTAGTAAAAGTGCAATGGGGAGATGATGAAAGCAATGCTACTTGGGAGACGGAAGAGAAGATGCGTTCATTATACCCTTTTCTTTTCGAGGGTATGTCTTTTAGTTTCTCCTTTATCGCTTACCTTATACTTATCTTATCTTTAGTATGTCCTCTCGTTAGTACCTTTGACCTTTAGATAGGGTAGTCCGATGATTGAATCATGTGTTTGAGACATGTTATGTATGATGGATGCACGTGGATGCAAGTGTTTGCTAGTGGTTGATCGTGGATGCATATACACAAACTTTAGACACTAGATCGGCTCAGTCACTTCATAATGCATATTGTATATAAATGTGTGTGCATATTTAAGCAAATGGATGTATAATGGTTGTGCTATCATATGGATGTTGCATTTTGGTGAATGGTTGTGCTCACATGTAGAAATAATATGTATCGATAGGGTTCTTTCGCATACATAATGGATGCATGGCACTATCATGGTTTGCATTAAGGAGGTCAACTGAATTAGTAGACCGCCTGATTTTGCATTAGATAAGGAACATATACACGCACTTTTTGCATATGTTCATACCGCATTAGAAATTCTGTAAGGACAATGGATGCCTGTGTTTGATGGTTGAGTAGATGGTTGTTTGGATGTTAGGATATGCATTCTCCTTAACTTGGAGATTTCGGGGGCGAAATCCTTTAAGGAGGAGAGAATGTAACACCACGGATTTTTGAATAATCGAATTTACTAAATTAAAGAATAAATGTTTAGCATTGTTCAAAGGTTTGTAAGCAAAAGACTTAATAGCTCATTTGGTTGGAACATGTGACTTGCATATAAGAGGTACAGAGTTCAATCCCTGCCAATGCCATATTTTTGTTTTAGGGGAATGGCTAAAAAGCAGCTTGGTGTGAGCGCAGTTCAAAAAGTAGTTTAGTGTGAAAATGGTTAATTAGGAAGATAGAAATATATATATATATATATAATAAAATTCAACCTAAAATTTAAGAAAAAAATTCAAAACAGCGGAAGCGGGTCGACTCAGGAGGTTTGGAATTGGTCCCGTCGGCCATAAATGGTCTATGGCGAAATTTTATGTTTTAGGGCTTAGGTGGTGATTTTTGGCTGGTCTGTTGACATCATTTCTTGGTTTCTAAGGCCTAGATGGATTCTAGAGTGATCCAACAGTTTAAATTAATTCAAAGCTCTATAAAATGACTCATAGACTCAAATCCTAAATCAAAATTAAAACTAAAACTATGGCCGTCATGCTGTCGTCTTGAACCCTAGAGCAGCCGCCACCAATTAGAGAGGAAGAACAGCAAATCAAATCAGTTCTATTCAACCGTAACAACGAATCTTCTTCAAAGGAGAGCTAATACAACTTCAGAAATCAAAATTCAGAACTCAAGACCGCTTTTGAGTTTTGAGTTCAGTAATTTTAATAAAATAATTAGCAAATTAATTGGATTGAGTTATGATGTGGACTATTTGGATATGATGTGAATTATCGACCGCATGTTATTATTCATATAGTAAAATTGTGATGTTTATGTTGTAAATTCTATGATGCTATCTTGTAAAGTTATGATCATCTATGTTGTAATTTTATGATTGGCTTATGTATATTCGAATCACCATGTTGTTCATATGTTAGTTTGGGTATGTTGATTCATATGATAAATCATAAGTATGTATGCAAGTTTAGATTTTTTTATTATGACATGAATCATATGCAAGTTAGGGAAAATTATATGTATAACCTTATATGCTTCATGGCATCTATTTTAGATGTAAAGTTAGGCTATGACATGTGTGAGTTATATGCCAAATTCTATATGCTAGTTTACATGTTTAGATGTAAGTTTATACCATTGTTATGTTGCATAAATCACATATGCAAGTTTATATGAATACATGTGTTTGAAAATGAATCATGTTATGCAAGTTTGTGGTTACTGCCTACGCAAGTTTACACCTTTAGATGTAGATCTATGACATACATGATTTATGAAAGTTTGTGACCATTATCTAAACAAGTTCACACCTTTAGATTTGGATTTATGACACGTGCAATTTTATGCAAGTTGTAACTTTGGCCTATGTAAGTTTTAGATGTAGAACATCATTCACACATGCAAGTTCACCCTTATGTTTAGATCTAGTTTTAATTATATGTATGTTGTGATGTTTTCTCTTTATTCCATGAGTTAGACTATTCGAGTCTAACGTATATTTTATGCTAAACAAACGAACGTACAACGTGGGGTAAAGGGGATAATATTAAAAGATTTAATTGGCATAAATGCCTTAAAAGACATAAAATAAATTTGTGATGAAAATTGGTATGATTTTACATACCATAAATAGATGGACATAATTGAGTCAATTATGGCCATAGTTAAATTAGGAATTAATTGATAATTTGAATAGGGAAAGTAATTCAAATTGGGGAATGATTAATTAGGAGTAATTAATTGTCTGAGACACGAGGTTAGGCTCTTTTGTGGTGTAAGACTGCCCGGACCCGCCTGGCAAATCCAGCTGCCACAAATGCTAGTCTAATGTGGGAGGTCTTAGGCATAAATTAAAAACGTAACATTTGTAAAGATATGAGGTTAGGCTCTTTTGTGGTGTAAGACTGCCCGGACCCGCCCGACAAATCCAGATGCCACAAATGCCAGTCTAATGTGAGAGGTCTTTATGAGGTTACGGTCTTAATGAATTAAGAAACACTTAACCAGATAAACATGTAGTGGGACATGAGGGGGTTAAGTGGGTGCCTTGGGTGGCATGTGGAATCTTGTGGGTGCCTTGGGTGGCATTTGAAATACGATTAGAAATACTTAACTAAAATTGAAACATGTAATTGAAACATGAATAAGAAGTGGGTTAAGTGGGAAATACTAGAGGGGACCAAGCTTAGGTGGATAGCTTGTGTCAAGTCATGGGGGCCCATTTCAACCAGTAACCCATACATATCTTTGTGGGCTCGACCCAAGTCGAGGACGGGACACGCATACTGGGCTTGACTGTAAGAGGCCAAACCGGGTTAGCGGTGGCAATGCAAGTCCAACGGGTTCATATGCGTGGTGGACCCGGGCTGGTAGGTAAGCCGTTGTTGCATCGTGTAGGTATAAGCCGTGCATTGTTGATTGTATCGGGTTGCCACTTTGGGGAGTGATACACCCCACTGTGGGGCCAGCATGGGTATCTACAAGTTAAGGAGCCGATCTCTTGGGGGTAGTGAGTACACCTAGTGGAGATAGGGGCAGGCATCACCTATGAAGGCAGCTAGGGGTGCACGAAATTACCAATATCATTATTAAGTCTGTAGGCGGGATCAACCTTAGGGTGACTAGTGGTGGTGCAGTATAGCAATTATCCTATAGTGTTGGTGTAGCTTGGTAATTATCTAACGGTGGGTTAGGTGCGCTTTAACGATATCGTTGTTCATCTTGTTTCCTTATTTACTCTGCCATATTCAATGGTTCATATTCATTTCCTTATTTTCCAACTTATGCCTTAGCCTAGTTACTTTGTTAATTATATTGTTAAAAATTATCGCACTCGCCAGACTTTATGTCTGACCCCCTTTGTTCCTCCTCTTTTCTTCCTTTTCCCCTCCCAGGTGCTCAGGTTTGGACTAGCACCAGTGGAGCTTGATCTTGGACTGCTGTTTTTCTGCTTTTAGAAGATTACGTGGATCGCTGAAATAAAGTTCATCTTCTCTTTTATTTATGGCTATTTTGTATTGGGGATTATGTCTTTCAGTTTATGTACTTTTAGTAGTCAAGATGGATATTACGTACTTTGACTCTGGTTTTTGATGATGTAAGCAAACCTAGGTGTTTTCCGCTGCAATGAAATAAAGTTTTAAATCTTTGAGTATTATTTATATCTGTCTTGTTGTTAAATTTCTGTTCTATACTTACCTAAAACGCTCCATAGAAGTTAATGCATTCCCTTTGTGAGTGACATTAATGGACGTGGGGTGTTACAATAGGAAAGTTAGAATGGTCGAAAACGTTGTCGTATGGCGTGAACACTTGCTGGAAGGAAGTGCAGGAAATAGGATCGGATCGGGTCCCCGAACCCGCTCATGAAGCTTCCTGACCCGACCCGGGTAGTCACCCACGAACCGATCCGATCAGAAGCTCACGAACCGCTTATCTCGAACTGTGAAGCACCATACAACCATGAGCCGACCTGGAGCAGGAACCACTTACGAACCGGTTGCTCCACCACGACCTGACCCGATGCACGGAGAAGGCACCACGAGCAGGGCTCACGAACCAGATGACATACCACGAGCCGAACCGCCTGGGTATCACGAAGCACACCCGACCCAGACTGAAGCATCACGATCCGACCTGGAGGAGTTGCCATGCACGAGCCGATCCGAAGCATGCAATCACGACCTGACCCAGATGTGCATCACGAACCGAACCAAAGCTCCCACTCGAACTGAATGGAGATCGAACCAAACTGGAGAAGACTATAACCCGAGATGCAAAGGTAGTCCAAGTGAGAAGTTGTTACTCAGGATCCAGATGGGAACCAACGAATTAACTTCATGATTGGGCTTTGCTGCGGGACGTGTGCAAAGGGATTATCGATATATATATATATATATATATATAGCTTTAGTTCACCACTGAGAGATGGATTAGTGGCTATGGATCACCGCAATGGGATCATTAAGACTCCCAAGGGGAAGTGATCGTAGCATGTCTATGGATCAGTGCAATGGGGCCATTAGGACTCCTAAGGGAAAGATGATCGTAGCAAGGGATTAGTAGCTATGGACCAGCGCAATGGGGTCATTAAGACCCCAAGGGAAAAGTGGTCATAGCAAAGGATTTGGTGATCAAAGTGGTGGAAATCATATACTTTACACACTGAGTGAGAGATGTGAGGTTCATTGCTATTTTTGATGTTTGCTATCACCATAACATGCACACTCCCATTTTTATGCTTTATGTTAGTGTTATCTTAGAGTACTATACATATTGTTGTGCTAACTCTTTTGTTGCAGGTTCAGGTATGATTATTTATACCTGTTATTGTTTTGTTTTGCTGCTATCGCTCATACCATACTTTTGTATGCCCCAAAGTTTTATGTCTCTTATGATTACTCTGGGTGCTCCTAAATGAGAAGACTAGAGACAGGTTAGGTGGTATGCACAAGTAGCTGTCCGGAGACGAGCAGGAGACTTCCACGTACTATTTACATATATTCTCCCTGTGTTGTTGCTGGTGGGCATTAGTAGTGTACCTTTTCTATTTTGCTTTAGAGATAGTATTTTGAAGTTGTAATAATGGTTTGGATCATAAGTTGTATTTTAGATTCCTCTGCTATGATGGTTTAGTTTTTAGCTTATGCACTATCTCGCCTGTTTTATGTCAAGTTATGATATTATTATATTTTATTCCATGCGTTGTGAGATATACTACAGATTTTTTGGTGATTAGTTTCAAATCCCTTTCTTTTGATGGTCGTCCCGTGCTAGTGGGATATTGACATAGTGCATTTCGAGGGAAATATCGGTTGGTGCGGGGCAGCTCGTCACATTTACCTGGCAGGTTTTGGTTTACAGTGACATCCCACGTCCGTTAATTTCACTCTTTATCAGAATGCATTAAGTTTCGTGAAGCGTTATAGGTTAAAAGAAACAAAATCTCAGAAGATAGATATAAAAATAGTAGCGGAAATTTAAAACTTCATTATTTAGCATAAAAACATCGTAGTCTCAAAACTAGTTACAACATCAAGCTAATATACTAAAACCAAGTGTATGAAACCAAAACATATGTCTTGCGCTAAAAGCCATAAGAATACATAAATGTAAAATCATAATCACTAGTAATAGCCATAATAAGGTAAACAAGTAGTCAAAGCGATACATCTAACCAGATATAAATCCAATCAGAAACAGAAGAGAGAGTCCTAATCAAGCTTGAGCGTTCTCACCCTGAGAACCTGAATGGGGGAAGGAAGAGAGAGAAAAGGAAACAAAATGGGTCAGACATAAAGTCTGGTGAATCTAGTGACTTTAGCGTATAAAGAAGTAAGAGTATCATGGCAAGCATATAAGCTGGATGAGAAATAACATTATCATATAACAGGTATAAACAGACTGAATAGGATAATCAGAATAAACATAAAGGATTACGCTTCTCAAATACTTTTCTCTACACCAATACTAGTATAACAGATACATGACATGATTAGGTATCCCCCAATTACTTAACATAAACAGATTGATCCCCACAAAAATATAATGGTAGGATTAAGTGTACTCTAGTAACGGGTTTTACCCAAACAGAAATAACAGGCACCTCAACAGAAATAACGGGTGTTACCCCAAGTAGAAATAATAGGTACCTCAACAGAAACAGACAGGACTAGATGTACCCTAATTGCTACCCCTAACCGATCGGCTCCCTAACTTGTAAATACCTTATGTCAGCCCCACAGTAGGGTGTATTACTTCCTAAAGTGACAACCTACAAAAGGACACAGACCAATTTACTGGTGCTACAGCGGCTTATTTCCGCCTACAGACTGGACTCATGCATGCACATGACTCTGTTGGAACACACTCGTATACAACCTCTTTCTGATGAACCTCTTATAATCAGTTCATTATGTCTTCCCTGACCACTACCTAGTGCGGGGTCCCCGTTTAATAGAAGAATGGGTTATTGACTGATATGAGTCCCACACAGCAGATGACACAAGTCAAACCCCTAAACTTATGTCCCCCAATTAACTCGGATTTTTAACAGGTTAAGCCTATAGATTAACCGGTTCGCCTAACCTCCACAGATTAACAGGTTTAGTTTCACAGGTTAATTGGTATTCATAACCCTAACAGATTAAACAGGTTTACATAACCCCGGCAGATTAAATAGGTTTACTTAACCCCAACAGATTAAAAAGGTTTACTTAAACCTAATAGATTAAGCAGGTTTACCGATGGTTTCATTAACATGTTCCTTTTAATCTTTAAATTAAGCCTACAAATTTATATTCCCCCAAACCTCAGTCACAATTCACAGTATAAAATATTCCCCTAAATTTTAGTCATATTTCGCAATATAGGTTATGCCCCCAAATTCCAGTCATGATTCATAGTACAAGATATGCCCCCAATTTACCATTCCCAATTTATCCCATTTCTGTTCGCATGCATATTTCAGCGATGCTGGCCTAGGCTCGGAGGTAGCCTAGGCTATAAAATAAAAAGGGAATGAGGGAGGAAGAAGAACAGAAATAGGCATACAATAGAAGAAATAGGCATATAATAAAAAAAATTAGGCATATAAGAATTGAACAGCAGAATAGGTGTATAGAAATTCACATGTAGTTATAACAGAACTATTTAGGTATGAATTAGTTTATTAACAGGCATAGGTTTAGATCCAAGTTTATAAACATGTCAGGGTTACTGTTAAATTTTTATATCTAAAAGTAACATGAAATCACAGAGATTGGGTCGATGCACAAGAAATGTTTCTGATATATGTATACAGGCTAATGTTGAAGAAGATAGTCTAATTCAATCCAAGCAGAGGCAGCATCTCATTGTCCCCATTGTTTTAAGTGTAGGAAAACAGTAGAAATGCTGGCTTTTATATAGGCTATCTCCAATGAACCCAGCAAGCAAATAAGTCCAGGTTCAGACAAAAGAATTCAGCCAGATCTGGGATGGGTCGACCCACCCCCTCCTGGGTCGATCCACCTGACCTTGGGTCAAACCATAGGCCGACCCAAACCAGGCATGGGTCGATCCATAACGAGTCAAACTCCCTCTTGCGCTCGTCCCTTTTTACCACTTATTTATTTTGAACTAATTTGAATTTTGGTTTTGAATTATAAATATAAGTCTCTTATACATATACAAACTTCTAAGCTTTATATCTTTCTCATACGATGTCCGTTTTTACGCAAACTCGGAGTTTATGTTAACCAGATTTCCGAGACAAACGCAATGGTACATTCCATTTTACTTAATTCCTAATATTTAATTAAGTATTATTTAGTTTACTGTTAAAATGTCCTTTAAAATTACGAGGTGTTACATTCTCCCCTACTTAAAGGATTTCATCCCCGAAATCTGTAAGTTAAGAAGAATGTGTACTACATCCACCTACAATTATCTACTCATCCACTGGCATCCACAATCCTTAAGGGATTTATAATGCTTGTATGAACATATGCAAAGGTGTGCGTATATGTCCCTATGCTAATGCGAAAAATCAGGTGGTATACTGATTCAGTCGACCTACTCAATGCAATGTATGTTAGTGCCATGAATCCAAGATGTATGCAAATAGTCCTAGTATATCATGTAAATGTTATTTGTGTGCACAATCATCCATCCAAATGCAATATCCATATGATGATACATCCACTTCCATTCATTAAATGAAAAAGGCAGACACATCCATATGCAGTATGAAAGTGCTTTGAGTCGATCTAGTTCCTAGTGTGTAAATATGCATCCACTAGCAAACACCTGCATCCAACACATGTTTACATCCATTGGTTTTCTACCTAAAGGTCAAAAATTCGATCAATAGGATATACTCAAATGATAGAAGCAAGTATGAATAAAAGCTTGGAAAAAGAAGTTAAGAACATACCCTTAAAGGGTACGAAGCGCGAATCTTGTCCTTAGTCTCCCAAGTTGCATCCTCGCTATCTTCTCCCCATTGTAGATTCATCAACTTGACTTCTCTGTTACATAGCTTCTTAACCTCTTATCGAAGTATACGGGTAGGAACTCATCTAATTGTCGCCTCCCTTTCTACCTCTACTTCCTCAAACTCGGCTCAACTACCTTTGCTGTATCGTGCATACATTTCTGTAAATGAGAAATATGGAAAACACCTGCCAATCTATTTGGTAGTCTCACCCTACAGGATATTTGACATTTCCTTACCACTATGGGAAATGGACCTACAAACCTTGGCGCCAATTTCCCTATATTTCCAAAGCAAACCACATTCCTCATAGGTGATACTTTGATGAAAACCATGTCTCCTACCTTAAAATCAATATCGGTCCTTCTCTTTTCTGCATAGGACTTCTACCTATCCTGATTTGTCTTCATGCGTCTGTGGATAAGATCAATCTTTTCTAAAGTTTCTCTAATCATCTTAGGTCCAAGTAGAAGCCTATCCGTAGACTCCCACCAACAAGTTGGTGATCTGCAAGGTTGTTCGTACAGTGCCTTGAAGGGTGCCATGCTTATACTAGCCTAATAAGTGTTGTTGTAGGCGAACTCAACCAACGGGCGATGCTCCTACCAAGTCCCTCCGAAGTATAGGATACACAGCCTTGAAAGATCCTAAAGAACTCTATTCACCCTCTTAGTCCGCCCATCGATCTGAGGGTGATATGTGGTGCTCAAACATAATTGTGTAATAATGCCTCTTGCAGGCTCTTCCATAACTCACTAGTGAAGATGGGGTCACGATCACTCACTACGCTAGAAGGTACTCCATGTAGACGGATTATCTCACGAAGATAAACTAATGCCAACCATGCTGCCATTCTCTTGATCTAAACAGGAATGAAATGAGCGCTCTTAGTAAGCCTGTCTACTATAACCCAAATATTAGTATTACCTTTCCTTGATTTGGGCAAATCATCGATGAAATCCACATAGACGCTCTCCTACTTCCACTGTGGGACCTCCAAAGGATGAAGCAAACTGTCAGGCTTTTTCTGTTCAGCTTTAACTAGCTGGCAAACTAAGCATCGAGAGACGAACTCCGCTACATCTTTCTTCATCCCAGCCCAAAAGAAAACCCTCTTCATATCTCTATACATCTTATCGCCGCCCGAATGGATAATCATCCTAGAATGATGGGCTTCCTCAAGGACTGTTTTCAATAGATTTCCAACTCAGGGAACAAAAAGCCTCCCATCCCTTCATAGCCACCCTCTATCATCCATGGAGTATCTACTAAGGAGACTAAAAGCCTCCCCTCTACTGAGATTATCGAAGATGTTCGCTATATGTGGGTCCTTTAGTTTCGAAGAACCTATTTGATCCATAAGAGTAGGTCGCATCTCTAATGATGCCAAAAAACCAGGAGTAAGATCCGTAGATGGCCTAAAATCGAAGGTCGATATATTCCAAACTCTACCTTTCTATGAATAGAGGACTCAATGTCATCCTCTGCCTACTCAACGCATCCACCACCACATTGCCCTTACCAGGGGTATAAGAAATCTCAAAATCATAAGACACTAGAAACTCCATTCATCTCTGCTGTCTCAAGTTGAGATCCTTCTGCGAGAACAAATACTTGAACGATATATGGTCTGTGTAACTCTAACCTCTCTCCAAGTAGATAATGCCGCCAAGGCTTAAGTGCAAACACTATAGCATCTAATTCCAAATCATGGGTAGGGTAGTTCTTCTCATGAACTCTTAGTTGTCTACCACCGTAGCATACTACCCTCCCCTCTTGCATTAAGACGACACCAAGCCTAGTACCGCATGCATCAATGTACACTGTGAACACCTTGTTCCCATCAGGCAAAGTCAAAACGGTGCTATTGTCAGAGCCCTCTTCAACAGCTGAAAAGCATCCTCATAGTCAATTCTCCAAGAAAAGGTCAAATTCTTCTTCGTCAATCTGGCGAGTGGGGATGATATCTTTGCGAAGTCCTTGATAAACTTGCTATAATAGCCAGCTAAACCGAGAAAACTCCTCACCTCCGTTGCATTCTTTGGAACTTCCAATCTTGAATTCAACTACTTTCGCGAGATCCACCGCTATCTCATCCTTGGAGACCACATTCCCTAAAAATCTTACTTCATTTCTCCAAAAGTGACATTTAGAGAATTTCTCCTTATGCTGTGTGCTCGGAGAATCCTCAAAACCTCCACTAAATGTAGGGCATTCTCTTCCTTTCTCTTCGAGAAGATCAGAATGTCATCCACAAATACCATAATGAACTTATTCTGAAACTCCCTTAACACCCTACCCATCAGATCCACAAACTATGCGGGTGCATTCGTCAACCCAAAAGGCATGACTAACCACTCAAAGAAACCATATGGAGTTCTGAAAGCGGTCTTATCTATACTGTCCTCAGCCACCCTCAACTGATGAAATCCCGTGACCAAGTCTAACTGTGAGAAAACAAATGCGCCATCAAGTTGGTCAAACAGATCGTCAATCCTCGGAAGTGGTGCCTATTTTTCTCGGTGAGCTTATTTAGCTCTCTGTAGTCTACAAATAGACAAAGTGAACAGTCCGCCTTGGTAGTGAAGATGACTAGAGCAACCCATTCTGACATACTTTGCCTAATAAACCCTTTCTCAAGTAGCTCCCCTACTTGCTTTCTAAGCTCCCTCCTTTCCCTGGGAGCTATGTGGCGCACATGCCATTCGACTCGCTTTGCATTATCCACTAAGTATATCCAGAAATCAACCTCACGCCTCGGAGGTAATCCCTAACTTCATCAAAAACTCCCCGATACTCATAGATTACAGGTACAGATCATAAATCATCGACATAAGCATCAAGTGATTCTAGGAAACTAAGCATGATAGACCCCTCTGGGTCACAGGAAATCTCGAGAGTCCTTCATCGGCAAGTCAAAAGTCTAACGACCCTCCTCTCCCAGTCTAGAATGGCATCATACATGGCTAGCCAATCCATTCCTAGATATAGACCATAGACCATAAAACCAAGCACATATGTGTCACACTCAAACTTGACGCCCAACACAGATTTCCTTAAACCCCGACATATCATAGACAGATGAGTCGTGCCCCCAATGGGGTTGGAGACGATAACGGGATCAGAAGCAATAGTATACTAAGGTGTAGATACTCAACCACAGAATCAGATATAAAAGAGTGAGAAGTGCCAGAATAAAAAAGAGTCCTAACTAGATGATCGGAAAGAGAAATCAAACCTTCAACAGAAACTTTCCTAACTCTGCCCGGTACACTGGCCTCGAGAGCATGCACCTTCCCTCCAAAAGATCCCGCCCTTTGGCCATGTCCTTGCCTCTTCGGCCACTCCCCAGTATAATGTCCAACTTCACCACAGTTGAAGAAAGCATTCTTCCTTTTTCTGCAATCCTTGACCAAATGACCCAGGCTCCCACAACCATGACACTTCTTGTCTTGAGTTTTGATGTTCTTTCCACCCTTCTTTTGCGGTTCTTTCTTGGGCTAGACTTTCTTATTTTTCGTCTCATCAGTCTTAGCCTCCTTTTTCTCATCCTTACCATCTTTGTTCATCAATGCCATATCAATCAGTCTCTCAAAAGTAGCCCCCCACCGGGATGTGAAAAAATGCCAGTGCTTGAAGAGGTTGATTTAATCCTCTTGCAAACCTTAAAGCTTTCTTGTGCGGGGTATTCACCAGCTTCAGACCAAACCTTGACAACTGATTGAACTTATTGGCATACTCTTTAACAGACACGCTCCCTTTCTTAAGTGCTAGAAACCTCTCTATATGCATACTCTCTTCTGCCTGAGAGAGAAACTTCATCTCGAATCACTGTCGGAAATCATCCTAAGTATCATCTGGACACCCTGCTTGCGTCACTTCCCACCAGAACAAAGCCTCATCCTTAAGTTGACATGCAACCAACTGTATCTTCCTACTGTTATGAACCTCAAAAAGCCCAAACAAGTTCTCTGTCCCCTTTAGCCAATTCCATGCTTCCACAAAGTTTCAGTTCCATGGAATGGCTTTCCTCCCATATCAGATAAATCTTTGCATATCATTGAGAAATTATCCACTCGTAGAGGAGGAGGAACAACAGCTGCAGCTGGGGGAGGGCCATCTCCTTGTCCTTTGGCAGGCGCCGTAGCCTCAAGATACCTACGGAACCAAGCCGGTATCTGAACGCCCTTGGAAAGATTCGGTTCCCCAGACATGTTGAAAAGAAAAGGAAAAGGGATTCAAATAGAGAATCGAAAGATATTTTTTATGGCTTTAGGGAGTATGTTTTTCAATAAACTTTTCTTTGAAAATGCTTGTGTTAGATCCAAAATTGGGCCTAACACCCAAGCTGTTCTGGTCTACGAAGAATTATAACTACAATATGAAGAAAAAGCAGGAAAACACACGAAATTTATAGTGGTTCGGCGTTAACGAGCCTACGTCCACTTTATATGTAGTTGATTATATGATGAATGCAAGTACAATCAAATGGTTTCACTCAATCTCGCTCTAACAATCATGATCCTCTCAATAATTTCAGAGTAACTCTAAGTAGAAACAATGGAGATATGATAATAGTGGAGTCAGATCTCTCAGTTGCCAAAAGGATCCTTAAAAATGTCAAGTTCTGGGCTATTTATAGCTGACTTCCTCAGACGGATCGCGGTCATATGTGACACACATCCCGAGGATCTTGTACTGGTTCGTATCTTGATGAAGAAATTGTCAAATTAGCCGTTGTGGACAGGTGTCGCGAGATCCATACATTTCAGATTGTGGTTAAATAGGTTGTGATCTTCGTTTTCTAGCTTCTGGAATTCGATCGGGTCGAGCTAGTGTTGGATGGGTCGGATCGCGAAGCATGGGGGCGATCGCGATTGTGGCGATGTAGGGCGATCCGATCGAGTCTTCGATGGCCAGAGGAGTGAAGTTCCACATTTTCTTCGTATGTGTAGACCTTGGTGGCTTGGTCAGAAAGCTAGCCAACATTTTGCCCCCTCGAAGTATGTTTTATTAGGAATGGAACATGCTTCGAAACTATTAAATCATCTCTTCATGAAACGATGCAAATCAATAGTCGTGTCTGTTTATAGCATTGCACTGCTTTGAATGGTTGCGCCTCTCGAGGAGTATAAATATTATATCAATCCTTCGATCACTTCCTTATTCGTTGGTTGTTTCCCATCTCTTAAATTTCCAGAAAATCTCGTCGGGTAAGTTTTTAGATCCTTGTAATTATTTCCATTTCTCTTATTTCACAATCATTATCGAGTCTGGGCCTTTGAAATTCCATACGGTTCGTGACCGTGGTCTATACCACGGACCAATCAGTTGAAGGGGTCGTGTTCTAAGCTTCGATGGGCCTTCACGAAAGTTTGTGGACCGTGGGTCTTTGCGGACCGAGTCGCGACAAAAATGGGGAGACCAAGAGCCATCCTAATGTTTATATAAACTGGGCTCCTCATTTCGTTCCCCTCCTTCTACACTGCAGCCACCCCTTTTGCTTTAAACCGAAAATCCCAATTAAAGCCCTAATTCACAATTTCTAGAAACCATTCACTGATCTAAATTAGAAAGGTAATTGTATTGGAATTCTCTCATATAATTTCGTCTTTGTCTCTCTTTATTCCATTCGGTTTTCGTTGGTACGGGTAACGAGGATTATGGTGTTTGAGGTTCTGAAGATGGCGATGGTATGATGGGTTCTCGGAGGAAGGAGGGAGATGACGAAGAAGGAGATAGGTCCATCGGGTCAGTTCGTGGATGGAATGTCGACTCGATTCGTGGTGATAATGAGGTGGAAGGATTAGAGATGAGGGTGGAGTAGCAATCAGACAATTACTCGAGTCGTGGGAATGGATGTGGCTCACGACACCAGGAAGCGGAGTGGATCGTAGGGGGTCTTCCATGATTCGTTTGGATAAGGGAGAGTTATCACGAGCTGGATCGTTCCACGATCCAAAGCCAATTTCACGAGCCGATATTCCTCCATGAGCGTAGCTTACTGGCGATCCGTTATCCACGATCCGACCCCTGTTCCACGCTCTGGCATCTACATCGCGACCCGAGCCCCAAGACTCTAATGAACCAACCTTGTGGACGATCCCATGCACATATTGACTAAAAAATACAATGTAATTCTGATATACCAATGGACAGTTAGGTTAGAGCCCTCGAGATGAACTTTTTGGACTGAATGACAGCATAGCTCAGCGGCATAAGATGACCAATATCACATTTGTCTGATTATCTTGATATGTTTCTTCTTTGTACTTTACACACATGCGTACACTAACACATGCACACACACGGGGTACGGGTAATTATATTCTTATTTCTCATGTTTACTCGCCTAAACAGTAATGTCGGATAATCGTTCTCCTTCAAGATCTGAAATAGAGATGGACCCCGAGATGCCTGAGCACCATAGCCCCGAGGTTCTTCCAATTAATCCATAGGATGAGGACTCTGAATCCGAATATGAGGCAGAAACAGAATCGGGTTCATCTGAGAGTACCTCGCTTGATGAGGAGTCCGAAGTGGATGACCGAGCTCCCAATGAGATCCCTGGTGCACTAGAAATTGAGAAATTCAATGACTCTTTAGCTTCCAAACTAGATGACATAAAGCTTAAGGAAATCTGCTTGAAACACGGGATCCCCTGGGATGACGTGAGAACACCCGGTAGCGAAGATAGACCTCATCTGGCTCCGGAGGGGTATATGGCAGTCAGCCGACTCAATTGCTGGGTAGGCACTATTCCTCCGTTTCCTCCAATCGTCATTGAAACCTTAAAACGATTGGGTATTGCTCCGATGCAGCTTCATCCCAATGCCTACGCAGCCCTATACACTTTATACATCACATAGGCAGAAATCCTGCAAACTAAGCTCACGTTTAAAGACTTGAAATTCTATTACCTTTTCAAGCATCGTTCTACCGCAACTCCAAATTTTTCTTTCTTCGAATCGGTAGTAAATAGGAAGGTCTTGCCTGATGGTTAAAGCAACATAGGGGATCCCAAGGCCGATTGGTTCTATATAAAGAGACAGGCTGGGTGTGCAAGAAGATGGCTTAAATCAAGTAAATTTTAAACCTTCGAATGAACAATCTGTTTAAGAAATCAAAGCGCTAACATGCTTCTTTTCTCTATGCAGATCACACCTTTCCAAAGACAGAAGGCTCGGTGTATAGTAATCGACTATCCCTTCTTCTGAAAAGCAAATCCGACTTCCTAAAGATCCAGAAATGTATTACTGACGATAATCTTCACAAGCACCGCCTTCTGGATATAAGATTTAGACTTGGCGCGGGTGGCAAACCCTACAATTATGTGCCCCCGGCCGAGGGAGAAGGAACGTCACATGCAGCAGAGACAACTAAACTTCATAAGAGTCCTTCGCTGATAATTAACCAGGACGATGAAGATTTAAATGTATATAGAGGAGATGAGGTCCGTGCTGATGAGTCTAAGGAAATCCCAGCCACTCCGAGGGGTTCCCCCTCAAGGGCCTCTCTACCGGTTGAGCCTGTCGTTCCCGATGATTTAACAGAGGAGCAGTTATTTAAAGAATTGAGCAAGATTCCTATACCTGACGATGTATACACACAGGAAGACTTCGAAGGGGAGCCATTTTTTCCTATCTCTGAGGAAACAACTGTTCCAGTTGAAGAACGAGAGACTACCCAGACGAGCATAACTTCGGGCCCTGGTCTGTTATGGGGAATTATATGGGATGCACAAATCACATGCACTGTCTGACTCCACACTTTTATACCAACAGTATTCAAGGTTTTAATATGTACTTGTTTCTCTTGTAGGAAAGATGTCTAGCAAACGATCTTATTCTTATCACTCTCTTCGTGAAGGCACACCTAGTCTTCATCCAAATCCTGCTCGCAGCGATAGTCGAGGAAGTGACAGTTATCTGCCTCCCGACCCTCCTTAAGCTTATCCTACACGATCTCGATCTCCTTCCAGGTATGGTCCCGGGAAATCTCACAGTCGTCCATTGCCACCGGCTGAGGGTAAGCAACTTCTTAGGGACTTAACCCCTCCAAAAAGTACGCCCTCTTACATCCAATCTTTTAAGAAACATCGCGAGTCAGAGGACAAAATCAAAGATGAGGACAAATTTGAGAAGAAAGGAAAAGAAACTCTGGTCTCTCCTGACGATCATGACTCCGACAGTCTCGTTGCGCGAGATGCTACCCATAGTCTCAAGAATCAGGCTAGATTGGTGCACTTGCGCAAAGAATTCCCTGACATTTTCTTTGAGAGGATGATGTTTGTACCGGATCTTGAGCCGGTTCCCAGGGACTTGGATACTGACGTGATAGGATATGTGTGCCATGTAGCCAAACAGTATGAGGTAATGAAAAAACACGCCGTTAACCTTTCGAATGCCATCCGTCAGCTAGAAACGAACGCGGCCATATCCAAAGTGAGAATTGAGAATAATGAAAGAGCCAGGAGAAAAATGGTAAAGGAACTGGAGGATGCACAGGCTCAACTGGCTTTAGCTCAGCGAGACGTAGAGAACTACAAGACAGAATTGGAGGAAGCCAGGAAGCATTTTCGTAGCGAGATGAATTCTAACAGCCAAGAACGATTATATTTGAAAAAGGAAATAGAGGATCTTAGAATGGCCAATGCTAATTTGAGGAGAGCGCAGAGTCATTTTGATGCTGAGAAGGATGCTTGGGAGAAGGAAAGAGCGGATTTAAAAAATAGTCTTGCGACTGCCCAGAAAGAAAAAGAGGTCTTGAGTGACCAACTCGTTCAGGCGGAGGGGCGAGCGGTTCTTGCCAAGACTAATGCTAACAGAATTCTTGAATCAGATTCCACCGCTACTGACAAGCTTGCTGAAGCTGAAAAAGAATTAGAAGGTTTCGGGGAACTAATATTCGACTTCGTAGGCCAAGTCATCAAAACTCGAGACATTTCTTGGATCCCAGACTATCACGTTACTCTTGCCAACATATGTGATGCAATTGTCGAGGATGAGAAGCAGCGATTGAAGGTCAGTGAGATTGATGAAGGCCGGCTAATGCAGAGACTCCTCAAAGGAAAAGAACCCGAGGATTTGGAGGAGGGGAGACGCCTAATACGAGAAGAGGTGGAAAGGGAAAAGACTGGGGCCAAAGGCAAGAGCAAACTTGACGAGGGCTCGAGCTCAGCGACGGAACTCCAGGCCCCCGAAGTTGAGGAATATAATCTTGATGATCCGTTAATTCCCTTACGCCCAACTCCTCCGGCTGTCGGAGTTTCTGCTGCAAACTTAGATGAAATATCAGCTGAAGGTATATCCATATTTTCCCCGCAATTTGCCAAAGCAGTTAAAACTTTTCGCCGTTCTGCGGAGCAGCCCATTGAGTTACTAACATGTGCCTTTCACAATACAGGTGATACATTGACCGAGAAAAGGGGAGAAAAGAAAGCAGAGGCAGAGAAAGTTGATATCCCCTTAGGCACTGATGCTGAAATTTCTGAGACTTCAGAGCGAACTTAGGGTGGTGAAAAAGTAACCATGGGATCTATGGTGCCCAGCACTGATGTTCCTGCAGATGCCGAGGTCATTGCTGCTTTGAAGGACACGGAAGTTGGTCACGGGGATGAAGAGGATGATGTTGTTATTACAGACGAAATCAAGGGTGGTGGTGAAACCTTGGCTGATCAACAGGCTGAGGAGGAGAGGCAGTTGCTCCTTATGAAAGGGGAACAGGACCCAGTATATGTGCCCCCTATTTCTGAAATCGATCCTAAAACTGGGTTGGTCATAAGATTTTCCTCTAGATCAATAACTTCACAACTAGCCTCTCAATCCTCTATTCTTCGTCAGAGCCTCTTGTTGATAGGAGGAAGAGGAAAAAAGGTGATCGTTCGGATGTTGACAAGGAGGAGTCGGGGAAGCAGAAGAAGAGCAAGAAGCCAAAATAACCCCCAAGCATGAGTAGGATATAGATATTAGTTCATATTTTGTTCTTAGGATTTTTAGACTTTCCATTGGATAGAAAATGTAGTTGTGAGAATGGCCCTCACTTTTGTTTAGCTATCATATCTTGTATCCCTGCATCTTAGTAAATAAAAATTGATTTTTGTTGCCTTTAAATTAATATGCAATGCAGTGATTCCAAGTTCCTTGCATCTCTGTGCAACTTCCAGAATAGCCAACATAACGGCATGGGGGATGATTCGTCCTGTTCGACCTTGACTTTCATCCTTGTCGTGATACGAATAAAAGTTTCCCTTCAGGATAAATTAGTCACACAAAAAGGAGAACTAGACCTGCGAACCTGCAATTTTAATTTACTACGTTAGCCACGAATATTTAAACCATAACTAATCGAAAATTAATTCATGAATCGCATTAGCAAAATTTTAAAATTTCTGTGCAGAGATGTGATGTACGTGTATGTGCCCCCAATCAATCATTTAATATGATGCCTAGCCAGGGCTAATTAATGATTGATTAGAGTCATGTGTGTTGCCCATTATGAAAGGTGGGGGGTAAAGATTCTTTTAGCGCTAAATTTCTAACAATTTTATACTCTCTCGATCCTTCAGCGGGTTAGAGTTCGAGCTCGTTCTAGGTCTGCTCTCCGATCCTTCAGCGGGGCAGAAATTCTGGGGGCGCTAAATCTCTGGCGCCTTTATACTCTCCCGATCCTTCAGCGGGTTAGAGTGGTGGCAAGGAGGTTTTATCATGGTGCACCTTCACGCCTTGCGGACGTCTTCTTTGCGTCCTTTATACTCACTCCTGATTCTGGGGAGTTAGAGTTTGTTCGTGGAGTGATTTACTTTGCCGCACCTTGTGGTCCTCGATTATGGTTCCTCTTTCATCTCGTGGCAAAATGCGTTGGATGTTCCAATGTTGCTGCATAATCTGTGACCGACTCAAAAAGAAACAATAATTTATATTAATCGAGATAAGGCAAATAGGTAATGATGCAATAAAGGTAAATGACACACGATATTTTATAGTGGTTCGGTCGAATCATGACCTACGTCCACTTTATAATCATTTGTTCAAGTAACCAGACTATTCTAGGCAAGTCATGCCATTTTACATGGTCCTAAAAACAAAAGAATGAAACTGACGATTTTACGTCAGGTAAGGTCACAAATGCTGGGCATTCCACACTCTGGGGATTTCATCTCCATCTATGGTTGCTAGCTTGAAGGTTCCATTATCAAGTCTTCGCAGGATGGAATATGGTCCTTCCCATTTCGGACCCATATGCTCTAAGCATGGGAAGATACGTTTTAGAACCAAGTCTCCGGGTTCAAAGGTTCGTGCTCGGACTTTCTTGTTGTAATATTGAGCTATCTGCTGCTTATGTCTTAAGGCGCGTAAATCGGCTTCGTCCCTCTTCTCTTCGATCATGTCCAAGGATTCAAGGAGCAACTCATTGTTGGTCATCGGGTTATAATAGGTGACTTGGTGAGAAGGTACTTCTAACTCGACCGGGATGACCGCTTCATTTCCAAAGGCGAGGGAAAACGGTGTATGGCCCGTTGCCGATTTATAAGTCATTCTATAAGCCCATAATGCCAAGGGCAATTCATCGACCCACATGGCCTTGGCCCGCTTCAACCTCTTCTTCAGGATATATTTAATCGTATTATTTGCGGCCTCCACTTGGCCGTTTGCCTGCAGATATGCCACGGAGGTGTACCTTTTCTCAATGTGGTATTTCTGGCGAAAATTTCTGAACTCGGTGCTGTCAAACTGAGTTCCATTATCCGTTATGACAATTCTTGGGATTCCAAATCGGCATATGATGTTTCTAACAACAAAGCCGATTATTCGCTTGGTTGTTATTGTGGTTAATGGTTCTGCTTCTACCCATTTGGTAAAATAATCCACGGCTACGATAGCGAATTTTGCTCCGCCCTTCGCTATGGGGAGGCTTCCAATGATATCGATTCCCCACATAGCGAAAGGACAAGGACTCGTCACCATCTTCAGCTGGCTTGATGGGGCCCTATGGATCCTAGAAAATCTCTGGCAGGCATCACAACGTCGCACGTATTTGGCCACATCCTTATTTACAGTTGGCCAGAAATAACCATATCGTATTATTTTCTTTGCCAATGTTTGGCCTCCCGTGTGATCTCCACAATCGCCCTCATGTACTTCTTGCAATACGCGTTGAATATCACTGTGGGCAATACACCGGAGGAGGGGCATCGAAAATCCTTGTCTATACAGGACTCTCTCTTGCAACACATACCGAGAGGCCTTCCGAATTATTGCACGCCTCTCACTTTTCTTCGCAGGGAGCGTTCCATACATTAGGAAATTCTCCAAAGGGGTCATCCACGACTTCCTCTTAGGTTCAACATCTAGTACCAGATCAACTTCCATCTGATCTATACTAGGTGAATGTAAGACTTCCATCGGGACCAATTCTGTATTTTCAGGGCTATCAGAACTGGCCATTTTAGCCAATTTATCTTCTTTTTGGTTCTCTGTTTGAGGAATGTGGGATATGGTGTGATGGTCAAAACCAACCAGCAACTTTTTTACTTTTTCTAAATATGATATCAGCCTAGGACTTTTGGCCTGGAATTTTCCTATGACCTGGTTCACAACTATTTTGGAGTCGCAAAAGATGTCTAACTTCGTAATCTTCAGCTCCTTTGCTAGTTTCAAACCAGCAATTAGGGCTTCGTACTCTAAGTCATTGTTAGTGGCACGAAACTCCAATCTGAGAGCATAGTATATCGGCCCTTGTTCTGGAGTTTCGAGCACCACTCCGGCACCAGATCGTCTATCGTTCTTTGCTCCGTTGGTGAACAACTTCCAGGCACTAGGGTTGAGGAGTAGCCTTGGCGGATCGACTTCTTTGCTCATCGTGTCATCTTCTGGGATGGTAAACTCTGCTATGAAGTCTGCCAGCACTTAGCCCCTTATTGATCGCTGGGGTTGAAAATTCAAATCGAAATGACTTAGTTCAATGTTCCACTTAATTAATCGTCCCGAAGTCTCTGGCCTTTGAAGAACTTGTCTTAACGGGTGAGCAGTATATATAGTAATCGGGTGATCTTGAAAATAGTGGCGAAGCTTCCTTGATGTAATCAACAAACTGTACGCAAGCTTTTCTACCCTTGGATAATTTCGTTCAGCTGCCGCCAACTTCTTACTAACATAATATACTGGTCTTTGCACCTTATCCTCTTCTCTAACCAAAGCCGAACTGACCGCATTAGATGACACCGCCAAATATACGAATAATTCTTCATGATTTATGGGTTTAGACAAAATCGGGGGGTTTTTCTAAATGATTCAAGAGATTCTGGAATGCTTCAACACAATCAGGGGTCCATTCGAAGTTGCACTTTCCTCTCTTTATTAATTCAAAAAACGGGATACATTTATCTGTAGCTTTGGAGATAAATCTACTCAATGCTGCTACTTTCCCTGCGAGGCTTTGCACATCTTTGATCTGTCTAGGTTTCTGAATATTCTGGATTGCTGCGATCTGATCTGGGTTAATCTCGATCCCACGCGAATTGACGATAAACCCTAAAAAAATTCCCGATGCTACCCCAAATGAACATTTCATAGGGTTCAATTTCATTCCATACTTGCGGAGAATTTCAAACATTTCTGCTAAATCGGTAGTATGGTCGGATGATTGTTTGGATTTCACTAACATGTCATCGACATACACCTCCATCGCCTTTCCAATCTGGTTATAAAACATCCTATTAACCAATCGCTGATATGTAGCACCGGCGTTTTACAAGCCAAATGGCATCACTACATAGCAATACAATCCTAAATCTGTAATGAAGCTTGTATGTTCTTGATCAGGGACGTGCATAGGGATCTGATTGTACCCCGAATAAGCATCCATGAAAGAGAGGAGTTCATGGCCAGCTGTTGAATCCACCAGCTGGTCAATTCTTGGCAACGGAAAACTATCCTTTGGGCAAGCTTTATTCAGGTCCGAGAAATCAATACAGGTACGCCACTTTCCATTAGCGTTTTTTTACCAAGACTGGGTTGGAAATCCAATCTGGATATGTTGAGTCTCTGATGAACCCATTGCTTCTCAATTTCTCAAGTTCCTCTTTCAAAGCAGCTGACCTCTCCGGGCCAAGCATTCGCCTTTTCTGTTTGACAGGAGGATGCTTTGGGTTGATGCTCAGCGAATGACTCATGATCGAAGGAGATATCCCACACATGTCCGAGTGGGTCCAAGCGAATACGTCTAAATTGGCTTTCAAAAAATCCGTTAGCTCTCCGGCTCGAATAGGGTCTAACTGGGATCCAATCTTCAGGACCTTCTCTGGGTCTCCATCATCGATTGGAATATCCACAGTTGTCTCATTAGGAGTCGCCACTCTGCCCCCAGGCTCTTCGTCCTCTCTGGGATCTATGTCCTCGGGCAGTTCTCTGGGCGACTCTCCCATGGTTATTTTCTTTAGTTGCTATAACGTTTCCTCCCTTGCCGGGGAGGAAATGCCTTTGGTTTCTACATCTTTTCCTTTGCGGAGCATCTTCAATTCTGCAATGTAGCATGCTCGAGCCACAACTTGATCTCCTCTTATTGTACCTATACTAGCTTCAGTTGGGAACTTCATTAATAAACACCAAGGGGCTATACAAGCTCTGAACTTTGCTAAGGCCGATCGGCCTAGAAATGCGTTATATGGGGATTCGACGTGCAGAACCGCAAAAGGAAGGATTCTTACTCTCTGGCGCTCCCCTTCCCGAAGGGTTACCGACAACTATACATATCCCATTGGAGCAGTGGATGCTCCATTGAATCCACGTATCCACCCTTCGCATGGTTTTAAGTCCTTCGGCTCAAGTTTCATTTGGTCGAACGTTTTCTTGAACATAATGTTGACCGAGCTTCCGTTATCTACCAGAACTTTATGGACTATGGCTGGACCAATTGCGGCTGTGATTACTAATGGGTCTTCGGTCGGGGAGTAAACGCTGACGCTATCCCTGTCATGAAATATGATGTCATCGGTCATTGTCTTCTGTTGCTTTGGCTGGAGCAATGTCCTCAGGGTTACTGCCTTCTCCTGCCATGAGGGGTTGTTTAGCTGCGTTGACATACTGGTCCATTGCCTTAAAGCTATGCCCAGCCAGATGAAGCAATCCTACTATGGTGTTAATGACAATGTTCTTCCCCTTTTGCTGAGCGGTCAGCCGGGGAGTAGGATGGCACTAACCCTGGTTCTGGTTTTGATTTTGGTTTGGGGGCAGATGCGGCTTGCCCTCTGTCTCTGGGTGTGACCCTGTACTCATCGAGTTTTCCTTCTCGGAGAAGTGTAACACCCCACGTCCGTTAGTGTCACTCACAAAGGGAATGCACTAAGTTCTGTGGAGTATTTTTGGGTAAAAGATGCAGATAAATTACAAGACAGACAGAATATAAACAACGGAAAATAAAACTTTGCTTTATTGATAAAATGATTTGTACAACGATTTCTTTACAATATCAGAGTATCATCTGTCTTACAAAATAAAGAAGCATAGAACAATATTCATATTCCCCAATTTTAGCAAGAGCCAGCCATAGCATCTGAAAGAGATGATCCAAGCAAAACTTCGACAAATCTTCAAGCTGGGAAAGAGTGACAGTCCGACTTAACCTGAGCTATACTATTCCCTTCTTTACTACCTGGGGGGTGGGGGAAATGGAAGAAAAGAAGACGAAAGAAAAATAGAGTCAGACATAAAGCCTGAGTATGTTCAGTAACTTCTAGCATGTGAACATGGAAAAACAAAACGACATGAATTAACTGAATACAAGATTACACCATGATTAGACAAGGTAATCACAAGATATGCTAAGATAAGATAAACTGGATACGCTTTAATACTTTCGCCGCTTCTCTATTTTCTTGTTATACTTGGTTTCTATATCTCTGCACCGCCTAACTAGTGTCCCAACTAGTAACGACAACGTGATCCCAGTCCCTGTAGTTTCCATTGCCTTCAGGCCTACATTAATTATTTGTTACCTAGATTTACATCTAGGGTTTTCTATCAAGTGCTTTCTAGTTCCAACTAGAGTTTACGCTGTCTGCTGAACGCTCCTCGGATTCAGGATTTATGCCACCTAGTTTAACTAGGGATTATGCTACCTGTCGAATGATGCCCCCAAGTCTAGGACACACTACCTAGAGTGGTATATGTTCCTATACTTCCCCACGTATGTATCGCGAATCGTTATCGCTTGTCTAGATACACATGTCCTGTAATATGCCGTCCGAGTCCTGTGACAGGGCAAATCAAGGAATACAGAACTCGGTCGGGAGCTTTCAGATATCTGCCGATGCAGATGCTAAGGTCTGTTTTTATTCCAGTGGCTATGGTCCCACTTGACCCCTCCCTCAACTAATGAAAGGCACACCTTGAAAAATGAGAACTATACGCCGGCCCCTGGTGCCCCTACTATCCTATGGCCATCCTCACCCATAACTAGATAGCAAGTATATGGCCTTTTGGAGTTCTCCGCCTTTCCGCTTCACGTATCTCGATTGACTAAAGATGGATGGTAGACGACGAGTTGCTATCACAGGGCTACCGTTTGCTCGCCGAATCACGTCGGTCCATCCTAGTCTTTAGGTTGCCATGTATTGCAACCAAGGCATACCCCTGGTTCTTCTACGCAGACCTTAACCTCTGTAGGCCCAGGCGGATCATCTACAACCTCACAGAGGGATACCAAGAGTACCCTTACGTCCCCTCGAAGCCTCGGGCTTCGTAACCCAATTCGTTGGAGCCTTCTTTTTAATCAGACGGACGTTCGCTCCTCCTCGTGTTATACTAAGAATTACTACTTAGTTTTGTCAACTAAGGTTTACCACTTAGTTTCCAGAATCGTTGTTTTCTTAACTAAATTTTACTACTTAGTTCTCTTTCCCGTCAAATCGGATTGGTTAAGTGTCATTAGTCAATTCAAGCTAACTTAACCCTCTTCATTTATCCTGTCAAACTGGTTAAGTGTTATAAGTAATTCACGTTGACTTAACCCTACCACAAACCAAGTTACAGTGGTTAAGTATTTCTTATTACTTAACCCTACCCTTTCATCCTATATTGGTTAAGTGTTCCTTTTTAACTTAACCTTGCCCGTCTATTTTAATTAACATGTTATTAATGGTTAAGTATTATCCCTTCATGTTTTAGACTTAGCCCTATCCCTTTATCACAATCTGATGGTTAAGTGTTCAAGTTTACTTAACCCTACGGTCTAGCCCAGCTAACATATCAGATTGGCTAAGTGTATTTACTTAACCCCAACCTCTAGTCTAGTTAACATGTTAATTTGGCTAAGTGTATTAACTTTACTTAACCCCTACAAATCTTGTCTTGTTACCATGTGAAGTTGGTTAAGTGCCCCTATGGACTTAGCCCTCCCACCCTAGCTTAACTGTGTTAAATTGGTTAAGTGTTCCTATGGACTTAGCCCTCCCATCCTAGCTTAACTGTGTTAAATTGGTTAAGTGTTCCTATGGACTTAACCCTCCCATTCTAGCTTAGCTGTTTGGCCCTAACCCCACCCACCAGTCTGGTTATCATGTTGAATTGGTTAAGTGTCTTAGTGAACTTAACCCTACCATTCTTATTCTAGCTTTAATTAAATAGATTAAAGCCACAACCACTCACATTAGACAGATATTGTTGCGATTACTGGATGTGCCGGTTGGTTCCGGGCAGATTTACATTGCAACTCAGTCTAACCTCGGGTTAGGCCTATTCGTGTTTTCTAGTTCAAAGGGTTTTGACTAATTTTTCAAATCAGGTTTTGAAAGTAACCATCCCGTTCGTCGGATCAGTTAGGGATAGCCAGGGAGAGCAGGAAACTTGTATTTTCCAAACCCAAGCCTAGACACTATCCTCTCTGTCACCCTAGAACTTTCTGGTTTATTACTAAAAGAGATGTCGTTAACAAACCTTTAATTTTTCTAAATTAACATTTCCTTATTTAGGACAAATTCTATAAGTAAATTAATCCTAATTTACTTATTTCCCAATTACTCTTTTAATGTAAATTGTCAACATTTATTCCTATGGCCCATTTCCCTTCCTAAATCATATTTATGCTTTTTGGTATGTAAACTATACCAAATTAAGTGTCATTAACCATGATTTTTCTAAACCTGACAGTTATTCCCAATTATGGCCAATTTCACATTTATGCCAATATAATCACCATGCCAAATTAGCTAATCCAATTCCGATTCAACATTCTAATTCACGTCAAACTAGACTTATTACTCTAGTTCACTATTCATGTAAATGCTAGATTTACATGTCAATACTAGATTCAAATTACACACCTTATAATTCATGTCAAATTTATCCAATTTGCCTTTCTATGAACATGCCATAATACATGTTCCCAATTTATGCCAATTTCCAAGTTAAACTACGTTTTTAGTAAATTTCATATTTTGCCCAAACTGCATTCCCACCGTTTGTATAATCGTGATTCATTCTAGATTATAAATAAAGCTAGGTTCATAGAAAATAGGAAATGAACCAAAGGTGCTATGCAAAAGATAGACATACTAACTGGCATAAAAAGGGATTGAATAACGACGTCGGTTCAAGAACATGGGTAGACCTAACTTAATAGGTAAATTCCCAAGGTCTAAAACCAAGAATAGACAGAATAAAGACGTAGGTTCAAGAACATGGGTAGACCTAACTTAATCGGTAAATTCCCAAGGTCTAAAACCAAAGAAAACAAAGAACAGACAGAATAGATAATGGGGTTTAGACCCAATTTCACAGTCACAAAACTTAAACACTTTCCTAGTCATGAACTATAGGTGCTTAATCACAGTTGTCCCATTTATGTCATAGACAATAGTTTTGCTTCCTAATCAAAGGTATAGGCTTGTGTTCAAAGTCATGGAAATAATTCTCATAGTCACAGTCACAGTCATAGGCAATGTTCATAGTCATAGGAAATGTTCATAGTCATAGGCAATGTTCATAGTCATAGAGGCATATGGTTCTAAGGTCCATAGTTTCATAGTCACGGTCTTATTTGTCCTCGAATCATAACAGTTCTTAATTAGGTTCAAGAGTATAGGCACTGATTCGAATAGAGAGAGAGATTTGGCATATTCTTTTATTCCTTTAATTTCATGTCACGAACAGAGAAAAACATTCAAATCTAGAAATAACTGACTTACAGAGATTAGATTAGAATAGAAAGATGGCGTTGCTATGATTCGTAGAAAAACAGTCGTTGAAGTCATTTGAACCTCCTCTTGAATCCTAGCTTGAATTGAACCCCTTCTTAAAATCTTTAGCAGCATTTCCTCGCCTTGGTTTATTATATATATATATATATATATTATTTATTTATATATTTTCTCAGAGGCAGCATAAGGATAGAAAAGAATTGTGAATAGAGAAGAAGACCAGGGCAGTTTATATAGTGTTAGGCGGACGAACTTGGTCAGAAAACGTGACCAAATACATCAGAACGAACCAGAGCAGAAAGCTGGAAAAAGCGGGGAGGTCGACCCCTAGGTCGACTACCCAGTCGACCTGGGTGCCTTGGGCGGGAAAATTCCCGCCCATCCCATTCTGGGTCCGATTTAAATTTTGATCCTGACCTGTTTTGAAATTTGAACTTCGCTGAATCTTCCGGAGGCCATATCTTCCTCATACGGACTCCAATTTACGCAAACTCGGACTCGTTTTCATGTAGAATTCCAAGACGAATGCAATGGTGCAGCCCGTTTCCCTTGATTATGATTTTAACTTTTAATTATGCCTTGATTTGTGAATCTTAGTGTAACAGAATTACGGGGTGTTATAAGAAGCCTCTCGGCCAGGTCTCTCGAATGGCGGCATTCATTTGTGGAATGACCATGGATTTAGTGAAACAGACAGAACTTTCCGGTTTCACGCTCTTTGTCTGTCGACTCTCTCGGAGGATGCCTTTTATATGGAAGGATGTTATAGGCGTCCAGGAAGATATTTTCCGATGTATCATTTAACGGTGTGAAACTCTCAAATAGCCTGGGTCGAGATCTTCTCTGGGAATCATTTCCTCAGTTTCTCTTCCGATTATTGCTATTATTGTTTCCCGGTTGGCGACCATTTCCTTGATTTTTATTCCCAACATTGACTTCAACCTTTCCTGAGCTATCCCCTGTCTGCTTGATGGCCATATTGCTCTGAATATCTTCCTTATCAGTAGCCTTCCTTTTTCGATTAGCATATATCTCTTCCCGTCGTAAACGGACATTAGTTTTTTCATAAAATATTTCTCTGGTCGGAGGTGGTTTGCTGGCTAAATATCTTCCAAACTCGGTATCCTTATTGACACCGTCAATTAAGGCCATTAACACAGTTTGCTCATGCAGATCTTTAACTTCTGTGACTGCTAAATTAAAACGATCCAAGTACGATCTCAAGATTTCGTCTGGTCGTTGCTTAATAAGAGATAGCTCAATTACACTCTTAGATCTCTGAGCGTGAAGGCGGAATTGGTTCACGAACTTCTCACTCAATTCCCTGAAACTGGATATCGACCGGGCTGGAAAGAAGGTAAACCACATTAATGCCATGTCTTCCAGAAATATAGGGAATGCCTTACACTTTATCTCGTCTGTTGCTGCGGCGGCATTCATGGACCAGGAGTATCGCATCAGATGCTGGATTGGGTCAGATTTGCCCGCATAGCGATTCATTGTCGGCATATTAAAACGTCTCGGGAATGTGACATCCAATATATCATCAGTAAAAGGCGTATGACTGCGATCTATGCCCCAATCTTCATCCATGTACCTTCGGCTAGCTATCATGTTTTCCCTGATCATTGCTTCAATATCTGCCCGGGTCAAGGTGGACTCAGGATCAGCACTTCTTGCCCGATGGGCTTCTTCAGCATTTCTTTGACGTGCAGCTACAAAGTCTGGGATTCGGGCGGAGCTTCCTTGCCCCTTGTTGCCGAGGTCAATTACGCGACGAGCGGGGGGATTGGGTCGATTCTGAGCAGGGTCAACCACGTTTCCATTCCTCAGCGGTAAAGCAGGTTTATTCAAGTTACGATTGCTAGTTCCCTGGTTAAGCACCTATTCTCCCCGGGATCGAAGTTGCTCTATGTTCTCAGCTCTTTCTAGCAGAGGCCAACGTAGGTTTCTCCAGGGCTCCTCAGACGAGGATGTGTGTTTCGGGGAAGGAAGACGGGTTGGTGAGGAAACCCTCTGCCTTATGAGGTCGTCAATTGGCCTGTCCATAGCAGTCAGATTCTGTCGCAATACTGAACTCTCTTGCCGCTGAGCAGCTAACTCGTCAAATAATCTCTCCCACATGTCAATAATGCAAGAGAGATCCCCTTCAGTAGCTAGGGAAAAAGGGTCAAATTGGTCATCAACATTCTCTCTTATACGTAAAGAGCTTGTGCCAGGTCGAGCAGATGTGCCAGCGTGAGCAGAGCGGGACATAGGTTCCTTCCCGGGTCGAGTGGTGGTTCGCTTATCGGATCGGTACACCCCCTGCTGTCGATGGCTCGTTGCGTTCCCCTGGGATCGGGTCGTGGTGATAAGTGCAGGTGGGTTCGTGGCGAGGTCACGCGATCTAGTGGTCACCCCTTCAGTGGATTGGTTCGTGGCTCCTCCATCGATCGCGATCGCCCCCTGCGCAACGCGATCCGTGGGCTCTTCCTCGAACTGCTCGTGCACACTCTCTTCAATCGCCTCGTTTGTAGCCTCTTCGGCCTGCGATGCTCGTGCATCTTTAGACTTCTTTCCAGCCATGATATCTGAATTTCACTGAAATCTTCAAAAACTGAGATAGTGGGGTCTTGGACTGTCTTCTTCGGACTTGAGTATCCAAACAACGGAACAACAATTCAATGTACTAAAAATTCTTTCTCAGTGAAAGCACCAAAATGTTAGATCCAAAATTGGGCCTAACACCCAAGCTATTCTGATCTATGAAGAATTAAAACTAAAATATGAAGAAAAAGCAGGAAAACACATGAAATTTATAGTGGTTCGGCGTTAACGAGCCTACGTCCACTTTATATGTAGTTGATTATATGCTGAATACAAGTACAATCAAACGGTTTTACTCAATCTCGCTCTAACAATTATGATCCTCTCAATAATTTTAGAGTAACTCTAAGTAGAAACAATGGAGATATGATAATGGTGGAGTCAGATCTCTCAATTGCCAAAAGGATCCTTAAAAATGTCAAGTTCTGGGCTATTTATAGCTGATTTCCTCAGACGGATCGCGGTTATACGTGGCACACATCCCGAGGATCTTGTACTAGTTCGTATCTTAATGAAGAAATTGTCAAATTAGCCGTTGTGGACAGGTGTCGCGAGATCCATACATTTCGGATCGTGGTTGAACAGGTCGTGATCTTCATTTTCTAGCTTCTGGAATTTGATCGGGTCGAGCTAGTGTTGGACGGGTCGGATCGCGAGGCATGGGGGCGATCGCAACTGTGGTGATGTAGGGTGATCCGATCGAGTCTTCGACGGCCAGAGGAGTGAAATTCCACATTTTCTTCTTATGTGTAGACTTTGGTGGCTTGGTCAAAAAGCTAGCCAATAGCTTGATTTTTGAAACTTTTTGAAAATAATTTTCAAAACCTTTTAACTGATCTTATAACCTTCATCACTGATACCAAATGCGACACCCTACGTCCGTTAATGTCACTCTTTATCAGAATGCATTAAGTTTCGTGAAGCGTTATAGGTAAACAGAAATAGAATCTTAGAAGACAGATATAAAAATAGCAGCGGAAATTTAAAACTTCATTATTTAGCAGAAAATCATCGTAGGCTCAAAACCAGTTACAACACCAGGCTAAAATACTGAAACCATGTACATGAAACCAAAACATCTGTCTTGCAGTAAAAGCTATCAGAGTACAGAAATGTAAATCATAATCCCTAGTAATATCCATAACAAAGTTGACAAGTAGTCAAAGCGATACATCAAAGCAGATCCAAATCCCTGTAGAAACAGAAGAGAGAGTCCTAATCAAGCCTGAGTGTTCCTACCCTGAGAACCTAGGGATGGGGGGAGAAGAGAGAGAAAATCAAACAAAATGGGTTAGACATAAAGTCTGGCGGGTCCAGTAACTTTTAGCATATAAAGAAGTAAAAGTATCACGACAAGCATATAAATTGGATGGGAGATAATAATATCATATAACAGGTATAAATAGACTGAACATGATAATCAGAATAAACAAAGTGGATTGTGCTTCTCAAATACTTTTCTCTGCACCAATACTAGTATAATAGATATGTGACAGGATTAGGTATCCCATAATTACTTAACAGAAATAGAATGATCCCCACAGAAATATAATGGTAGGATTAGGTGTACTGTAGTAATAGGTTTTACCCAAATAGAAATAATAGGCACCTCATTAGAAATAACGGGTGTTACCCCAAATAAAAATTACAGGTACCTCAACAGAAACAGATATGACTAGATGTACCCTAATTACTACCCGCAAGTGATCAGCTCCCTAACTTGTAAATACCTTGTGTCGACCTAACGGTAGGGTGTATTGCTTCCTAAAGCGGAAACCTATAGAAGGACACAAACCTATTTACTGGTGCTACAGCGGCTTATTCCCCTTACAGACCAGACTCATGCACACACAAGGCTCCGTTAGAACGCGCCCGTATACAACCCCTTTCAGATAAACCTCTTATAATCAGTTCAGTATGCATGCTCTAATCCCTACCTAGTGCAGGTTCCCCGTTTAATACCAGAATCAGTTACTAACTGATATGGGTCCCACACAACAAATGACACAAGTCAAATCCCTAAAACTGTGTCCCCCAATTAACTAAGATTTTTAAGAAGTTAAGCCTATAGGTTAATAGGTTTGCCTAACCCACACTTATTTACAGGTTAAGTATCAAAGTTTAACAGGTTTGTTTAACCCCACCAGATTAAACAGATTTACATAACCCCAAAAGATTAAACAGGTTTACTTAACCCCAACAGATTAAATGGGTTTACTTAACCCCAACAGATTAAACAGGTTTACTTAACCCTAACAGATTAAAAAGGTTTACCGACGGTTTCATTAACATGTTCCGCTTAATGTTTAAATTAAGCCTATATATTTATATGCCCCTAAACCTCCAGTCATAATTCACAGTATAAAGTATGCCCCCAAATTTTAGTCATATTTCACAGTATAGGTTATGCCCCCAAATTCCAGTCATGATTCATAGCACAAAATATGCACCCAATTTATCATTCCCAATTTATCCCATTTCCGTTCGTACGCATATTTCAACAATGTTGGCAAAGGCTCGGAGCTAGCCTATGCTATAAAATAAAAAGGGAATGAGGGAGAAAGAAGAACAAAAATAGACATACAATAGCAAAAATAGGCATACAATAACAGAAATAGGCGTATAAGAACTGAACAACAGAAGATGTGTACAGAAATTCACATGTAGTTATAACAAAACTTTTTAGGTATGAATCAGTTTATTAATAGGCATAGGTTCAGATCCAGGTTTATAAACATGTCAGGGTTACTGATAAACTTTTATATCTAAAAGTAACATGAACTCGCAAAGATTGGATCGATGAACAAGAAATGTTTCTTATATATGTATATAGGCTGATGTTGAATAAAATAGTCTAATTCAATCCAAGCAGAGGAAACATCTCATTGTCTCCATTGTTTTAGGTGTTGGAAAACAATAGAAATGCTGGCCTTTATATTAACTTTCAATAGCCAGGCGGCTAACTGAATCTTCCTACGATCATCAACTTCAAAAATTCCAAACAAATCCTCCGTTTCTTTGAGCCAATTTCTTTCCTTTACAAATGTCTCAGTTCCACTAAACGTCTTTAAGCCCGTAGCACGGAAGTCTTTGCAGATCTTAGAGAAATTATCCACTCGCAGAGGAGGAGAAGGAACGATGAGTGCAGATGGGGGAGGAACGTATTCTTGACCACCGACAAGTGTCGTTGCCTCTAGATACCGACAGAACCAGCCTGGTATCGTAACACCCTCAGGAATATTAGGTTCCCCAGACATGTTGAAAAGAAAAGGAAAGGGATTCAGACAAAGGATCGAAAGATATTACATATGGCTTTGGGGAATATGTTTTCCAAAATAGACTTTTCTTTTCAAAATGCTTCCTTTTAAAACCTTTCTGAAAATAATTTTTAAAAACTTTATCCGATTTGGTAACCTTTAGCTTAAATACCAAGTGTGACACTGCACGTTCGTTAATGTCTCTCATTAAGAGAATGCATTAAGTTTCTTGAAGCATTATAGGTAAACAGAAACAGAAACAGAAACATTACAAGACAGATATAAAATAACAATGGAATTAAAAAAAAACTTTATTAATCATAAAGCATAACATCGTGGTTCAAAAACATCATAGGTTTGAAAATACATAACCCAGTACATCATTAAAATTTCTTTCTTGTACTTAAACATCAGAGTACAATAAATAAAGAAGCATAATTCTCCAAAATAAAACATAGCCATAGTAGAAAAGATAAGAGCTTGAGAATTCCCACCCTGATCAAGCTTGAGTATTCCCACCCTGAGAACCTTGGGGGGGGGGGGGGAGGAAGAGAAAGAAGAGAAAACAAAATAGGTCAAACATAAAGTCTGGTGAGTCCAGTTACTTTTAGCAAATAAATAAGTAAAAGTATCATGACAGGCATATAAAGTGGATAAGAAAGGTAACAACTTAAAAGGAAGGTATGACAAGGTAAACATGATAGAGTGTATACGCTTATCAATGATATCTCTTTACTCTCTGCACCAATACTAGTGTCTTAAAACAAGATGATCCCCAACACTACAAGATGGTAGACTTAGGCATACGTCCGGATGTACCCTAACTATTACCCTAGTTGATCGGTTCCTTACTCCGTAGATACCCTGTGCTGGCCCCATAGCAGGGTGTATCACTCCCTAAAGTGGCAACCCTTAGTTTTCAGGATGCACAACAATATCTACAAGTGCCACGAAGTCTTATTTTCCTCTGTCCGGACCATGCACGCACATGACCCGGTCAGTACGCGCCGCCCACACTGTCCCCCACATTTGGATCTCTTACAATCAATCCAGTAAGCGTGCCCCGACTTCGACCTAGGGCAGTGTACTCATTTGATACCATTATATGGTGAAACAGGTCCCACACAAAATAATGCAAGCTCTCCCCTTTGTCTTGCATCCCCACTAGGATTTCCACAGGTTATGCTTACCTAACAGTGTCTTTAATTACATAAACCCAATCGGTTAAGTTTTATGGGCCTATATAAATATTACTCGCCCAACCCAGATATACCTAACCCTCTCACAGTTTCACCAAAGTTTGCTTAACCCCTATTCAAGTTCAACATGTTCGTAAAATCCCTATGTATTCAACTGGGTTAAATATTCAACTTTATTACCATGTCCATTTATGGTTATAATGTGATAGACCTCCCACATTAAGCCTACCATTTGTGGATGCTGAATATGCCGGGCGGTTCCGGGCAGACTTCTTCTACAAGTCGGGCTTAACCTCGTGTTTGTGCACCTAGACCCCTCGCATTAGATTCACCACCTGTGGTTGCTGGATATGCCGGGTGGTTCTGGGCAGACTTCCACCACAAGTGTAATCTAACCTCGTGTCTAGGCACGGTTACAGTTTCTAATTACTATAATCCTAGGCATTTCATTATTACCCAAATTTACTTATGTCGTTATAGGTTTTCATACCCCTTGCCCAAGTTATGTTCATAATAAACTATATACCCCAAATTCATATTATTACACTTTACTCAAGTTATGCCCAAATTTTCAATTATAAGTTATGCCCAATATTAATGTTTCCCCTCGTTCCCAATCTAACGTATTCGCATATTTCAGTGGCATGCCTAGGCTCGAAGGTAGTCTGGCTTTATAAAAATAAAAGGGAAAAGATACAGGGAATAGAACAGAGATAACCATACTAACATGATGGATATATAATGGTAGAAACAGACATAAAACATATAGTGGCCTAATGACATGGTAGCCATATAGGAACAGATCTGAAGAACATATGATAATAGGACTGATTCTAACATAATAGGGATATGCATGAAGTGGTCTAAACAATGATTTAGATGTCCAACTAACAACAGATCTGATTTGGTCATAAACACAATAGAACAGGTATAAAATGATCTAAACAGTGAATTAGATCTACAATCAAAAGAAGATCTGACATGATAAAGGTTAAGATCTAAGTCATAGTTATGTCAGAATAACATAGTTAAACAGGTTATAACAGATATGATATGATTCACATGGTTACAGGCATAGATCCAAATTACAATCATGTCAAGTTTTACTTTTTAATTATTTAGATCTAAAATTAACATGAACTCACAGTGTTTGGATCTAGAAAAACAGAAGAAGAATAGCACATGTTGAATCATAGATCTACACTTGAACAAGTTGATTTGTTGAAGAAGAAAAGATTTGATTCAATAAGGGCAGAGACAACATCTAGTCCTCCGTTATTTTTGGTGTGCAAAAAGATGAGAAATGAGGCCATATTTATAAGTGATCCCGAAACCCTAATCTGCCTCCTCTGCCACAAGGGGGTCGACCCATGGGTCAATACACCCCTTGAGGGGTCGACACCCCCTTAAGGGGTCGACACCCCTGAGCGGGATTTTTGCTGCCTACAGAAATTTAATTTTTGAACGGATTTTTGATTTTCTGAATTAAATAAATAAATAAATAAATATATATATATAATTCTGTTGCTCGTATACAGACTTCAAATCTTCATAACTTCTTCATACGGTGTCCGCTTTATGCAAACTAGGTGTCTATTTTGACCAGAATTCTGAGATGAACGCAATGACTTAGCCTATTTCCCTTAATTCTGAATATTAAATTAGTTGTTCTTGAATGTGTCCTCTTTAGTGTTGTTAAAATTACGGGGTGTTATAGGTGTTGAGAAAACACTATTTTTTGGTTTATTACACAACCCGCCCGAAAGCCTAAATCACAACCTAGAAAAGGCCTATTGAAACTTAGAGTCATTCTAAATGAAACATTGGTTCCTATAAGGAATAAATAAATAGAGCCATACTAAAATAAATCATAATCCCATAGTAGAATGGAGAAAATATACCAACCAAAACTAATGCACCAACTCATAACAACTATAGTATTGTTTGCTACATCAAGGTTCCCAAATGTTATAACATGGTACATTAATATCCCATAAATACAGATAACTACTAGACATAACAACAAAAATAAGTTAAAATTTCCAATATCAAGCTTTAGTCTTCATCAGTCATTAATCAAGCTTTCCTACTTACTAACCTGTGTTGTTAAGAAGAGGGAGGGTCAGAACAACTATATTTAGGTGAATGGAAATCACATAAGTTTAAAGGAGCCTATATCCTATACTCGGCAGCATAAATTCGTCAAGTTATGTCTAGACAAATTAAACTAACAATTCAATATAACATTAATTAAGTGGACTAACCCGTATATGTAAGGGTGGTTTTCTATAATCACTAAATACCCAAATAAGGTAGGTCAACCACTTAATATCTTCTCGAGAAAGGCCTACTTCGAAAAAAAAAATATTACACTAGACAATCCATATTAAGCCGACTACTTGTAGCTACTATACTTGTCGGTTTGTTCGAAGCAGACTTCTACAACAAGTGGGCTTAATCTCACATCTTTGTTTGATTATTTTAATGGCCCATGACACAAGACCTCCCACATTAACCTGACTTCTTGTAGATGCTAGATATGTCGGTTGGTTTGGGGTAGACTTCTACTGCAACTAAGGGTTAACCTCGTGTCATATGTCATTAAAAGCCATCAAATACTCACATACATACAAATTTCCTATCAGGTACATTCTAAATTCGAATTCCTAACTAAACGCATTTAGTATCCATTAATAATAGTTAGTGATGCTGTAAACAGTAATAAATATAACGTAATTAAAGCATGTGTAAAGAAACGTCATAAAACGTAGAAATGTCAATCTTAACCACAAGATTTATGTTTACAAGTTTATTCCCCAAATTTCACCAATGTAGGATGTAGTGTTTATATTCATATTCAAATCAATATACGGAAATCACCAACACATATAGAATAACTTGCTACCTAGGATTTAAATATTACTTCAATAATAAAAGAAAGATGGTGCATTATGCCAAATATATGCATAGTCTCTTTTTGGTACTGCTTCACTTTTCATATGATTTTATACAAAAATGAAGATTTTGGTGACTTGTGTTTCAATATGTTTAAACTATCAATTTTTTAAAAAGATGTTTAATTTACGACATCTAAATCTTATGTTTTTGCGCATGTATGAGAATTATACAAGAAAGTCAATCATATCATTTTCAAAACTATCAAACACCCAAATGTCCATCTTTTATTACATTCATAATCAAAAGCCGACATACATCAAATGATGGACCACTTTCGCAATTTATAAAGGATATGGAGGATTTATTTATATTTTGTTTTTGTGAAAATCCAAACCCCATTAGGAAAAAACAATCCAAATCTACACTATAAAGATATAGAAAATAGTAAACTTATAAGATTTTCACTCACAATAATACAAAGAGAAGGATGAAGAAGAAGTGTATAATTAGTTTCTGGATTGTATTCTCCGATTTCCATTTTCCAAAAATCCTCTTAAACAAAATACATATATAAGAATCCAATTAGAGTCTTATATACATAAAATCCCTACTTCTAGAACCTACTAATAAAACTAGTTCATAAAAGGTAGAGAATATGTTAGAGAAGAATAAGAACACTAACCTGTCTATTTTTTGGAATTTAGAAAAATGGTGGGAGTAGAATAGAGGCATGAAATATAATGGATGTAGGGTTTAGGGGAGAGGCTAAGGGTATATTTATAGTAGCTAGAATGTGTGTGGACTATAGGATTAGTTATATAAAATCTGGACGGTCCGCTTTAGAAAAATATAATAAAACCCTTTATTAAACGAGCCTCTTCCCTCCCCTCGACCAGGAGGGCGGTCGACCCCCCTTCAAGAGGACTAGTCGACCCCTCTCCTATTCCATTGATTTTTTCCATTTATTTTGATTCTTTGTTCCCATTTTACATGCCTGTATATACACAAAATTTTGAATTCCTAAGGAATATTCCATTATACAAAAAGTATATTACTTTATTATAGATATATATCCTTATTGTTTGAATCTCAAACACGATGTGTATACAATATTCATATAATTTGTTTTATTCATAACTTCTTCTTACGAACTCCTTTTTTTACAAATAAAATATGAAAACAGACTAGAATCTTTCCATGAATACAACGATTATATTTTTGTGACCCAATTCTCAATTATCAAATATTAGTATTTTCCACCCATTAATATTGTATTAATAATTAATGTTTATTCTTAATTTAATTATCCATGTCTATTTTGGGTATATTTTACAGGGTGTTACATTCATACCCTTTAAATGAGATTTCATCCTGAAATCTTTCTAAAGGGGAGAAAAACAAATTTGCTCTAATAAACATGTTATACACCTAAGTTACTTATTAAACATCCATAAACAACTATTACTCAATGGGAGTATGTGCTGCAGACTTTCTAAAGTGAGCTTAGCCCTAACATGAAAGTGTAACATGTGATGCTATATGTATGAGAAACACCCTAACATGTATATATTTTCTACATGGGTGCTCGGTGCATTTGTGTTGCAAACAATTCGTATCATTCAATCTAGCAACCACACAATTATAGAATCCTAAAATTTCCAAAGAAGGACACAAATTTTAAACTTTTCATTCCTTCCACCAAATTTTCCCATAAATATATTCGAACCAATATAACTAAATAAAGCGGAGCCTTGAAATTCTATGCTTCACAATATCTGTGTTGGCACGTGACGCCAAGGGTTCCATCTTTGTCTGCATTTCCTAATTAGGCCCACAAAAATTTGCTATAGTGTGATGGTATCTTATTAAATATAAAATTATAAAAACATTATAGGCTCCTATCATCAATAACCACTTTTATTTCCTTAATATTGGGAAACCCTAAATATATAATATTGACTTTCTAACTTTCACAAGCTGCCTACTCAAATTAGACTTTTTCCAAAGTCTAATCACAAATCTGGTTTAAGGAAAATTTGTTGATGGTTTTGCACCAACACTTTGGTGATTCACATAGCCTCCTTGAAATATTTCAAGAGCGCTACCCGACTATCAAAAGCATTATGCTAATCCTAAAGATAACTATTATTCTTATTGTCTAGTACATTCAAGATGCAAACTTTTCCTTTTTTCCTCAAAGCTCTGACTATCTCTTCAATTTTCCCTCCTATCTTCAAATGAGATGTGAACCTAAAATTCAATAATTTCCTAAACCAAAAGGTTTAAATCTAACTGAAGTCCTAGTCTATACTAATAACTAAAATATTGCTTTATGCTCCAATTTGGCAGAATTCAAATTCTAATAGGGTCTTTGCTATAATTCCCATAAATTTGCTCAAACAATAATATTGACATATTTAAAATTACAAGGAATGAGTATTGTTTTGCTTTAAATGGATAGTGTAACCTACGTGCAAACACGTAAATTACACATCCCACCTTTTACATTTTATGTATATTCCTTATAATTTCAAGTATAGTCTTTTTAAAAAAAAAGACAAAAAGCTAATTTATAAACATTAAACAAATATCCTCAAACCGATAAAATTACGGTCATATTCAAACTAAAGGTTATGAAAATCCAATATTTAAGCTTATTCCTTAATCTTGTGCTTTAAGTTCTTATTCTTGAGGATGGTATTCTTTAAAGCTAAACTTCTTCTTCACTTAGTATTCTAAGTATTTTAAGAACAATCACTTCCTCTTTGTAGGCTGCAAATCTAATTCTACCATTAGCTTACAAATTCCATATATGGTAAATTGCTTAGTTGAGTATCGCTATAAAATTCTCTCTTATCCATATAAATTAAAATTTTGATAAGTTTTAATTAATCCCAAACAAGAAACGGATAAGTAAGGACTCATTATTTATGTCACTTTATAGCCTTATCCAATCAATACAGGGGGCCACTTGCGATCACAACCTAAAATAAATTCTTTTAGAAGTTTTCTCCTACAGTTGAGTGGATTAAATAGTGCCGAGGACTTAATACTTCATTCTAAATCTTTTAAATGCCAATCCATTCTTCTAAATCTTTTACCTTTGTCTTCTCATAAATGTGGTCCATTCACTGTTTTAATATATACATCAAACCAGACCATTCCATGAATACTTATTCAATTCCTTCAAGCTCCTTCAAACTTGAACATATATCCATTTTTTTTCGAATAAATTCTTCTTTTAATTCAGTCCCCAAAACTAATTACAAATTCATTGCCTATTAAATTTGTAGTTAATATCCACGAATCCTTTTTTTCAAAAAATCATAAATTATATTACTTACGCAATACCTATATTTATATATATTGTTAATCCTTAGATGTGTTCGTAATCATACTAACTCCTAAACTAAACTATCTAGGGGAATCTAGTTTACAACCAAACCTTGATTCCGAAAATCCTATACTTCACCAACTTTTCAAATATAAATCTCTGGGGACTGCCACTAAGATTTCCAAATTGGGTTGTATAACTTATTCTTACTTACTCCTAGATCCTAATTTTGAAACACCTAATTTGCTACCCGTATTAACCCCAAGATTATTTATTTTTATAAAGTGTATTTTTTACAGTTATACAAAATATTTTTCAGACCCTTGTTATATCATTACTACTACTCAAATAACACAAACTCAAAAGTACGTGTTTAAGTTTTCATCAAAGCATGAAATGTCAAAATTTGCATTTTCCTCCAAAATATAGATCTTTGTAAAGGGTTTAATACCTACTGAACTAAATATCAATATATGTTTTATTTTAATAAAACATTCTTTATTAAGAATTCTATTTATTCAAAATGCTATGATAATCTTTTAAAGTTTTGGAAGCATTTAGTAAATGTTCTAAAATAAGCGCAAAATGACTTTCCTTTTTAGCATATATGTTATTAACATTTTGGATGTTTTGTATAAATGTATCGCCATGTTATTAAGTATTTTGCTTTAAGTTCTTTTCTCTATAAGAGGTGGAATAGAATAACCCGGTCATTCCATCTACGTAGATGCAGCGAGTATATGATTGAGGGTAAATTAGCGCTTAGATGTGTTAAGGTTTCCTAAGAGTTCATTCGAATCAAAGGGTCGGGAATTCAATCACTTAGCTGGGGATTCCCTGAACTCAAAGAACAGAGTAAGCACAGATCAAAGTCCACCAGTCGTGAATGAAAGCAAGAAGAGGGTTGCACTCCTTCCGTTGAGAAAGAAGCTTTCTTTCTCTCTAGTTGGCTCTCTATGGTTGAATGATTCCCATGGCATCAAAAAGATACTATTTAGGCATGTCATCCAGGAACTTGTTCGGAAATACCATAATGAAAGGATCATAGGAGTTTGCCGCTAGGCTTTGACCAAACAGGATCGTCCAGTTCCTATAGAATCCATCACTAAAATACCCCTAGAAGGGGATAGGGCTAAGCGGAGAGAAAAAGGTTTTCTGTAAGATGGGAAATGAAAACTATTAGCCCTGCACAAGGTTTGTGAATAAGTGATTGTCAGATAATGAGAAAGGAATATCCGTCTTTCTGCTAAACAGAATCTATTAGGCTCGGTCAACCGGAATATGTATTATCCATATGAGAAATCTTCCAATTGAGAAGATCCATCGACCTGAGATGAAGAGAAAGGTCTATCTATTTTCTTTAGTTATTTAGTTAAACCAATGATTCGTTATTGGAGCAGATAACAACAATCATTTCATCGGACATGTGTATTTTTTCTTTTCCGATGGATTTCCATGGTTTCATTAATGGAAATTCTTTGATGTAGTGAGTATTAGGCTCTGGTTTTTCCGTCATTAACACTTTTCAAGAACGATAAACGTTTTAAGGTTTTACATAAAAACTTTTTAATGTTTAGTAAAACAAATGCTCATTTTGTTTTTGAAAATAGAATCTTTATTAAAGATCCAAAATTTAATTAGGTGACAATTAAGTCCCCTAAAATGCCTAATGATATTTATTGCTATATTTTCAAAATATGTTGTTACTTTCCAAAAATACTTTTTAAAACATTATTCAAGGTATATATTCCTTTTAGCAATAAAGCTCAATAACCTCTTCATGTAGTTATATATATATATATATATATATATATATATATATATATATATATATATATATATATTAGAACTTTTATAGCTATCATTATTTTAAATCTCACACTTAATCTATGTTTTGAATTTTTTTTTATTATCCATGAATGTTTCTAAAAAAAACAATAATCATTCATTCTAATTTATTTGCATCTCTAAAGGTACCTTTGAAAATTCATTTAACAATCATAAATTATAGAATTTAATTTATTTATTTGGAGTAATTAATGGCAACTTCTACCCTTTTCTTATTACTTCTTGCAAAATGCTCATTATTACTGGAAAAAGATTAACTATTCAATCATTTCCCTTATTCTAATAATTCCTCCCTGCATTTTCAAATGAGCATATATTGCCTATTAATCCTATACTTCCTCTTTTAACCAATTAATTGTCAAATAAGTCTCGTATTCTTAATCACACCACCACAAAGTATTGAAGGAAAGAATTTATAAATGTATTTATTTTATGTGAAACTTAACATATAAATATGGGTGGATAATAAAGTCTTCTTGTGAAATTTTAAATTTTTAGAAACTATTACATGGAAACTGTAATAAAAACCAATTTATCTTTAAAAATTTTATTGTTTGTCACTTTGTGAAGAACTTGCATTTCTTTTCTACTTAAAACTGATAAATGTAAACTTTTCAGTTATTAGTTCACTATTAACCTTTTATTCTTTTAACCTTCCTTCAGGCTAAGGCTCCTTGACGTCTTCGGGTGTCTCGACCCAATCTCTATGCCACATTGATGCCATGAAGGATTTTTATGGTTTGCTTGAAAAGCAAGAAGTGATCTGTTATATTTCTCTGAGAACGCCGGCCTACTCAATAGTTGAATCATACGCATGGATGAGGCAAACCAAATTTCAACTAAGGGAACAATGTTTACTGAACATTAGTTGCGGGCAACAACGCAACTACGATTGTGGTTTGCTATTCAGCACTGCATGCATTACTAAAGAATGAAGATAAGTTACATAGATAAGCAGGGAACCTCCAGGTCCAATACACGTAGACAACTAACAAGGCGACCTTTAGTATATTAATTGGGTCCACACCTCGTCCGAGTGAAGTGAGGCTGGAGTTGAGCCAGGCAGTAGGCGTTCATCTTCTGTTATCTAAAATTTATATTTATAGTTTTTCAAACAAAAGTAGTAAACTTTTCAAAATTTCTCTGAAACATTTACATTTTCAAAAACCATATTTCTAATTTCTTTTCGAATGGAACTATTACATACCTAAGCCTCTAAATGAGATATTTCCATAGTTACATCAAAATTTCATTTTACAGAGTAATTTAGTGGTATGTCGAAAATCATTTTTGTAGGTTTTCTAACAAAGCTTTTTCCAATTTGGAAAAACATATTTATTATTTTCCTTCAAATTTTCCTATTTCATCTACTCTTTTTTCAACAAAGATTAATGTCCACCTTTTCACAGAAGTCTATTTCTTATTTTAACTCCATTCTTTGGAATTCCTATAATTCCATCTCTAAACATTCCTAATAACTGCCTTAGAAATGTCATTTATGTCCATTTCAACCCTTCTAATTAATGCTCGTTCTTATGGACATTTATTATCTGATTCAAAGTCAAATATTCATACCTTCGCGCAAAGGGTCTTAATTACCTCATTGATATTTTCCATTTCCAATATTCTTTACTAATTGACCATTTGTTGCTCTTCCAAATTTTAAATTTCCATATTTATTATTATGGAAGTTATACCATCTAATAAAAGTTGTACTTTCGTCTTTCCTTAAAACTCAAGATATTCTTATGCAATGGGCATAAATTAGTCCTTATTATTGGTTATCTTAACGGATACCTAATCCAAATTATTTCTATTTATTTTTCCCTTATCCTCCTTATAAATGATAATTAAATCACCAGTTTGATTTTCATTTACTACTTATTAAATTGGGAGTTTAAATCCTTCCCACTTTTCCAACTTTATGGTTATTACATCCATTATCTTCTTCGATAAGGAAGTTGCTAAATCACTGTATGGTTTATAGGCTATTTCTATGAATTCAGGTCGATCCTTTCCTAGAAGTACTAACAAATATTATTTTATCGAGATACACGTACATTAAACAAATGTATATATAGTAAAACTTTGGAAAATCCTATTTCAAAATAACAAGTATACTTATCATACGTATTGTCTTTGTAATGACCCGGTAGGAATTCGACGCTCGAATTCCGACAATAATACATATACCCGTATTACTTTCCAAAACTTAAGTATCGAACACACCAGATAGTTAATAGAAAGAAATTAGAGGGTAAGGAAAGAAAAACGGAAATATTAAAATAGAAGAAGAAGAACTAATACAACAAAGAGTCTCACATCGTAACGGAACAAATTTAATATAGAAATAAATTTTAATTGAGAGCTTGAATTAAAACTTACAATCATAAAAGTATATCAACACATCTGGACAAATTTAATATAGAAATAAATTTTAATTGAGAGCTTGAATTAAAACTTACAATCATAAAAGTATATCAACACATCTGGACAGTTATAAAAACATGTCCTCATATATAACACACAGCGGAATAGTAACTATATAATATCATACGTCTAAACTCTTCCATCTTGTCTCTTCATAACATCTGATAACCTGAACCTATAAACTCGGTCTGACCCGAGCATTACAAACGTCAGGATCAGTGTAACGACCCGTATTCTACGCATCATGGGATCGTAGGATATTTATTTCTTTCACATATGAAGTCGTATGGTCATGTAACTTTGGGAGACGACTATTGGGGTCATTTCCCATGTTCATGATTTTTGTCGATTTTTAAATGACCGTTTTGCCCCTAGTTGGTACTGTTTTGGCCATAACTTTTGACTGGAAAGGAATTTTGACCTGAAACCACTTCCATTGGATTCGAATGATGGTTTCTCTTTCCGTAGAGTGGTTACAATAGCCAAACGGACTTACCGTTTGGGAGATATGGCTGAATTAAGGTTTAAAGGGTTATTTTCAGCTAATTGGGCTTAACCAGGTAATTAGCAACTAGGCCCAATGGGGGGATTTCGGGTTTAGAGGTATTTGAGGGCTGCTAGGGTTTAGAAAACGATTCTTCATTCATTTTCCAGCCGCCACAAACCTCCTTTGAGCTCTAGCCATGGCCTCCAACACCCAAATCACCTTCTAATCACTTTCTAATCAAGTTTTGGCCTAATCTACATCAAATCAAGGCAAATCAACGTCAAATTTGGGATAGAGCTGCTGGAACACATAGGGATTGGATCCAAATCAGAGGACATTTCAGATCTATAGTTTAATTTGTGGCAAAGGTGAGTGATTTGCATTGTTCTTCACTAATTATGGCTAGTTATGGTAATTAGCGAAAATTAGCGAAACTATGGCTCAGAAAAATCTAGAAAAATTCATAAAATTCTAAAACATCATTTTATGCCTCTGATATGAATTTGGGTTAATTTCGACTAATTTTGTTAATCCCGGATTTTGGGGGATTAAGGGGTGATTAGTGATAATTAGCGAAATTATGCATGTTAAAAATCTGGAAAAATATGCAGAAATTCATAAATATTATTTTAAGCCTCTGTTAGAAAAATTGGCTAATTTGGTTAAGTTTTGCTAATCCTATTGTTAGATTTGCTTAAATATGCTTAAGGGGAAAATATGGGTTTTTGGGTATGTTTGATCCGTTTTGACATATCATATTGTTGTTTTGCTGTTTGTGGATGTTTCTACATGTTTCTATGACTGTATGGTTTGCTTTGCAATTGATTAGAATAGTTAGATTGGTCAAAAACGCCGTCGAATGGCGTAAACAGTCGCTGGAAGAAGTTGCAAGAAAATGTACAGGACCGGATCGAATCGCATGAAGGAAGTCGCGACCCGACCCGATCGCATATCACACTCCACGATCCGCTCTAGCTCAAGCGCCACGATCCAACCTGGTGAAGGCGGCACGATCCGAACCGTGGAGCTTGAACGAACTGATGCCTTGAGTTGTGCCTCCAACCACGAGCCGACTTATGTGTCACGATCCGAACCAGGCGATCTCAAAGGGAAGGAGCATCATGATCCCAGGGAAGCGTCACGAGCTATGGACCATGACCCGATCCGCTCACGAATGGTTCCCACGATCCGGAGGCCACGAACCGATCCGAGCAAGCGACCACGATCTGATCCGCACAGGTGAGCACGATCCGAATGAAGGAATTCAACTCGAACTACAGGGGTGCGAACCGACCCGTATGGGATGTTGCGACACGATCCGAGGGGAGCTGGTGACCACGATACGACCTGGAGCGGAGTGAAGCAGATGAAGACCGATCCGGTGATGACCAATAACCCGAGATGCAAAGGTAGTCCAAATGGAAGTTAGAGCTCAGGATCCAGATGGGAACCAATGAGTTCACTTCATGGTTGGGCTTTGCTGCGGGACGTGTGCAAAGGGGTTGTCGGTATTCATAACTCTGGTTCACCACTGAGAGATGGATAGTGGGCTTGTAGTGATAGTTACACGGGATTGGATTCCGTCATGGCCCAAAGGATTAGAGGACCAAAGTAGTGGATATCGTACGCTTTACGCACTGAGTGAGGGATGTGAGGATGATTGTTATGTTTGATTGTTTGACATCACTATGACATGCACACCCCCACCCCGTTATCTTTACACCATTGGAAAGGGCACCTTAGAGTGTTGTACAGTATGTAGTGCTAACTCTTTGGTTGCAGGTCCAGGTTCAGGTATGATTGGATTATACCTGTTATTATTCTGTTTAGATGCTTATCGCTCATACCAGGCTTTATGTCTGACCCAGAGTTTTATGTCTCTTCTTATTACTCTGGGTGCTCACACGAGCAGACTAGAGACAGGTTGTGGTTAGCTGGTGATGCGCGAGTAGCTGATTCGGAGGCGAGCAGGAGGCTTCCACGTATGATATATAGATATTCTCCCTGTGTCGTTGGTGGTCGCTACTTGGGCATTAGTAGTGTACCTCCTTTATCTTGCTTTTGCTTTGAGACAGTTTGAAAAGTTGTAATAATGTTTAACTTTGGATCATAAGCTGTACTTATATTTTCCGCTGCTATGTTAGTTGTTTCAGCTTATGCACTGTCTCACCTGTTTTATGTCAAGTATGTTATTATTATATTTTATTCTATGCGCTGTGAGACATTCTACAGGTTCTTTGTTGATTCTTCGTCTTCTTTCTTTTCTTCTGACGACCTTCCATGCCAATTGGACATGTGTACAGCGCACCTTCGGAGTAAATGTCGGTTGGTGCGGGGCGGGCCGTCACAATCAGTCTGGTGAACCAGCGTAAGAAATCCTCATTAAGTTTAAAAGCACTATCCAACTTGATTTTAAAGTAAAATCTTTTCGAAAGAAAAGACTAATCATAACATCAAATTCACATATAAATACAGACGGTTTTTACCTTACGATAACCCAAAATATTTTGAAATATATCTCATATGATATTATAATAGTGTCCAAATAAAAAATAGCAAACTAGCGGAACGCTTGCATCTCATGCTCCAGATACATAATATATATTTAAAACTGCGGCTCTAATTGGAGATTGGAATCCGACTATGACAAGGTATGGAACCACCTTCCGATTAGACTACTCTAAAGGGGATACACTGGAGTTCAACAAGAACATCTTGCAACTCAGCCACATATGACCGACCACTTATTTCTCTTGAGTGTATCGAATATATTGTAACCTTATGGCTACGTTGCTACCGTTTTCCTAGAAGATACATAAATGAAAAGAAGTAACAAATATGAATAATATCTAGATGGTGATGATACACCCTAATGGGAATGACCCACTTAGCCATATTTCCTTCCCGATTTTTGTCATTTCCCGGTTGATGTGGGTTAAGGTTATAATTATCTTTCAGAATATTTGGCTACCAATCACTTTGAATGCCACATCGTCAGATCCGCCAAATCACTAATTGACGCCCACAAACGGAATTACATTTGTAGAAATCAACATACATTATCTTTTTGGAAATTCTCTACCAAAAATCCATCCATGCAAGTCATCCAGGAATAGGAGGAACCGAAGGCACTCTCCTACCACATCCTTATAAAGGAATCACCCCAAGTATTAGTATTGAGTAGTCCTTGCAATCTGTAGATCCCAATCATGAAAGAATTACCGCCAAAATATCTCTGGCGGCTAAACTAGAGAAATTTAACGAGTAGTCCTTCCGCTCATGAAGATCAACAGTCTTCAATTGCTCAATCTTCAATCAACATCTTCCAAGTTTACGTATTCGCTAGTTCAGAATGATTTTCGAATATAAATTTGATCCCAGTCTCTCCATACCAACAGTCATATAGGCCAAATTTGATAGTCGGTTGTTTAACTATCAAATAAACAACCATTCATCCATAAAATAAATTTATTGATTCAGTACCCAGCATCATTTAGCCTCTTTAATTAACAAAACATTAATTAATTAAATTAACATCTAATTCGAAAAACATTTCCTTTTCTTATTTTAATATAAGAATGTTCAATTATTGTTACACTTCTACCTCATTAGATCCTCAATGTCAATTGGTAAGTGAATAAATCTGTCGGTATCAACCCAGAAGGAAGAAACCAACATCAGATTGACACCTTGAAAATTACTCAACTCAACCAACGTACAACAGGTTCAAATTTCTAGAAAAAAATATCATAATCCCATTTTACCATTTCAAAACGATTATACATCTTTATAATATCATTAATCATTTCCAATTTTCTTTTAAATACATTTCATAAAATTAATTAAAATAATTCAACTTAACCTCTATAAGCAAATGTTACAAATTTCATTTTAAAAAGCCTTCGCCTTTCATTTACAAAATCATTTACTTTTCATTTACTAAATTCCTTTCTTATCTTATATAAATTCCTTTCTTATTCTCAAATATAAATTCCATTCTCCTCGTATAACTCAATTTATATGTATTTCCATTTATAACACCTTTTTGCAATCTTGCCTTAAAAACTCATTTATTAGATCTTGATCTCAATTCCAATTGTATGCCAATTTTCGTATTCTACTTCAATTTCATTTATACGCTAATCTCATTCATGAAAACCCATTTTATCACATTTCGTATATTTGTAAACAACGTTTACGAAAATGTTTATTAATTACGAAAAATCACTTTTCATTTCTTTTAATTAAATTCCATCAGACCATTTCAACATTCAAAAATCTTTTAAAATTCCATTTACGCCGCTTAACCTCATTTTTGAAATCATTTTAACATTTCCATTTAATTTATACTGCTTAACCAATTATTTATTAATACCTTGGAATTTCTATTAATTTATAATTTAAATAGTTTTTAAACATAAATATATAAATTAAATGATATTAAATATATAAATATAACTTTGAAAACATTCACAATCGATTCCTAAAAATCTTTTATTTTATCAATGATATTAAAGAGGTAAATATCCGCTAAAGTACCAAACCGTTAAATATAAACCAATTTCACATCCAAACGAACACAGTAAATCATATTGATAATCATTATCAATATTAGTGAGGAATCCTGTTGGATTCCTTCAAGCTGTAAATCCATGCATCCAAATATGTTACATCAGTAAAAATCATTCAATAAGAATTATCCAATTTAAACTAATAACTTATATAAATAATAATAATTTAATGCAACAATAATAATTCAAACAATTTATTAAATTTAACATGTTTATTTTATAAACAAGACCAACAAGGTAAGTTAACTCAATTGGTTCCAATCCTTAAAATAACGATTTGGTTTTTCACTGAAATTAAACAAATGTTTATTTTCATCGATTTAATCAACATATGAATTATATAATTAACAAACAATCAACCATTAGCAACCATAGCACACAATTATAAAACCCGACTTATATAAATATATAAGTAGAATAACTGAGTATGTTTAACTCACCATGATTTGATTCACTGTTTAAACAAGCATTTAATTTAACTGAAAATCCAGTTAATTCCAATCACCTCCAATTCTATTCCATAGCGTAGTGCTCGTTGAGACGAGTCTGTCTCTTGAGTCGCCCAATTCTGATTCCAAATGAGAGAGTTATAATAATTTAAGTTAATATAATTTAATTAACTATTTAATCCCTAATTATAAATTAACTCCTAACCGTAATTTATATTAAAACTAATCACCTTTTATTTACTTCTGCCCAGACAAATTCTTTGATCCTGCTTTGGTCCGAAGCATCTTCCTTCCCCCTTCTCTATTTTTTTTTATAACGAAATCCCACTGGCCCAACTCTTCTTTGTAGCCCACGTGTGTTTCTCTTCCTATAATATTTCTTCCTTATCTGTTCTTCCACGCAAACTCCCTACTGCCATGGTTTCGAACTCCACACTTCATCACACCCCATTGACAACTCATGTCGTTCTCCTCCAACACGTCTGAGCTCGACCAACTGCGTGCTACCCATGTCAAACCCACCTGCTCATGCTCCATGTTCACGAATTATTCCCGTTGTACGTTATATATATAGATATATAATATGGACCCCACCTTCTTGCCATAAACGAACAACAACGCCTCCTTGAGTATACACCATATCACCAGTACGACATATACATCCCCAGTGTATCCCTTCTATGTCATACCTTGCCATGACTGATCGCTAGTATGGTCACCTTGGGTTTCGTTTTGCCTGCTAAACTAAAATGGGGAGAGAGTACATATTAAAGTGAGATTCTTTTGTATTGTTTATTGCATTGAGGGAGGCACAATTTTCATTTTCTCGGTAGAGAGAAAATTTTTGAGTGCAACGTTATATATAAGTGGAAGAAGAACAAGATAGGAATGATGTCTTTCAGCATAGGATAGGCTCCGTGCGTGTATCATAATAGGGCTAGTTGAGATGGAATATTTGCATGTGCCTATGTACATGAATGATAGGCAAAGAAGTTCGCAGGTGTATTTTCTTTTCGTATGACTGTTTTGAAAACATAGGCTATTTTCGTATAGCCGTTTAAGTTTTGTATGAGTTTTCATTTTCGTCAGGTCTGTAAGAACATATTCATAGGGTAGGCTGAAGTCTCAAACTAGCATGTGTTTAATATATATGTGGCAGAAAATAAAATATAGGTTACAGTATCTCCAATCAACTTGTGTTTCATTTCTTTATCAGTCGCATGGGGGTAGCTTAGGCAAGAGTATGTACAAAATATAATAGGACACATTTGTACTTCCATTCTTAGGACATAAGTAAATTTACTTAGTTTGGAAGGAAATGAATTTAAGAAATTTGTATATATAATTTTATTTTGGATGGTTAATTTATCTACCACTATTTACCACTTTTTTACATTGAGCGTTTATATCAGTACCGACATCCACGAGCTCCAAATGTAATGAAAATGGACATACTGCTACGTCTCAACGTCTTAGTCCCAATGAAATTCGTTTCGTAGAAATTGGACTCCGTTTTCACAACGGCATCATTTTAATTCCAAATTATTTATCTGTTCACCTTTAAATTTTGCAGCCGACAAAAACAACTCTGATTAGCCCCAAACTGGAAATCTAGCAATAGCTTGCTATACATATTCCAATAAAATTCGTTTCGTCGAAAACAAAGGTTGTTTGAAAAATAGCTATTCTTAAGGCTTATATAATATCGAAAAATATAAATAAATTCTAAACAACCCAATTAATTAATAATAAATTATTATTATTATTGTAAATATCAAAATACAATATCATTTAGCTTCAAATATAAACTAATATGGATTTAAAACTCAATATAGATTACTTTTACCATCTCTAGATAGGTACACAAGTTCAACCATTCGTTCAAGTTATTATGGACACTTCATTTGCTTGGGATGAATCAGTAGGCAGCTCTCAGTTCGACGGAATGCGCCAGCGTCGGTCCTTGCCTCGCCTATGGTAACGTCCCCTGCTCCTGCAATGTTCACGCATCTCGTAAGCCCATGCCAGCTTTTTGGTTAGTGGTTATTAGTCAGTTCTTATAGTTGTTCAGTTCATCTAGTGTTGTTGTTTTGCATTTTTTTGCGGCTGTTTCACTAGCATTGTACCTGTATATTTGCACTCAGCGCTACGTACTCTACTTGCATGTATGGCGTATGCATAACTTATCATATTTTGGCCGTCGGTCAGGCTTATTGACTGCTATGTTATCCTTTTATTTATATATATAAAAAATCGGGCATGTAACACCCCTTTGCACAACCGTCTAGTTCAAAAAAACTCAGTATTAACATATTCGTGTTAAACAGTATCCAAATTTATACAAAAAATCTTTTTAAGTTATTAAATAAATGTTATCTTTTATAAACGATTCCATAACGACTATTTGAAAATTTAATTTGGACATAACTAACAATCTATAGCATGAGATTTCAACTTTTCTCTTCCATTAGAAAATTATAATCAACTAGATTCAAAGATTTCTTATTTTACGGAATTCCAACTTATATTGGATCCAGTATATTCAATTGAAGCTTAAAACTCATTATTATGAATTACCGCGATGTTACAAGCTCGTTTTAAATTAAATATAAATTTAACATTCAAAATTTATTTTTATAAACGAATTCAATATTAAAATCCATTAATATTCCAAATATTACATTTAAAACAAATTTAAATATTTAGATTCAAACGACTAAAAATCTAGGTCATTACATTCTTCCCATAATTGGGTAACCTAAGATCTGATACCACATGTAACAATCCGCTCGGGATGGGCCTAAATCCCAACCCAGGAAAGGAACGTCGGAACTTAGTGCCATTCTAAACAAGTCATTGATTCCTATAAGGAATAGATAAACATAGCCAAACAATAAACGAAATCAAAATCTCACAACATTTGAGATAAAATAGACTAACCAAAACAAATGTACCTTTTTTAAGAACAATAATATTGTCGGTTACATTAAGATTCCCAAATGTCATAAAAAGGTACATTAATATTCCATAAATATAGATAACTACTAGATATGATAATAAACTAAATTAAAATCTCTAGTGCCGAGCTCTAGTCTTCATACGTCATTAATCAAGATTTCCCACCTACTAACTTGTGTTGTTAAGATGATGGACGGTCGGAACAACTATGTTTAGGTGAATGAAAATCACGTATGTTTAAAGGAACCTATTTCATATGCTCGGCATTATAAATCCGTCGGGTTATGTCTAGGCGAACTAGACACACAATTTAATATGACATTGTTTGGTGGACTATCATAAAGTCACTTTAAGGCCTAATCAGTATATGTAAGAGCGGTTTTATACTATCACTTAATAACCTAAGGGTGTATTCCTATGATCACTTAAGACCCTATGAAGCGGACCCTCATCCGGTCGCTTAAGGACATCTTACATATTTATTTATGGGCGGATACCTATGATCACTTATTACTCTATAGACATATCCTTTCGGTCACTTTAGACTATATGACGGACCCTAACCTCGTTTAACGTTATCAAGTATTCTCTCAATTTATAGTGTAAGAAATGGTAATATTCCACTTAATATCTAGAGAGGGTAGACACTCATCACTTAATACCTCGTTGAACTCCTAGTCACTTAATGCTTCCCTTTGACGGACATCTCCTTTGCATGCTCTTTAGAACTCTTATTAGCTCGTTGTTAGTCTGCCTTATACCAAGGCCGTCCAATGTTCAAATGATCATAGTAACAAGCCTTGAGTATCAAAAGTCATGTCTACACAAGAGACACGCTTCGGATTGGATAGAGTTCACAGTGGTTGAAGTGGCTTTCTAAATGACCGAACAGGAGCTTAGATCAGTTCATCTCCAAGTCGAATAGAAGAGAGAGTTGTCGGGTCGATGGCTTTTAGATCGAACAATCTAGGGTTGATCATTCATTCCAATCGAGATATTCGATCTGTCCCACAATCCATAGCATACCCACATTCTCCATTACCTCCGGATCGAACGAGACCTCTGCCACATTACCCCAGACTCAATCCCACATTCCACACAAACTGACCACCACTCACTAACTGTTAATCCAGATCGAATGCCGCATAGATGAAACCGTTCCCACTCATTTCCCAGACCGGATCCCATATATATCCGATCCGAGGTTCAAAGAGAGGACTTTTAAGGTATTGAAGCTCCATATATTCCACCCGTCATTAAACCTCGACCCGAGCTCTGTTTACACAATTATTGAATAAATAACCATATTTTTTTATAAAATTTACATTGTATTTTGAGTGTTTAAGGATTCCAAGTGTTGTATTTGTAATTCTTTGGTGAATAGGAGAATTATAAAGTGGACATAGGCTCGTTAATGCCGAACAACTATAAGCCTTGTGTGTTTGTCATTTTTTTTAATTTTAATATTCTTCACTTTTTATCTATGAATTCTAGTCTATTAGGTGTTAGAACCATTTTTTTGGTCTAACATTTTGGTGCTTTCACTGCGAACCTTCGAATTCTCAGCTTTTGGGATTATTTTTCTACTGTTCGGGTCACTAAGTCCGAAGGAACAGTATGCATTTCCATCACTACCGACATTTTCAGCAATTTCGATAATCTTAATCAGTGTGGTTTCGATGAGATATAGGAACTGGAAAACTTCCCGGTTAGCATCGGCTAGCAAAGAGCAACAAATCAGCTTGCATGTTGAACCAGTAGTAAGAGTGCTGAATCGAATGACCCCTGGTAGACTATACCTAGTTCGAGTTTGGTCCGACCAAGAAATTGGTGTTTAAAACTGTTGTTGTCACCACCAATCAGCATCCTTCTTCAGCACCGCTACACGAGATGACTTCGCACGTCTGTTCTCCAAATTGGAAGAGACCAACACAGCATTGGAAGCTCAGAGACAAGACAATGCTACAATGAGAAGTGACATAGATGCGATGGTCAGACAATGGGAGGAATTTCGAAGACAAAGAAATTCGTCCCCACCCCATCGCCAAGAAGCAGAGGGTTCGTCTTCATCTGATGAGAATGGGCAGTCACCAAGTCAGAGAAGGCCTTATGAAAGGCTTGAGAATCTTCAACAACTCTGATTCGGTACACTGTCTTCTCATGAAAATGCAGCAATTAGGCATGGCCCTAATGATCCTAGCTTAGCAGAACCTATGCTCATGCCAATGCGTGGATCCTGAGTCCTTCCTAAGGAACAAGGCACTTCCCAAACCACTCATACTCTGGTGCTTCCACCCACTCGTCCTATGATTGACCAGAATCATAAGGGGCAAGGAAGTTCTTCTCGAATGGCGGGTCAGGTGGCGTTGCCTAAAACGGGGGTAGGGGGATATCGGAGAGCTTAAAGCACTGGGTCAGAACAAATATTGGCCAATGCAAAGGTAGTGGAAATGGTGCGAAGTATAATGAACGGTAGCATGGTACACTCCTTTTACGGATGACATCTTGAAAGCGCAGTTCCCTAGGCGATTTAATTTACCCACAATGAGTCATTATTCGGGTAAAACTGATCCACGATAGCATTTGATGTGTTACTTGTGGTATATAAATGTTGTGGTGGATCTCAACGCCATAATGTATAAAGCTTTCTTGATATATCTCAAGGGGATCGCTATGATGTGGTTTACCAGACTTCCTCCTCAATCTGTTCCTAACATTAAAGATCTAAGCGAGAAGTTTCTGAATCATTTCCGATTGCACGCATTAAAGTCTAAGAATGTTATAGAGCTTTCTATAATTAAACGGGCCCATGGAGAAACTTTGAGGGGGTGCCTAAACCGCTTCAATATGGTTGTCACTGAGGTAAATAACCCCAATCCATAGAGTATTCTGATGGGATTGACTGATGGGGTAGACAAAGAAACAAAATTCGAAAGATATTTGGTTGGAAAACCTCCTACGACTATTTATGAGAAAGAAAACGTACGTTTTTGATAGGAAGATGTGTACCTAAATTGAAAGAAGAGATCTAGAGAAGCTGTGAAGGAGGATACTCAAAGCAACATTGCTAAAAGGCAATCCGACGACAGTTTTGGTAAGGTAGAAGTTAATTTGGGAAATTAGAACAAAAGGGATGGCCGCCAAGGTAAGAATGGAAACATAAGAAATAAGAATCGAAAGGGTGATTCCAAGAAACAACGCCGATTCCAGTCCATTGAAAGTTATACGCCATTGAATGACACCTTGGAAAACATTTACCTGGGAACATGCAATGTGATGCAGTACAAGAAACTACCCCTAAGAGACTCGACGGAGAAAGAGCGCGAGAGAGAGAAGTTTTGTTTGTTTCATGAAACCTATGTTTATTTGACGAATGAATTCAGACATTTGAGAGATGTAATAGATAAATTATTGCATGAAGGGAAGCTTGACGAATACAAGGTGTCCCCAAAGGACAAAGGGCAAGGAGGTTCAGCCCCAAACCACGGTCAAGTGGATCTAGGGCCACCAGTCAGCAAAAAGGAAAAGGAATTGTTATTAACACCATTCCTGGAGGACCTCATCCAGCAGGGTTTAGCACAAAAACAATAGAGCAGTTTGTTAAAGCTGTGAAGTATCTGGATGTGGGGGAGTGCAGTATTCCCAAAGATGCTACCCCAATCAAGCAGTAGAAAATGATGATGGACGACATCGTTTTCCACGACCGAGAAAGTGTGGGAGTGGAAACTCTAAGTATAGATCTGTTGGTAATATCGGCCATTATTGGCCCAATGACCGTACGGAAGGTCCATGCGACTGCGGGAGTTCCATCAATATCTTATTCAAAAAAGCTTTTGATAAGATAAAGCTAGAAGCAAGAGATTTGAAACCATGCACTAGGTAGATATGTGGTTTCAACAGTTTGAAAACTACGCCGGTAGGGGTGGTCGATTTAACGATGAAGTTCAGTGAGGGAGACTGTAGGAGAGTGTGAATCCTCATGTTACTTATGATGAACATAGATTCTACCTATAACTCCTTTTTGGGCCAATCGGCTCTGGCAGAGTTCATAGCGTGCATCGCTCCCTAGTGTTTATTTCTAAAATTTCCTACTGAAGCTGGTGTGGGAATGGTCCGTGGAGACCAACTGACAGGAAGAGCTTGTTATTTAGCAGAGTGGAAAGTGATCGGCGATGGAGTTGGTGAAGAGCCCAAAAATGCCTCCCCTTCTACCAAGGAGGCATCAACATAGTGAGTAAAGGAAACATCCCGGCCGGATTTGCTAGATTATCAATCTGAGGACATTGATTCCAAAGAGGAACACAATGAGACAACGGTGGATATCCCGATTGATAACGACAACTTGACAAGGGTAAAATCGGATCCCATCAAGACCCCCTCTGGATGAGGGAATTGATAGAATTCTTGAGATCCAATCTGGAATTATTTGCGTGGACCCATGCTGACATGTGTGGAATATCTCCATTAATCATGAGCCATTCGTTGAACATTAACCAGAAGTACATCCCAATCAAGCAGAAAAGGTGTATGCTCGGGCCCAAGAGGTCGGCAGCTTTTGAAGTAAGAAGCTAAAAAGCTTAAAGGAAATGGATTTATTCGAGATGCAATGTATCCTGAATGGATATAAAATCCAGTTCTTGCAGAGAAAATTGATGGGAAGTGGCGAACATGCATCAATTTTCTCAGACATGAACAAGGCTGGCCCAAAAGACAGCATTCCACTTCCAAGGATTTATCAGCTAGTGGATTCAACAGCTAGACACAATCTTCTTTCGTTTATGGATGCATATCCGGGATACAACCATATTCCAATGCAAGTACTTGACTAGGAACATATTAGCTTTATCGTAGATCTTGGGTTATACAGTTACATAGTAATGCCTTTTGGACTGAAGAAAGCCAGAGCAATGTACCAACGTTTGGTGAACTGTATGTTTCATAAGAAGATTGGGAAGTCTATGGAAGTATATGTGGATGACATGCTTATAAGTCCAAGTAGCCGGCTGATCATATTTCAGATTTGGCGGAAATGTTCAATATCTCCCGACATTATATAATGAAGCTCAACCCTATAAAATGCTCTTTTGGCGTTACGTTAGGGACGTTTCTGGGTCTCATCGTCAGTATGCATGGGATTGAAATCAACCCCGTCCACATTGCAGCAATAAGGTATATCCGATAACCACAAAAAAATCAAGGATGTATAGAGCTCGGCGAGAAAGGTCGCAGCTTTAGGCAGATACATTTACAGGGCTACCGATAAGTGCATTCCCTTCTTTGACTTGATAAAGTGAGGGAAGTGTAACTTTGGACTCTAGATTGTGTTGAATCCTTTCAGAATCTACTAAGTCATTTGGAGAAACCCTCCCAAGCCTATAAATCATGAAGACTTGTTCATATATTTAGCGGTATCATCGCATGCAATCGGCTTAGCTCTCGTCGCGAGGAGGATAAGGTCCAAAGATAGGTGAATTATGTGAGTCAGAAGCTGGCAGCGGTGGAACGCAATTACCCGAGTATCAAGAAGCTTACTTACAGCCTATTAATCGCTTCGATAAAACTTTGCCACTACTTCCACGCCCATCCAATCATGATATACACTAACCAACTGCTACGACAGGACCTTCAACGACCTGAGGTGTCCGAGAGATTGCTTAAGTGGAATATCAAACTAAGCCAGTTTGATCTCACTTTTCTTTTAAGGAAATCCATCCGAGGGGAATCATTGACGGACTTCATAATTTAATTTACAATTCCCGAGGAAGATGCGTTGGATGAGGAAGCTAGACCTCCAGAATCCAAGTGGGAATCAGGCATTCGGAAGTAATTTACAGATGGAACTCAAAATGATAGACATTCTAACGTTGGGGTTATTTTGGTAACTCCCGAGGGACGATCAATCTATTATGTCTTAAGGCTTAATTTTCCCGCTACTAATAATGATTCCATGTACGCGGCCCTGATTGCCAGGATAAGACTCGCGAAGGAATTGGGAGTAGAGTTGCATTGGATATTTTCTATGACTCTCAAATCATTGTATTTCAGGTTCGGAAAAGTTTCAGACAAAGGGACCATGACTCACAGCTTACCTAGAATGGGTCAAGGGACTATTAGATGACATGGAGTATTATAGCATTTCACACATCCCACGTGCAGAAAACCAGAAGGTCAACAAACTAGCCAAACTAGCAATCTGGCAACCCAGAAGAGATGGAAATGGTTTCGATTGAAACACTGGATGCCCCAAGATTTCATCAGATGGAAGTTGATCAAGCGCTGGAAGTATAACCTGAGAGAGAATCCTGGATGACCCCATAAGGAACTTCCTCTAGCATGGAACCCTTCCATGGATGAAAGGTGTGTCATTGTTCGCAAAGCATCAAGATACGTTATGCAACGCGACGTGCTTTATAGAAGGGGGTTCTTAGTTCCTTTACTCCGGTGTGTAGACCATGATGATGTCAAGTGTGTGTTGAGGAACTACATGAAGGTGACTGCGATGACCATACCGGGGGGCAAACTTTAGGAAAAAAGATATTGTGGTACGGATACATCTAGCCTACCATAAACAAAGACGCAGTGATTACTCACGAGGCTGCGACAAGTGTCATAAGTTTGCTAAGATTCCTAGAGCCTCGCCCAACTAACTGACCTCGATGGTGAGTCCATGGTCATTTGTAGTATGGGGAGTATACATCATTGATAACCTTCCAATTTCCAAAGGCAGAGAAAAATATGCAATTGTGGTTGTGGACTAATTTACAAAATGGGCTGAATCCGAGGAGCTAACCACAATCATAACAAAGTGGGTGATTAACTTTATTTTCAAAAACATTATATGTCGATTTGGCATCCCTAGAACTGTCATAACTGATAACAAGATCCAATTTAACAACACGGAGTCCAAAGATTTCTATCAACGATATCACATCGAGAAGAGATACACAATTATTGCACACCCACAATCAAATTGACAAGTAGAAGCCGTAAAAAAGATCATCAATTCCATTTATAAAAACAATTGGAGCAAGTGAAAGTCAAATGGGTTGACGAATTGCCATTGGCCCTATGGACGTACCGAACAACCTATAAGTCAGCGACTGGCCATACTTCTTTCGCGCTCTCGTATGGCTCGGGGGCAGTCATCCCGGTAGAGCTTGAAGTCCCTTCCCACAGAAAGACATATTATGACCCTTTGACTAATAAGGCTCTTCTATTTGAGTCTTTGGATATGATCGATGTGAAGAGAGATGAGGCAGATTTGCTTGCTTCGGAACACAGACATCAGGTTGCTCGATATTTCAACCGAAAGGTCCGGCCCAGAAACTTCGAACCTGCTACATAGTTCTAAAGCGAGTATTCCCATCCCCACCTACATGGGCCTGAAATGCGAAGGGCCATATGTCGTTCATCGGAAGTTTGATAGTGGACCTTTCAGGCTAACTACCGTTGATAGTGATCATCGTCTAAGAGCATGAAACGCTGAGCACCTACGACGTTATTTGACTTGAACTTTTATTTTTGTTTCCGGAGTATGTAGTGAGGCACGACTTGCCTGAAATTATTGTTTATACATAAATGTTTTTTCTGTGCTCTGTAACTATTTATGTTGATTCGGCTAAGAGCTGTGGTACGATCGGCTTACACCATGTGTGAATGAAAGGGACAATTTTTTTGCCTTTGCAATGTTTGCTCGCTCACGTTTCGATGAGTGGGCTCAAGATTGTAACTAATCGGACTTGGGTTAGTTAAAGTCTAGCGCTGAGCATGGTGATCCCCACTTTGCAGACCAAAATGAGAGTATGATAACTATATATCGCATTAAGTCTTCCTCGCATTTCGACGGGATGATTATAAATAATAAGGATATGAGTCGGCTGTCTCTAATGGTGACCTATGCCTTAGACACTGGGACAAAGGAATGAAGCCTTTGGAAGCGCGGCTCGACCGCTTTCTCGACTAACTCCGATTCTTGGAACTTGAAACAGAGTATGGACTAAATTCGAGTTTGATACCAACACTCAAATCGGCATAGTTCGCTTTAAGACTCAAGGTGCAGAGTTAATGTCGAAGTGAATGACGCGATCATTCGCACTCATTACTTCAACTTTTATGACCTAGGAAAGAGTGTGAAGTATCGGGATAAGCATGAATGGTGCACCATGATTTTAGATTGTTATAACCCTTAACTCTAACTCGAAGTCACGATGGGAGAGTATAAAGACATTGGGATCAAAAATCTAAAATACTCGGCTTATTCCCCATAAAAGACTAGGGGTAGGAGCAAAAAATTTGCTTACTTCCCTACCGATGCTAGGGGAATGGGCATGGGTTTATTAAATAATCTTGAATAAGCCATTGACCTGGCGCTTAGCTTAAGATCGATTGGGGGCGTACACACCATACCCCCGCGCTGCAACAAATTTCACTGTGATATCAGTGACATATTTTGTTATTCACCGACTTGTTATGCAATTCATCGTTTGTTACTTAACTTAGTAATATTTAGATTGTGAATACATTGAATGGAAAGCGATAAATAAACTTGCAAATATATGATATTGCAGAAACTTTTCTTTATTTACAAGATGCAGGTTTATATAAGACAACGAAGTAAAAATGCGAGGGCTACACTTGCAACAACCACAACAGGCCAATGGAAAACTGAAGGAAATAAGTTCGAAAGCATCTAAGACGTAGATGTCTTGTTCTTCCTGGGCTCCCAGAGCTTCTTTTGCTCCTCCTTCTCTGTATTGGTAAGTATACATTTCTTCCTTTGTTTCTTCACAGATGAAGATTTTTCAGGTTCAGGAGTAGGCTTGGATCTTGGATCTTGTAATGGGGTAAGATCAATGGAAACATTTATTCTGGAGGGAGGACCACGTTGAGGGGATCAGCGAGAAGTGGCGCAGACAATGTTTCGATTTTGACTTGTAAGAGCTCACCTTCCTTTCTCGCCTTTATCACAGCAAGTGTTAGCTCCCAGGTCTTACCGGACTCCCCAGCATAGATGACATCACCATCACCTTCTTTGTTGTCAAGAGCTTTAAGAGCAGCTATCATCTCTCCCTCTTTCGGAACATCACCATCGGGAGGCACTACAGACTCACCAACTAAATTTGTCTCCTGCTCCTTAGCAACATCAATAGGCTTTGTACCTAAAACAAGGAGAGCAATGGTTATTAGCTCCGGAGAAATAACAGGCCTCTCAATTGGAAGCCTCATGGCACAATGACATGCCAGAATAGCTTTAACAAACAGAGGAGAGAATGTAGGAATACCTTCAGCCTACTGATCTCCAAGAATGGAAGGAGTTGTAGCTTCAGTAATAAGGGAGAGGAGTGTGTGTGTGATAAGTTTTGGATGTGCAGGATTGTGCCCCTCTATCTCCCCAGCCTTGAGCACTACAGAGGAAGCACTAGAGCCACCTTAAGTGGCATCTTTTTCTTTTTCCTGACGCTTTACGGCTTCTTCAGACTCCTTTAACAACCTCCTTCCCTCTGCCACACACTCAGGTTCGTTAGCCCTTAAAAATATTTTCATCAGTTCTTCTTCATGCACAGTTTCGACCTTTAACCTGCACTTCTCTTCATCATCAAGCTCGCCCCATGCATCAACTAGTGTCATAGGATAGTCCTGCACCAAGGAAATATCATGGGTTCGGAGGACTTGTGCAAAGAAAGACATTATAAGGTGTCCCACGCCATCCAATTCTTCTTTGGACTCAGTAAGTCGTTTCTCCATTATAGCTTTGCCGAGCTCATATTGTGCCTTAGAATTGGAAGCAGACTCAATGGTGGTGTTAGCACTTTTCTCAGCCTTTCTAGCCCTCTCCTCAGCCAGTTTAGCCTTTAGATTGGCAACTTCCTTATCAAGTTGAGTCTTTCTTTGTTCAAGACGAGTGCAAGATAGTTTCAAATTGGTATTTTCAGCCATAACATTTTGGCATTATTCCGTGAGGGTTGTACGCTCTTTGTTGTTCATATCAAGCTTGTTATGGAAGTGTTGTTGCAACTTGTCATGCAATTTCTTATATTTCTTGGCATCACGTTCTATGGGTGCAAGTTTGGACTGAACGTTTTCACATTATTTCTCAATGGCTTTGACACGAGACATATCGCATTCCCACAGATGCATTGATTGTCCATGTCCAGTTGGAGGTTCTGTATGATTTTAGATAGCTTCCAGGCATACTTGCAAGTTTCTTGTACAGTTGATCAACGAATTCTATTTGTGCCTTGACATGATCAGACTAGCTTGCTGGGACTGGTTAGAGATTATGCATGAAATGCATATTCCCAAAGTGATATTTAGGGAATTTCTCCTTCAAAACTTTTACCCTCTCGACAGTTGAGGCGTCAAGAACCACAGGCTTCGATGTGGAGATTAGTATTTGGTTAGAACGACATAGACACTACTCTTATCCTTATCTTTGTCTTTGGATTTTACCTTGGGTTTGGAATGTTTCTTAGGAGGTTTTTCCTGAGGATATGGCTCTTTTGAAGGAACTAGAGCTTTGGAAATCTGCTTATCCCCTTTACGGTGGATTTGATAGCTTTTACGCTTGTCAGAATCAGAACGATCCGGAGAGCGAGAGCACGAGGTAAGATAATATCTTTGTTGATAACGTTTTTTATCATCTCTCTCTTCGTCATCTCTATTGTCATTCTCAACATCGGAATAAGATTTTTTGAGACTGCCACGGAGTTTTGTAGGGTCGTAACTTCGATGAGACATTGTCCCTGCAAGTTAACACAAGGCAGTATTAGAATCAAGAAATATTATATCGCACAAGTGTTGTGATGTGTAGTGTATGTGTCATGTGTGTCCTAAGTAATCCACCTGACGGATCGAAGCCCGGAGTTTGGCTAGTAGGTGTCATTTTCTCTATCTTGGTGAGTGTGATTTCTTCCTCAGAAGTAGGAAAGAAATAACCAGAGCTGATATCTTAGGAAGTATATATAATATCTGGCAAAGGAAGATCACACAAGCCTTTTAATGGAAACACTGACTTCTCTTAATGGGGATCATGGGTTGGTGATTTAGAAGAACGTAGAGTCTTGGGAGATGGATGCTTCTCTATAACAGATGTATCTCTCGGAGAAAGACCCTTGGGCTCCTCAACCAGAAGCTCCTCTGTAAACACGTCTATTGGAGAGGGACACTTGAGTACTTCACCAGTCTCTTTCTTAGGAGATTTCTCACTCTCTCTCTTGATTGGGGTTCTTGGTGGTACTAATGGGATCTTTGTCCTTCAAGGCCTCCCCAACCTCAGATGACACTACTGCCTGCCCCCCGACTAGGGGCACACTTTCAATCCTCACTGACACCGGGGGAATTTGAGCTGTGGGCGCATATACTAGAGCACAGCCTCCACCGATTCCTGTACTTTTCTATTGACAAAGCAAGTGATACCGGTGAAGAAACTCATCCACTAAGAAGCTTTTAACACTTAATAAATCCGGTGGAGCATTTAATAGATTAGTCAAATGATCTTGGTACACTTGGCCTTGCGAATTCTTTGGATTTGAAACTGAAGATGATAAATAAAGGGTTAGAAAGCCTACAAGCAAGGTTAAAGTAAGGAAACCAAGACTTGGGGCTTACCAGATTGAAGACATTTCTTGGCACATCCAGCTTGATGTCGAATGTAGAACTAATTGGGCCTTATGTCTCCCACATTACCGAATCCCTCAAGATAATCTTACTTTGGGTGCGGATTCAAAATAGATGAAGGAGGGTGTTGACATGATTTTGGTCAAAGCTGCCACACGTCAAGTTTCTGGCTAGCAACACATTCAAGCGTCAAGAACATCGTCAGAAAACATAAAGCAGTTTGGTCGAAGTCACGTCACAAACTTAGAAGGGCCTGAAACTCCTATCAGACGACCACTTTTGGGTCTGAGAACATCTATCTCGATGCTTTGCACAATAACTCCTGTAGAAGGCATGCTGTTAGCCGAGAGCCGACAATGGTTCCAGGCGTAGCGCCGGTGGGGGTCCAGGGCTACACAGTCTCAGTGGAGATCGACCATGCATCCTCCGTTCAGCCTAATTTCGCAACATCCACCTCGCCTTGCATCCCACCATCTCTCGTCACCCTTCTTACATTGCCTCCCCCTTTCATTTCACGACTCGCATCCCCAGGGTATGCGAAATTCGCATCCCCGAGAGTCGAATTTCGTATCCCCACGATGCGAAATGTGCATCACCAGGGATGCTAAGTTCGTATCCTCTGGGATGCGAAATCCACATCCTTCGGGTGGCGAATTTTGCATCAAGAGGATGTGAACTCCGCATCCTCTTGGATGCGAAACCCGCAACTTCCGAGATGCGAATTTTGCATCCCTAGGATGCGAGATCCACATCCTCCGGGATGTGAAATCCGCACCACCCAGGATGCGTGTTTCACATCTACACGATGTGAGTTTCGAATCCCCAGGATGCGAGTTTCGTATCCCAGGATGCGAAATTCGCATCCCTTGGATGCAAAATTCGCATCCTTAAGATGTGAAATTTGCATCTCAGGGAGGGATGCGAGAATTTCCGAGGCCCCTTTTTGGGTGATGAGATTTTTTGTTTTTTGGCAGGTTTGGGATGTAAATTTCAGCTATGTAGTCCCCAAATCTCACCTACTCCACTACCTAACCACACCTATTATTAGGATCTTTTTCCTTGGTATTTTTTGCCTTCCAGAGCTCTGAGAGCCTCATTAATGATAGCCACCTTCTTCTCCATAGCCATTGGGCATGGCCTTGATAATTAAAATGTAACATACACATTTTCCTTCAACACTTGGACATTCATAAGGATGAATTTTCTACTTTTGGTTGTTTTGGACCTCTTGGACATTGAAGCTCAAATTGGATATAATTGACCGAGTCAACTCATCTAAAGGAGAAAGAAGAAGGGCATTTTAGTTAAAGTTTAGAATTAACAAGGACATTGTTATTTTATTGTAATACTTTTTATTCGAATATCATCTAAACTTGTACAACATTGTAATCAGATATCATATAATGAATGATCATTATAAAGTGGACGTAGGTGTTAGTGCCGAACCACTATAAAAAGCTGTGTCTCTCCGCATTTACTTTATTTTATTACATCTTTGAATTACTGTGTTGCTAATGCATTTGTATACACATTGGGTGTTGGCGTGTGACAACTTTCCACGTCAATAGAGGGAATCCCATCTTTTCGTTTCTTGAAAGTATAGAAAAAAGTTATATCCTCGCAGGTGGGCTCCACACATAGGACTTACTTATATGCAATGTACAAGGCTTGCAAGTATAAATACACCATCGGGTGAATTTGCATGGAATCTATTTTCAATCTTCTAAGAAAATCAACGACGAAAGCGTGAAACAGAGGAATGCTTCTGATTGAGCACATCTGTCGGCTTATCGCCATATATCCCTCTAGAGGATTATGAGGTCTATATAAGATATTATCGGCAACTCAAACCTCATCCCAAGATATACCATGTCTCAAACATAATCTTCGAAGTCTTGACTCATTGGTAGTGGGTACCCAAGAGACGTTGGGTTCTTCCAGAAAGATTGCATCATAGAAAGTGTCGGGAGCTCTATTGTATCCTACTCCTCCTATCTCTCATCCACAGAAATTCCTTCTTTGGAGGATTCTACCTCCACATGTATATTAACTTCAAATTTTGGATCAGTAATGTTCAATTAGAACCTGATGGAAGAATATTGGGATTGGTTGTTGTCTCTGGAGTTTGCCTTTCTCAGACTAAGAGAGTATCTAGTGAGATACCGTATAGACATGCTTGTTGTACTATCCATGAATATTGGTTGTTATAGTAAAATAACATGTGCCTCCCTATGTGTGTGCGCTAGTGTGTGTAGTGCAGGTGTGATAAATTAAGTAAAGGAAAGAAGTGATGAGAGCATTGATATGCATCGTAGTGTTACAAAAAGTTTGTCCTTATGTCCAGAATTTATGAGTATGTATGCTATGTTGCTTATGTCCGAATTCACGAAAGTTCTGTCCTAACTGTCCATGTGAATGTGTGTTATGTTGGCTTCCATCAACCTATATATATTATGGATTAAAGTCGTTGTATTTGTAACGACCTGGATTTTTAGTCATTTAATTTTGAACATTTAAATTGCTTTAAATGTGGTATGTGGTAATATAAAAGGAATTTATCAGGAATTTATTTAATAAAACGATGTTTGAACATATAATATATAGTTTAATTCTAATCGAGTTCATAGCATCGCGGTGATTCGTAATATTATGCTGTGAACTTCAATTGAATATCATGATCCATTATAAGTCTGATTTCTTTGAAACAAGAAACGTTGAATCTATTGAACTATGCTTTCTAATGAGAGAGAAAATTCAAGATTTCATTTTGTATATTCCTAGTTATATCCAAATCAAAATTTCAGAAAGTCGTTATGGAATCATTTATAAATTATAATGATTTATTATATAAATAAATCGATTTTACATAATCTGAACGTTGTTTTAATTTGAAATAGCAAGTTTAAAATCCAAGTTTATTTTGGAGCTAAATGATATTCTCTACTGATATATATGATAATAATAATTTATTATTATTAAATTGAATTGTGTTTGAATTTATATATATTTAATCGATTTATTGAAGCCTTGAAAATAGTCTTTTTGCAAACGATCCCCTTTTTCATTGAAATTAGTTTCATTAGATCCCCAATATTTAATTATTGTAGGAAAATAAATTTTTTAGCAATCCGATATCATTTGTAACTTCTATAGCAATAAACGCGTAGCTAGTGTACATAGAGATTAATTAAATGAATTTTATTTGATTTGAAAGAAATTTGTGTATAATTTGAGATAATGATCGAATTAATACGCGAAACCAATTCCGTTGAATTCCTATTGACATATAGGGTCGGGATATATATAATTCGTTATATTGAATCATGTATTTTGGCATCCAAAATAGCATCGTTTTACTTATAAAATATCATTTCAGGAAAATAGCCTCATAATGCGACAAAATTTATGCCATTAGATTCGTATTAATAAGTTATTATAAGATTTTGAGTTTCATATCAGTCAGACTTACCGTTCGATCGTGGTAATGGTAAATGCCAAGATTTTTATTTAATCATTTTATCAATATAATATGGAACTTAAGAATAACCAATTTTCAAATGATCTCCGATTTCAACAAAACTATTTATTAAATCCCAAATGGTTAATTGTTGTAATATTTCCAGTTTGGGGCCAATTGGAGTTATTTTAATAATCAAGCACGATATAAATGTTATTTTAGTAATCGAGCGCGATATAAATGTGTATTGACTTACATTATGAATTAAAAAAGGGAGTTTACCGAAACGATCTCAGAATTCAATGAAACTAGTTCCATCGTGTCCGGAATATTTAGTTATTGTAGGATTCCAAGTTTTGAGCCAATCAGAGTTGGTATGTGAGCGTGCGAAAAAAACGTGAGTCAATCAATGATTTTAATATTCAAAATTTGACTATTTTACAAAACGGTCTTTGATTATGATGAAACAGGTTTCATTCGGTCAGAAATATCAAACTATAGTTGTATATCCCTTTTTATCGCAAACAGGTATCGTATTGAATCATACGAAATAATAAACGGTAAATACAATAGAGATAGGCAAAAAATGATAAAATTAAATAAAATAAAATAGTATATTTACATCTATAAATTAATCACCCCATTTCCAATCCCTAATCTCCTAAAATCTTCTCGTTCCCTTTTCTTCCAATATTTGAAATTCTTCATAAAAGCATAGAAATTAATCCTCTAAATAAAATTTAATGATTTTGGATTCGTTATCCCTTCTTTCCAATAGCTTCATGCTGATACCCACAACGTTGGGTACGATCGATTTTCTAAGCTTGGGTTTTTATGGCAGCGCATGATATAGCAGTTGATTGACGTCGATGTAAGGTGAGTTAAGTTGTGGTGTCTGAAGGGGAAGAGTAGAGGAGGAGGAGGAGGCGCAGAGGATTGCAATGGTATGGTGGTCAATGGCGGCGTGACTGCGGTGGTTGATCAAGATGAAGGTAGTCGATTTTCTTCAATTTCATGAGACATCAGGGGTACTGGGAGTACTGTTTTGGGTGTCGAGGGTGCTACTCGGTGTGTCCATGTCTTCGACGACGGGAGGGGCGGAGCCTAGTGAAACTGGTTGTGGTTGTGTCACGGTGTTGAATAGAAATAGGTTGCTGCGTTTTTTTTTTGACAAACGACAAAGGGACAGGGCAAGTGGTTCTGGGCGAAGGCTTTGGAGGGTGTGGCAGTGGTGCTAGTAGGGTTATGATGGTTGGAAGCTTATCAAAGGAGGAGCAATGGGGTTTGGAGTTGTTCAGTGGGTAACTTTGTCTAAAAGGGGAGGAGGATCGGGAATTGTTTCTGGGAAGAAAAGAAACCATGTGAGTAAAGGGGTGATTAACAGAATAAAACGTGATTAGAGAATAAAAAGGAAACTAGTAAGTTTAGTTAACATTCAATTTAAGTTATAAACTTGTAACGATTAAATATTGGTCATTCGTGAACGGAATTTAACGAAACAAGATCCATTGGGTTCGTAATCGCGAAGCCTACGCGTATGAACTTGAACAGAATGATTTCGAACAACTTGGAATTTTTTTGTAGTTTCAAATGCTCGTTTGAAACTATATAAATTGACCTGCAATCGTCAATCTAAACAAAATTTTAGTTAACTCTCAGGCTTTCTGAAATACTATGATGTGGTAAATTCATATTTATCATTCATAATATATAATTGTGTGATTGGATGAATTGAATGATTTTGTTGGTTGTTATTTGCATTAGATGTTCAATATTTAATATTTGATTATTGCAAGTTATATCCCATAATTTAAATTATTTAGAGCAGAAATTCCATTTCATATGCATCTATTAAGTGATATTATAAGTTGTTATGTGGGGAAGAATAGGTTGGAGGGATCCAATTGGATTCCACATTCCTCAAATAAATTGTACATTGCTCATTTTCATATATTTATATATAAACTATTTATTTCAAGTAATATTAAAATCCTGTTTAGGTGTCAATGGTTGAATTGAATGTTGATTGTTGATTTGGATTCAATGCATGTTATGTCTTAATCTATAGAAAGTATTGATCGAGTGATTGGCATTAAATGGCCTAAAATCCATTTTGAAATATGTCGTTTGCCGTTAGGTGAATTGACGAGATTTGAAGTTATAAAACTGATTTTTATAATTGAAGTTAGCTTTTTAACTTATATTTTTTATAAGTTAGTCAAAATAGATGTTTATTTATAAACAAACATTTGTTTCCAATTACTCTATAAATCATTATAAAATGAATTGTTATGGTAAATCCATATGTTTTAATAAGATTTACAAGCAACATGTTAGAAATTAACCTACGAGTTAATAAATTTGAAATAATTGTTCTAATGGAACAATTTAGTGATTTTGTAAAATTAATTATATTATAAACTAATCCAAGAGAAGGGATTAATGGAAACCAGTTAAAAATTTAACTAATGATTTTCAGTTGACTAAGTCAATTGTTTGAAATGGAATTGTTTATTAGATTAGTTTGTTTAAAAAGTTAATCTAATAGAAATTGTTTTGACAAATAGTTATTCAAAATTACTAAATGTCTTTAAAAGTTATGTAATCTTTTAATTAATCGTGTTTAAAGTAATTATTGAATTGTTTATTATTAATTAATTTAATTATTATTTAAATATCTATTTAAAATGATTAACTATTCTATTTCAGTTAACAAAAAAGTTATCTGCATCAATTGTAGTTAATGTTGAGGTTAATTATTATTTTAATTAATAATAATTAAAATGATTACCTTTTTTGAATGAAATTTCATTTAAGAAGGTACTCAAGTTTGGAATGGGCTTAAAACGAACTTTGAAAGGGTTTTATAAGAAACCTTATAATAAACTCGAGTTTTGTGTTTTAATACGAAGTTTATAAAAGGGAATTTAGAACAAATGAGATGAATTCAAACAAATGTTACTTAATAGATAATTAAATAAAATTATGATAATTAAATAAAATTATGATAATTAAATAAAATTATGGGAATTAAAGGAAGATTTCCAATGAGATAGACAAAGATGCTTAGTAAGACTTTATAAGAAAATTTGGTTAACGGGTTGTGTAATTAATCCCAGTTGTAAACGAGTTGCATAAAGAAGTTCTAAAGACAAAAGTAGAGTTTTAGTAGAGATTTTTAAAGGATTTAATAAAGGATTTTGATAAGGGACTTAGTTAAGAGATGTAGTGAAGGATTTTACAATATATCCAAGCTTTTATAATGTTTATAAAGAAATTGTAAGCGAATGCAATAGATTTAATTAAGCATTTGTTTAATAAATGGATTAAGTAAAAGGGACGTCAACAAGGAAAAGATTTCAAGAATACAAAAGAAGTTGTTTAACAGATTTTGTGGAAAAGATATTTGCTGAGATAAAATATGGGAATCAGTTTTCAATTGATGAAATGATTTAAATAAAAAGTGGTTTGAGCTGCCAATATTCTGATATGTATTATTATGATAGGATAGTTAAAAACCCAACTATCGATGAAATGTTGATTTGGACTATTGACGTATTAGTTTGAAGAGACAGAGATGAGAACTAGACCCAAAACCACTTCAAACCAACTTTGCATTCGAGAACTAACATTGCGATGATATTTATAATATGAAGACATTCTTTGGAGCGAGAGGAATACTCGCTAAAATCTCTAGTTATTTACTGAGATTAAACTCGTACTAGTAAACCACTTGTTCTGAGGTATCTTTAGTTTCGTTCAGTCCCAGAACGAACTTCTATAGATGGATGTTTGGAGTATTTCCTAAGACCATATACGTTGATTTTTACAAATAATAACAGGTATGCTAGCGGGGAATTTATTCTCTTAGATTAACACCCAGAGTATATTTGTGGACATCAATTAATGATTTGAAGGATTTGATAATGTGGCATTCAAAGATGGAATATGTTGTTCTGAAAGGTAATCATGACCTTAAACCTCATCAACTGGGAAATGGCAGAAATTGGGAAGGCGACATGGCTAAGTGGATCATTTCCATTAGGTTTATTATTACCTAGAGAAATTCCATTTGCTTCTTATTATATCGCTGTTATATGCTTTCGGTAACGGTTGTTGATCACAATCTTGAGTGATAATATGCTCGTTACACTCAACTTGAATGAGTGGCCATGCATGTGTGTCACGGTTATAATATGTTCTTATTGAACCCCGGTGTATCCTCTTTAGATTACACAGATCGGAAGGTGGTCCCATACGTTGTCATGCTGGAAATCCAGTCTCCAGTAAACGCCATGCGGTTTTTGATTATTTACTAAATATGTGGACCGTGAGACACAAGCGTTCTGCTAGATGGTTATTTATTCGTGGTTTGATAGACACTATTATAATATCACTGGATTTTGATATAAAAAGTGTTTTGGGTTATCGTAAGATAAAAACCGTTTGTGTTTATGTGTGAACTAGTCTTATGATAATCATTTTCTTCCAAATTTCTAAAATTAAACAAATTATTTGTTATGTGAATTTATCACTGAAAGTATTCCAGACTGATCCGGTGAATTTTTCTTTGCTTCAAATGTGCTCAGGTCAGACCGAGTATATTTCCTGGTTAGGTTTAACTTGGAGCTTTAAAAGAAGAGATGGAGTTGAGACGTATTTTTGTATTTATGGTATTAGTTTATATCCATTGTGTGTGCTGTATTCATGTTGTGTACTCTGATTGTGTAATCATATAAATACATTTTCTCTTTGCATAAAGAGTATTTATGTATTATATTTTCTTTGTTCCGCTATGAGATTCTGATCTTCTTATTCTTCTATTCTAATATTTCTTCCTTTCTTTCCTCACCCTCTGACTTCTTTCTCCTAACTATCTGCTTTCCTGTGTTATTTGAGTTGGATATGATTAGTTAAATGTCAGCTTAAACAGTATGAAGAAGTAAGGTCATTACAAAATGGTATCAGATTTGAAGGTTGAGTAGTAACCTTGGCTCTGTGGCTTATCTCAATAGAGATGGAGTCAATAATACCCTAGATTGAGTTTGAGTGTATATATATGAGAGAGCGTATGTGTTAGTATTATAAAAATAATTTTGTATTGTGTTGATAGGGTTGTTGAGTGGTATGTAAATTCCACATCGATACGTTTAACTAACATGGTCGATAGGGATTTATAAATGCTTGCATGAGGAAAATCAACATAATATTGTTTTATAAAGGGTAAATGAAATAATTGTGCCTAAAGGTTATTTTTTGATAAAAAGAATAATTTTTTGAAATTATTATAGTATATTGATGTGTTGGTCGTTATTGTTATAATCAAATGAGATTATAATATTGAGATAGTTATATATAACCAAATAAAAGTTGTATAAGAATAGAATATTCAAATAAGCTGAATTAAAATTGGATTCATATCAGAATTGAGAAGTTTGATCTCGGATGTTTAGCAAATATTTTCTGAAGTATTATAAAGGAATATAGCGTACCTTTAAAGGTATTTTTGAATAAGAATCATTTTCAAATGGATTTTGAAAGTAATTGAGCGCTGAAATCACTTCAGCCACTGGAAAATAATTTTGATGATGGATTGATCAGCATCATCAGTATTCATTTTCGAGTTTCTAGGTGATGTATTGCTACCATAGTAGATTTATTAATGGAATTTTGTTTGATAAAAATAGAGTTGTTTAGAAATTCGTATGTTTTGAATTTGCAAATAATTATATATGCATATGTGTTTTGTATTATTTTTAAACGAATTTGGATTGAAAGATAGGAATTTGAATTTTGAATTTAAATTTAAATTTAACTTGTGTAAGGTAAATGGATTGGAATATTAGAAGGGAATCAAATGGATCGAAATTTAAGATAAGTTATAGAATTATATTGGATTGAAAATTAAATTGAGTAGCTTATAAGTTGAAAATGAATAAATTGATTTAAAATCAATTTCAATGAATGTGAATGTTTGCATGTGGATTATGGATTGGATGTGAAAATATGGATTAAAAATCTTTGGAAACCAAGTGAAATGATGTGAATTAAAGGAATGAATGATTGTTAAAACTTCAATTATTGAAACTCACTTGTTTAAATTGAGTAAGTACATGTACATGAAGCTGTATGGCTTGGTTTACTTGCATACGTTGCATAAATATGAGGCGAGTTCGTTTCGTAACGCTTATATAAGGTACGCCTATGCAAAAATACAGTTTTTTCAGGTGTTTACGGTCACGCTAATGCCCGGTCGGCTTTGCCGAAAATACAAATTTCGGTTTATGAATTGGACTTCTTACAGTGTGGGTCGATGTATATATATTTGTTGTTCCTACGATGTCACAGAAGTCACTCCATACAGGGGAGACACAGCCAAAATAGTTCGAAAATTCAAGATGTTAGAAAATTTTCAAGATTTTTAATTTTTTTTGTTAATATAAATAAATTGGCATTTTATTTAAAGTTAACTAGATCTGTTGGATTTTAAGGCTCGGAACATGGAATAGGAGATTTTTAACTAAACGAATTTTTAGGAAGTAAATGGGTTTGTAGCATTTTTCCCGCCTTACTAATTTTGGGGATGAAATTATTTTAAGAGGGGAATGTAACGACCTAGATTTTCAGTCGTTTAATTTTAAACATTTAAATTACTTTAAATGTTGTATATGGTAATATAAAAGGATTTTATGAGGAATTTATTTAATAAAAACGATGTTTGAACGTATAATTTATAATTTAATTATTATTGAGCTTGTAACGTTGTGGTAGTTCATAATATTACATTTTGAACTCCAATTGAATATACAAGATCCATTATAAGTCGGCTTTCTTTGAAACAGGAAACGTTTGAATCTATTGAACTATATTTTTCTAATGAGAGAGAAAAAACAAGATTTCATCTTGTAGATTATGAGTTATGTCCAAATCAAAATTTTAGAAAGTCACTATGGAATCCTTTATAAATTTTAACGGTTTATAATATAAATAAATTGATTTTAAATAATTCGAACGCCGTTTTAGTTTGAAATAGCAATTTTAAAATCCAAGTAGGTTTATTTTGGAGTTATATGATAGTCTGTTTTGATATATACGATAATAATAATTTATTATTATTAAATCAAATTGTGTTTGAATTTATTTATATTTAATCAGTTTATTTAAGCCTTGAAAATAGTCTTTTTGCAACGATCTCCTTTTCCGACGAATTTAGTTTCATTGGATCTGTAACGTTTACTTTTTGTAGGAAAATAAATTTCATGGCAATCCGATACCATTTGTGACTTCGGTAGCCACAAACGCTTAGCTAGTATACATATCGATTAATTAAATGAATTTAATTTGATTTGAATAGTATTTGTGTATAACTTGAAATAACGATCGAATTAAGACATGAAACCAATTCCGTTGAATTCGTATTGACATTTAGGGTCAAGATATGTATAATTCGTTGTTTTTTGGAAATCGTGTGTTTTGGTGTCCAAAATAGCATCGTTTTACGTATAAAATATCATTTCAGGAAAACAACCTCATAATGCGATGAAACTTATGTCATTGGATTTGTATTAATAAGCACTTACTGTTCGATCGTGGTAATGGTAAACGCCCAGATTTTTATTTAATCGTTTTATTGTTTAATATGGAAATTCAGAATAACAAATTTTCAGACGACCTCCGATTTCAATAATTTTATTAAATTCCTAATGGTTAATTATTGTAAGATTTCCAATTTTGGCTCAATTGGAGTTATTTTGATAATCAAGCGTAATATAAACGCGTATCGACTTACGTTTTGAATTAAAATGGAGTTTACCTAAACGATATCAGAATTCGACAAAACCAGTTCCATTATGTCCGGAATATTTAGTTATTGTGAGAGTCTAAGTTTCAAGCCAATTGGAGTTGTTATGTGAGCGTGCGAAAAATAAATGTGAGTCAATCAACGATTTTAATATACAAAATTGACTATTTTTCAAAACGATCTTTGATTATGATGAAACAGGTTTCATTGGGTCCGAAATATCAAACAATAGTTGCATATCCCTTTTTATTGAAAACAGGGATCGTATGCAAGCATACGAAATAATAAACGGTAAATACAATAGAGATAGGCACAAACTGATAAAATTAAATAAAATAGTATATTTACATCTATAATTAATCACCTCGTTTCCAATCTCTAATCCCCCAAAATCTTCCTGTTTCTTTCCTTCCAGTATTCGAAATTCTTCACAAAAGCACAGAAATTAATCCTGTAAAAAAACTAGTGATTTTGGATTCGTTAATTCCCTCTTTCCAATAGCTTCATGTTGATACCCATAACATTACGTGCGATCAATTTTCTAAGCTTGTGTGTTTTGTTATAGCGCATGGTACTAAGGTTAATTGACGTCGATGTAAGGAGAGTTAAGTTCAGGCGACTGAAGGGGAATAGTAGAGGAGGAGAAGGAGGCGCAGTGGATGGCACTGGTTAACTGAGACGAACGGTGGTCGATTTTCTTTACTTTTAGGTGACATCGGGAGCACTAGGAGTACTGTTTTAGGTGTCGAGGGTTGTAACAACCCGGATTTTCAGAACCAATTTTTTTATTTTATTTTAGCTATTTTAACGGATTTTGAATATTTAAAATGATTTATTTTAAATAATAACGACTAAAAATTTATTTTAATCGAAGTTAGAACGTATAAATTTATTTTAATTATAAAACGAGCCTGAAATGACGCAGTAGTTTGAAAATTCGATTTTAAATTTCAAATAAATATACAGAATTCAAAATAAATCGGATTTAAGTGAAATAAGAAATATTTGGATCTGTTTAATTATATCTTTCTAATGAATGTGAAAAATCCAGATTCTATAACGAGAATTGAAAGTTATGTCCAATTTAAAATTTAAAATAGTCGATGTGGAATTTAATATAATATATAGCCCTTAAAAATAGCCAGTTTGCAAATGACCTCTGTTTTCGACGAAACCACTTTTGTTGGATCCAGAATGTCAAATTATTTCTAGATTCCAATATTCATAATTTTTGGAATTGATATGTGAGCATGGTGAATTTAAATGTGTTTGGTAATTTTAGTTTGAATTTAATCGACTGGAAAATGACCATTTTTCAAATGGTCTCCAAATTCGACGAAATTAGTTTTGTTAGCACCGTATCGTCAAAACATAGCTAGGTTTATTTTTCTGGAATTTTTGGAGTCAATATGTGGCCCCGGTAAATCAAAATGTACGTTGAAATCAATTCTGAACGTTATATTAATTTATATTTTAATTTTAACAGATACTGATCGAAACAGTCGAATTGGCTTGCGGGAAATATCCCATTGTGTCCGGAATGAGGGTAATTAGCTAGGGATGATAGTCATTTTGTGACAAACCAAATTCCGACAGACTGGAATTTTTTCCAAAAACTCCAATCCATCGAAACTCAAGTTGTTGTGCTCTGGTATCCTGTAGAAAAGATAGAGATATAAAATATGTCAGAGCCCAGAAAATATCACACATCGGAATGGATAAAATATAATATGATCAAAATATAGCCTTACCATATTAATAATACTGCTTAACCAGTATTCAAGCTATCATGTCCCTGCCAAAAATCTAACCTGCGAGTATGTTATGAGGAGGGGGTCAAAACACAAGTTCTGGTGACTGGATTTAAACTATACACTTTGGATAATCCTACATATACTGTTCAATCATATTTTCTTATTTATTAGGTTACTTGGGTTAACAACACTCAAGGCTTACACACACGTCGTACTCATTTACTCCCCAATGGATTAACCTAATACAGTATATGTGTAGCTACCCCCAATATCGAGGTACACCCCATGGTACCCAACTCGCACGGTCTCCACCGTAATGCCACCGAAATGCTCGCAGTCCCTCATCATATGCCTAAGTGACGTACGGATCTCTATATAACAATGTACGATCAACATATATTTTCCATCACTACACTACATAAACGTACAGACTGGCACCTTCGATCGAATCAGATCTCATACCAGAGTAATACCCTCAAGTCTACGATACACCACCTAGAGCAATTATGCATGTATCTAGACTATCCCTCATACATACTGTTAATTATAGCTCGATGCCTCAATAGCACATCCTCTAATGTGCATCGAGTTCTGTAGCAGGGCGATATAAGAAACATGGAACTTGGTCAGGAACTTTTCCATATCTATACAGGCCCGTCTTTAAAGAGCCTCTATATACAGATATACCTAGGGTCTGTTTTCATGGTGGCTATGGTCCCACCTCGGCCCCTCCCTCAACTAGTAAAGACTACAAGGGCTAAGCGGCTGCCTGTAACGGCCCGACTTTTCGACCCTCAAATGTCGACACTAATACATCCACGGTATTCACGTGCCGAGCACCCAAGTGCCGGAAAGACGAAAAGTTAGGGTGAAAAAAAAAGTAGACTAAGGAAGAAGAGGACACAATATCAGAATCTCACAACGGAATGGTAACATATAATATAAAGAATGATCTTTACAAAATAAAACTGTATGATTACAACTATTAGAGAAGACTAACCTATCATCAACTTGGACAGTTATAACAACCTGTCCCCATAAATGTTGATGTATAACATAGAATGCAGTGGATATAAAAAGTATGGTAAGATGAATTCCAACTCTCTTCCAAAAGCTCCAAGCATCCAAAGTAAAACCTTCCATACTCAGCCTACTCAAAGGAGTACATGATGATTTTAAGGAAAAACAAAAACCAAGCATAAGACATCAGTCTGGTATGAGAAACTCAAGATACATATTGCATGTAACAATACTGAGGGGACTGTGCAGATAACCGCTCCGGTTTTCCCCTCAATTGAAACTAACCATTTATTAGGAGAATTATAGTTGTATTATAAATAATGTCTAGGGTGTAGAATATAAATAAATTCACATAGAAGGAATGGTTACATTGGTTACATTCGACAACTCTTAAGTGTACAAACAAAACCGATAAGGCAAGTTCGCATATTGGATTTTCCCATCGGAGATCTTTCAATACAGATCCGAACTCCATGCACGAGGGTCAGAAAGTACCTCCGAGTGTCGTATATCGCTAGATAAAATAAACCATAAGGTAAACAAAAATAGCCCATGCACGAAAACACTGGAGTGCACTATGTGGAACCAAATATACCCAACTCCCCCGCGCAACTTCGAGGAACTCTCGCACGATTCAATAATAAGCATACACTAGATATGGAGTCAATATATCTTGCCGTAGGTTAGCAAAACCCCAGATTGTGCTCCTACTTTGTTTTTAGCCATTTCCGATGTCGAGGTTTCGTTCAGCATCTTTTACATGAGTCTTCATCACTCGAACAGAACAAGAATTCCCAGTTGGAATCCCATCGCTCAATAGATTTTGGAATCACACATAGATTCCTTCACAGATCTCGGAATCATATATGGATTCCAATACATCAACAGATCTTGGAATCACATATAGATTCTTTCACAGACCTCAAAATCACTATATGAGTTCGAGTATCTCAATAGATCTAGAATCCCCATATAGACTTCACTTCCCAGCCGCTTCCAAAACATAGAACCCATATACTAGTTTTAAAGTGGTTTTCGATAAGTATAACACTTACCAATCCCGGTCTCCTCAAAACCAGTCGCTAAATTTAAGGTCAAGTTCTATAGTTAATTAACCGACTATCAATTCACACAATAGACATTTTTATATGGAAAACATCCTCGCTTAATTTCCATAAAAAAGGACTAAGCATCTAAAGCACTATCAAGTCACAAAGCACGATAAACAATCACATCACTATCAAGTCACATAGCATAATAATAGCCAAAGCATGATTAACTCATATAAATGACTTCTAATTCCTTTACCATTCAATTAATCTTTAATTAATTAATACTACTTTATTAGTAAATTTCTTTTATCTAATAAAACTACATTTGTCTAACAAGATTTACTTATTAATTACCCATACTCGATTAATATTCCTTTATTAGTAAACTTCTTTTATCTAATAAAACTTCATTTCTCTAACAACACTTCCTTATAAATCAATAACTCATACTCGATTAATATTCCTTTGTTAGTAAACATCTTTTATCTAATAGAACTTCATTTGTCTAACTAGACTTCCTTATTAATCAATAACTCATACTTGATTAATATTCCTTTATTAGTAAACTTCTTTTATCTAATAAAACTTCATTTGTCTAACTAGACTTCCTTATTAATCAATAACTTATACTCGATTAATATTCCTTTATTAGTAAACTTCTTTTATCTAACAAAACTTCATTTGTCTAACTATACTTCCTTATTAATCAATAACTCATACTCCATTAATATTCCTTTATTAGTAAACTTCTTTTATCTAATAAAACTTCATTTGTCTAACTAGACTTCCTTATTAATCAATAACTCATACTCGATTAATATTCCTTTATTAGTAAACTTCTTTTATCTAATAAAACTTTATTTGTCTAATGGGACTTCCTTATTAATCAATAACTCATAATCGATAAATATTCCTTTATTAGTAAACTTCTTTTATCTAATAAAACTTCATTTGTCTAACTAGACTTCCTTATTAATCAATAACTCATACTTGATTAATATTCCTTTATATACTTGTTTATATATTCAACTTATACATATAAAAGGTGCATATGTATATATTCTACTAATTTACTATTCCTTTATAGTCTTAATACTAAAAAAGCTTTTAATATACTTAACCGTCTGGTATAAGTATAATCACAATTCATTTCTAAGATTTCCTTTATAACTTCAATACTTCACAACGTATTCATAAACTTATCCCTTCGGTATAAGTATATGCATAATTCATTTCTACGATTTCCTTTATAACTTCAAACCTTCAAAACATATTCATATACTTATCCCTCCGGTATAAGTATATCCATAATTCATTTCTAAGATTTCTTAAAATATAATCAAAGAGGTTAAAACCATTGCTTCATAAAGAACCTCTTCTCTTTTATAAGTTAAACATCTTATTCAATATCTTTATTCTGAAAGATTCCAACATTTGTTTCTATGTTTAAAATCAATTATTAAAGTTGAAAATCATTAAACCATATTTTCCAGTTTAACTACATTTGAAGGGTTTCAAAACAAGTGTTGCTAAAACAATGTTTACAACAAACCCAAAACAATCCTTTATAATATATCTTTAAATGTTTGTCTAAAGATTCAATTATATTTACTTCCATGATATAATTTGATAGGGTTAAAGACTAATGTAATTAACACATTGTCACGACAAACCCAAAACCATTTTATGCTTATAGAAATCACACTTCGTGCACTTAACTCGTTTCCGACATTATCAACTTAACTATCCCTCAGTCAAGAGTGAGGCCAGGTAAGTTAGAGCACTGGTTGCATATCACCCCTTACCTAGATACCCCATTCTTGACACTCACAGATAGATAAGCCTACTTGTCGGCATATTAGAATTAAGCACAGTAATCATGATATTCAATAAACAAGTAATTAGGAAGTGCACTTATATGACTATTCTAGCTTCACACACTTTCAAACTTACTTTAGTTTAACATACAAGTTAAACAACCATTTTAATATGATGATAAATCACTAAGGATGTCATTGCAAAGTTTCATACAAAGTGTTGAAAACACAACAATTCAAACTGCATCTATAGCGACTATCTCTATTAGTGCACTTTCAAGTTCAAGTCCATAATATGTCAATCTATACTAATTCTTATGTGATTTGTTTCAAATCCATTCCACTTGTTATACAAGTCAATTCAAATCCAAGTCCATTCAAGTCCATTCCAATCCATTAACATGGATTACATATGTCGCTTTCTTTTAAAGTAAGAATCAAGTTAACATTTTTAACATAAGTTACCAACATTCAAGCAACTTTAAGCATAGTTAAAAACATGCCAAAGATTTATGTTCATTGTCCTAAATTGTGAGTAAACTCACCTTAATCCTTAGCAAATCCTAGCTCGAAGAATAAGAACCAAGATCCAAACTAGCAACCTCCTTTCTTTCCTTCCTTTCCTTGCTTTCACTTGCTTTTCCTTTCTTCCTCCTTGCTTTATACCTCACGGCCTCTAATGGAATTTGAGAGGTGCTTGGATTTTTCAACTTCTAGCTAGAAGGTCTTGTAATGGTGTAGGAAGGCTTCACTCAAAATTTGGCTTGATTTGAAGTTCATTTGAGTGTACTTTTAGAAAGTTAGTAAGAAAGAGGAAGAAGATGAAGATAAGCCATTAAAAAGCTTCATTTTTGCTTAGGAATTTTTGTGTATGAAAAGAGAAGGTATGCCCCTTCTTTTATAGGCAAAGCAGGAAAAGACTAAAATGTCCTGAAAACCCTAAATGCACTCATGAAAGAAGAGATGTGTGTAAGAGAAGTGAAAGGTGTGTAAGAGAAGTGAAAGGTGTGAAGAGATGGTAAGTTTGCTTTTTAAGATGTAAGCATTCATTTGTACACATATAAGAAGATTGTATACATACACTTAGGATATTTTGTAAACCCTTGATGTGACTAATTATGCTTATATATATATATATATGTGTGTGTGTGTGTGTGTGTGTGTATGTGCATATATACAAATATATCAAACAACGTTGCAATGATATGAAACTTCTATTCAACGATAGGATGTGAATCTGGAAGTTGAACCTCGATCATATTTTTAGTTCTTTATCAAATGATTTATTCAAGTAAACAAAACTTGGAAATAAATTCATTAACTTATTTAAACAATCAAAACAAGCATATTCAAATTATAAAACATTTATTTGAATATTTAGATACCAAAATACAAAAACTTTCCTTAAATGCTCATTTTTTAAAATGATGACATCATCAAAATAGTTAACCATAAATATGAAAAATACTTTTATTAGCTAATTACTTTCCTAATGATTAATTAGACATTCACTAAAATTTTCAATAATTTTTACTAAGAAAATAGCCATTTTTTGATAAAACGATTTTCGGTCATTTTTTTGACATTTTCCCAAAAGATATATTTTTGAAAGCATTTTTCCAAAACGAGTCTAGTATCATGAACTATTAATTAAATGATATTTACAAAGGTTATAAAATCATATTTGTACCATATAACAATATTCCAAATTGTTACGATATTCAAAGATTAAGTGTTCGATTTTTCCAGGTCTTTACATTCTTCCCCACTTAAAATATTTCATCCCCGAAATTGCAACACGAGAAACAAAAGAAACAATCAAACATCGACACTTAAAAATATCATACTACTAGTAAACAATGCTCATGGTTTGATCAAGGTCAAACCCTCTCATCGTGCAAGGATGATAAACAACCAACTAAGCGTGCCTTACGCTCAACAGCCTTAGGGATTACTCAGTCGATAATTCACAATACCTCATAACAAATCAAAGAGTCGTTTCCCAAACCCTCCACTAGCTACCAAACATACTAAATCCCATACGATGTTAATAAACCATCCGTACACATTGTTTGATCATATCACTTTCCCGATCACAAGACTTCTCTTCCGAACTAGTATACCACACTTGACATCTCTAGTGCGTACTCCGATCTAGTTCCTTAACCAGAAACTTTCATCTTCCTTACATAGCCATACACTATGATAGAAAATTTTAGGATCATATAAAAAATCCATATCAAGTATTTACTATCAAAAGTCTAGTGAAGATCGTTGTTCGGACCGGTGTAAATCACCTTCAATATCCTATACTCGAATCTGTACCAAGATCAACTATGCGAATAAAACGATATATGTACAACTCACGTATTTTATCCTATTGGTTTCTTAACTACCAACATCCTTTATTAATTCTTCTATATGTAGAGTATGCCATTTTATACTAATATCCTTCTTCCTTTTCTTTTCAACATTATTTTTTCACTAGTATTTCTTTATTAATACTAAAACCACTTATGGATCATTTCATACAACTTTACTTCAAGTTATTAAACATTGTATAAATTAAGTTCATACACATATAATACTCTAATACATTCTATGAGTATATCCAAACATCAAATTTGTTAGGTATGTTAATCAAATTTTGAACTTGTTCTAACTTGCTATCTTAACAATTCAAGTGTTATATAAACTCAACTTATTATTTTCACAAACACTTAACTTCAAGTTCTATAATAATTCGGAAGTTTTCAACTATCCAAAATCGTTGAAAATCCCATTTCATTTTAATAAATGAAACCTACCAAACTACAAATCATGGGATTATTCACATTTATACAATCTTAATGCATAAACTACATGGAACCATAAAATGACTTAATCAAGTTTTAATAATTTATATAAAGCACTTTTTTATCTAACTTATTTCACAAATTCTTATCGTTATTTGTATTATTATAGACGAATCATGTTAAAATTCAATTTAACCTAACATCATCATTAAACGCCTTATAGTTAAACTGTGAAATTTAATTCATGAGGTGTTCATATCTAATGTTCCCACTTATTATCATCTACCCACCCCATGTTTTTAAAAGGTAAGCTAGTTATAAGTCAATAAGCAATAGTACATGCTCATAAACTGAATGAGCATAACTAATATTCAATAACTGATAATAGTTGAATATTATCATTCCTAACAACCGAACACATCATAAATGACTATATAAATTTATGAAAGTTTTATATTTTGTACAAAAATATAAACCTAGGTAAAATTATTTCATTTACTAATTTTAAAACCAATATTGTGTCAATTCGCCATGTTTATGTATTTAGAAATCCCTATCGATACTACGACGTCCCACATATCGACTAGAATTGATAAAACACTCAACAGATTAACTAACACAACATAAAATATATTTATAGAACTAACAAATATGCACTCTCATATATATAATACACTCAACTCATGTTAGGGCATTCCATTGTCCTATCTCTTGACGAGTCATACCCAACCAAAGCCAAGGTGTTCGCTCAACCTTATGCTCTGATACCAAATGTAACGACCCAACTTTTCGACCCTCAAATGTCGACACTAATACATCCATGGTATTCACGTGCCGAGCACCTAAGTGCCGGAAAGACGAAAAGTTAGGGTGAAATAAAATTAAAAGAAAGTAGATTAAGGAAGAAGAGGACACAATATCAGAATCTCACAACGGAACGGTAACATATAATATAAAGAATGATCTTTACAAAATAAAATTGTATGATTAGAACTACCAGAGAAGACTAACCTATCATCAACTTAGACAGTTATAACAACCCGTCCTCATAAATGTTGACGTACAACATAGAATGCAGCGGATATAAAAAGTATGGTAAGATGAACTCCAACTCTCTTCTAAAAGCTCCAAGGCATCCAAAGTAAAACCTTCCATACTCAGCCTACTCGAAGGAGTACGTGATGATTTTAAGGAAAAACAAGCATCAGACATCAGTTTGGTAAGAAAAAATCAAGATACACATTGCACGTAACAACGCTGAGGGGACTGTGCAAACAACCGCTCTGGTTTTCCCCTCAATTGAAACCAACCAATTATTAGGAGAAGTGTAACACCCCGAAAATTCTATAACTGTGAAATTAACAAATTAAAGTATAATTAATTTCAAATCAAAGAACTAAGGGGAACGGTATACGCCATTGCGTTCGTCTCGGAAAAATACGCGAAATAGAGTCCGAGTTTTCGAAAAACGGAGTCCGTATGAAGAAGATATGGCCTTCGGAAGTTTTGAATTAAATTTAAAATTCAAACAGAATAAATCAAGTTTAAATTCGAATATGGGGCCCAATGGGCCAGGGCGGAAAACACCCGCCTGACGCACCCAGGTCGACTGGGCTGTCGACCTGGTCTAACCAGGTCGACAGGCCTGTCGACAGGGCTGTCGACAGGGGTGTCGACCTGGTCCAGACCCAGGTCGAGCCCAGTCTAACCCGGCTGGCCTATTCTCTATGTGGTCGATTTTCTGTGGTCTGCTTTGTCATTAGGGCTAGGTGGCAAGCTCTAATTGGTCTCTCCTTAGGATGAATGGCTATGATCAATCCAAGCAACATCAATGGTCCTAATCAGTTCCTAACCTCTATATAAACAACCCTAGACTAAACCCTAATCTATTCATTCAAAAATAAGAACATAGCCGCCATGTTGCTGAGGAACGACTAGGAGTAGCCACCAAATTGGAGAGAGGATTAGGAGGAAGATTCTAAAGCTTAAAGCAACCTAAACAAATCAATTCAACAAAGGAATTTGTGTCTTCAATCCCTAAATTAGAGAATTCATCACACCATTGTAAGTAGAGTATTACTTTGGTATGAATAAACAATTGTGTTGGTTTGTATGCGTGAATTGTGGCAATAAAGTAATTCATATTTGTGCGTTCTTATCAATTTGAAATATTATGTACGTTTGGATATTTATGAATTATGTTATTCATTATAAAGAACTACATGCGGTAGTTCTATGCAAGTATACGTTTGGAATATTTCGCAAATTATGTAACCCATGTTGAAGCTACATGTATGTAGTTGATTTAAATTCATGCAAGTTTGGGGTTTGCTTCTATGCCACCATGATGTATATTTTTGTGCATAAATCATTTTGTAAGTAATTGGAACAAGTTTGGTTATTATCCATATGAAATTATGTTGAGAATTTGGCATCATGTATTAAGCCATGCTTTTGTACTAGAAAACCTATTTGCAAATTTATGAATATGGCTAGGCTATGAATGATATTTGGCATAATTGAAAACCATGATTAAGTCTATCTTGTTTACAAGAATTTTATGATGACATATGTGGTACATAGCTAGGTTAGGTTCAAAAATCCCTTTTTGCAAGTTTACATGACTAAAGTAAGAATTATGATTTCATGTTGGAAATATTTATGCCATGGTTAGGTGAACAAATTTAACTATACTTATGCCATGCTTATGTTTGACATTATGCCATGCTTATGTTTGACATTATGCCATGCTTATGTTAGAAATATTTATGCCATGCTTATGTTTGACATTATGCCTAAATAAAAATATAGGTTCATGTGTCAATAATGATACCCAATTTAGACTCTTATCTCAATTACAAGTTCACATGCTTTGATTCATGTCACCTATGTTACCACTATGCAAGTACACCAGTTTCTATTTTGTATTTCCAACGTCATATTGCAAGTTCATACGCTCACCTTCCCCTTTTTGTGTATGTAATCACGCTTTAAGCCTCCCCTTTTCGCATGGCTAAATTGGGCTTTAAAAGGCTAAGCCCAATATATATAAACGGACGTGTAAAACGGGGGAAAATAACGTTGGGTTAAAATTAATTAATGAATGAAAATATAAAATAGAAGGGCCCAAATTCAAGTATGGGTTGGGCCCATGATTGGTGTAACCTTTACACCATTAACTTAATAATGGGCCGCAAATATTTACATATAAGAAATAAAGAAGAATGACAAAATATGTAAATGTAGAACATACGATGTGTTTAACCCGAGGTTGGATTGAGTTGTGATGTAAACCTGCCCGGAACCGCCCGGCTGTCCAGTAGTCACAACAATACCTATCCAATGTGGGAGGTTAAACATGGAGCCCAATAAGGACCCGAGGTTAGACTGAGTTGTGGCGTAAGACTGCCCGGAACCAACCGGCAACAGGCAGCCACAACAATACCTGTCTAATGTGAGAGGTCAGGGCCTTAATAAGACAATTAAGGCCGAGTCAGGATTGTTAGGATTAAGTGAACTAAAGACTTAATCAAAATGGAACATGCTAAACTAAACGGACTGGTGGGGGTTAGGTTAGAAAACACTTAACCAACTTAGCATGTTGGCTAGAGATAGAAAACCTAGTAACGGGGGACCCTTTTCAGCAGTAACCCTAGAAGGTGTATCAGGATACCCTGAAACTAGGCAGGGTGGGGCACGATCACTGGGCTGATTGTAAGAGGTCAAATCGACGGCGGTGGTGTAGCAGTGTAGGTTCTAACGGGGTGCGGACGTGCACACACTCCGGCGCAGAAAAATAAGGCACTGGACACCAGTAGCATACCTGTGCATTCTAAGGTTGTGTCGGGCCGCCACCATGGGACTTGATACACCCCATGGTGGGACCAGCATAGGTAACTACGACATCGGGGGCCGTAAGACACATGTAACTATGCGAGTAGGAGCCGATCATAAGAATGGATCACATCACCCTGATTATGGGGTGCCAGTTGGAAACTAGTTTATATGGGTTCAGAGATTTACATGGGGTACGACAGTATATTCGACCCTAGACAACTTAACCAAGTTATAATGCATGCCCACTTCTTTTTTATACTTATCATACCCAGTTCTTTATTCATAGACAAAATAGTACTAGACTTACTCAGGCTTTATGTCTGACTCTACTTTTCTTTCGTCTTCTTTTCTTCCGTCCCCCCCCCCCCCAGGTCCACAGGGAGGGAACACAACAGCTTGACCAACCTTAACATCCAGCTTGAAGAAGAGAAATGTATTGCTTGGACTTTCCTGTTTTGAACTATGGCTTTGGACAATCCACTATGGGGACTTTTGCAGTTTATCTATGTTTTATTTATGCTTCTTTAAATAATGTACTCAAGACAGACTATGAAAGTGTTATGTTATGATTTTGGAAAAAGATGTAAGACAATCATGGTGATGCTTTGTAACACGTATTTGCTTTGATGAAATAAAAGTTTGTTGTTTTCCGCTGTTTACAAATATGTGTTCTTATATCTGTCTTGTATATATGTGACTTATACTTATAAACCTCCACCAAAATTAGGGCATTCCCTTTGAGAGTGACCCTAACGGAGGTGGGGTGTTTCACTTGGTATCAGAGCATAGGTTTACCAGATAAGATAAAAAGTTTTGAAAAATTATTTTCAAAAAGGAAATTTAAAGAAGCATTTTTAAAAAGAAAAATATTATTTTATTTTAAAAAGGCAAAGTCCACCCCCCAAAGCCATAGGAACTATCTCTTATCCTTCGTTTTGAATCTATCCTTTTTGTTTCAGCATGTCCCAAGAACTTAACTTGCCGGAAGGGGTGCCAATACCTGGTTGGTTTAGACGGTTCTTAGAAGCAAGGGCCACTCAGCCAGGTCCTACCATTCCTCCTCCCCCAGCTGAAGGAAATCATCCAGCCGCAGCGGCACCTTTTCCTCCACCTCCTCCTCGGGGAAACACGTTTGCTAAGATATGTAAAGATTTTAAGCTATGGGAGGAAGGGATTTCCATGGAACTGAGTCCTTCGTGGCAGCCAGAAATTGGCTGAAAGAAATGGAGGACCTATTCATCATCTTTGAGGTAGAGGATAGACAAAAAGTACAATTGGCAGTGTGGCTATTGAAGGGCGAGGCTTCCTACTGGTGGGAAGTCACTAATGCTGAAAGACCAGTGGAGACATGGGAGGACTTTAGGGCAAGGTTTGAGACTAAATTTCTCTCAGATGCGGAAAGAAGTTTGCAGTTGGAAAAATTCTTATTTCTTAAGCAAGGGGACAAGACGGTCAGAGAGTATGTGAATCAGTTCGATGAGCTGGCTAGGTTTGGGCTTGACCTAGTCAATACCCCGCACAAGAAGGCTCTCCGTTTCGTCAAAGGGTTGAATGAGCCATTACACAGTTTGGCCATGACCCATATACCCATGGGAGCCACGTATGAAAGATTGGTGCAAATGGCATTGCTGAATGAAGAGGATAAGGGCAAGAAGAAAGAGGGTTTGCAGCCCAAGAAGACAGACTTTAAGAAGGGCGGGAAAGGCAACAAAGAGAAGAGGAAGTGCAATTTCTGTGGCAAAGTGGGGCACTTAGTAAAGGACTGCCGGAAAAAGAAGGCCAAGGAGAATGGTGGGTGCTTTTCTTGTGGTGAGACAGGCCATAGGGCTAAGGACTGCCCAAAGAAACGAGGACAGGGGCAGAGGGCTGGATCCACCCCAGGGGCATAGGTCCATGTGCTAGAAGCGCCACCTCTGCAACAACGAGGTATAAATACTTCTGTAGAAAGTGTAGTTTATCTTTATGATCACCCCGTTCGCACTTTATTTGATTCTGGCGCATCACACTCCTTTATCTCGTCTGCTTTAGTAGAATTTCTGCACCTAAAAACTAGTATGGTAGAGGACCCCTTAATTGTTTCAAACCCAATTGGGGGCCCAGCTCATTTGTCTATGATCTGTGTGGGATTGAAAATTTCTATTCTAAGCGTAGAATTTCTGCGTAGTGCCTTTGTTTTGGGCTTTTCGGGTTATGGTTTGATTTTGGGTATGGATTGGCTATCCAGTAATGGGGCCATCCTTGATTATGAGAAAAGGGTTGTTAGGCTCCTAACCCAGCTCGGTAATACTTTGGAAATTTCTTGTAATCCGTCGTATGCGGTTATGCTTAGTTATCTTGAATCGCTAGATGCCTCTGTTGAAAATTTGAAATCAGTTAGAGTGGTCCGGGAATATCCGGATGTCTTCGAAGAGGTGAAGGGCTTGCCTCCGAAGCGGGAAATAGACTTCCGCATATATCTTGTAGATAATGCAAAGCCCGTTGCGTTGCCCGTTAGACACATGGCTTCACGAGAAAGGAAAGAGCTCAGTAAACAGATTAAAGAGCTTCTAGAGAAGGGGTTCATTAGGAGGAGCATTTCAGAATGGGGCGCTCCAGTGGTGTTCGCTACAAAGGCGGATGGTTCACTCCGTCTATGTGTTGACTATAGGGAGCTCAACAAGCTAACGAAAAAGAATAGGCACCCTCTCCCTAGAATTGACGATTTATTTGACCAGCTTGTAGGAGCGTCTGTTTTCTCCCAACTCGATTTAGCAACCGGTTTTCATCAGCTAAGGGTGGCTGAAGATAGCATCGATAAAACGGCGTTCAGAACCCCAAATGGCTTCTTTGAATGGCTTGTCATGCCCTTCGGCTTGACAAATGCACCTGCGTACTTCGTGGACCTAATGAGTAGGGTATTTAGAGATTTCCTCAACAAATTCGTAGTGGTCTTCGTAGATGATATCCTTATCTTCTCAAAGAGTGAAGAGGAACATGCTCAGCACTTAAGGGCAATCATGGAAACTTTGCGAGTCCATCAACTAAAAGCCAAGTTCTCCAAATGCCACTTTTGGAGGGAAGAGGTGAGGTTCCTTGGGCACATAGTATCCAAACAAGGGTTAGCAGTGGACCCTGCTAAGGTAGTGGCGGTACAGGATTGGAAGACACCAAGGAATGCAACTGAGGTCCGAAGCTTTCTAGGACTAGCGGGTTTCTATCGAAAGTTTATAAGGGATTTTGCGAAAATTTCAGCTCCACTCACGAAGTTGACCAAGAAGAATCTAGTGTTCAATTGGGATTTGGATTGCGAGTTTGCTTTCCAACGACTGAAAAGGGCTCTCACAACAGCCCCAGTTTTGACGCTGCCAGATGGGAGCAAGATGTTCACTATTTATACGGATGCATGTGGGACAGGGCTAGGCGCCGTCTTAATGCAAGAAGGAAGGGTAGTAGCTTATGGCGGGAGGCAGTTGAAGGTGCACGAAAAGAACTACCCAACCCACGATCTTGAGTTAGCCGCCATCGTCTTTGCACTCAAGTCTTGGCGACATTATCTCCTAGGTGAGAAGTTCGAACTTTACACTGACCATAAATCGTTGAAATATCTTTTCTCGCAGAAGGATCTTAACTTGAGGCAACAAAGATGGATGGAGTTTCTTGCCTCGTACGATTTCGAAATCTCCTACACTCCGGGCAAAGGCAACGTAGTAGCAGACGCGTTGAGCCGAAAGAAATTGACCCTAAGCCCGTTGTTTGTTGAAAGACAAAGCCTAGAGTTTATAGCCAGCTTCGACTTTAGGCCTTCCACTGATTTCGTACCAGGCTTGCTAGCATCTCTCGAAGTGCGCCCAACTTTAGTGGATTCAGTAGGGACAGCACAACGCGAAGACCCTCAACTTGTGGAAATAATTGATAGGCTAATTAGGGGTGAGACTTCAAGTCACCTCAGCAGATACTCCATCGACGATAAGGGTTTGCTGAGGCGAGACGGAAGACTATGCGTCCCACAGACAAAAGATTTAATAAAGAAGGTTCTCGAGGAAGCACATCACTCCAAGATGACGATACACCCAGGCGAAGATAAAATGTACAAAGACATAAAAAGGACTTTCTTCTGGAACGGCATGAAAAAGGACGTGGCAGAGTTCGTTTCTAAGTGTATGGTGTGCCAACAGGTTAAGGCGGAACAGAAAAAGCCTGGCGGACTGCTACATCCTCTGGAGGTCCCGCAGTGGAAGTGGGATAGCATCTCAATGGACTTCATCGATGGGCTGCCTAGGTCTAGGAGAGGCAACACTAGCATTTGGGTAATAGTGGATAGGCTTACTAAAAGCGCCCACTTTTTACCTGTCAAAAGTAAGAGAACTGCCTCATCCCTAGCATCACTTTACCTCAAGGAAATCGTTCGACTCCCCGGAATACCATCTAGCATTGTTAGTGACCGAGACCCCATCTTCACCAGTGAGTTTTGGCGGAGTCTGCAAGAAGCAGTAGGAACGCAGTTATGCTTGAGCACAGCCTATCATCCCCAAACCGACGGCCAAACAGAGAGAGTGAACAGAGTTTTGGAAGACCTTTTAAGGCTATGCATCCTTGACTTCGGAGGGACATGGGAAGACCACCTTCCTTTGGTGGAATTCGCCTACAACAACAGCTATCAAGCAACCATCGGAATGGCGCCCTTCGAAGCTTTATATGGAAGACCGTGCCGATCGCCCACTTGTTGGTGGGAGTCTACTGATAAGCTCATACTTGGACCAGATATGATCCGAGAGACTTCAGAGAAAGTAGACTTAATACGAAGAAGGATGAAGACGGCCCAAGACAGACAAAAGTCCTATGCCGACAAGAGAAGGACCGACCTTGAATTTGAGGTTGGAGATAGAGTTTTCCTCAAGGTATCACCGCTAAGAAACGTTGTTCGTTTTGGAACCACAGGAAAGCTAGCACCAAGGTTCGTAGGGCCATTCCCTATCATCGAGAAAATTGGGAAAATGGCCTATAGATTAGAGCTACCCGAGAAGTTGGCTGGAGTCCACAACGTTTTTCACGTTTCACATCTCCGGAAATGTCTACATGAGTCATCCGAGGTGGTAGAGCCGAATATCCTCGAAGAGGCCGAAGTGGAACGCGAAGCAACCATAAGAAAAGTTCCAACCCGCATCTTAGGAACGGAAGTGAAGAAGCTACGCAACCGCGAAGTCAAGCTCGTCAAAGTTCAGTGGAGCGACGCCGAGGGAGACGCGACTTGGGAAACTGAAGCTAGAATACGTACTGCCTACCCTTTTGTGAAAACCCGCAACCTCCCCGTAAAGGAAAGCGTCGGATAGTTCGAGAACAAACCACAACAGAACGCATACAGAAGAACATTTCATTGTATATTACAACAATGCATCAGATTACAAGAATATACAGAGTATGAATAAATATTACACAGAAATATCAGAGATTTAAATTACATTTAAATACATAGCAGCGGAAAATAATACAATACACAACTAGAAGAGATATACGGATACAAAGCTTTCCGGATATCATTCCAGCTGTAAACCAGGATCCTGTGAATATAAATCTGCAAAACCAAAACTACTAGCTGCCCGTGTCAAAATAAGGGCACCCAGAGTTTAGGTTAAAACAATAAACTCCGGGTCAGTCATGTGACTGGTGTGAGAACTAAAACAGTTATTATTCTTTATTTTAAAGTTAGGTAAATCAAGGGACCACGCCGTATAACACGGAACGGGTTTCCTCCCAAGAATACCAGTGCATAAAACAAACAGCGCAATGCTAAATAAAGAAAAATGAAGCTGTTATAAGACCCAGGTCCTATCACACAATGCAACGCAAGCCGGGGGATAGGGTTTTCCCTTATAACAGCCAAAGAATGCTTGATACGTTTAAAACAAATCATTTGATACTATTATAAGTGCATAGTGTATAAAACAACTTCAAATCATAAGTATCAATCATAGGCGGCATGGGTACCATATATCATGTCGCCATATATAGGTTTACAAATAAAACCGCAAATGTCACGTATTTGGAAATTGGATTTCCGTCTATGAACCGAGGCAAAAGATAGTCCTCAACCGATTCGAGACTGCCTAGCCCGAGTCTCAGGATCAGAACGCATCGACCCTTGGATCGTCAGGGCCGGTCCACACGGAGTGGATTAAAAATGCCTGAGCACTACGTTTCGCCGCCCTTTGGGGCGTAAGCGAGCCAACGAATGACTCCATCGGACCCGGATCGTCCGATCTAACCGAGGCGCCTCGCAACAGCAACAACCACATAAGTCAAACTCGTCAGGGCGTGTAAAACCACTGACGCCACTTCTAGCTAGGAGGAAACGCATGCCCTCCCTGATGTCCTCTCCCGTTTTTGGTTCATACCGGGTGCGAAACTCGCGAAGGAAACGTTACACAAAGCTACGCCACAAAGGCCGTGCTTTGATCATCACCACAAGACTTTGCTTTTCAACAGAAGCCTTGATCATTTGCATCTTAGCATGCCACACAGGCAAACCACTCTATGCAACCGATATCAGTCACACAGAATGAAATCCGATGTCAGACACACAGTCCATTTACAAGTCCGTTCTGGGTCTGAACGAAACCGGAGGCACCTAGTACCTCGCATATCCATCGATCTCCAAGTACGTCTGGACGATCACCAACTGTTTCCATCTTCTTGGGTGTACAGCCCAATCAAGATCATCAGTTATCACCCAAACGACGTGAAGACCTCCGGTCTTCGACCATCGTCTTCATCTTCGACTTATCGTCGTATCGATTATTCAGAATGGGATAAACCCGGACTTCCCGAATAACTCGCGTATATTTTATAAAAGTGTTACACAAACACAACATACGCCTCATTCCAATTCATTAGTCACTAACCGTAAATTAATCAAGAGAATAATTCCCCAAATATTAACCCCGAAGGCCGAAACCAACATCAGATCAATATCCAGAAAACCCTTCTGCTTGGCTAACCGACAGTTAGTTTCTAAATTTCACGTTCAAATCTAATTAAAGATTTAACTATCGCCTGGAGCAAAACTGGTGATACTCCATTCTCGATCTTTTCAATCTAATTAAAGATTCATTAAAACTCCACTTAGTTTTAATCTGTGACTGGGTTAAAGAATCAGTGTCATTTAAAACACGGTTCACGATAAACCCAAAGTCACATCCCATTAATTATCGGGTTAAAGAACAAGTGTTATTTAAAACACTGTTCACGATAAACCCAAAAATCATTATCCATTCAATTCCAATTAAATATTATTTAATTGGTACACTTCATTAAATCTAAATAAAAAGATTTAATCTTTTCTCAACTGGGTTCAAGAACAGTGTTAGTGAAGACACCATTCACGACAAACCCAAATCACATTCATTAATTATCGGGTTAAAGAACAAGTGTTATTTAAAACACTGTTCACGATAAACCCAAAAATCAATATCAATTCAATTCCAATTAAATATTATTTAATTGGTACACTTCATTAAATCTAAATAAAAAGATTTAATCTTTTCTCAACTGGGTTCAAGAACAGTGTTAGTGAAGACACCATTCACGACAAACCCAAATCACATTCATTAATTATCGGGTTAAAGAACAAGTGTTATTTAAAACACTGTTCACGATAAACCCAAAAATCAATATCAATTCAATTCCAATTAAATATTATTTAATTGGTACACTTCATTAAATCTAAATAAAAAGATTTAATCTTTTCTCAACTGGGTTCAAGAACAGTGTTAGTGAAGACACCATTCACGACAAACCCAAATCACATTCATTAATTATCGGGTTAAAGAACAAGTGTTATTTAAAACACTGTTCACGATAAACCCAAAAATCAATATCAATTCAATTCCAATTAAATATTATTTAATTGGTACACTTCATTAAATCTAAATAAAAAGATTTAATCATTTCTCAACTGGGTTCAAGAACAGTGTTAGTGAAGACACCATTCACGACAAACCCAAATCACATTCGATATTCAATACAAGGCGCTGAATAGAAAATATATCGGCTTATATTCAATATCAGATTCTACGACTAACAAATGTCGTATTGGAAATAACGATATAAATATATATCTTTCAAATTTCCATAACAACACCTGTATAATCACGAATTCCAACATCGAAATATTCCGAAGACAATTTCGATTCAAATCCACTCCAATGCATTCATTGGAAATTTTGGTTATTTTCAAACCCATTTCGAATTCAATTTATTTATTTAAAAATAAATAGAATTATAATTCTAGTTCAAAACTAGTTTATTTCGATAAAAATCTATTTTTATCTTTTCAAATATGGAGTTTTTCATCCCAATTCTTTCTAAATCATTTCTTATGATTTTACACAACTTATTACTATTTTTAATAATTTTATCAAGGCCCGTTCAGTCGATTTCCAACAATGGCCATCGAACTGCACTTACAGCGACCTTTTTCGAATTTGATTTGGACATAATTCCAAATCCAACCGTTAGATTTCTAATTTCTAATATTCTTTAGAAAGCTCTTTTCGATACGAACCCAACGGTTCCGGTTTTAGGAGAATCCGACGGTCGGATCTCCCGTAATGTCCGTTTGAAACAAATGGTCGAAATTCGCGAACTGCCGCAGCGCGGCGCGTTCTATTCAGGCCATTATATTATATATATAATATATATAATATATATTTCGTCGATTTCTATTTAAAACGAATTATATAAATAGTTTTAAATTCGTTTCAAAAGCAATTTCAACTTCCTTTTCAATTCAAATCAAAATTGAATTCTTCTTTATAAATTCGTTTTAAAATTCATTTCTATTCAATTCAAATTTCAATTCAATTTGAATTCATTTCAATTCGTTTTCAATTCAATTCATTTCGAAATCGTTTTCAATTCAATTCATTTCGAAATCGTTTTCAATTCAATTCATTTCGAAATCGTTATATATTCAATTCATTTCGAAATCGTTATATATTCAATTCATTTCGAAATCGTTTTCAATTCAATTCATTTCGAAATCGTTATATATTCAATTCATTTCGAAATCGTTATATATTCAATTCATTTCGAAATCGTTTTCAATTCAATTCATTTCGAAATCGTTTTCAATTCAATTCATTTCGAAATCGTTTTCAATTCAATTCATTTCGAAATCGTTTTCAATTCAATTCATTTCGAAATCGTTTTCAATTCAATTCATTTCGAAATCGTTTTCAATTCAATTCATTTCGAAATCGTTTTCAATTCAATTCATTTCGAAATCGTTTTCAATTCAATTCATTTCGAAATCGTTTTCAATTCAATTCATTTCGAAATCGTTTTCAATTCAATTCATTTCGAAATCGTTTAAAATCGATATAAATATCGTTCACGTCAAAATGGCGTCAATCTAATCAACACGGCTTCATATATTCCTTTATTTTCAAATATTCTATTTCAAATATTTCTTTTTCAAATATTTCTTTTTCAAATATTTTTTTTTCAAATATTTCTTTTTCAAATACTGGAATGAGGCCCAATCAATTACCATATAATGTTAATTATATGGATTTTCTACAACACATGCATATATCAACAACGATGAATAATCAACCATCATCCAAAGTGCATTCTACACTGTATAAGCATCAAATATAAATATTCAACGCTTATAACAGTCTGTCAATCAATCGATCGACACACAACTAAACAATCGGGATTAGTGTACGTCAAATATCATCCCAACACCCGTGTAGGGTTTCAAACAATCAAACACAGATTTTATTTGTGCAGTTGGGCGATGTGTAAAATTTATCGACCCAATCAATGTCCTTCAAATAAGTGTACATAAACAAACCATCTGGTTTGCAAATGAATATTTTATTTATTCACATTCACGTTAAAATTTATATTTTTAACGACAAAACATTTTATTTCAACATATGAATTTCTCTTCAGTTCATTCTTTAAATAAAATGATATTTTTATTTTTCTAACATATTTTAGAAAATTTCGGCGGCATAACGGCACGATACTAGAAACGGGACGAGGCCTAGCCTTATCCCCGGACTAGTGAAGGCCCACGCCATTCACACATCAATCAAATCAATTTCATTATGCAAACCACAAAATTTGGAGTAAGAGTCTAACCTAGCCTTACTCCTTCGCCTTATAACGGCGCACGTCTAATCCTAACCAATTTATCGATTCGATTTTTCACACCACAAACCACATTCAAACCAATATCACAATCAATAACCAAACAGCCAAACAAACAAGTCCATGGTCTGTGGACGATTGTGTCGGGTGCTACTAAGCACCGTCTGCATCCTAGTATATATATATAACTAGAAATAAAATTGAAAGGTGAGAAATTCTCACATATAGCTATCCTAGCTCCACGGCTCTTCTTTTGCAGAAGTCTTCGTCGCTACCTCATCTTCGCTGCTCGCTTTCACTACCTATGTAAAAATCGAATTTTTACTTCGCTATCCCATATATAAAAATCATATTTTTTTATCTCGAAGTTCAATATATAAAAATCATATTTTTATTCGAAGTTCTATATATCAAAAATCATATTTTTAGTTTGCTATTCAATATATAAAAATCGAATTTTTAGTTCGAAGTTCAATAGATAAAAATCCTATTTTTTATTCTTAAAGTCTATTCTATCTTATTTTTCAAAAACAAAGCTATTTTATTTGTAGACAAAGCGAAATTTTATTTTTAAACACAATGCTTTTTATATTTATTTTCTAACAAAACTTTAAACAATTTAATCCTTTATATACAATTAAATATGTAATTTCAGTATTTTCACATAACAAAAATCAGTATTTTAACATAACTAAAATCAGTATTTAAACAAAATGAAATTCAGTTTTTAACCTAAATAAAATTCAGTTTTTAACCTAAATAAAATTCAGTTTACATTTCCTTTAAAAAAACAGTTTACATTTCTTTTTAAAAAAATACAGTCAGTTTCTAAATCTAAAATCGAAATTAAAAATAAAAAAAATAAAAAAAAAATAACCAGATAAAATACTTACTGAGGGGGGGGGGGTTTCTGGTGGCGGTCGGCGCTCGCTTCGAGGGGGCAGCTCGGGGTTCGAACGGGGAGGCGGGAGGTCATCTGCGGCGGGCGGCTGCGTTTTGGGGGCGTCGCGTTCGTGGAGGAGGTGAGAGGGAGGAAGAGGGATCGGGGAAGAGGCGGAGGCAGGTTGGGGAACTGGAGCGGTGGTGGATGGAGGTCGGGCGCCCTGAGCGGCGGCGGCGGCTGCGTTCCTCCGTCCTGCTCTCTTTTTTTTTTTTTTTTCTGGTAAAATCGATTTGAAAATAAAAAGAAAAGGGGGAGGGGCCAGAACGAAATAAAGGGGAAGGGTTTAGTTTTTTATTTATTTAATTTAATTATTTTATTCAAAAAGTTGACTTTCTCATACGACCTCTAAACGAGGCCCACCGCCTGTCGTCCATAGCGTTTTACCCCCATTCCGAACACAATGGGACATGTTTCGTATGTTGATTCGATCGTTTGAATCAGTTTCCGTTGAATTAACATTTAAATCACTATATTGAATTTTAAGCGTACATTTCAAATTACCGGGGTCACATACTAAGTAGAAAAATTCCTGAAAAATATTTTCTAGCTTCGTATTGACGATACGGTCCTAACAAAACTAGTTTCGTCGAATTCTGAGACCGTTTGAAAAATGGCCAATTTCCAGTCGATTAAATTCAACAGAAACTGGTCAAACGCGTTTTCCTTTGCCACGCTCACATATTGATTCGAAAAATTATGAAATTTGGAATCTAGCAATAACTTGACATCACGGACCCAACAAAAGTGGTTTCGTCGAAATCCGAGGTCATTTGCAAAATGTCCATTTTTAAGGGCCTGAATTCCATAGCGACTATTCAGAATTTTCAACTGGACATATCTTTTGATTCCCGATATGAAATCTTGATTTTTCGGATTCGTTGGAAAGATATTCACTATTAGATTCCATTATTTTTGGTTTCACTAAAATCCGGATTGTTTTGCACCCGGTACATTCAATTGAAGTTTGAAATCGAATTATCGAACTACCGCGCCATTTTCAATTCCTTTTATAATTATATATAATTATTATATATTCTAACGACGACGTATATAATATATACGTTCGATTCTATTCAAAGTAAATTTCTCGTCGATATTATTTAAAATAATTCATTTTAAATAACATAAATTCGCTAAAATTGCCAAAATAAAAATTTTAAACTGGCCCAGATTTTACGGGTTGTTACAATCTCCCCCACTTAAAACTTTTCGTCCCCGAAAAGGAACAAAGTCGAAAGTGGTTTGATTAATCAACTCTACGCTCGACCTGGCTTCCATTCTCCAACTTTTCAGTTTCTGAGAATTTCTAAAATTTCAAAAATTTGGCTAACACCCTAAATTTTTGAAAAATTTCGCCATAACCTCCCCTGCAATGGGAGCATCGGGGAATTTCAAATAGCTTCCCCGGTCCTTCAGATCTCAAAAAGAAAAAGAAAAAGCCAAGCGGCTAGCCAATAGGCTCACAAAATCATCATCACCCAAACAAAACAGGAAATTATGTAGTAAACATGTACCTATTTGTCGGGCAAACAAATTTTATTCTCTGCTCTAGCCTCCTTGCTATGACCTGTTCAATGTAAGTATATGTATATGCAAGCAAATGCGACCAATTCTCAATATAGTTCAATATTTGGTTTAGTTAGGCATAAATGGTTCAAAATTAGCAAACAAATGAACAAACAGCGCAAACATCAATCAATTAGTGAATTAGATTATCAAATTCATAATTTTGATACATAGTCAAGAATCAGATTTTTGATACCAAATCACAGCAATAGGCCCTATCTAATTTTGGTTCTCACACCAGTCAATAGGAAATATATAGAAATCTCACTTTCGTCACTCGAAAACAAATACTGGCGACAGTGCCCCATCACCAGAATTACTCCCGGGCACTAGAGGGATTCTATATCTACCCAATATATTAAAACTTCGAATACACGTTTGCAAGACATATATGCAAAATCTTTATATATCGGATTGTCCATATTCAAAATAAATAAATAATCAAATACGAATAATTGATTTAAATTTCAAAACCAATTTGTTTTCATTTGAAAAATATACTTTTCACACTCGTTCTAGGATACTAATGATCCTATCTCTAACGAGTCATTCTAATTGGATATTACTAACCCAATATCTGATGAATTCTTTCGTACGGTTCTAATGTGTCTTGTTCTCTAGCTTTGTAAACCAAAGCTCTGATACCACGTGTGAAAACCTGCAACCTCCCCGTAAAGGAAAGCGTCGGATAGTTCGAGAACAAACCACAACAGAACGCATACAGAAGAACATTTCATTGTATATTACAACAATGCATCAGATTACAAGAATATACAGAGTATGAATAAATATTACACAGAAATATCAGAGATTTAAATTACATTTAAATACATAGCAGCGGAAAATAATACAATACACAACTAGAAGAGATATACGGATACAAAGCTTTCCGGATATCATTCCAGCTGTAAACCAGGATCCTGTGAATATAAATCTGCAAAACCAAAACTACTAGCTGCCCGTGTCAAAATAAGGGCACCCAGAGTTTAGGTTAAAACAATAAACTCCGGGTCAGTCATGTGACTGGTGTGAGAACTAAAACAGTTATTATTCTTTATTTTAAAGTTAGGTAAATCAAGGGACCACGCCGTATAACACGGAACGGGTTTCCTCCCAAGAATACCAGTGCATAAAACAAACAGCGCAATGCTAAATAAAGAAAAATGAAGCTGTTATAAGACCCAGGTCCTATCACACAATGCAACGCAAGCCGGGGGATAGGGTTTTCCCTTATAACAGCCAAAGAATGCTTGATACGTTTAAAACAAATCATTTGATACTATTATAAGTGCATAGTGTATAAAACAACTTCAAATCATAAGTATCAATCATAGGCGGCATGGGTACCATATATCATGTCGCCATATATAGGTTTACAAATAAAACCGCAAATGTCACGTATTTGGAAATTGGATTTCCGTCTATGAACCGAGGCAAAAGATAGTCCTCAACCGATTCGAGACTGCCTAGCCCGAGTCTCAGGATCAGAACGCATCGACCCTTGGATCGTCAGGGCCGGTCCACACGGAGTGGATTAAAAATGCCTGAGCACTACGTTTCGCCGCCCTTTGGGGCGTAAGCGAGCCAACGAATGACTCCATCGGACCCGGATCGTCCGATCTAACCGAGGCGCCTCGCAACAGCAACAACCACATAAGTCAAACTCGTCAGGGCGTGTAAAACCACTGACGCCACTTCTAGCTAGGAGGAAACGCATGCCCTCCCTGATGTCCTCTCCCGTTTTTGGTTCATACCGGGTGCGAAACTCGCGAAGGAAACGTTACACAAAGCTACGCCACAAAGGCCGTGCTTTGATCATCACCACAAGACTTTGCTTTTCAACAGAAGCCTTGATCATTTGCATCTTAGCATGCCACACAGGCAAACCACTCTATGCAACCGATATCAGTCACACAGAATGAAATCCGATGTCAGACACACAGTCCATTTACAAGTCCGTTCTGGGTCTGAACGAAACCGGAGGCACCTAGTACCTCGCATATCCATCGATCTCCAAGTACGTCTGGACGATCACCAACTGTTTCCATCTTCTTGGGTGTACAGCCCAATCAAGATCATCAGTTATCACCCAAACGACGTGAAGACCTCCGGTCTTCGACCATCGTCTTCATCTTCGACTTATCGTCGTATCGATTATTCAGAATGGGATAAACCCGGACTTCCCGAATAACTCGCGTATATTTTATAAAAGTGTTACACAAACACAACATACGCCTCATTCCAATTCATTAGTCACTAACCGTAAATTAATCAAGAGAATAATTCCCCAAATATTAACCCCGAAGGCCGAAACCAACATCAGATCAATATCCAGAAAACCCTTCTGCTTGGCTAACCGACAGTTAGTTTCTAAATTTCACGTTCAAATCTAATTAAAGATTTAACTATCGCCTGGAGCAAAACTGGTGATACTCCATTCTCGATCTTTTCAATCTAATTAAAGATTCATTAAAACTCCACTTAGTTTTAATCTGTGACTGGGTTAAAGAATCAGTGTCATTTAAAACACGGTTCACGATAAACCCAAAGTCACATCCCATTAATTATCGGGTTAAAGAACAAGTGTTATTTAAAACACTGTTCACGATAAACCCAAAAATCATTATCCATTCAATTCCAATTAAATATTATTTAATTGGTACACTTCATTAAATCTAAATAAAAAGATTTAATCTTTTCTCAACTGGGTTCAAGAACAGTGTTAGTGAAGACACCATTCACGACAAACCCAAATCACATTCATTAATTATCGGGTTAAAGAACAAGTGTTATTTAAAACACTGTTCACGATAAACCCAAAAATCAATATCAATTCAATTCCAATTAAATATTATTTAATTGGTACACTTCATTAAATCTAAATAAAAAGATTTAATCTTTTCTCAACTGGGTTCAAGAACAGTGTTAGTGAAGACACCATTCACGACAAACCCAAATCACATTCATTAATTATCGGGTTAAAGAACAAGTGTTATTTAAAACACTGTTCACGATAAACCCAAAAATCAATATCAATTCAATTCCAATTAAATATTATTTAATTGGTACACTTCATTAAATCTAAATAAAAAGATTTAATCTTTTCTCAACTGGGTTCAAGAACAGTGTTAGTGAAGACACCATTCACGACAAACCCAAATCACATTCATTAATTATCGGGTTAAAGAACAAGTGTTATTTAAAACACTGTTCACGATAAACCCAAAAATCAATATCAATTCAATTCCAATTAAATATTATTTAATTGGTACACTTCATTAAATCTAAATAAAAAGATTTAATCATTTCTCAACTGGGTTCAAGAACAGTGTTAGTGAAGACACCATTCACGACAAACCCAAATCACATTCGATATTCAATACAAGGCGCTGAATAGAAAATATATCGGCTTATATTCAATATCAGATTCTACGACTAACAAATGTCGTATTGGAAATAACGATATAAATATATATCTTTCAAATTTCCATAACAACACCTGTATAATCACGAATTCCAACATCGAAATATTCCGAAGACAATTTCGATTCAAATCCACTCCAATGCATTCATTGGAAATTTTGGTTATTTTCAAACCCATTTCGAATTCAATTTATTTATTTAAAAATAAATAGAATTATAATTCTAGTTCAAAACTAGTTTATTTCGATAAAAATCTATTTTTATCTTTTCAAATATGGAGTTTTTCATCCTAATTCTTTCTAAATCATTTCTTATGATTTTACACAACTTATTACTATTTTTAATAATTTTATCAAGGCCCGTTCAGTCGATTTCCAACAATGGCCATCGAACTGCACTTACAGCGACCTTTTTCGAATTTGATTTGGACATAATTCCAAATCCAACCGTTAGATTTCTAATTTCTAATATTCTTTAGAAAGCTCTTTTCGATACGAACCCAACGGTTCCGGTTTTAGGAGAATCCGACGGTCGGATCTCCCGTAATGTCCGTTTGAAACAAATGGTCGAAATTCGCGAACTGCCGCAGCGCGGCGCGTTCTATTCAGGCCATTATATTATATATATAATATATATAATATATATTTCGTCGATTTCTATTTAAAACGAATTATATAAATAGTTTTAAATTCGTTTCAAAAGCAATTTCAACTTCCTTTTCAATTCAAATCAAAATTGAATTCTTCTTTATAAATTCGTTTTAAAATTCATTTCTATTCAATTCAAATTTCAATTCAATTTGAATTCATTTCAATTCGTTTTCAATTCAATTCATTTCGAAATCGTTTTCAATTCAATTCATTTCGAAATCGTTTTCAATTCAATTCATTTCGAAATCGTTATATATTCAATTCATTTCGAAATCGTTATATATTCAATTCATTTCGAAATCGTTTTCAATTCAATTCATTTCGAAATCGTTATATATTCAATTCATTTCGAAATCGTTATATATTCAATTCATTTCGAAATCGTTTTCAATTCAATTCATTTCGAAATCGTTTTCAATTCAATTCATTTCGAAATCGTTTTCAATTCAATTCATTTCGAAATCGTTTTCAATTCAATTCATTTCGAAATCGTTTTCAATTCAATTCATTTCGAAATCGTTTTCAATTCAATTCATTTCGAAATCGTTTTCAATTCAATTCATTTCGAAATCGTTTTCAATTCAATTCATTTTGAAATCGTTTAAAATCGATATAAATATCGTTCACGTCAAAATGGCGTCAATCTAATCAACACGGCTTCATATATTCCTTTATTTTCAAATATTCTATTTCAAATATTTCTTTTTCAAATATTTCTTTTTCAAATATTTTTTTTTCAAATATTTCTTTTTCAAATACTGGAATGAGGCCCAATCAATTACCATATAATGTTAATTATATGGATTTTCTACAACACATGCATATATCAACAACGATGAATAATCAACCATCATCCAAAGTGCATTCTACACTGTATAAGCATCAAATATAAATATTCAACGCTTATAACAGTCTGTCAATCAATCGATCGACACACAACTAAACAATCGGGATTAGTGTACGTCAAATATCATCCCAACACCCGTGTAGGGTTTCAAACAATCAAACACAGATTTTATTTGTGCAGTTGGGCGATGTGTAAAATTTATCGACCCAATCAATGTCCTTCAAATAAGTGTACATAAACAAACCATCTGGTTTGCAAATGAATATTTTATTTATTCACATTCACGTTAAAATTTATATTTTTAACGACAAAACATTTTATTTCAACATATGAATTTCTCTTCAGTTCATTCTTTAAATAAAATGATATTTTTATTTTTCTAACATATTTTAGAAAATTTCGGCGGCATAACGGCACGATACTAGAAACGGGACGAGGCCTAGCCTTATCCCCGGACTAGTGAAGGCCCACGCCATTCACACATCAATCAAATCAATTTCATTATGCAAACCACAAAATTTGGAGTAAGAGTCTAACCTAGCCTTACTCCTTCGCCTTATAATGGCGCACGTCTAATCCTAACCAATTTATCGATTCGATTTTTCACACCACAAACCACATTCAAACCAATATCACAATCAATAACCAAACAGCCAAACAAACAAGTCCATGGTCTGTGGACGATTGTGTCGGGTGCTACTAAGCACCGTCTGCATCCTAGTATATATATATAACTAGAAATAAAATTGAAAGGTGAGAAATTCTCACATATAGCTATCCTAGCTCCACGGCTCTTCTTTTGCAGAAGTCTTCGTCGCTACCTCATCTTCGCTGCTCGCTTTCACTACCTATGTAAAAATCGAATTTTTACTTCGCTATCCCATATATAAAAATCATATTTTTTTATCTCGAAGTTCAATATATAAAAATCATATTTTTATTCGAAGTTCTATATATCAAAAATCATATTTTTAGTTTGCTATTCAATATATAAAAATCGAATTTTTAGTTCGAAGTTCAATAGATAAAAATCCTATTTTTTATTCTTAAAGTCTATTCTATCTTATTTTTCAAAAACAAAGCTATTTTATTTGTAGACAAAGCGAAATTTTATTTTTAAACACAATGCTTTTTATATTTATTTTCTAACAAAACTTTAAACAATTTAATCCTTTATATACAATTAAATATGTAATTTCAGTATTTTCACATAACAAAAATCAGTATTTTAACATAACTAAAATCAGTATTTAAACAAAATGAAATTCAGTTTTTAACCTAAATAAAATTCAGTTTTTAACCTAAATAAAATTCAGTTTACATTTCCTTTAAAAAAACAGTTTACATTTCTTTTTAAAAAAATACAGTCAGTTTCTAAATCTAAAATCGAAATTAAAAATAAAAAAAATAAAAAAAAAATAACCAGATAAAATACTTACTGAGGGGGGGGGTTTCTGGTGGCGGTCGGCGCTCGCTTCGAGGGGGCAGCTCGGGGTTCGAACGGGGAGGCGGGAGGTCATCTGCGGCGGGCGGCTGCGTTTTGGGGGCGTCGCGTTCGTGGAGGAGGTGAGAGGGAGGAAGAGGGATCGGGGAAGAGGCGGAGGCAGGTTGGGGAACTGGAGCGGTGGTGGATGGAGGTCGGGCGCCCTGAGCGGCGGCGGCGGCTGCGTTCCTCCGTCCTTCTCTCTTTTTTTTTTTTTTTCCTGGTAAAATCGATTTGAAAATAAAAAGAAAAGGGGGAGGGGCCAGAACGAAATAAAGGGGAAGGGTTTAGTTTTTTTTTTTTTTTATTTAATTTAATTATTTTATTCAAAAAGTTGACTTTCTCATACGACCTCTAAACGAGGCCCACCGCCTGTCGTCCATAGCGTTTTACCCCCATTCCGAACACAATGGGACATGTTTCGTATGTTGATTCGATCGTTTGAATCAGTTTCCGTTGAATTAACATTTAAATCACTATATTGAATTTTAAGCGTACATTTCAAATTACCGGGGTCACATACTAAGTAGAAAAATTCCTGAAAAATATTTTCTAGCTTCGTATTGACGATACGGTCCTAACAAAACTAGTTTCGTCGAATTCTGAGACCGTTTGAAAAATGGCCAATTTCCAGTCGATTAAATTCAACAGAAACTGGTCAAACGCGTTTTCCTTTGCCACGCTCACATATTGATTCGAAAAATTATGAAATTTGGAATCTAGCAATAACTTGACATCACGGACCCAACAAAAGTGGTTTCGTCGAAATCCGAGGTCATTTGCAAAATGTCCATTTTTAAGGGCCTGAATTCCATAGCGACTATTCAGAATTTTCAACTGGACATATCTTTTGATTCCCGATATGAAATCTTGATTTTTCGGATTCGTTGGAAAGATATTCACTATTAGATTCCATTATTTTTGGTTTCACTAAAATCCGGATTGTTTTGCACCCGGTACATTCAATTGAAGTTTGAAATCGAATTATCGAACTACCGCGCCATTTTCAATTCCTTTTATAATTATATATAATTATTATATATTCTAACGACGACGTATATAATATATACGTTCGATTCTATTCAAAGTAAATTTCTCGTCGATATTATTTAAAATAATTCATTTTAAATAACATAAATTCGCTAAAATTGCCAAAATAAAAATTTTAAACTGGCCCAGATTTTACGGGTTGTTACACCTTTTCTGTTCGAGGGTACATCCTTGATCTTTCTTTTTCCTTAAGTTGCGCTTTTATCTATCTTTTTAGGTATATTTCCTCGACCGTATCTTTTAGGTAGAAACCCTTTGGATGGAAACATGTAGTTGAAACATGTTATGGATGATGGTTACAAGTGGTTGCAAGTGATTGCTAGTGGTTTCTCGTGGTTGCATATACACACACAATCTAGGTTTTAGATCGGCTCAGTCACTTCATATTGCATATGCATATATGCTTGCATTCATATGTGGTTGAACTTTAATGTGTTGTCATGTGGATGCTGCATTTGTATTGAATGATTGTGCACTCATGTAGAATCATGAATAGGAAAATTTGCATACATAATGGATTCATGGCACTTACATAATTCGCATTAAGGAGGTCAACTGAATCAATAGACCGCCTGATTTTGCATTAGATAAGTACATGTACACACACACTTCGCATATGATCATGAAGCATTAGAAGTCTTTTAAGGACAATGGATGCTCGTGTTTGATGGATGAGTAGATGGATGATTGGATGTTAGGATATACATTCCTCCTAACTTGAAAATTTCGGGGACGAAATCCTTTTTAAGTGGGGGAGAATGTAACACCCCGAAAATTCTATAACTGTGAAATTAACAAATTAAAGTATAATTAATTTCAAATCAAAGAACTAAGGGGAACGGGATACGCCATTGCGTTCGTCTCGGAAAAATACGCGAAATAGAGTCCGAGTTTTCGAAAAACGGAGTCCGTATGAAGAAGATATGGCCTTCGGAAGTTTTGAATTAAATTTAAAATTCAAACAGAATAAATCAAGTTTAAATTCGAATATGGGGCCCAATGGGCCAGGGCGGAAAACGCCCGCCTGACGCACCCAGGTCGACTGGGCTGTCGACCTGGTCTAACCAGGTCGACAGGCCTGTCGACAGGGCTGTCGACAGGGCTGTCGACAGGGGTGTCGACCTGGTCCAGACCCAGGTCGAGCCCAGTCTAACCCGGCTGGCCTATTCTCTATGTGGTCGATTTTCTGTGGTCTGCTTTGTCATTAGGGCTAGGTGGCAAGCTCTAATTGGTCTCTCCTTAGGATGAATGGCTACGATCAATCCAAGCAACATCAATGGTCCTAATCAGTTCCTAACCTCTATATAAACAACCCTAGACTAAACCCTAATCTATTCATTCAAAAATAAGAACATAGCCGCCATGTTGCTGAGGAACGACTAGGAGTAGCCACCAAATTGGAGAGAGGATTAGGAGGAAGATTCTAAAGCTTAAAGCAACCTAAACAAATCAATTCAACAAAGGAATTTGCGTCTTCAATCCCTAAATTAGAGAATTCATCACACCATTGTAAGTAGAGTATTACTTTGGTATGAATAAACAATTGTGTTGGTTTGTATGCGTGAATTGTGGCAATAAAGTAATTCATATTTGTGCGTTCTTATCAATTTGAAATATTATGTACGTTTGGATATTTATGAATTATGTTATTCATTATAAAGAACTACATGCGGTAGTTCTATGCAAGTATACGTTTGGAATATTTCGCAAATTATGTAACCCATGTTGAAGCTACATGTATGTAGTTGATTTAAATTCATGCAAGTTTGGGGTTTGCTTCTATGCCACCATGATGTATATTTTTGTGCATAAATCATTTTGTAAGTAATTGGAACAAGTTTGGTTATTATCCATATGAAATTATGTTGAGAATTTGGCATCATGTATTAAGCCATGCTTTTGTACTAGAAAACCTATTTGCAAATTTATGAATATGGCTAGGCTATGAATGATATTTGGCATAATTGAAAACCATGATTAAGTCTATCTTGTTTACAAGAATTTTATGATGACATATGTGGTACATAGCTAGGTTAGGTTCAAAAATCCCTTTTTGCAAGTTTACATGACTAAAGTAAGAATTATGATTTCATGTTGGAAATATTTATGCCATGGTTAGGTGAACAAATTTAACTATACTTATGCCATGCTTATGTTTGACATTATGCCATGCTTATGTTTGACATTATGCCATGCTTATGTTAGAAATATTTATGCCATGCTTATGTTTGACATTATGCCTAAATAAAAATATAGGTTCATGTGTCAATAATGATACCCAATTTAGACTCTTATCTCAATTACAAGTTCACATGCTTTGATTCATGTCACCTATGTTACCACTATGCAAGTACACCAGTTTCTATTTTGTATTTCCAACGTCATATTGCAAGTTCATACGCTCACCTTCCCCTTTTTGTGTATGTAATCACGCTTTAAGCCTCCCCTTTTCGCATGGCTAAATTGGGCTTTAAAAGGCTAAGCCCAATATATATAAACGGACGTGTAAAACGGGGGAAAATAACGTTGGGTTAAAATTAATTAATGAATGAAAATATAAAATAGAAGGGCCCAAATTCAAGTATGGGTTGGGCCCATGATTGGTGTAACCTTTACACCATTAACTTAATAATGGGCCGCAAATATTTACATATAAGAAATAAAGAAGAATGACAAAATATGTAAATGTAGAACATACGATGTGTTTAACCCGATGTTGGATTGAGTTGTGATGTAAACCTGCCCGGAACCGCCCGGCTGTCCAGTAGTCACAACAATACCTATCCAATGTGGGAGGTTAAACATGGAGCCCAATAAGGACCCGATGTTAGACTGAGTTGTGGCGTAAGACTGCCCGTAACCAACCGGCAACAGGCAGCCACAACAATACCTGTCTAATGTGAGAGGTCAGGGCCTTAATAAGACAATTAAGGCTGAGTCAGGATTGTTAGGATTAAGTGAACTAAAGACTTAATCAAAATGGAACATGCTAAACTAAACGGAATGGTGGGGGTTAGGTTAGAAAACACTTAACCAACTTAGCATGTTGGCTAGAGATAGAAAACCTAGTAACGGGGGACCCTTTTCAGCAGTAACCCTAGAAGGTGTATCAGGATACCCTGAAACTAGGCAGGGTGGGGCACGATTACTGGGCTGATTGTAAGAGGTCAAATCGACGGCGGTGGTGTAGCAGTGTAGGTTCTAACGGGGTGCGGACGTGCACACACTCCGGCGCAGAAAAATAAGGCACTGGACACCAGTAGCATACATGTGCATTCTAAGGTTGTGTCGGGCCGCCACCATGGGACTTGATACACCCCATGGTGGGACCAGCATAGGTAACTACGACATCGGGGGCCGTAAGACACATGTAACTATGCGAGTAGGAGCCGATCATAAGAATGGATCACATCACCCTGATTATGGGGTGCCAGTTGGAAACTAGTTTATATGGGTACAGAGATTTACATGGGGTACGACAGTATATTCGACCCTAGACAACTTAACCAAGTTATAATGCATGCCCACTTCTTGTTTATACTTATCATACCCAGTTCTTTATTCATAGACAAAATAGTACTAGACTTACTCAGGCTTTATGTCTGACTCTACTTTTCTTTCGTCTTCTTTTCTTCCATTCCCCCCCCCCCCCAGGTCCACAGGGAGGGAACACAGCAGCTTGACCAACCTTAACATCCAGCTTGAAGAAGAGAAATGTATTGCTTGGACTTTCCTGTTTTGAACTATGGCTTTGGACAATCCACTATGGGGACTTTTGCAGTTTATCTATGTTTTATTTATGCTTCTTTAAATAATGTACTCAAGACAGACTATGAAAGTGTTATGTTATGATTTTGGAAAAAGATGTAAGACAATCATGGTGATGCTTTGTAACACGTATTTGCTTTGATGAAATAAAAGTTTGTTGTTTTTCCGCTGTTTACAAATATGTGTTCTTATATCTGTCTTGTATATCTGTGACTTATACTTATAAACCTCCACCAAAATTAGGGCATTCCCTTTGAGAGTGACCCTAACGGAGGTGGGGTGTTTCAAGAAGTATATTTGTATTATAAATAATGTCTAGGGTGTAGAATATAAATAAATTCATATAGAAGGAATGGTTACATTAGTTACATTTGACAACTATTAAGTGTACAAACAAAACCGATAAGGCACGATCGCATATTGGATTGTCCTATCGGACATCTCTCAAACAGATCCGAACTCCATGCACAAGGGTCAGAAAGTACCTCCGAGTGTCATATATCTCTAGATAAAATATACCATAAGGAAACACAACTGGCCCACGCACGAAAACACCGGAGTGCACCACGTGGAATCAAATACACCTAACTCCCGTGCGCAACTTCGAGGAGCTTCCGCACGATTTGATAATAAGCATACACTAGATATGGAGTCAATATATCCTACCATAGGTTAGCAAAACCCCAAATTGTGCTCCTACTTTGTTTTTAGCCATTTCCGATGTCGAGGTTTCGTTCGGCATCTTTCACACGAGTCTTCATCACTCGAACAGAACAAGAATTCCCAGTTCGAATCCCACAGCTCAATAGATCCTAGAATCACATGTAGATTCCTTCACAGATCTCGGAATCACACATGAATTCCAATACATCAATAGATCTTGGAATCACACATAGATTCTTCCACAAACCTTAGAATCACTGTATGTGTTCGAGCATCTCAATAGACCTCGAATCCCCATATAGACTTCACTTCCCAGCCGCTTCCAAAACATAGAACCCGTATACTAGTTTTGAAGTGGTTTTCGATAAGTAGAACACTTACCAACCCCGGTCTCCTCAAAACCAGTCGCTAAATTTAAGGTCAAGTTCTATAGTCAATTAATCGACTATCAATTCACACAATATACATTTGTATATGGAAAACATCCTCGCTTAATTTCCATAACAAAGGACCAAGCATCTAAAGCACTATCAAAGCATGATAAACAATCACTATCAAGTCACATAGCATGATAATAGTCAAAGAACGATTAACTCATATAAATGGCTTCTAATTCCTTTCCCATTTAATTATTCTTTCATTAATTAATACTCCTTTATTAGTAAACTTCTTTTATCTAATACAACTTCATTTGTCTAACAAGACTTCCTTATTAATCAATAACTCATACTCGATCAATATTCCTTTATTAGTAAACTTCTTTTATCTAATAAAACTTCATTTGTCGAACAAGACTTCCTTATTAATCAATAACTCATACTCGATTAATATTCCTTTATTAGTAAACTTCTTTTATCTAATAAAACTTCATTTGTCTAAATAGACTTCCTTATTAATCAATAACTCATACTCGATTAATATTCCTTTATTAGTAAACTTCTTTTATCTAATAAAAGTTCATTTGTCTAACTAGACTTCCTTATTAATCGATAACTCATACTCGCTTAATATTCCTTTATTAGTAAACTTCTTTTATCTAATAACACTTCATTTGTCTAACTGGACTTCCTTATTAATCAATCACTCATACTCAATTAATATTCCTTTATTAGTAAACTTATTTTATCTAATAAAACTTCATTTGTCTAACTAGACTTCCTTATTAATCAATAACTCATACTCAATTAATATTCCTTTATATACTTGTGTATATATATTCAACTTATACATATAAAAGGTGTATATGTATATATTCTACTAATTTACTATTCCTTTATAGTCTTAATACTTAAAAAGGTTTTAATATACTTAACCTTCTGGTGTAAGAATAATCACAATTCATTTCTAAGATTTCCTTTATAACTTCAAAACGTATTCATATACTTATCCCTTTGGTATAAATATATCCATAATTCATTCTAAGATTTCCTTTATAACTTCAATACTTCAAAACGTATTCATATACTTATACCTCCGGTATAAGTATATCCATAATTCATTTCTAAGATTTCTTAAAATATAATCCAAGAGGTTAAAACCATTGTTTAATAAAGAACCTCTTCTCTTTTATAAGTTAAACATCTTATTTAATATCGTTATTATGAAAGATTCCTATACTTGTTTCTATCTTTAAAATCAATTATTAAATATCTAAGTATATTCAAAATCAATAAACCGTATATTCCAATTTAACTACATTTGAAGGGTTTCAAAACAAGTTTTGCTAAAAAAATGTTTACAACAAACCCAAAACTATCCTTTATAATATATCTTTAAATATTTGTTTAAAGATTCAATTATACTTACTTCCATGATATAATCTGAGAGGGATAAAGACTAATGTAATTAACACACTATCACGACAAACCCAAAACCATTTTATGCTTATAGAAGTCACACTTCATGCACTTAACTCGTTTCCGACATTATCATCTTAACTATCCCTCGATCAAGAGTAAGGCCAGGTAAGTTAGAGTATTGGTTGCATATCACCCCTTGCATAGACACCCCATTCTTTACACTCACAGATAGATAAGCCTACACGTCAACTTATTAGAATTAAGCACAGTAATCATGATATTCAATAAACAAGTAATTAGGAAGTGCACTTATATGACTATTCAAGCTTCACACACTTTCAAACTTACTTCAATTTAATATACAAGTTAAACAACCATTTTAATATAATGAGAAATCACTAAGGATGTCATTGCAAAGTTTCATACAAAGCGTTGAAAACACAACAATTCAAATTGCATCTATAGCGACTATCTCTATAAGTGCACTTTCAAGTTCTAATCCATAATATGTCAATCCATACTAATTCTTATGTGCTTTGTTTCAAATCCATTCCACTTGTTATACAAGTCAATTCAAATCCAAATCCAAGTCCATTCCAATCCATTAACATGGATTGCATATGTCGCTTACTTTTAAAGTAAGAATCAAGTTAACATTTTTAACGTAAGTTACCAACATTCAAGCAACTTTAAGCATAGTTAAAAACATGCAAAAGACTTATATTTGTTGTCCTAAATAGTGAGTAAACTCACCTTAATCCTTAGCAAATCCTAACTCCAAGAATAAGAACCAAGATCCAAACTAGCAACCTCCTTTCTTTCCTTCCTTTCCTTGCTTTCACTTGCTTTTCCTTGCTTCCTCCTTGCTTTATACCTCACGACCTCTAATGGAATTTGAGAGGTGCTTGGATTTTTCAACTTCTAACTTTCTAGGAGGTCTTGTAATGGTGTAAGAAGGCTTCACTCAAAATTTGGCTTGATTTGAAGTTCATTTGTGTGTACTTTTAGAATGTTAGTGAGGAAGAGGAAGAAGATGAAGATAAGCCATTAAAAAGATTCACTTTTGCTTAGGAATTTTTGTGTATGAAAAGAGAAGGTATGCCCCTTCTTTTATAGGCAAAGCAAGATGAATGGGAAATTACTAAAATGCCCTTAAAACCCTAAACGCACTCATGAAAGATGAGATGGTGTGTAAGAGAAGTGAAAGGTGTGTAAGAGAAGTGAAAGGTGTGTAAGAGATGGTAAGTTTGCTTTTTAAGTTGTAAGCATTCATTTGTATACATATAAGAAGCTTATATACATACACTTAGGATATTTTTTAAATCCTTGATGTGACTAATTATGCTTACATATATATGTGTATGTGCATATATAGAAATATATCAAATAACGTTGCAACAATATGAAACAACTTCTATTCAACGATAGGATGTGAATCTGGAAGTTGAACTTCGATCATATTTTTAGTTCTTTATCACATGATTTATTAAAGTAAAAAAAACTTGGAAATAAATCCATTAACTTTTTTAAACAATTAAAACAAGCATATTTAAACTATAAAACATTTATTTGAATATTTAAATACCCGAAATACAAAAACTTTCCTAAAATGCCTATTTTTTAAAATGATGACCTCATCAAAATAGTTAACCATAAATATGAAAAATTCTTTTATTAGCTAATTACTTTCCTAATGATTAATTAGACATTCACTAAAATTTTCAACAACTTTTACTGAGAAAATTGCCATTTCTTGATAAAACGATATTCAGTCATTTTTTCGACATTGTCCCAAAAGATATATTTTTGAAAGCATTTTTCCAAAGCGAGTCTAGTATCATTACTTATTAATTAAATGATATTTACAAAGGTTACAAAATCGTATTTATACCATATAACAATATTCCAAATTGTTACGATATTCAAAGATTAAGTGTTCGATTTTTCCGGGTCTTTACACTGCCCCTAATAACAAACAATCTAAACATCCATTTGGCGTCTCCCCTCAACCCGTTACCCCCGATAGTGAAGGGTGAATGGTATCTTGGGTTTAGCTCTAGTCTTTTCGCATCCCACTGGCTGTCGATAACGGGTATCCGACGATCTACTATCCTTGGTCGTGACCCTCCACCTCCCCATTGAGGCAACCTCCGAATCACCCTGGTGTCACCGCGTCACAACATTCTGACTGCATATCTACTTCTATAGTCAAGGCCCACCCACCTAGTAGTTACGCGCGGACCCAATCTCCGCGAGCACAGCCTAAAACATCTGCCATCGCACAGAGGACTACTAGGAGCACCTTACGTACCTCAGGAAGCCGCGTGCTTCCCCTTCCAGTCCTTTGGAGTTGTCAGAACAATCAGATGAATGTGCGCTTCCCCGTGTCTTATAACACCTCAACGATCTACCCCATTGGGTTATTCACCCTCAAACGTACGGACTGGTCCAAGCACCTCACTTTAGTATGTTGTTAGACCCTATGTCTGAACATTCTTTTACGCGCTTGCCTTACCTCTCCTGGTTTCCATTTAATTGGTTACTCCCCTTCATATTGAATTCTTATTCAAATTACCAAGTTTCTCTTGCTTATTAATTTCAGTCATATAACTTAACCCATTTAAGTTTATTAATAAGCCCACAACATGTTATTCACTAGATTGTGGCCCAAGGTCTGTAATCCATAATCTCTTTTGTATTCTTGTTTGATCACAATAACATGTTTTACTTAATATGTAATTGAGTATATCTCAGTTCACATGTTTTCCAATTAACATGTCACTTACCATTTATGATTAAATATAACTTATTTCATAAGTTTTCCTCATTCTTTCTCATTTAATCATAATTCCACTTTACATCATCAATACAACTTATCGTTGTTTACTTATAAACTTAGCTCTATTAATTAAGGCTCATTAATAAGTTTCTCTACCCAATTATTATAACTTATGTTATAATTTCCCCTTGTCCCTAGGACAAGTCTGAACATGCTATTCTTATCAGCGGGTTTCAGACCTTCAAGTTTACGGATTACTTAATTTATAATTAAGTACAATATATTTTCCACCTTTTCTTAACTGGTTTTAGGTTTTTCCCTTTTACCGATTACTTAATTTACAATTAAGCGTCCTTTATCGCATTTCACCAGTTATCCAAATTATTTATTAGTTTATTAAATTCTATCATCTCTACAAGTTATTCTTACCCTAAAAGGTGTCTTTAATTGCATAACTTTATTATTTCTATCGGTTATGTATACCACTAGGTGTCTTTAATTACATAACCTTATCGGGCTAAGTTTGCGGGCCTATATGTAAATATTACCCACCCCCTCAAATTTGCTTAGCCTACCCACTGTCCAACCAATTTTACTTAACCCTAACTCTAGTTCAGATTCATAAAATCCCTATGGATTAGATTAGGTTAAGTAGTCCAATTCATTACCATATCCATTTATGGTTTATAATGGGCTTGACCTCCCACATTAGGCCTACAACTTGTGGATACTGGATATGCCGGTCGGGTCCGGACAGACTTTTTCCACAAGTTGGGCCTAACCTCGTGTCATAGACCGTCTCGTATTTGCGCACTTAGACCTCTCACATTAGGTTCAACATTAGTGGTTGTTGGATATGCCGGTCGGGTCCGAGCAGACTTCCACCACTAATGCAACCTATCCTCATGTCATAAGTGCAATTACAATTTCTAATTGTAATCCTAGGCATTCTTTATTAATCAATTAATTATACCAATGTCTTTATAGGTGCTCATGCTCATTTACCTAATTAATTAATTATACCAATGTCTTTATAGGTGCTCATGCTCATTTACCTAATTATATTCATGATGGATTATATGTCCAAATTTATATTATTCAAATTATGTTAATTCATATTTTACATATGACCCCATTTGCGCCCAAATCAATTTTTTATACTTATGATCCAATTTAAGATCTTTAAACATAATTTGGTCGATGCCCCCCAAATCCATATTTATTTATTCAATTCAATGTTAACATGAATCCACATACCATATAATTACTCCAGTTATTCCCTGTATATGATTGGGACAAATTTGAATGTAAACTTTTTAGCACTCCAACTAATCCAATATGAATTTTTCCCACATGTTAAAATTAATATTTTACCATGTAAACATTCCAACATTTCAACTGATTCAATATATGAATTATTCATATTAACAATTTGATGTTATATCATGTTAATCATTCCCACATGTCATTTACACCACTTTAATCATTATTAGCATATGTTTAGGCAGCTTAACATGTCATATTCCAATTCGTAATAATGGGGAATGCTAAACGATAATATACCATTATCTAAAATAATATGGCTTAAATGCAATCATCTTGCAAGCTTTCCAAATCCTGGATCTAGTCCAGATCTATCCTTCCATGATTTTCTCCTAATTGAATTCAGAACCTAATAATTATGGATTTACTATTTTTACTAAAAGAGAAATGGGAAAAGAAAAAGGAGGAAAAATTGAATAGATTGGATCCGGAATGTTACCTTGCTTTTCACGATTCTGGATAATGCTTTTGTTATTGTCAATTCTCTCTTCCATATCTGGATTCATAATTTTCCTAAGATAATATTTTATTTTTCAGAATAGATTTGAGGAGAGAGAGAGAGAGTTATGGCAGAACTCCAGCGTAGCCGCCAAATTATGAGGTTTTAGGGTTAGGTCTAAGGTCCTATTTATAGGTGTAGCGGAGGAACCAGGAACCTCAGATTTAATTTAAAAACATCAGAATCGTACACGTTAGAAAAAAACTTTCCAGATCGGAGGGTGGATCGACCAACCCTGTTGGTGGACTGACCCCTAAGTCGACCCCCCGTAGGTGGGTCGACCCCCAACGATCTAATTTCCCTCTAGATTTTCCCTCTCGTGGATTTTGATTTTTGAACTGATTTTCGAATTTTTTGGATATATTTATTTAATATATATACATATAAGCTCCTTATATGTGTACAGCCTTCTAATGCTCATAACTTCTTCATACTATGTCCATTTTACGCAAATCAGGTGTCTATCTTGACCAGAATTTCGAGACGGACGCAATGGCACAGTCCGTTTTACTTAACTCTGAATATTTAATTAAGTTATCCTTATTTTATTATCTTGAGTTAAAAATGTGGGGTGCTACATTCTCCCACCCTTAGGAAATTTCGTCCCCCAAATTTGATAAGGGTAAAATCAACTAACCTCTTGCATAATATACATCAATATGTGTGCATCCAATCTTGGAAAACATGGTGCACTTGTGCAAAGTTTAGTACAACATAATATTGCATGTATGACTAATCGGTATCTCTTATGTGTATGCAAACTTTTCAAAAATCCTTTTAAAATATGATGCTCACATCCTAAATATACTGGCAGTTCTACATGAATGCATTATTTTAAAAATCAAAATACTTTCTCATACAATTTTTCCCACACTCTTACTAAGTAAGAGCGTAGTTCATCCAATTTTTTCATCCATAATCCTACTAACCAACTTTTATTTTTTGAATTTTTGAAAATCTAATTTTCTAAATTCGATTTCTTATGTTAAAAAAAAGGTGGAAAACGAAAAATTTCACATCTTCCGTTTTTCTTTTATATGTCTTTTCCCCGCCGTACTTGGATTTTATGAAACTACTATAATGATTCTCCTATTTTCCTATCCAAGCACAGCCCACATAAGAAAATTTTCTTTTGTTACTGATTTTCTTTTTCATCTTATCTTGGAAAGTTTTATTTTATCCATCTTGTCTAATAATTTTCTATTTTTGTTACTTTACTGAATTTTCTATTTCCTTTTCAGTTGTACCTTTTCTCTTTTCTTAGCTTATTTAATTATCTGATCTTAGTTTAAATTTAAATAAGCTTAGTCTTCCAACTATAATAGGATAACAGACATCCTGCACATCTACTACTAAGGGCCAAGAATCTCGGGACTATTCCCCCCTCAGACAGAAAAGTCCAAACTATGGGATCCACGACAGGTTTAGGTGTTATCCTAACTACCCAACAAAATGACGGAACGATCCCAACAGAAATGCGATAATGGGTTTTACCCCTAACTTGAAAATTAGCAACGGGATCTAAAACACTTACTTGCCCTTTTCTATCTAGTAGTCGCTACTAGCCCTAGCTGTGTATCAATAACTATTCCAAGCAACACCCTAGGCTATTCAATGCTTACGCATTTACAGAACTCACTATTACTCCAAGATAATTCTCTCTATTTTCTTTATAGCCTCAAAACTTTTCCCCTTTTTCCTAGGCACTAACCCTTACCTATTCCATACTTTTTGAAACATGATTTGACTCTTTTTCCATTTAAATTTCCTTCCAAAAATTAAGAGTGTCAAAACTTTATTTTCCTTATGAAAAGTTCCTTTTGCCAAACCATAAAAACATGTCATCTTAAAAATGTAAATCATCAATTTTTTTTTTTCAAATCACAAAACTGGAGTAGATACGGACAACTATTTTCTCCATTGGGTTTATGACTTTTTCTTACCTGTAAGGTCGGTTTAGTCTCTTACTACAAGGTGCAGACATCCACTCTATTCTTAATTTCTACACTTATTTTGTCCACCCAACAAAATTATCTTTTCAAAATAATTTATCCGAAAAAGGATTGTCGTAAGAATAGAGATTTCTAATCTTTCTTTATTAAATACTCTTGTATGAAATATAATAAGAAAACTAGCGAACTATACAAGCTCTATAATATACACCTTTTTCTGAGAGAATTTTTCTTTAAAACTCAATATGTGCACTTCCTTACATATTTAAAACTATAGCTTTTAAGATTAAAACTTGAAAACACCATAAATCATTTTCCCAAAACTTTTATAATTTCAAGTTCTTAAAAGCAAAATAATGGGGTTAGACTCAAAGCGGGTTCCAATTCTTTTAAGCTTTCCTAAACACTCCCCAAGGTCGATTCTCTCAACTATATGTATTCCTAATCCAATTTTCTCTTTTCAACTTTTTCCAATTTATAAGGTTTTCAAACCCACTAACACAAAATACTAATCAAATGGGATTCACTTTCCTTCCATATAAAGTACATTGTACACTCTCCACCCAAATTACCTAAGGGTCTGAGATTTCTATATTCATTCCTTTAGTGTACAAAATAAACATCCCATTTCTTACCATGTTATACTCTTTCTATTTAGTAGGTTCCTCTATGGATCTAGGTATATACATAATATATTTATATTTTTAAAAAATATAAATACGTTCACTCACTATTTATATAGGAATCCTAAACCTATGCTCTGATACCAGATGTGACAACCCAAATTCCGACAGAAAGGATTTTTTTTCAAAAACTCCAATCCATCAAAACTCAAGTTGTTGTGCTCTGGTATCCTGCAGAAAAGACAGAGACATAAAATATGTCAGAACTCAGAAAATATCTCACAGCGGCATCGATAAAATGTAATATAATCAAAATATAGCCTTACCGTATTAATAATACTGCTTAACCAGCATCCAAGGCTATCATGTCCCTGCTACAAATCTAACCTGCGAGTATGTTATGAGGGGGGGGGGGTCAGAACACAAGTTTTGGTGATTGGATTTAAACTATACACTTTGGATAATCCTACATATACCATTCAATCATATTTTCTTATTTATTAGGTTACTTAGATTAACAACACTCAAGGCTTACACACACATCGTACCCATTTACTTCCTAGTGGATTAACCTAATACAATATATGTGTAGCAACCCCCAATATCGAGGTGCACCCCACGGTACCCCACTAACACGGTCTTCAGTGTAATGCCACCGAAATGCTCGCAGTCCCTCATCCTACGTTGGATGACGTACGGATCTCTATATAACAATGTTACGATCAACATATATCTTCCATCACTATGCTATGTAAGCATACAGACTTCCACCCTCGATCGAATCAGATCTCATACTGGAGTAATGCTCTTAAGTCTACGACACACCACCCAGAGCATATATGCATGTATCTTGACTGTCCCTCATACATACTGTTAATTGTAGCTCAATGCCTCATTCACACGTCCTCTAATGTGCACCGTGTTCCGTAGCAGAGTGATACAATAAACATGGAACTCGGTTGGGAGCTTTTCCATATCTGTACAGGCCCGTCTTTAAAGAGCCTCTATATACAAATATACCTAGGGTATGTTTTCATGGTGGCTATGGCCCCACGTCGGTCCCTCCCTCAACTAGTAAAGACTACAAGAGCTAAGCGACTGTCACTAACAACAAACAATCTAAACATCCATTTGGCGTCTCCCTTCAACTCCTTACCCCGATAGTGAAGGGTGAATGGTATCTTGGGTTTAGCTCTAGTCTTTTCGCATCCCACTGGCTGTCGATGACGGGTATCCGACGATCTATTATCCTTGGTCGTGACCCTTTGCCTCCCCGTTAAGGCAACCACCGAATCACCCTGATGTCACCGCGTCATAGCATTCTAACTGCATAGCTACTTCTGCAGTCAAGTCCCACCCACCTAGTAGTTACGCGCAGACCCAACCTCTGCGAGCACAGCTTAAAACATCTGCCACCACACAGAAGACTACTATGAGCACCTTACGTACCTTAGGAAGCTACGTGTTTCCCCTTCCAGTCCTTTGGAGCTGTCTGAAAAATCAAATGAATGTTCTCTCCTCTCGTGCCTTATAAAACCTCGATGATCTACCCCGTTGGGTTATTCACCCTCAAACGACTGACTGGTCCAAGCACCTCACTTTAATATGTTGTTAGACCCTATGTCTGAACATTCTTTTACGTGCTTGCCTTACCTCACCGGTTTTCCATTTAACTTGGTTATTTCCCTTCATATTGAATTCTTATTCAAATTACCAAGTTTCTCTTGCTTATTAATTTCAGTCATATAACTTAACCCTTTTAAGTTTATTAATAAGCCCACAACATGTTATTCACTAGATTGTGGCCCAAAGTCTGTAATCCACAATCTCTTTTATATTCTTGTTTGATTACAATAACATGTTTTACTTAATATGTAATTAAGTATATCTCAATTCACATGTTTTCCAATTAACATGTCACTTACCATTTATGATTAAATATAACTTATTTCATAAGTTTTCCTCATTCTTTCTCATTTAATCATAATTTCACTTTACATCGTCAATACAACTTATCGTTGTTTACTTATAATTACTTATAAACTTGGTTTAATTAACTAAGGTCCATTAATAAGTTTCTCTACCCATTTATTATAACTTATGTTATAATTTCCCCTTGTCCCTAGGACAAGTCTGAACATGTTATTCTTATCAGCGGGTTTCAGACCTCCAAATTTACGGATTACTTAATTTATAATTAAGTACAATATATTTTCCCCCTTTTCTTAACTGGTTTCAGGTTTTTCCCCTTTACCAATTACTTAATTTACAATTAAGCGTCCCTTAACTCATTTCACCAGTTCTCCAATTTATTTATTAGTTTATTAAATTCTATCATCTCTACAAGTTATGCTTACCCTAAAAGGTTTCTTTTATTACATAACTTTATTATTTCTACCGGTTATGTATACCACTAGGTGTCTTTAATTACATAACCTTATCGGGCTAAGTTTGCGGCGATATATGTAAATATTACCCACCCCCTCAGATTTGCTTAGCCTACCCACTGTCCAACCAATATTACTTAACCTAACTTTAGTTCATATTCATAAAATCCCTATGGATTAGATTAGGTTAAGTAGTCCAATTCATTACCATGTCCGTTTATGGTTTATAATGGGCTTGACCTCCCACATTAGGCCTACAACTTGTGGATGCTGGATATGCCGGTCGGGTTTGGGCAGACTTCTTCCACAAGTTGGGCCTAACCTCATGTCATAGCCCATCTCGTATTTGCGCACTTAGACCTCTCACATTAGGTTCAACATTTGTGGTTGTTGGATATGCCGGTCGGGTCCGGGCAAACTTCCACCACCAATGAAACCTAACTTCATGTCGTAAGTGCAATTACAGTTTCTAATTGTAATCCTAGGCATTCATTATTAATCAATTAATTATACCTAAGTGTTTATAGGTGCTCATGCCCATTTGCCCAATTATATTCATGATGGATTATATGTCCAAATTTATATTGTTCAAATTATGCCAATTCATATTTTACATATGACCCCATTTGCGCCTAAATCATTTTTTTAAAATTTATGATCCAATTTAAGATCTTTAAACATCATTTGGTCGATGCCCCCAAACCCATATTTATTTGTTTTGTTCTATGTTAACATGAATCCACATAATCATATACTTACTCCAATCATTCCCTGCATATAATTGGGACAAATTTACATGTAAACTTTTTAGCACTCCAACTAATCCAATACGAATTTTTCTCACATGTTCAAATTAATATTATAACATGTAAACATTCCAACATTTCAACTAATTCAATATATGAATTATTCATATTAACAATTGGACGTTATATCACGCTAATCATTCCCACATGTCATTTACACCACTTTAATCGTTATTATCATATGTTTAGGCATCTTAACATGTCATATTCCAATTCGTCATAATGGCGAATGCTAAACGGTAATATATCATTATCTAAAATAAATGGCTTAAATCCACTCACCTCGTAAGCTTTCCAAATCCTGGATCTGGTCTAGATCTATCCTTCCACGATTTTCTCCTAATTGAATTCAGAACCTAATAATTATGGATTTACTATTTTTACTAAAAGAGAAATGGGAAAAGAAAGAGGAGGAAAAATTGAATAGATTGGATCTGGAACGTTACCTTGCTTTTCACAATTCTGGATAATCTTTTTATTACTGTCAATTCTCTCTTCCAGATCTGGATTCATAATTTTCTTAGGCTAATATTTTAATTTTTAGAATAGATTTGAGAAGAGAGAGTAATGGCAGAGCTCCAGTGTAGCTGCCAAATTATGAGTTTTTAGGGTTAGGTCGAAGGTCTTATTTATAGGTGTAGCAGAGGAACCAGGACCCTCAAATTTAATTTAAAAACAACAGAATCGTCCATGTCAGAAAAGAACTTTCTAGATCCGATGGTGGGTTGACCCCTAGGTCGACCCCCCTGTAGGTGGGTCGACCCCCAACGTTCTTATTTCCCTCCAGATTTTCCCGCTCATGAATTTTGATTTTTGAACTGAGTATCAAATTTACTGGATATATTTATTTAATATATATACATATAAGCTCGTTATATGTGTACAAACTTCTAATGCTCATAACTTCTTCATACGTTGTCCGTTTTACGCAAACCGGGTGCCTATCTTGACCAGAATTTCAAGACGGACGCAATGGCATAGTCTGTTTTACTTAATTCTGAATATTTAATTAAGTTATCCTTATTTTATTATCTTGAGTTAAAAATGTGGGGTGTTACACGTTGGGTCTGATTTGGCGTTCAAAAGAAAAAGTAATTTTTTGGAAAATAAATAAATTAAATATATATGTATGTATATAACTATATACGTCAACCCCCCCCCCCCCCAATCCCTTAAGCCGTCGTTCCGAATCAAAAGAGGAAAAAAAATTAAAAACCCGTGTCGTTGTCATCCAGTCAACCGCCGCCCATCGTCTCCCTCCACCACCGTCGCCCGCACCAATCCGGTCAACCGCGCCACCCATTTCCTCCCCTCTCTCTTCCCTCTTCTTTCTCCCTGGAAACTCCCCCAAAATCCACGAAAATCCGCCGCCACCCAGCCCTAGCCGCTGCCACCTTGTCACCGCTGCACCCCTTGACCTCCATCCCCCCTCCGACGAACCCCATGCCACCCTCCTCTCCTCTCACCTGCATTGCGTAGGCTTCATTATATAAACAAAGAATGCAGATCAACAAACACCAGCGGCGGAGTAACCCTAGTCGACGCAGTAGCCTGAGCCACTATCTGCGCCTTCATACTCTCGAGTGAAGGTGAGTTTATTTTATTTAATGTAATTAGTTTAATTAATTTACAAATTAAGCAGTAATTAAATTTATAAATAACATAGATTTTTAAATGTAAATTTTATATAAATAACGTTGTATATAAATATGTCTAACAGTATAAAAATGGGATTTTTTATACATGTATAGCTTGGTATTAAAAATTTGATTATTTAACAATACAAAAAATGTGATTTTTATTTAAATGACTTTATTATAAAAATAATATGATTTTTAAAGATATATATAGCATGGGTTTAAAAATATGATTTTTATACATATAATAGCACTATTAAATGTGATTTTTAAATATAATTAGCGTTGTTAAAAATATGATTTTTAATATAAATCACATGAAACAGATTGCGATGGAATCAAGGTGAAGAACATTACGCATTGGAACAAATCCAAATCTAAACCGTTAAATTAAAGACTAACGGAGTGGAAACCAAAGGTGTGAACTCCATCTCACTAAAGTTTTGTATAGTTAGTTAATGTATTTTATAACTGTAAATAGATAGAAATTTCCAGTATAGATTTTTATTTGAATTATATGGAGTTCAACACTCAAATTAGCACAATCACATAAATTGAAAGCGATGTATGGATATTACCGACACACGGATTTCATACTCCGCAAATAGCCACTTATGGCAGTGTAAATGGCATTGGGGGTATTTGAGTATTTATTTATTTGGATGTTCTATGTGATTTGATTGTGAAATTAACTGTACTATGGTATGATTGATTGGATTGATGGTTTGTGTATGGCGTGAGCCAGTATTAGGCGAGGGATAAGGCTAGACCTTATTCCGGTTTTAATATCGTGTCATTATGCTGCCGAAATTTTCTAAAATGTGTTATAAAAATTAATAGCTAGTTAAAAAATATAAATTTTAACATATATATGAGATATATAAAATGGTTAGGTTATGGAATAAATACTAGTTCGCTAAAAAAATTATTTTTAGTTTATAACTGCGATAAATAAAATTATTTAGGCGTCGTATAGAATTTTATAAGCAAAGTTATAAAATTTTATATATTCATTGGATAGTTAAAAAAATAAGTTTACACATCCATTTACAAGTGGACTACTTGTTTATGCTCGCCTATTTTTGTGACATTAATTGGGATGATAAATTTTACACGTTGCCCAACTACATAAATAAAATCTGTGTTTGTTGATTGAAACCCCGTACGGGTATTGGGATGATATTTGACATGCACTAATCCCAATATTTAATTCTATGTCAAACGATTGGTTGAAAGACTGTGGTAAGCGTTAATTATTTATATTTAATGCTTATGCAGTTGTGTAACACACTCTGGATGATGGTAGATTGTTTATCATTGTTGTTATATACATGTGTTGTATGAAATCCATATAACTAACATTATTTGGTAATTGATTGGGTCTGATTCCAATTCAAAAGGAACAAATATTTTAAAATAAGAAAATATTTTAAAATAACGAATATTTTAAAATAATATTTAGTAAAGGGTTAAAATGTGAATCTGATGTCCGATTTTGGATGGATATGAAAATACTGAAATGTGTGAAGCCATATTAATTAGATATGCGCCATGTTGACGCGAATGATATTTATATCAGTTTTATTCATTTTTATAACGAATATCGAAAAGGAAATGATTTCAAAATCAGATATTTTGAAAATATTATCATTTAAATATTATAATGATAAGGAATATTCAATTTTGATTTATAAATTGAAAATGTAGTTGGAGTCATTTTAAAACGAATTTATAAACGATTTATAAAATACGTTTTAAATGGAAATCGATGAAATATATATAATATATATTTGGCTTGAATAGATCGCGTCGCGCTGCGACCATTCGCGAATTTCGACCATTGACTTCGAATTGACATTATGGGAGATTCGACCATCGGATTCTGCTAAAACCGGAACCTTAGGTTCATATCGAAAAGTGCTTTCCAACGAATATAAGAGATTTGAAATCTAACTGTTGGATTTGGAATTATGTCCAAATCAAATTTTGAAAAGGTCGCTGTAAGTGTAGTTCGATGACCGTTTATTGAAATCGACTGAAAAGGTCTTAATAAAATTGTTAAAAATATTAATAATTTGTGTAAAATCATAATAAATGATTTGAAAAGAAATTGGGTGAAAAATTCCATGTTTGTAAAGATAAAAATATATTTTTATCAAAATGAACTAGTTATTAACTAGATTTGAAATCCAATAATTTTTAAATAAAATAAATTGGACTTGTGAATGGTTTTAATATAACCAGAAATTTCCAACAAACAAGTTGGAATGGAAATAACCTTCGGAATATTTCGATATTGGATTCCGTGATTATACGGATATTGTTATGGAAATTTGGAAGATATATTATATCGTTATTTCCAATACGATATTTTTTGGTTTCAGAATTTGATATTGAATATAAGCTGATATAATTTCTATTCAGAGCCTTGTATTTAATATCAAATGGGATTTTGGGTTTATCGTGAACGATGTTTTAAATAACACTCGTTCTTTAACACGATTAACGGTGAAGTTAAGATTTGGAATTTATAAATATTTATTCTAAGATTTAATGGAATTTTCCAAAGTAAAGTTTTCCAATTTAATAAAATAAATTGGGATTAAATGGAATTCGATCTGGTAACAATCAAAGTAAGCTTCTGTGGAGGAAGACTGCTAATATATATGGAATTTAAACGGCTTTGTCGTTATTCCATTTATATTATTAGTCGGATACGGAAATTGATATCGATAATATATTGATCTGTTTTTCCGTGAAGATACCATAATTAATGGAATGTGATTTTGGGTTTATCATGAACTGTTTTTTAAATGACATTGGTTCTTTAACCCAGTTAAAGATAGGATTATATGTCTAACATTGTATGTCAAACTGTATTGTTGATCTCTGTTAAATATATATCTGTTTGGTGGCGGAGAATTTATTCTCTTGCTTAACACCCTTCTCTAAGACGTACGAGCTTAGAGGTTATATATCGGCAGAAATCAATGGTACGGTATAGATTGTCGATGCAGCATGTTTGATTTCCCAAAGTTAAATAATCATTAATAATTGTTGTTAGAAGATTAAAACTAAGTGGAGTTTTAATGAATCTTTAATCAGATTGAATGAGAATGTGATAATTTAAATTATCAAATTTGGGAATGATCGAGAATGGAGTAACACCAGTTTTACTCCCGGCGATAGTTAAATCTTTAATTAGATTTGAACGTGAAATGGTAATTAAATTTACCGATAACACCATGGTGTTAGATCCGGGGAGAAAGGTGGATCAGCGGGAAGAGGGTTGTACCATGAGCGAAGCAAGGGGTCAACTGCTTCAAATATACAACATGGATTCTGGCAATGCAATGGAGTTGGACCCTCATGTCGATCCGAATGAATCAGTCTTCCTGTTGAATCATATACTCGGGGGGTGGCGCGGGGTGGACGATTTCCAAACGGACTCCTCATTCATTAGATAGAGAAGATCACCAAGATTTCGTGATCTGCTGCCAAACTTGTTCCTATTCCAATAGCTCGGACTCGGATCGTGGGGATCGCCGGATGGAGTATTACCAATTTTGCTCTATGGGATGAATAGGTTGGGATTGGAAAATTAAATAAATGATTACTTCGGTAAGGTTCGCTAATCTCGACTAGTTTGGATAAACCTTAATTTGGTTTGAATTGATATCCAAAGGAAGATTAAAGAATAAATTTCAAAGAATTTATCTTTAATAAAATTAATGGGAACCTTTCCCAAAGGATATGAATATTTGAATAAAAGAATATTCAGAATTGGAATGAGGCGTATGTTGTGTTTTTATATCACTTGATTATAAGATACGTGAATTATTCAGAAAGGCCAGGTTTATGCCCATTCTGAATAATTGATTTGATGATAAGTCAACGATGAAGACGGTGGTTGAAGACCGGAGATCTTCACATAGTTTGGATGATTATTGGTGTCTTGATTGGGTTGTACACCCAAGACAAGGTAATAAGTGGTGCTTGTCCAGACGTACTTGGAGATCAACCAGATATGCGAGGACCTCTCTCCTGTATTGGACATATGGGACGAGGAATAAGGTGCCTCCGGTTTCGTTCAGACCCAGAACGAACTAGTAAATGGATGTGTGTCTGACATTGGATTTTATTCTATGTTGGTTGATTTCTATTAAATATATATCTGTTTGGTGGCAGAGAATTTATTCTCTTGCTTAACACCCTTCTCTGAGATAAACGAGCTTAGAGGTTATATATAGATAGACATCAGTCGCATGGCGTGAATTATCAGTGTGGCTTGCTGGGATGCAAATGATCAAGGCTTCTGTTGAAAAGCAGAGTCTTGTAGTTGATGATCAAAGCACGGCTTTAAATAACATAATTTTGTGTATAGCGTTAATTCGCGAGCCTCACACCTCGGTATGAGTCAAAAAACGGGATCGTGACTACAGGGAGTGCGCGAAGTTTCTTTCTAGCTATAGGTGGTGTCATGGTATGGAGCCCATACATTTATATTTTTTACCTATGTGGATGATGGACTGCGAGGTGCCTCGGATATATCGGTTACTATAGAGCTGATGGATATGGCCTATAGGACTGGGAAACGTGTGTTTAGGAATAACCAATCCAATAACGTAAGTGTGGACCGACCCTGAAGATCCAAGGGTTCACTGCAGAGGATCCTAAGGCATTTGCTAGAGTGTCTCGAATCGATAAGGTGCCATCCCTGGCCTCGACTCATAGATGGAATCCAATTTCCAATAGGTGATATTTCAATTTTAATTGTAGATCCTAGTATGGCGACATAGTAGGATGGGGTACTATGCCGTCTATGATTGATACATTTATATTTGAAGTTTTTTTGACACTATACGCTTATAATAGTACCAAATGATTTGTTTTAAACGTACCAAGCATATTTGGCTATTATAAGATAACTCTATCCTTCGGCTTGCGTTGCATTGTGTGATGGGACCTGAGTCTTATAATAGCTTCATTTTTCCAAAAAACATTGCGCTGTTTGTTTTATGCACTGGTATTCTTGGGAGGAAACTTGTTTCGTGTTATACGGCATGATCCCTTGATTTACTTTATTTAAAAGTAATGATTTAATAATTGTTTTAGTTCTCACATCAGTCTCATGACTAACCGGGAGTTTATTGTTTTAACCTAAATTCTGGGTGCCCCTATTTTCCACACGGGAAGCTAGTAGTTTTGGTTTTGTAGATATTTCTTTATACAAGATCCTGGATTTACAACTGAAGCCATATTCGGAAAGCTCTGTATCCGTGTATTTCTTTCAGCTTTATTATATATTATTTTTCCGCTGCTATGTAATGTAATTTAATCTCTGATATTTTTCTGATGTATATTATTTATTCATACTCTATTATATTCTTGTACTCTGATGTAATTGTTGTAATAAGTAATGAAATGTTATATCGTTTGGGTCCTGATTTGTCGTGTTCTCAACTCAATCCGGGCTTTCCCATAAGACCAAATTTGGGTCATGTCAAGGGTGCTTCTCGGTGTGGCCATGTCGTCGACGATGGGATGGGTGGAGCCCGATGGACCTGGTGGTGACTATTTTGCAGTGATGAACATAAATAGGTTGCTGCATGTTTTCGGACAAATGACGAAGGGACAAGGCAGGTAGTTTTAGGCCGAGGCATTGGAAGGTATGAGGGTGGTGCTAGCGGGGTTACGATAGTTGGAAGCTCACAAAGGAGGCGCAATGGGGTTTAGAGTTATTTAGTGGGTTACTTGTTTAAAAGAGGAGGAGGATCGGGAATTGTTTTTGAAAAAAAAACTCGTGAATAAAGGGGTGATTAACGAAATAAAATGTGATTAGAGAATGAAAAGATAATTAATCAGTTAATTAATTTTCAATTTAAGCTATAAACTTGTAACAATTTAACATGGGTCATTCATGAACAGAATTGAACGAAACAAGATCCAATAGGCTCGTAATCGCAAAGTCTACGCATACGAGCTGGAACAGAATGATTTTTCAAATGCTCATTTAAAACTGTATAAATCGACCTGCAATCGTCCATCCAAAGAAAATGTGAGTTAACTCTCACGCTTTCTAAAATACAATCATGTGGTAAGTTCATATTTATCGTTAATAATATATAATTATGTGATTAGATGAATTGAATGATTCATTGGTTATTATTTGCGTTGGATGTTCACTATTTTATCGTTATTGTTGTAATTTATATTCCATCATTTAAATGATTCAGAGTGGAAATTCGATTTCATACGCATCTATTAAATGATATTACAAGCTGTGATGCAGGGAAGAACAGGTTAAAAGGATCCAACCGGATACCTCAAATAAATTGTACATTGCTTTATGTGAATTGTTTGTTTTAACTAATATTAAAATCCTATTTAGTTGTCAATTATTGAATTGAATGTTGATTTGGATTCAATGTTTGATAAGTTTTAATCAATAGACGGTATTGACTGAGGGATTGGCATTAAATGGCCTAAAATCCATTTTGAAATACATCATTTGCCATTAAGCGAGTTCACGAGGTTTGAAGTTATAAAATTAATTTTTATAACTGAAGCTAGCTTTTTAACTTATATTTTTATAAGTTTGTCAAAATAGTAGTTTATTTATAAACAAACATTTATTTCCAATTACTCTATAAAATCATTATAAAATAAATTGTTATGGTAAATCCATATGTTTTAATAAGATTTACAAGCAACATGTTAGAAATTAACCTATATGGGTTAATAAATTTGAAATAATTGTTCTTATGGAACAATTTAGTGATTTTGTAAGATTAATTATATTATTAGCAAATCCAAGAGAAGGAATTAATGGAAACCAATTAACAATTTAACTGATGATTTTCAGTTGACTAAGTCAATTGTTTGAATTGGAATTGTTTTTTAAATTAGTTTGTCTAAAAAATTAGTCTAATAGAAATGGTTTTGACGAATAGTTATTCGAAATTATTAAATGTCTTTAAAAGTTATGTAATCTTTAATTAATCGTGTTTAAAGTAATTATTGAATTGTTTATGTTGAAATTAATGATTCAAATATTAGTGGAGAAGGAAAGAAATTGATTGATTGTCAATCAATTAATTGGCTTGTTTATGGAAAGGGATAAGAGGAAGATTTTTTTTTGGAAGAAAAATAATTAATAGGCCAATCAATCAATTGATGAAGAAAGGGAAAGAGATTGAGACCATAATTATGCCATTCATTTATGCTCCAATCAAATCAAGGAAGATGTTTATTTTTCTTCATGTCCTAGAAACTTCTATTCTTTATCTCCAAGAAATCCCTATATAATTAGGGGTCATGTTATTGTATGAAGAAAAAAAAAAGAGTAATCCACCATTAGTCTTCTCTCTATTGTAATCTGTTGTACTCATTTCTTCACTGAGAAATAAAGGTTGTTGGGTCTCCGTGGACGTAGGCAAAGCCGAACCACGTTAAAAATTGGTGTGCTCTTTCCTCTATTTTTGTTCTCTCTATAAATTTGTGCCACTTGTTTTTATTTTTGGCGTTGTTGAAATTGTTGACAGACTAGATCATTGGGTTAATTCATATTCCGCTGCCCAAATCTCTGATTTTGCACTACAGATTGGTATCAGAGCCAGTCGTCCTGTTCAAAGACTTTTTCAACCATGTCAAATTCCGCAAAGAATAACGGTGGTAGAAGCGCTACAAATTATGGAGTTGCTAGATTTGATGGAAAGGGGGATTTTGGCACATGGAAGATGAAGATGGAAGCGGTGTTGAAGAAAGAGAGGACATTTAAAGTTGTCTCAGATCCAGAGAAATTGAAGAAAATACTACCTGAAGAGTTAGAAGAATTGGAAGAGGATGCTCTTACTACCATCCAACTTAGCCTTTCTGACGAAGTACTTAGAGAGTTTTCTCATGTGAAAACTGCTAAGGAATTGTGGGATGCTCTTCAGAGAAAGTTCTACGACAAGTCTCTCACCAACCGCATCATCTTACAACAACAACTTTATTCTTTCAAAATGAGGCCTGGAACAGATGTATTTGCTCATATAGACGCCCTCAACACACTTGTCATGAATCTTCGAGCAGCTGATGTAAAGATTGAGGATGAGGCGCAAGCTGTTATTCTTTTATGTTCTTTGCCTGCAGAGTATAACACTTTTGTTAACTCTATGATCTATGGGCGTTCGTCTATTTGCTTGGAGGATGTGAAGACAAATTTGCATAATGAGATGTTGAGAGGAAAGTTGGCAAGCATGAGCATGGAGAATGATTCTGAAAGCCTTGTTGCACAGAGAGGAAGAAGTCAAAGTAGACCCAAATATGGTGGAGACAGAGCTAAGTCCAGATCTCAGTCAAGAGGAGCTCGGAAGGGAGTTTGTCATTATTGCAGAAAACCTGGACATTATATTGCAAATTGCCCCAAATTGGAGAATAAAAACAAAGCTGTTCCCCAGAAGGCTTCAGCATCTACGGCGGACACATCAGATTCAGATAATGATCCTGGCATTTTTACAGCCTCTGCCTCTCCTATGAAGAGCACTATGTGGATTATTGACTCGGGTGCATCCTATCACATGACACCGGATAGGCACGTTTTTTCCACTTATCGTCAGTTTGATGGAGGAGAGGTTCTCATGGGAAATAATGCTGCTTGTCGCATGATTGGTATTGGAACAGTAAAAATCAGGATGTTTGATGGTGTTGTTCGCACTTTATGTGATGTCAGGCATGTGCCTGATTTAAGGCGTAGTTTGATCTCCATTGGAGCATTGTGCAAATTTGGCTTAAAGTGTGTAATAGAAAAAGATTCATTAAAAATTACAAATGGCTCATTGATAGTGATGAAAGGGGTAAAAGCTAGAAATCTGTATTTGCTGAAGGGTACAACTGCTGTTGTGGAGTCTGCTTCAGTTATTGATTCAGTTGATTCCGATTCTACCAGATTGTGGCATTTTCGTATGGGCCACATTGGAGAGCGCAGTTTAGAAGTATTGAGAAAGCGAGGCTTGATTGACGGTGTTCATCATTCAAAACTTGACTTTTGTGAAGGATGTGTACTTGGAAAGCAGACGAAAGTTTCTTTTGGCATTGCAGAGCATAAGTCTAAAGATGTTTTAGAGTATGTTCATACTGATGTTTGGGGCCCCGCACCATGCCTATCTTATGGAGGAGCCAGGTATTTCGTTTCATTTGTTGATGATTTTTCTAGAAAAGTATGGGTTTACTTTATGAAGTCCAAAGATGAAACTTTTGATAGGTTTCAAAGTTGGAAATCTCTTGTTGAGAAGCAGTCTGGAAAGAAAGTGAAGGTTCTTCGTTCAGATAATGGTGGTGAATTCACTTCTCAAAAATTCATCAAATTTTGTGAGTCCGAGGGAATCAAAAGACACTACACCACACCAGGAGACCCTCAGTCAAATGGGGTTGCAGAGAGAATGAATCAGACTTTGTTGGAAAGAACTCGTTGCTTACGGCTGACTGCAGGATTAAATAAGAGATTTTGGGCAGAAGCGTTATCTACGGCGGTTTTCCTTATCAACCGCACACCTTCTACCGCCATAGATATGAAGATTCCTGAAGAAGTATGGAAGGGAGGGCCTGTATCATATTCCTTTCTCAGAGTGTTTGGTTGTCCAGCTTATGTGCATGAGAGCAAAGGGAAGTTGGATCCAAGATCGCGCAAGTGTATTTTTCTTGGTTATAAGAAAGGAATTAAGGGTTATAGGATGTGGTGTCCTACTACCCAGAAGATTGTTACTAGCAGGCATGTTACATTTGATGAGAAGGCTATGTTGAAGGTGGAGCCTTCTTCTTCAGTTAATGATGATGTTGAGAGGACAAATTCAGAATACCAAACACAAGGCAGATCATCAGACTTTCATACAAGTAAAAATGGTGATTCAGATGACACCGTGGTTGATAGGGAAGAGATAGAAGATCAATCTCAAGGTGGAGCTCAAATTCAAACTCGACCAACGAGAGAGAAGAAAAGACCTACATGGCTTGATGATTTTGTGGGATTAAGCATTGAAGATATTGACTTTGATGACATGGCAGCTTATGCATTAAGCATATTTCATGATGAACCAAGAGACTACAAAGATGCCATTAGTTCAGTTGATAGCTCCAGTTGGCTAGTAGCAATGGAGGAGGAGATTGAGTCTTTGCACAAAAATCACACTTGGGATTTAGTGCCACTTCCTTCCGGCAAGAGAGCAATTGGATGTAAATGGATCTATAAGGTGAAAGATGGCGGCAATGGTGACTTGAGGTACAAAGCAAGATTAGTGGCGAAGGGTTATGTTCAGAAGAAAGATGTGGAGTTTCATGATATTTTTTCTCCAGTCGTTAGACATACTTCCATTCGCATTCTTTTGGCATTGGTTGCTCACTTTGACATGGAGTTGGAACAACTAGATGTCAAGACAGCATTCTTGCATGGTGATCTTGAGGAGGACATTTACCTACAGCAGCCAGAAGGGTTCATTGATAGCAGCAGGCCAGGTCATGTTTGTAAACTTAACAAATCTCTTTATGGCTTAAAACAGTCTCCTAGACAGTGGTATAAGAAATTTGATAAGTTTATGATCTCACATGGTTACTCTAGAAGCTTTAAGGACCAATGTGTCTATTTTAAAAATTGTAATGATGATATCATCTATTTGTTACTTTATGTTGATGATATGTTGATAGCTTCTAAGAGTATGTCAAAAATTTCGGAGTTGAAAATGGAGCTCAGTAAGGAATTTGAGATGAAAGATTTGGGAAATGCACAAAGAATTTTGGGGATGAATATTCAGAGGGATAGAAAGCAAAGAGTTTTGAGGCTCACTCAAACTCAATACATCGAGAAAGTCCTATCTCGATTCGGTATGGAGAATGCTAAACCGGTGGCTACTCCATTAGGCTCTCAATTCAAGCTATCCAAAGATATGTGTCCCACATCGGATGAAGACAAAAGGGATATGTGTAATATTCCTTATTCTAGTGCGATTGGAAGCCTTATGTATGCTATGGTATGCACAAGGCCTGATTTAGCTCATGCAGTTGGTGTTGTCAGTCGATATATGTCTAACCCAGGTAAAGAGCATTGGCAAGCAGTGAAGTGGATACTCAGATATCTTCGTGGCACTTCTTCAGTTGGCTTGTTATATGGTGGAGTAGATGGAGACATCTCTCTTAGAGGATACTGTGATTCAGATTATGCTGGGGATAGAGATGGACGGAAGTCAGTGTCGGGCTATGTTTTTACACTTGGCATAGGCCCGATTTCGTGGAGATCAAAGTTGCAGTCAATCGTAGCTTTGTCGACTACCAAAGCAGAGTTAATGTCGATTGTGGAAGCAACAAAGGAAGGATTGTACTTACTTCAGTTGTTGGATGATCTTTCAATGGAGCAGCGGACAGTGGAGCTATTTTCAGATAGTCAGAGTGCGATTCATCTTGTTGAGAATCAGGCTTATAGTTCACGGACGAAGCACATTGATGTTAGAGGCTACTTTCTTATGCTTGAGGAAGAACGAAGCAAGATCAAATTATTGAAGGTGGGTACTTCAGATAATCCTTCAGATATGATGACCAAGTCACTTCCAAAGGACAAGTTTGAGCATTGCTCAAACTTGATCAGTTTGCTTCCTGTTACTTGAGCGTCATGGGGCGCTGGGCCCAACAACTTCTATGTTGATTGTTGAAGATGAGTTAATGAAGAAAGATTGCCATATTTGAATCAAGGTGGAGTGTTGAAATTAATGATTCAAATATTAGTGGAGAAGGAAAGAAATTGATTGATTGTCAATCAATTAATTGGCTTGTTTATGGAAAGGGATAAGAGGAAGATTTTTTTTTGGAAGAAAAATAATTAATAGGCCAATCAATCAATTGATGAAGAAAGGGAAAGAGATTGAGACCATAATTATGCCATTCATTTATGCTCCAATCAAATCAAGGAAGATGTTTATTTTTCTTCATGTCCTAGAAACTTCTATTCTTTATCTCCAAGAAATCCCTATATAATTAGGGGTCATGTTATTGTATGAAGAAAAAAAAAAGAGTAATCCACCATTAGTCTTCTCTCTATTGTAATCTGTTGTACTCATTTCTTCACTGAGAAATAAAGGTTGTTGGGTCTCCGTGGACGTAGGCAAAGCCGAACCACGTTAAAAATTGGTGTGCTTTTTCCTCTATTTTTGTTCTCTCTATAAATTTGTGCCACTTGTTTTTATTTTTGGCGTTGTTGAAATTGTTGACAGACTAGATCATTGGGTTAATTCATATTCCGCTGCCCAAATCTCTGATTTTGCACTACAATTTATTATTAATTAAGTTAATTACTATTTAAATATATTTAAAATGATTAACAATTCTACTGTAGTTAATAAAGAAGTTATCTGCATCAATCTGACTTTACAAAAGCAAGATCAGAATGAGCTACTTCTATTTTTAGTTATTTCCATGGTTTACCATTACTAATTGGTAAGCTAGCTTATGAAAATTCATTTATTACTTACTATCATGCACCAGGAACTAAAATTTCAAGAGTAAAGTTATATACACGACATATCGATATGGAACAAGCTAAAGCAGTAAGTGGTATTAAACCATCATCACTTATTTAGTGAAATGAAAATTAAAAAACCATAAATATGAAACTTTGGGAAAGTAATATAGATGATTAGATAATTAAAGAAATGATAAATATATTTTAAAGTGAATAAAATGGTAAAGATGTATAATATTTGAATTTCCAAGTTTCCATGAGCTTATATTATGCGCAATATTTCATAAAGCATCTCAATAAACAACTATAATCTGTAAACCTTATTCAGTCAGTCTCTGATAGAAATTTAGCACTACTTATCCAAATATGTGAAAACTAAGCATTGGTATAATACTACAATATAGAATAATTCTATTTATACCATGTTATAGTGCATACCTTATCATTAAAATATCTCATATCGATACTTGACCGATACATACCCGATACCGATAATAACTACTTAGGATATCGCACATCATCAAATTTTGGAGGGATGATATCGCAGTTGGTGATGTTAAAGCCTGACATATCAGATGACATATGGCAGTTATGTTGCATGTCCCCTTCCCTATGAATATAGACATAGGGGGAATTGGGCAAAAAAAGCTATAATTTCTTTTCTTAATTTCTCAAATCAAACAACTATAATGCAGAATTGAATCGGGAAAATCTACAACTGATTGTATTCCTTGCAATTTTATACGGCTGAGTAGTTGGATAAATATCGAACATAGTTTATTTTGCCTCAATCATGCAATTTTGACTATATTGTACATGGAAATGTAAATAATCAAGTTCTTTTGACCCAAATCAAATTTTGGGGATTTACCTCACATAATACCACTTAAGCTTTGTCCCATACAAACATTTATTTGTATGGTCTCTATTTTGTTCATGTCATATGGACAATGGATTATAAACTAGGAAGTTTGAGCCCTTGGCTCATAATGAATTCTCGATGGAGTATTGCACAAATTTGCAACCTGCTTATTTTTACCACTGAGCATGTGACATGAGCTTTTGCATAATCCAAGACCATCTTGAAAAAATTTCTGAATAGCATCATCTTGTACTATAAGCCTTGAATGCTGAGTCATCTCTTGATATGCCTATTGTTTCTTCATCAATTCTTTTCCATCATTTCCTCCTTTCATTTCGCCGCATTTTTCTGATACCTCGTTCCTCTCCACCTCGGAAATACGTTCCCAATTCTCGCCTCAAAGTTTTCCTTCGCATTCCATTCTAGCTTTCTTTGAGACATTCTCATCTCTTAATCAGTGGAAACTTTGTCCTTAATGTATTCAGTTCCTATTCATCACCGTTGGTAAAACCCTAAGTCGACAATCTGACTCGAAATACCGATAGTCACACAAACCACTTCATTCTCGTTTATTTCATCCACTGCGTGATTTCTGGATTTGCATGTTCACCTTCTCCACTTCCCCTTCTCGATTGCTACTTCTCAACTATTATCGATTGGTATATTTTTTAGGTTTATATCTGTTATAGTTTAAGCTCAGTACAGTCTGATTACATGTTGAGTTTATCTCATATTCAGTTAGTTCTTTTGCCTTGCTTATTATAAGAATGAAAAGGAGCGATATTCGTTAGCCATCGTCTATCGTCTACTTGTAGCTTCCATTATCTTCAAGCATCATTTTGATCAAATTCGAAATCAATTTGATTGAATCGATTCAACACTACAAGCAAGGTACGTCTGTTTTAATCGTAAATGAGTGTAGTATACGTCTATTTAGAGCCAGACATGAAAAATGCAAGCCCTTTCATCTTCTTTGTTTATAGAATTTTTAAAATTAAATCATTAATTTCTGTTGATTGATGTTGTGTATAGTGTATTGCTTCTGAGATATTGGTTTTTGGTATTCTAAGCCTAGAATAAGACTAAAGCTCTACGTTTGATCATTCATCTTTTCATTTTCAAAAATAATCCCATTTATATTTTAAAATGTTAGCTTCTTGTTAAAAAAGTAAAGTTTCATGTTTATTAAAAAATAATAATATTCAATGTTCGTTAATTACATCAGTGTAAATTATTAATAATATTATTATGGTAAATTTTATTCTAATCCACAATATTAGTAAGTTAATCCACTCATCTTTGACTTTTACTAAAAATTTAATTTTAATCAGTACATCCACCAAAAAAACCGTACGTATTCTCTTTTTCTCAATCTTGTTCCGTGCGTTTTCCGTAGTCTTCTCGGTTCTAGAATCCTAACATCTAAATCCAAGGTTAAGCGTTAAGCGGAATAATTCAACATAACAATAAATATTTTTTTTTAAATTTGAATTTGATTAATTGTATACAAAATTGTATTTTTTTTTTAATATCACCATTATCACATATAATTGTAGTTAGTTATTTTTCTGAAATCTTGAAAATTTGATAGAAATATGTCTGAGAAGATAAGCTTTTGATGTTTTGCTCCATGATCAGTTTATTTATAGCAAGAATTTCTTGTTTGTCCCTCACCACATTATTTGGATTTTTATGCATATGTATACTAACATGTATGAATGTCTAGTAAGAGTGGCTGCACAAGTTAACATATACAGCAAGAGAACTTGGTTACCAAATGAAAATCTTATAAATTGATATGTCAGTATAATTTATATAAGAAACATGTTGCATACAGTAGATTTATATGTTATCTATGTCACATTACGATGTAGTGTGTATTTTTTTCCCACATAATTAATCTGGTATGAGATCTTGATTTTGGGCTAGTTGGATCATTATTATTAATTTGATATGGAAATTGTGAAATAACGCAGAGTTGTGAAACAAGAAGCACAAAATCGATTGTTAGATATATAATAGGGTGAAATCTTTAAGTTAATCCACTCGTGGATTAACATACAAAATAGTTGTGGATTAACTTATTAAAGTAAAATGTTGGATTAACTTATTAAAACCATGGATTAGAACAAAAATTACCTATTATTATTGTTAACTTCAATTCATTTTTTAACATCATATTTTACCCTTTTGTTCTAAAGGCTCGTTTTTCTTCAATTTTCATGACCTCTTTTGACTTTTCTATTTTCAGTTCTCATTTTATAACCTTTTGATTTGAAGTTTATCATTTTATTTTACGTTGTGCATATTATAATGAAATTTATGTGTTCTCAAGGAAACATATTGTAGCTTTTGATCTCAAATTTTCTAATGAACACAAATTTATTATTTAGTTATAAATAAGGTATGTTTTTTCCTATCTTCGGTGATATGAAAACTGAAAGTTGGATTTGGAAAGGGATCAATATAACCGGTGTACAAAATTCCCTTTGAACTATATACTTTTTATAATATACATGTGTACGTATTTTCATGCATGTTTATGTTTGTCAGCAAATAATTTTACCGTGGTCAAAACATGTAAGAAACCATGCTTACATCATATTATTATTATATGAATAAACTTCCTACACGATCATCTTATATGTGTTCATGCTTAGATTCAGGTCATGCGTTGTTACTTTTGTTCTTGGAAATAAATTATTTGAAGTGGGATTTGTTACTAAATGGTGTACACTATTGATGTTCTAATTCTTGATTTTGATTAAGGCTGTTAATTGAAAGAAAGTGAACATAAGATGAAGTGTGATTTTATATGTATATATAAAAGTATACAGATCATTTATTTTTTATGTTTTATACTAATGAACAGAAACCATTTTTTCTGTTTTTAGTACGCAAAAAGCCTAGATGACATGTAGACTGACCTGTATCACATAGAAATAAAAATTAAGTCTATATTTACTTATTTCATTATACACTGGTGCATACTAATATAGAACTCGATACAACTTAATTTTTTCGCCTATGATCAACATACTGTTACACTTTTCATATATTTGACAATACGTTGTATGGATATGTTTTTATTAGAGGGGAATAAATGCTTGTTTTTGGTACTTGTTCACAAAATTCTGAAGTCAGTTCCAAATAAGCTAGCATCAATGATTATCTTGTTTGAATAATTCATGTGTTTGCATTCTTGTGAACAAATAATATGGTTATTAGCAATTCTTCTATTTGCAATCAAATTAGCGAGGTTGCCTGCATTTACGTATTTGCATTATGTGCTTGCAATCATGTGTTTACAGTCAAATTAATATTATCTGTGATTTCATTTGTGCTGATTGTGCTTCCTTCTTCAACTTGTTTTCTAACTTTATATTTTTGATTCATTATGTTTATATTTTTTATTTTTAATTAGGAAATGTGACTCAAAATACGCATCAAATTGATTTGAATGCATTGCCCTTGTCTAGTGATGATGAGTTACCATTTCAAGAAGATATCTGTTACAATAAAGAGGTGTCAGCATCACAGCCTGTCCTACAAATGGTTAAATTTTCATATTTTTCAAATTTTCACAATGCATTCTTATCGTATTGTTTTAATTTTATAAAATTCATTTTGTTGTTATAAATGATAAATGAAGTTAACTCTGATTCTTGATTTTTTTAACCTTTCAGGGAAGTATGAGGAATAACACAAATTACATTGATTTGAATGTTATGCCTTCACTCAACATTGACTATGACCAATCATTAGATGATATCTCATATTTCCAAGCCACTTTGAAAAGGACACAGCTTAGAGATCAAGGTGATTCTTTTAACATTAGTTATCATTAAATATTTTGTGTTTCACATTCAAATTACTAACATTAACGTTTAATTGTCTATCGGTTGTGATATTTATAAATTAATTTTTGCATGTGTAGACGATGTGCTAATATTGACCTAAATGCATTGCCCTTGCTAGACAATGACGAATAACCTGATGAATGGATAAATTTTATGCAAGCCATCCATTCAGGAATTAATTTAGCAATCTAGGCTTTCATTTCTTAAATGTCTAATTTTTTTCTTGTATGCAAATTTAGATTTGTTAAACTGTAAAATTTCAATCTTTTCCATGTTGTTTTTGTTTAAATAAATTTGTTATATTGTTGTAAATGATAAATGAAGTCAATTCTAATTCCTGGGTTTTTTACCTTTTCAGGCAAGTAAAAGGAAAAATACGAATTACATTGATTTAAATGTTATGCCTTCACCCAAAAATGACGATGACCAACCATTAAATGATACTTCATATTGTCAAGTCACTTTGAAAAAGATACAGCCTAGAGATCAAGGTGATTCCTTCAACATTAGTCAACATCAAATATTTTGTGTAGCACACTCAAACTAGTAAAGTTAACGTTAAATTATCTATCAATTGTGATATTTATAAATTAATTTTTGCTAGGTGATATGCAAAATATTAACCAAAATGTATTTCCCTTGCTAAACAATGATGAACAAGCTGATGAATGGATCAACAGTATGCAAGACATCCATGTAGGAATTAATTTACCAGTGCAGGTTTTCAATGCTTAAATTTCTAATTATTTAAATATAATGTCAAATTTTAGCATAAGAATTTGTGTTTTGGTCATTTATTTCAAATATTATTATATGGAATTAAACATACAAAATTTGAATTAGAAACCTATATCATAGATTTAATAAGCAAACCTACGACTAAAGAAGAGCCTTTGTCACATTTGAATACTTTATATGTTGATTCCAATTCTTTTAAAGGAACTATTGATACATACAAAAGTTTAAAAGCGTCTGTGCCATCTTGTTCCAATACATGTAATATTTTTGATGATCCTTTTGATGTTTTGGTCCATTTGATTTTTCACGTTCTTTGGAAAGGTATATTAATTTTTCCTTTAGCTTAAATGTTATAATAGTTGATTAAAATTACTACTTTGAGTAATTTGCTAATAGAATAAATTTTTATGTAATACTACCTCCGATTCTAAATATAAGACGTTTTACATGTTTGCACAAGAATTAAGGAATCTATTAATGGTGCTTGAATTCATACAAAAAATAAGTCTCTCTCTTAAATTAGTTTTTTTTTTGTGTGCATCTATTGGTTGAAACATGAATAAATGCATAAAAAGTCACATCATTTATTATGAATAACGGATAAAGAGGGTATTAAAACCTTAAACATTTTATATTTTAAAACAAACCAAACTTCTAATAACATCTTATATTTAGAAACGGAGGGAGTAGAGACTTACCAATGTTTAAAAAGTACAATGAAATCATGGATAAATATAGAAGAAATCATACCTCTACCGAGTGAGCTACACGTTCGAATGAAACTACTCAAAACGTAGAAACCACTTAATGTTGTATGACATAAAGAATTTAGAGTTGCTTGTAAAAACTTAAACATGACTAATACTTCATCTCCCATTACAAAAATTGCGAGTGCGTAAAAATCTAGAAACTCATGCCAAGATATTCAGTGGAAAAATTGTCAAGCTTGCTCTCATTTTTTCCAGATCTAACTGTTTCACCAACTTCTTTCTCTGATTGTTGCATGGATAAACCGCAACATGGTCTACCTTATTCGTTCAGTTTTGAGAATTTGATGGAACCCAGATTCGTTAGCCTGTATTATCTTGTTAACAAGTTTAGAACAAATACTAATTGTGTGTATTCATCCTATTTTGTCGGTTTATCATTTTAAAGGGCAACAATATAAATATAGTGGAAATATTATCACTGCGCCATAAATAGCCTATTGCAATGAAATTACAAGGTGTTGCCAGCTAAAATGTCGCGATAGATATAAAATTTTGGTCCTACTGCAATGTTATATTTTTGGTGTTACCTTAGCCAAAAATATTGTTTCTCTAGCTAAACAAGTGTAACACGATGCAGCAGTTTTATATTATGTTGCTATAGCAGACCTTTAAAATTAAAAAAATTAAAAATTACACCTCAGTGATCCACACCATCATTTAAAACAAAATATCAACCATCAATCAACGCCTCGGCTATTTCTATTTCCCGCTTTTATTCTCATTCAATCGCTTTCTTTTCATTTCGTTCTCCCCAAAAATTTCAAAATAAAATCCCTAATTTTCATTCACACATGTAAGGAAAATCACGCTTCAAATATGAAATATCGAGTCTAATTTGGCGATGTAAGAATCACACTTCGAATCCTTGGCCAACCGGTCATTTTTCTGAAATCTCGACTCTAATTTGGCAATGTAAGGAAATCGCGAATCCAATTTCGGGTCTGGCATGAATCTAGGTAAGATCCTCAATCGTAAGCACAATATTGTAATTGTCTAATGCCTAATGATTTTATTGGTGTTCACAAATTGATGATTATTCAATTATTTTGGGGTTTTTGAATCAAATGTATAATTATTTTGGGAGTTTAAAAATCATTGTTGTCCAGATGCTAGTGTCAATTAACACTAATATTCATCCTTTACTACTAGTAGAATTATTATGCATTGTACCCCACAAGTGGGATGTAAGCAGTATATTTTTAGTAGAAAATTTATTCTCAACCAAGCGCAGAAGGGAGTGTTTGCGAGACAGAAGAAGTGTAATACTGAATCAATCTTATCATCGGCAATAATACCATGAATATTCCATTACATAACATTCATTTATTCATTGCAGCGCTCGTTGTGTTTGTTTTAGAAGCAACAGCAGTTACATTTCACAGTTTAACTCTTGTCAGATGCTTCTTCTTATATTCTTGATATTTGCAAAAACCATAGAGGAGGGAGCATTTTTGGACATGTATCATCAGACCCTACTTCCTGTATCTTGGATGCTATGTCAACTTTTGCTTGATTTTGTTGTATGGTGGATCATCTGCATGTAAACCAGAGTCACACTAATTAAATCTTCGGTTATAACATAACTGAGATTAGTATTTGAATCATTTGCAGGACCATATTCGATCGGATGAATGCATTTAATATGAGGATACAGTATTACTGTACTGGGTAAGCTTTCCAATTTACTTTTGGTTCACCTACCCCTGAAGCTAAGAGTAAAATTCCAGAATTTGGGTATGAGAAATTCCAGAAATTGTCAGATAGTTCTTTTTTGGACTTTGGGGTTTCAGGCAACGACCTTACCCACCTGGTAGGCCATTTGATGCCGGACATGCAACTGGTCATGAGAAATTGGAGAAGCGGTATTATGACTGTGAGTACTTATTCCTTCTTTCACATTTCTATGACTATACAGTTACATTGACAGTTGACTCAACATTGTGAAGTTGATCTGGTGGCAACAAATGCAATGTTAAAAATCGAAGACACATGCTTTTCATGTGTATACGTACAACAGTTGGTTGAAGTGTATCTACTTGCAGTGAGTTCAATGGATGATTTTATGAAATGAGTAGGTCATGCGATGTCTTTTGTGCAACCAATTTGATACTACAGGATTGAAGAGCCGTTAGTAGGATAGTTTCTGTGACTTGATCAGAGCATTGAGGTGCTAAAGTAGTGTACCTGTGCTATATAAGATGCATCACTTCACCTTTGAAGTAAAGATGAAAAACATGAGTTGATTTAAAAGGTGGATGCCTAATGTCTATCTATAAGTTTAATATATGTATGTTGTTGTTTATGGCTTTGGGTAATGATGGACTTGGTGTGCGGTGTTTCAAGGCTTGGTCTTCGGAAATCAAATGAATTAGGCGGTGCCCACTTGTTCGACCTTACCCAGTAGATTGATCCCTGGCGGGATTGCGGTGCCCTGAACCCCCGTCGGTGCTGCGCTCGGACCCGCTAATCGGCTTGGCATTCGGCACGGTATATATTTGTTAATGTCGGTGTCTGTATAAATTGAAACTGCATATATAGTGAGTGAAACTGAGTGTGTAGTGAGGAACATCTGTATATATGATTGACTATTAACTGTAAATTGTAAATAGTGAAGTTAGAAATATGTACTATTTCAAATGTTGAAATAAAATATTTATTTGAATAAAAATATTGTTTGAATATTAATTCTATGTAGTAGCATTTAATTCTCCTTTTTGTTTTATATATTTATAAATTAATATAAATATCCATGGCAACGTTTTTGGAATGTTGCTACAGGAACCTAAGGATATTTCTATGACCTAAATAGGGTTCTGTTGTAACAATATTTTTTATGTCGTCGTAGATAGTCAAAATATTACCTTTGAGGTCTGCGCAAAGGTGAAAATTGCATCACTCTAAAAATGTTGCCAAAGGTCTATGCCACATTTTTTGGGCTTGTGCCAACAATTTTTTTCTTTTTCATTAGTCCGTTTATGGCATAATGTATTAATTTTCATCAAGATATTAATGTAATCGCATGTTCTCTTCCTTTCAGAGTGGAAAAGTTATCCGTAGTATTAGTTATCAACAGAATTGGAACACATGACAGTGGAGTAAGACGTGATCATATAAGACACGCACCACTCTAGCTTAAAACACATAATATTTATTAGTCTTATGTGCCCATTAATGAAATACTTCTTCATGAGCTACCATTCGATGGTGTGCTCTCTAGCCTTCCTTATACTCCAGATAATTCACAGACAAATTCAACACAATATTCCGATGATAATGCACGAGGACCACCAGGGTTTGAAAATGAAGTAATATACACTGTTGAATTTGAGACATCAGGCGCAATCACATCTTTAGTATAATCAAATCGGCATTATTCTTGCTTAAAACACATAATATTTATTATTCTGATGTGCACATTAATGAAATACTTCTTAATGAGCTACCATTTGATGGTGTGCTGTAACAGCCTAACTCAAAAATCTGGGTATGAAAAAGTTTCTAGAAATTTTAAATATATTAGTTCAATCCAATATAAATATTTAAATATGACAAATACATACACACACACACACACACACACACACACACATATATATATATAGGTATATATGTATGATATGTGTATGTGTGAATATATACATAATACATAGTTTACAAATGGTATGTGTACAAATTCTAGAATAAGAAAAATGGCTTAAAATGATAGGGACACGTGTCATCAAATGGAAGGAACATATGTCTTGTAAGTAAATAAGGTTAGGACACATACACACATTAGGTGTCCATGTGTAAGATCATCTAAAGAAATCTAAGTAGGCATGTGTCTTCATCCTAAAGCTTGCACGAAGAAAAGGAGGACAAGTGTCCAAAACTAAAGTACCAAATTAGCCTTGAAAACTACTATGTAAAGGGTGGAAAGGTTCACTTCATTTCATACATTTTGAAAACAAAAATAAAATAAGATAAAGAGGAGAAGTTTAGAAGAAGGCAAGAGGATAAGTACAATATCAAGATACAAGTCTAAGATGAGAAAAACTATTTAAGTTCATGTATTCATTTCATATTTTGGAGAAAAGTTGAGAAATTTACGAATGAATGTTTGGATGTGAACCCCTGAAAATGACGTTCGGTATTTTAGGCATAACTTTTGCAATTCTTAATGAAATTATTACTTCTCTATCAATTTGGAAAGATAATTCAAAGGGCTACAACTTTGACCCAGGAACTTTTTTTCTAATTCGTCCATTTGCATACCCAAAAATTGGATGCAAAGTAAGGTAAAAATCAGCCTGAATTAGACATGTTAAAAACGCCTTGTATTATTGAATTTTATTTATTAAATAGATAAATAATTTTAATGGTTTCTTTTTATGAATTGAGTAGACAAATATAGCTTTATATGTAAAAATATTGGAGTCAAAATCTATTTTTATCATAGAGAAACAGCGTCAAACATTTCACCTAAAAAACTGGAAAAAAGCTGATTTTCAGATATTTGAAACACTTTGGAAAATTGAAACGCTTTATGAATGTTTCTAACGCTGAAGTGTATCAAAATAGAGTTTTTTTATAACACTTCCGAAGCACTGTCTTTCTACTGAATTGATTATAAAGCCTTGAACACGACCAGAACTTTTTTTATAGAGGCCAGAAACACTGTAGTAGCTGAATTTAGTCTAAAACCATTATAAACCACCCAGAACTTTTCAGAGCATGCCTGAAACGCTGTAGATAGGTGTTTTTGAGCCTAAAACCTTCTGAAACATGTTGTAACACTTTTAAAACACTGCAGTTTTTATTTTATGATGCTGTAACTTTTTATAGTACTTTTTAAATGCTACCTTTTCTTTGTTTCAAGTAGTTTTGAGGTTCTTCTAACATAGATTGGAATAATTTGAGATAGTTTGGTTTTTTCTTAAATCCTTAAAAAGCATGAATTTAAAAGTAGGAGATTTGCCTATTGCCAATATAGTACCCTAATTGTTGCACGAATACACATATATTTATAAAGTCTCTTTCAAAATGAATGACTGGAACGTTCTATGGTGACAGAGAGGATAGTGTATAGGCTTGAGTCTGGAAAATATAGTTTCCTGCTCTCCCTAGCTATCCCTAACTGATCCGACGGACGGGAAGGTTAATTCAAACTTAATTTGAAATTATTTAAATTAGAAATAATTTAGAACTTTATTCAATACTATAGAAAAGTAATTTAAGTTTACTTTTGAGAATCATTTTCTTAGTTATATTTCTTCGATGGGGTGCGGTATAAGACAATAGATCTTGGGTAGTGTACTATTACTCTATGTTGGTATTGAGCCGAGTAGAGTCCATCCTATTTGATGACAGGATGCCGACCGCAATGGGATAACATATTCTAACATCTAACCAAGTTAAGGGTGTGGTTTAGATTTATAACTATAAATTGGATAAAATATGAGTTTTGATGAAAGGAAGTTATCATAAATTTGTTTGATTTAGTATTTCGAAGTCTTCCTTGATTTTTGTTTTAAACTTTGGATTGATGAAACCTTCAAAGTAAAGAGTGATGATGAAACTATAATACAAACCACTAAGAAATGATGTGAAAACTAAGCTTAAATAGATATCTCACTGGGTCTGTGTTGCTCAGGATGTTACACTTAAAACTTTCCAGGTTTAGATGGTTAGTTGGATGCTTTGAAGTAAAGACTTACATTATGTAGCTTATCTTTTTATGTACTCATATGTTTAATTATTCTATGATGGGATGATTGTATAATAGCTCTTCCGTTTAAAATCATGTACTAAGAATGATTTTTATGTTCCAACAAGTTTTTGTTAAGTTGTGATACTGTTCTATTAGCACCATGGCTTATATGTAGTATCACCGCTTCTGAATAAGTATATCAGAGTAGGGGTGTTACAAGTGCCCTCTAGCCTTCCTTAAATTCCGGATAATTCACAGACAAATTCAATGCAATATTCTGATGATGATGCACGAGGACCACCGGAGTTTAAAAATGAAGTAATATACATTGTTAAATTTGGGACATCAGGCGCAATCACATCTTCAGTAAAACCAAATCAGCAAGCCTACATTTTATCTTTTTTGGAAAATTATGGAAAAAATTGTTCAAATGCTGATCTCATCAAATGTTATTGATGGAATACTCCAGGGTATATCTCCAAGGCATTTCCATCATTTTTTCCATCAAGAAGTGCTAACTTGAGACAATCTCGACCAAGAAAAATTAGGCCCTTATAGTATTTTCAGTATCTTATGAAATACAATGATCAAAGATTTGCAAAAATAAATCCAAGACTTCGGTACTTTGCGTAAACTCAATTACTAGATGGCATGCCCAAGATATTGTAATATTTATGTATAGAAAAATTCAAAGGATGGTGTGACGGCCGGGAATTTTGCTCGATCCGAATCAGTCGTTAAACCGATCTAGACCGTTCGAAACCCCTGATCGTTTTGAGAACAGGACAAATCAGAACGCATACGGAATAACATTTCATTGCTATTACAACAATTCCATCAGAATACAAGAATATACAGAGTATGAATGAATAAATTACATACGATAAATATCAGAGATTACAATAAATTACATAGCAGCGGAAAATAATACAAAGCACAACTGAAGGTGATACACGGATACAGAGCTTTCCGGATATCATTCCAGCTGTAAACCAGGATCCTGTGAATATAAATCTGCAAAACCAAAACTACTAGCTGCCCGTGCGGAAAATAGGGGCACCCAGAGTTTAGGTTAAAACAATAAACTCCAGGTCAGTCATGTGACTGGTGTGAGAACAAAAACAGTTATTTAAAACTTTACTTTAAAAGAGAGTAATTCAAGGGACCACGCCGTATAACACGGAACGGCTTTCCTCCCAAGAATACCAGTGCATAGAATAAACAGCGCAATGCTTTTTCGAAAAATGAAGCTATTATAAGACCCAGGTCTCATCACACAATGCAACGCAAGCCGGAGGATAGGGTTTTACCATATAACAACCAAACATGCTTGATACGTTTAAAAACAAATCATTTGATACTATAATAAGTGTATAGTGTCAAAACAATTTCAATCATAAATATAAATCATAGGCGGCATGAATGTCCCATACCACTATGTCGCCATACTAGTTCTACAATTAAAACCGCAATACACGTACCGTCATGAGTCGAGGCAAGGGGCAAGATCCTCTCCGCTTCGAGACATTCTAGCAAATGCTCAGGACTACACACTCTGGGCAGCCACTGGATCGGTTGGGCCGGTCCTCACTTACGTTAGAGGATTATTTATTCCTGAACACACGTTTCCCGGTCCTTACAGACCTATAATCGAGGCGCCTCATTCCAACAACCACAAAGGTGAAAAGTATATAAATGTCAGGGCTGGTAAGTCACTGACACCACCAAAGCTAGAAAGAAACGTCGTGTTCTCCCAACGGTCCGTATTCCGTTTTTAACTCACACCGAGGTGTGAGGCTCGCGAATTCACATTATACACAAAGCTACGCCACAAAGGCCGTGCTTTGATCATCAACCACAAGACTCTGCTTTTCAACAAAAGCCTTGATCATTGCATCTTAGCGTGCCACACAGGCAATTCATGCCATGCGACTGATGTCCATCGATATATAACCTCTAAGCTCGTACGTCTCAGAGAAGGGCGTTAAGCAAGAGAATAAATTCTCCGCCGCCAAACAGATATATATTTAACAGAAATCAATCAACACAGAATAAAATCCAATGTCAGACACACAATCCATTTACAAGTTCGTTCTGGGTCTGAACGAAACCGGAGGCACTTTCCTCGCATATCCATCGATCTCCAAGTACGTCTGGACGACCACCAACTATTTCCATCCTCTTGGGTGTACAGCCCAATCAGGATCGTCGGTAATTACCCAAACGATGTGAAGACTTCCGGTCTTCGACCACCGTCTTCATCTTCGACTTATCGTCGAATCGGTTATTCAGAATGGGTATAAACCCGGCCTTTCCGAATAACCCGCGTATATTAAAAACAATTGTTACACAAACTCAACATACGCCTCATTCCAATTCAGAATATTCTTTTATTCACCAAATCACATTCTTAGGGAAAGGTTCCCATTAATTTTATCCAAGATAAATTCTTTCAAATTTATCCTTTAATCTTCCTTTGGATGTCATTTCAAACCAAATTATGGTTTTCTAAACTAGTCGAGATTAGCGAACCACACCGAAGTAATTATTTAATTTATTTCCCAATCCCAACCTATTCATCCCATGAAGCAAAACTGGTAATACTCCATATCTAACACCGTGGTGTTATCGGTAAAATTAATTACCATTTCACGTTCAAATCTAATTAAAGATTTAACTATCGCTTTGGAGCAAAACTGGTAGTACTCCATTCTCGCTCATTTGCCAAATTTGATAATTTGAATTATCAATACACATTTCAATCTAATTGCAGATTCAATAAAACTCCTTTTACTGGGTTAAAGAACTAGTGTCATTTAAAACACAGTTCACGACAAACCCAAATCACATTCTAATTATTATCGGGTTAAAGAACAATTGTTATTTAAAACACCGTTCACGATAAACCCATGAATCAGTTCTATTTAAACCCATTTCAAATCCAATTTATTTATTTAAAAATAAATGGGTTTTAATTTCAGTTCAAAACTAGTTCATTTCGATAAAAATCTATTTTTATCTTTTCAAATATGGAGTTTTTCATCCCAAATTTTCCCAAATCATTTCTTATGATTTTACACAAATTATTACTATTTTTAATAATATTATCAAGGCCCGTACAGTCGATTTCCAACAACGGCCATCGAACTGCACCTATAGCAACCTTTTTCGAATTTGATTTGGACGTATCTCCAAATCCAACCGTTAGGTTTCAAATTTCTAATATTCGTTAGAAAACTCTTTTTGATACGAACCAAACGATTCCGGTTTCAGGAGAATCCGACGGTCGGATCTCCCGTAATGTCCGTTTGAAATTAATGGTCGAAATTCACGAACTACCGCGGCGCGGCGCGTTCCATTCAGGCCATTATATTATATATATAATATATATTTCGTTGATTTCTATTTAAAAACGAATTTTATAAACAGTTTTGAATTCGTTTCAAAAACAATTTTAGCCTTTATTTCAAATTCAAATCAAAATTGAATCTTTCCTTATAAATTCGTTTTAAAATTCATTTCTATTCAATTCAAATTTCAATTCAATTTGAATTCATTTCTATTTGTTTTCAATTCAATTCGAATTCGTTTTCAATTCAATTCAAATTCGTTTTCTATTCGATTCGATTCAATTCAAATTGGTTTTCTATTCGATTCAATTTCGTTTTCTATTCGATTCAATTCAAATTGGTTTTCTATTCGATTCAATTCAAATTGGTTTTCTATTTTCAAATATTCTATTTCAAATATTTCTTATTATCAAAATATTTCGTATTATCAAAATATTTCTATTTGTCAACACACGACTAATCTCAACGAATGAGTACCGTCCACGTGTGACTATTTTTGTTAAAATATTTCGTTCAACACATGACTAATCTCAACGAATGAGTACCGTCAACACATGAACCTTTATTTTATATTGATAAAGATGTAAAATTTATTATTAAAATATTTCGTTCAACACATGACTAACCTCAACGGATGAGTACAGTCAACACATGAACCTTTATATTATAATATTCTTTATTTTCTAAATTGGAATAAGGCCCAATCAATCACCATATAAAGTTAATTATATGGATTTTCATACATCACACGTATATAATAGCATTGAAAAATAATCAACCATCAACCAAAGTGCACTACACTGTATAAGCATCAAATATAGATATCTAACGCTTATAACAGCCTGTCAATCAATCGATCGACTAATTTAATCAATCAGGATGAGTGAACTTCAAATTTCATCCCAAAACCCGTATGGGGTTTCAAACAATCAAACACATATTTTATTTGTGCAGTTGGGCGATGTGTAAAATTTATCGTCCCAATCAATGTCAGTCAAATCGGTGTACATAAACAAATCGTCCGGTTTGTAAATGAATATTTTATTTTATTCACATTCACGTTAAAAATTATATTTTTAACGATAAAACATTTTATTTTAACACATGAATTTCTATTCAGTTCATTTACACAATAAAAATGATATTTTTATTTTTCTAACATATTTTAGAAAATTTCGGTGGCATAACGGCACGATACTAGAAACGGGACGAGGCCTAGCCTTATCCCCGGTCTAGTGAAGGCCCACGCCATTCACACATCAATCAAATCCATTCATTTCACCAAACAATTCAATTCAACCCAAACAATCTAACTAACTATACAACCAAACAAACAAGTCCATGGTCTGTGGACAATTGTGTCGAGTGCTACTAAACACCGTCTGCATCCTAGTATATATATATAACTAGAAAAAGAAATTGAAGAGTGAGAAATTCTCACCGATAGCTATCCAATACCACGACTCCATTTATAGAAATCTTCGTCGTTCTCGCCTTTTTGTCATCTTCGTTGCCCGTAGCCACTACATATGTAAAAATCGAATTTTTACTTCCTTATTCAATATATAAAAATCGAATTTTTACTTTGCTATTCAATATATAAAAATCGAATTTTTACTATGCTATTCAATATATAAAAATCCTATTTTTACTATGCTATTCAATATATAAAAATCCTATTTTTACTATGCTATTCAATAAATAAAAATCCTATTTTTACTATGCTATTCAATATATAAAAATTTCGCCTTTTCAAATATATCATTATAAAAATCACATTTTTATTTTGCTACACATATAAAGATGCTATTTTTAATATTCCTATCATGTAAAAATTATATTTTTAATTCTCTACATAAACAAAAATCATATTTTTAATTCGCTACACATATAAAGACCGAATTTTTATCTCCTTTACCTTATAAAAATTATATTTTTAACTTCTTGCTTATATAAAAATTATATTTTCAACCTTCATGCTTATATAAAAATTATATTTTTACAACGCCCACCTCATAATAAAAATCCCATCTTTTCTATGAACAAAAATCCTATTTTTGATTATGTAAAAATCGAACTTTTCACTCATATAAAAATCGTTTCTTCACGTTATTAAAAATCTAATTTTTACCTAAGGAAAAATCTAATCTTTACATAACTAAAGATCATAACCTTATCGGCTATTCATATAAATCAAAATCATATTTTTTATTTCAAAACTATATGTAAAAACCATATTTTTAATTTCAAAACTATATATATAATAAAAACTGGTTTTTAACACGGATATTATATTGTAAAACTGAAAATTAAAAATTAAAAACAATGTAAACTATAAAACTTACAAATTTTCGGATATGAGGAGGGTTGAGGGGGACGTTGGTCTTCAAGTGGGAGGCGGGGAGGGGGTCTTCGGTCGGTGGATGAGGGGGGGGGGGGTCTGGGCGTCGGTGGATGAGGGAGGGGGGTCTGGGCGTCGGTGGATGAGAGGGGGGGGGTCTTCGCTCTGTCGAGGAGGGCAGGGGGTGGGTGGGTTTGGATCTGGGCGGCAGCAGCGATCATCGGGGGGGGGGGGGGATGTGGTGCGGCATCGATCGGAGGGGGCGGCGCTCCTCTCCGTCGCCCTCCTCCTTTTTCTATTTTTTTTATTGTTTTCTGAAAGAATGAAGACGAGAAAAGGGGGGGGGGGGCAGATAAAGGAAGGAGAGAGTGGAGGGTTTTAAATTTTAATTTATTTAATTTATTATTTTAATTACAAAAAGTTGACTTTTACATACGACCTCTAAACGAGGCCCACCGCCTGTCGTCCATAGCATTTTACCCCCATTCCGAACACAATGGGATATGTATCACCAGCTGATTCGATCAGTTTTCGTTGAATTTACATTTAAATCATTATATTGAATTTGAACGCGCATTTCAATTTACCGGGGTCACATACTAACTAGAAAAATTCTCGAAAAATATTTTCTAGCTTCGTATTGACGATACGGTCCTAACAAAACTAGTTTCGTCGAATTCTGAGACCGTATGAAAAATGGCCAATTTCCAGTCGATTAAAATCAACTGAAACTGGTCAAACGCGTTTTCCTTTGCCACGCTCACATATTGATTCGAAAAATTATGAAATTTGAAACCTAGCAATAATTTGACATCACGGACCCAACAAAAGTGGTTTCGTCGAAATCCGAGGTCGTTTGCAAAATTTCTATTTTTAAGGGCCTGAATTCCATAGCGACTATTCAGAATTTTCAACTGGACATATCCTTTGATTCCTGCTATGAAATTCTGATTTGTTGGATTCGTTGGAAAGATATTATCAATTATATCCTAATGTTTTTGGTTTCACTAAAATCCGGATTGTTTTGCACCCGGTACGTTCAATTGAAGTTTGAAATCGAATTATCGAACTACCACGCCATTTTCAATTCTATTTATAATTATATATAAATATTTATATTCTAACGACGACGCGTATAAATATATACGTTCGAATTATATTCAAAATAAATTCCTCATCGATTTAATTAAAATAATTCATTTTAAATATTCTAAATTCGCTAAAATTGCCAAAATAAAAATTTTAAACTGGCCCAGATTTTCCGAGCTATTACAGATGGAGTCCTATCAATTCATGATATCCGTGAAATGTTAAAATCAGGAGATAAACAGTTGTCTCAGCGTATTTCTTAGTTCACAAAAGGCATTTGTGTAAGCCAATATTATTAGTCAGTAAGGTTGAAAGAGTTTACCGCATTGGTAAAACCATTAGGGGATCCAACAATATTTTTCACTTTAAGTTCAACCGATATGCAATGTCCATAACTTTATAAACTTCTCGACCCGACTAATCAATTGCAAAATTTGAATCTCAATGAGAAAAGAAAAGGAAAGGCGTAATTACTAAATAAGAATCCACTTATCGCTGCATGGTTTTCCAAAAAGAAAAGGAAAGGCGCAATTACCATCATATTTTTTGGTGATTGACTTTTGGTATACATCTGAATGACAAGCTCTTCGTTTGTCAGTATCAGGTGAAGCTAACCACTTCCTATTCTGCAATATATTTTATACTGCCACTTATCTAGGCACATCGAACGTCTTATTTGCCGATCATCTTGGACTGATATCATCTTCCGATTTCTGCTACATATAATGGATGTTGAGTTGATATATACTGCTGTGAGAATATGGAGCAATTCATGTTGCCAATCTGGAAAAGATGCATTAATCATTTCTTGGTATGAATTCATCTTGGTACGAATCCACCCATTTTTTCAACTGCATGTCTCAAATTCATTTTCGTGTGAGGAATCTGCAATTGCAATTAATGTAGTTGGTGGGCCATTTGGCACAAAAAGTGATCTCTGGCATTGTTTGTGTATGCTAATGTTACATTTGGTTTAAACAAATGAGTTAGTGTTACTTGATGGGTTGATAGTAATCTGCGCTGCAAATTTATATTGAATGCAGAATGGAAATTATCTTAATGGCAGAAATTTACTTGAAGCGAATTTAAGAAACTCTTATTTTTCTTGTTTAAAGGTTTTTCTTTAAGTAGTTTGTGGCGAGTTTTCTTGGCTTTGGAAATTTTGTAATATTAGAGTTAGTGTTTATCTTGTAACTTTTCATTGTGAATAAAAAAATTCATGCTTTCCTTTCAAAAAATCGTGGAAGCGGACATATTCATTGCTTTCTGTTACTCCAGGATGCATCGAAGTTATCATATGTCAATGAAAATTTATTAGAAAATTCAATAACAATTGAATATTTCGATCATCTTGTTCGTACAATAAATCCTAATATGGGTGAATCATTAAATGGACAAGAACATCCTTGTGCACGAGTTATTCCGAGTGATGCAAATTTAGATGCTAACGATGATGATTATGCAAATTTGATGAATTAGGTTTGCGTTATTATAGGTATAGAAGTTATTGTTTATGATTGCACAAGACAACCAAATAAATGACGAGTAAGTTTAGATACCCATTTGATGTTACTCCACAATCTAAAATTGTAGAAGATCCTCCAAATAACATAATGACCCTTTTAGTATGCTCACATAATAGGAAAGTACTTCAAGTTTTACGTGCTAATATTGATTGGTCTCCGATGCTATCCGTTCATGTTGTGGTATATTATATTTGAAAATACGTAGTTAAATCTGAACTAGTATCAAAGATGTTCACAGATAAATTCAGATCAATAGTTGAAAATGTTCATAAACCATGCAAAACATCTAATTCCGCAATAAAGAAACTCTTTCTTAAAGACTGTATCTGAACGGGACATTTCTGCACAAGAAGTGTGTCATCTTCTAATGTCATACCCTTTAGTATGTTCATCCGGAATAATAGTGCAGCTTACTGTAAGCAAGAAAAACATGTTATCAATGGTAATCAAATGCCAAAATACTACAACAGATGAAGATATGGTAGAATCTGATCCAAATTTAAATATAAGATATATGGATCGGCAAACTGAGCATGAAAATCTGTCACTGTTTGATATGGAAAAAAAAACTTTTGCTTTTATAATAAAGTTTGGCATAAATTATGAATAGAGGCAGTAGCATGAATTATGCCAAATCTAAATAGCAATATTCCACCATTTAGTGAAATTGGGAGCTTTGTTGTAAACAACAGGTAATACAACTTTAATATTTATTATTATTGTTGTTTTCTTACTATTGTTGATTGCATGAAAAATTCATAAGATTGTATATGTAAATAGAACAATGTTTCCTTTTATAATGTACTTTAATTACACCGCCTTTGAGTACCTTGATTGTCAAAATAGTACTTTTTTATAATAATTGTTATAACCATTGCATTTCGTACCACTAATAAAATTTATTAATATAGGTATTGATGCACCATCATTATTGAAATCTAAATGAAACAAAAGGAAACTTTGATACTTGGTCTGATAGATATATTGATATGGATTTGATCCGACCTCAGTCACTTCCAGATGCCATAGAAGATGAATTTGAAACGAATAATGATGTAAACGACATTGAAGAAATTTAACAAGAGAAATGGATGATGGCGGTGACAATGAGACCTTTATTTACTCTAGAGGAGGAGGTGGAAATAAGTCTATGAGATTTTGACACTTTGTATAATTGGAATGAATCACTTCAGCAATATCCTAATATAGAAACCGAACGTAATTTTATACTTACCAATTTACGTTCCGTTCTTGATTCTACAAATGACCGCATGAATGGTTCCTTTTTTGTTTCTTTAGAAAGATTGTCTGACAATCAACGAACTGCACATGATATGATATATAAATTCGTATTAGCTGGAAAATTAATTCGAATGATTGTATGTGATGGAGATGGCACAGGGAAATCAACTCTTATAAATGTTGTTGTTCATATGATTGTTTTTCATGTTGGAAACAGTAAAGTGGTTCGGATAATGGCTTCGAGTGAAGTTGCTACATTCAACATTGGTGGTACCACTCTATACAGTTAAAGCCCCGCTAAAACCCCGTAATATCTCTGTTATAGCTCATAGCGCACTTCAGCCGCTACACTATTTCAATTTAGCACTGATGAACAGTAGATCCGCTTTTAGCTTCGCTATTTTCCGTTGTCCGCTAAATCAAGGCTTTTTAGCATCCTCTTTAGCAATATTAATGCATAAAGCTTGATTTGACTAGTTCTCTGTTTTTAAAATTCCGTTAATTTAGCATAAGGGGCTAAGTTTAAGGAATAAGTGTAATACCCCGAATTTTTAACGACATTAAGGAGAATAAATTAAATAATAATTAATTTAATATTCAGAATTATAGGAAATGGACTGCACCATTGCGTTCGTCTCGAAATTATGGTCAAGATAGACGTTTGGTTTGTGTAAAACGGACATCGTATGAAGAAGTTATGAGGTTTTAAGTTTGTATACGTGAAGAAGAACTATATATATATATATATATATATATATATATATATATATATATATATATATATATATATGCATGAGCCTGAGGTGAGTCAGAAATGAGTCAGAATTTTATCCAAAATGATTCAAATTCGAAAATTCGTCAAAGCGACAAAATTCCCGCTCTAGGGGGTCAACCCTCTAGAGGGGTGTCGACCTAGGGGTCGACCAACCCACAGGGGTGTCGACACCCCTAGGGCTGAGGTGGCAGTCGGTTTCAAAGGGTTCTGCAACCATAAATATATCGCTATTTCTCATATTTTCTTCATTGGAAGTCATGGAGAACATGTGCTGCTGGAGTGCGAACTGAACCGTTTTCTACGAAAACATAATTTGCAAATCAAATTCAGAAATTCAAGATGCATTCTCTAAACCTAACGCAGTGAATTCTAGTTTGCTTTTAGGTTTAAATAAATAAGAGTAAATTATGAAAGACTGTGATTTGGACGTGTGTAAACCTTGAATCTATGTTATTATCGTATCTAATGCTATGTCATAATAGATCGATTTCTTTAGATCCAATTTAATTGTGATTGTTCTATTATGTTATGACAGATCTATTTCTTTAGATCCAATTCAATTGTGATTATTCTACTATATCATGATAGATCTATTTCTCAAAGATCCAATTCAATTGTGATCATTCTACTATGTTATTATTGTGGATCTTGGTTTGTAACTATATTATGGTTAATACAAATCTGTTAATTTGGACAGTTATATCATTGGATAGATCTAATCATTCATATAAATCATGAACAAATGTCACCTTTGATTGGTTAGGATTGGATCTAAATCTTTATTTTAATTATAACTTTTATGACATGTTATGATGTGGATTTGTGTAGATCTATTTCTAAATTAGTAGATCTAATTTATGTGGACATTGGAATTATTAGTCATATCTAGATTATCACCTTGCGTTATCATGTTAGATCTATTTTATGTGATCTAATTTATCACCTTATGTTATCATGTTAGATATATTTTATGTGATCTAATTTATCACCTTGCGTTATCATATTAGATCTATTTTATGTGATCTAATTTATCACCTTGTGTTATCATATTATATCAAAACCGATTGGGCATCTAAATTGCTAATTTAGATCTTACTTTGCTTATTGCGACATCATAGTTATTGACTGCCAACCGTTCATCAGTTTTATGTCCACATTGTTATAATGACAATTTCATGTCCATGCCAGTATGTATGTTCACCAAATTATCATAATAGTTTATGTTTATGCCAAGATGATTATTTTAGTTATATTCACATTATTTTCCCTATTATCATTTATGACTAGGCTATTGTCTAGCCTAGGCATGTTGCCAATTTTGTGAGGGCGCTAGCTAAGGAACGGGGGGAAAAAGTTAAAAATGGCATAATTTGAATATGAACATTTTTGGACATGTAATTCAAATTGTTGGGTAAAATAGGTATTGAAACCTATAAAAGGGAAGGATTAATTGATTAGTAAATTAATTAAAAATGGAATTTTAGTAATTACAATTAGGAATTGTAATTGTACTTATGACACGAGGTTAGGTTGAATTAGTGGCGGAAGTCTGCCCGGACTCGATCGGCATATCCAGCAACCACTGATGTTAAACCTAATGTGGGAAATCTAAGTACGTAAATACGAATTGGGCTATAACATGAGGTTAGGCCCAACTATGGAATAAGTCTGCCTGGATCCGAATGGCATATCCAACATCCATATGTTGTAGGCCTAATGTGGGAGGTCTAGCCCATTATAACCATAATTGGACATGGTAATGAATTGGACTACGTAACCTAATTTAATCCATAAGGATTGTATGATTATGGACTTAAGTTAGGGTTAAGTAAAATTGGATGGGTAGTGGGTGGGTTAAGTAAATTAAAGGGGGTGGATAATGTATATATATATAGGCCCACGAACTTAACCCAATAAGGTTATGTAATTAAAGACACCTAGTGGTATATATAACCGATGGAAAATATAATAAAGTTATGTAATTAACGACACCCTTTAGGGTAAGCATAACTGACCTAGGGCTATGTCGTTAAAGATACCTAAGGGTATACATAGTCAGTGGAAAACCTAGTGGGATACAAGACAAAGGGGAGAGCTTGTATCATATTGTGTGGGACCCATTTCAAGTCAGTAACCCAGAGTAGGTATCAAATAAAGAACTCCGAACTACGCGGAGAAGGGGCTCGCTTACTGATTGAATATAAGAGATCCAAATGAAACGGATGGTATGGGTGGCGCAAACCGACTGGGCCATGTGCGTGCATGAGCCGGGCATTTATGTACTGATCTCTCTTATCCACTTTATATGCCTATCATGTTACTTTTATTTATTTACTGGCTGAAAATAACTAGACTCGCCAGACATTGTATCTGACCCTTTTTGTTTCCTCTTCTTTCTTCCTTATCTCCCCCCTCCTCCCCCCCAGGTTCTCAAGGGAGGGAATTCTCAGGCTTAGTTAGGATTCTGCTATCGTCTTGCTTGGGGCTTCTACATGTATTTCTCAAGCTTCTATCTTTGCTACTATGGCTTATAATTTAGGGATTATGCTTTCTTTGTTATTGTACTCTGATATTTAAAGTACAAGACATATGTTTTAATGATGTACTGAGTTTGTGTATTTTCAGACATATGGTGTAACCATGCTATATGATTAATAAAAGTTTTAATTCCGCGGTTATTTTATATTTGTCTTGTAATGTTTCCGTTCTGTTTAACTATAACGCTTCACGAAACTTAATGCATTACCTTAGTGAGTGACATTAACGGACATGGGGTGTCACACTTGGTATCAAAGCTGAAGGTTACCAGACTAGATAAAAGTTTTTGAAAACTATTTTCAAAAAGGTTTTAGAAAAAAGCATTTTCAAAAGAAAAGTCTATTTGGAAAAACTTATTCCCCAAAGCCATAGGAAGTATCTCTCGATTCTTCGCTTGATTCCCTTTTCCTTTTTGTCTGGGTACCGATTCTTCCCAAAAGGTGTCCCCATTCCAGTATAATGCCATAGATATGTTTAAACTATAGAACATATCAAAGGACAATGAAGTGCCTAACCTCCATCTGAAGCTGCAATAATATCACCTACGGCTAATTTTCTCGAGCTTCCTAAGGATTTCCATGCGATGAAGGCAACTTTCGAGTGACTTGTTAGCATGTTACACAAATATGGTAGAAAGGAGAATAAGGGAGCTAGGGATAAGGTGTAACACCCCACCTCCATTAAGGTCACTCACAAAGGGAATGCCTTAACTTTGATGGAGCGTTTTAGTAGACAGAACAGAATATTACAAGACAGATAAGTAGTATTTGAAAAATTCTAACTTTATTACAGCAGAAGCAAAAATAAGTTTGGTTACATCTTTCTAAATCACAATACCAAAACTCAAGTACACAATTATCATTCTTATACAAAATCCTTCAGAGTGTAAAGTTTCAAAGCCATAATCCCCAACATAAACTGCCATGAAAAGATAAAGTCAAAGCCAAGCAATACTCCAAGCACTTCAAGCAGAGAGAATCAGAATCAAGCTCCTATGTTTCCACCCTGAGCACCTGGGGGGGACGGAAAGAAAAGGGGCAAAAACAAACGAGGTTAGACATAAAGTCTGGAGAGTCCAGTGACTTCCAGCATATAAACAGATAATATTATCATGACATGTAAATAAAGCTGGATGAGAGATTACATCAACAGGAATAGCAGATATACTTTAAGTTAACAGAAGAAACAGAATGATGTAAACCAAGTTATGTTCCTTACTTACATCTTACTTCTCTGCACTAATACTAGTATAACAGGGTTAGGTGTTACCCTAATGTCTAAACTGAAACAGAATTGAAACAGAATAATCTATACAGAAACAGAATGCTAGTAATGGGCCTTCACCACCCCAACAGACAGAAGGTACAGAAGAAGAATACTAATAATGGTCCTTTACCACCCTAACAGACCGAAGGTACGGAAACAGAATACTAATAATGGGCCTTTACCACCCAACTAATGGGCCTTTACCACCCTAACAGATAGGAGGTACGGAAACAGGATCGGAAACGGAATCAGATACGAAAACAGAATAATCCCTACAGAAACAGAATGTTAGAATTAGGTGTACACTAGTAATGGGCCTTTACCACCCCAATAGACGGTACCACGCAGAAACAGACAGGTGTTACCACCCAACAGAAACAGACAATAACAACAGAAACAGACAGAACTAAGTGTACCCTAAGTCCTACCCCAAGCGATCGGCTCCCTAATACATAAATACCCTGTGTTGGCCCCACAGTAGGGTGTATCACTCCCTAAAGTGGCAACCTATTGGCATAGACCTATTTATAGATGTCACGGTGTCTTACATCCTTAGAGCAGACCAGATCCATGCACGCACATGACCCGGTTGGAATGCACCATCAACACCCCTCGCCATTATCAGAATGAACCGCTTATAATTAGTTCACTAAGCGTGTCCGGACCCCTACATAGCATGGGGTCAAAGTTTTTGATACCAAAAAGGGTTACTGACTAATACGGGTCCCAAACAACAGATGACACAAGTATTTCCCCTCCTAACCTTGTGTCCCCATACAAACACATTTCAGATTAACTTGTTCACAAGTTTCAGACATACGTAGTTCAGATTTACTAGTTCACAAATCAGACCATCAAGTTAACAAGTTTTCAGACTAACGGATCAGATGTACAGTTTTAACAGACTTACAGGTTGTCTAACTTTGTATTGGGCCTACAGATTCACGAAATAGGTTTGTTAAATTCATCAGTCCAGTTGGTTTAACCCTATCCACCCAACACGTTTTAGATGTCATATTTATCTCAGATTTTCATTAATTAAATATTAATGCACAGACCTCTCACATTAGGTCAGTAGCTTATGGCCGTTGGATATGCCAGGCGGTTCCGGGCAGACTTCTGCCATAAGCCAGACCTAACCTCATGTCTAAGCATATTTTAGTTATGCCTACGACCTCTCACATTAGACCGACAGTTTGCGATCGCTGGTTAAGGCGGTTGGTTCTGGGCAGGCTTCTACCGCTAACGGAGTCTAACCTCGTGTCATAGCCACTTTATTCCTCTACAGAAAATATCTGACTAATTTTGTCCATTTAGAAGATTTAACTTCTTAACAGGTTACGCAGATTATCCAAAGTTCTATTAACATGTTTTGCTCAATTTTAGATCGAGCCTCCAAATTACAATTATTCAGCTTTCAACAGATTAAGCAATTCAACAGATTTAGCAGATAACAGATCTAGCAGATTAGGCAATTTAGCAGATTAGCAGAATAGGCAGTTCAACAGATTTAGCAGATTAAGCGATTCAGCAGATTAGCAGATTTAACATTTCTTAAAAATTCTATTTACATATCTTGCCTAATCATAAATCAAGCCTAAACTTACATGCTCAAATCATGGTCATAATTCATAATACAATATATGCCCCCAATTTTTCATTAAACTTTGCACAATACAGAACACTCTCTAAAAGCCCCAAATCATGACATGAATTATGCCAAATTATAGCCTTCCAAAAATCAATATTTAGGCACATTCACATTAATAATTATCCTATTTTAATATAGGTCTTTACGCCTAAGTTTCATATTCCCTTTTCAAGTCATGAATCGTTATATAAAATATACCCAAAAATCTAGATCTTTAAATTATATCCTCTCAAAATCAGATCTTAATTTTTATATGCATTATATCCCCAAGTTTCAAGTCATATGTTATCATTCAATGATTCCTCTTCTTCCAAATCACACAGTATGCACAGATCTAGATCTAATTTACAACATATGTCCTTTTTGTCAAATCAGTCACAGATCAGTCATGTCCAATTATGCATTATTCATTATTTACCCCAAAATTTAGCGTTCGTGCATTAATCTCTTATGAGATTTGGTGCAGGCTCGTAGTATCCTGGCTATAGAACAAAAAAAAGAAAGAGAATAGTCACAGAAAAACAGATTTGACAGATAAGAATATGCATAGCCTCAGATTCAAATTTATAACCATGTCAAGATCATAATTAAAGTTAATATCTGAATATAACTATACTCACAAAAAGGGAACGATTCTTGTATTTTTGGAATCTGTATTCTGACACTGAATAGCTCTCCTTTGACGTAGACTATCGACTAGATTTAAAATAGTTGTTCTCTTTTAATTCTATTCAGATTGGAAGAAAATGCACTAGTTCTAGCTTATATTTCAGCAGAGTAGCGACGCCATCATTTTATTTTAATTAGAATAGAGGCAGAGTATAGGCAGAATGAAATTGTATGGAGAGAAAGTGAGGTTTGGGGGTGTTTTTATAGGATAATAGGGTGATTTAGAGCCTTCAGATCAGTCCAGAAGTCATCAGAACCACCCAGCTCGAAGACAGGTCATCCAGCCACTCAGAAGAAGACACGTCATCACAGAACACTCCAGAATTCTGTGCGGGATTGGTATGGGCGCACTTGGCAGGTGTGCGAGTGTATTTTTGTACTGGCGCACTTCACAAGTGCGCCAGTGTATTCTGGCTTGTTTCTGGTTTTTCTGCCTAACTTCGTTCGTCCATATCTTCTTCATACATTATCCGTTTTACGCAAACTCGGACTCTTTCTCAAGCATAATATTGAGAAGAACACAATGGAACAACCCGTTTCCCTTAATTCTTCTCCTAAAAATTAAGTATACTTTAATTTGTTACTTATACGTTCATAGAAAATACGGGGTGTGACATAAGGAGTACAGCCCAAGGATGAGAAAAATGATGGCCCGAGAAGGGAACATAGATAAAGTTTAAATAAAAGTGAAAAGGAAAAACTTAGGGTTGAGGAAACACAAAATAAAAAGGTATGGCCCAACAAAGGACGACAACAGAAGAAGGGCAGAAAGAATGACAAGGCTAAGGGTAAGAGAAGTGCCATAGTTGCGGGCGAGAAGGTCATTTAGCCCAGGACTACAGGAAAGGAAAGAATACTTGCTACGTTTGTGAAGAGGTTGGACACTATTCTAGGGAGTGTCAAGGAAGCAAGGGCAAGGTCAAAGGATAAGAACCTCTGGAGGGCAAGAGAATGCTCTCGTGGCTAGCACACCAGATAGAGGTAGGAAAGTTTCCGTGGAAGGTTTGATTTCTCTTTCCAATCTTCCTATAAGAACTCTTTTTAATTCTAGCGCTTCGCATTCATTTATATCTAGTTTTGTAGTTGAATCTCTGCATTTAATTACTAGTATGGTAGTGGATCCCGTAGTTGCCTCAAACCCCATTGGTGGTTCGGCTCATTCATCTATCATTTGTTGGGGTTTGAGAATATCTGTGTTAGGCATCGAATTTGAGTGCGACACATATGTGCTTGGGTTTATGGGCTATGGGTTGGTTCTAGGAATGGACTGGCTTACCATATATGGTGCCATTCTAGATTATGAGAGGAGGGTCGTTAGGCCTCTGACTTGTCATGGGAAGACCCTTGAGATTTCTTGTGACCCACAAGGGTTGGTTATGCTTAGTTTCCTAGAGTCTCTTGATGCATCTGTCAATGATCTGCAGTTTGTTCCAGTAGGCCGAGATTATTCTGACGTTTTTGATAAGGTATTGGGCTTACCTCCGAGACACGAGATCGATTTTCGTATATATCTGGTGGACAATGCAAAGCCGGTTGCATTACCAGTGCGTCATATGGCTCCAAGTGAAAGGAGGAAGCTGAGTAAGCAAGTAAGGGAGCTACTTGAGAAAGGGTTTTTTTAGGAGTGGATGAAGAAAGATGTAGCAGTGTTGTTTCTCAAAGTCTGATTTGCCAGCAAGCCGAAGCTGGGCAAAGGGAGCCCAGTGGTTTACTTCATCCTTTAGAGGTCCTGCAGTGGAAATGGGAGATCGTCTCTATGGATTTCATAGATTTTTTGCCTGGATCGAAGAAACTAGTATCTGGGTTGTGGTAGATAGACTCACTAAGAGCACTCATTTTATTCCCGCTAAGAGCAAGAGGACGGCATCATGATTGGCAGCGCATTATGTTCATGAGATAGTTCATCTTCGTGTAGTACGTTCCAGTATCGTAAGAGATTGAGATTTCATTTTCACCAATGAATTTTTGGAGGAGCTTACAAAAAGCAATAGGTACACAGTTATGTTTGAGCACCGCTTATCATCCTCAGACCGATGGATAGACTGAGAGGGTAAACAAAGTTCTAGAAGATCTTTTGAGGCTGTGTATCCTAGACTTCGGAGTGACTTGGGAAGAGCGCCTTCCTTTAGTAGAGTTTGCCCATAACAACAATTATCAAGCTAGCATCAGCATGGCACCCTTCGAAGCATTGCACGGACGACCCTGTAGATCACCAACTTGTTGGTGGAATCTATAAAAAGATTATTACTTGGACCAGACATGGTTATGGAAACGTCCGAAAAGATTGACCTTATTCGACGGCGGATGAAGGCAGATCAAGACAGGCGGAGATCCTATGCAGACAAGAGAAGGACTGACCTCGAACTTGAAGTAGGAGACTTGGTTCTTATCAAAGTGTCAGCTCTGAGGAATGTGGTTCGCTTCGGATCGGTAGGGAAGTTGGCACCTAGGTTTATGGGACCATTTCCCATAACCGAGAGGATTAGCCAAATGGCCTACTGAGTAAAGCTCCCAGAAAATCTATTTGGGGTTCATGACATTCTCCATGTCTCTCATCTTCGGAAGTTCCTGCATGACACCACAGAAGTTGTTGAGCCGATTATGTTGGGAGAAGTCGAAGTTGAACGGGAGGCGACAATCAGACGAGTCCTTGGGTCAGAAGTTAAGAAGTTGCGCAAAAAGGAAATCAAGTTGCTAAAGGTCCAATGGGGAGATAACGTAGAAGATGCGACTTGGGAGACTGAAGACAAGATTCGTGCTTTGTACCCTTTTTTCGAGGGTATGTTCTTAACTCCTTTTTCCTAAGTTTTATCAATGCTTGTTTCTGTCAATAGAGTATATCCTATCCATAGCATTTTCCACCTTTAGATAGGAATCATATGGATGTAAACATGTGTTTGAAACATGTTATGTTTGATGGATGCAAGTAGATGCAAGTATTTACTAGTGGTTGCCTGTGGACGCATATACACATACATTAGGCACTAAGATCGGCTCAATCACTTTCATACTGTATATGGATATGTGTGCATTTTCTTTTCTTTTATAGATGGAAATGGATGAACTAGCATATGGATGTTGCATTTGGATGGATGGATGTACACACATATAGAACTTATATGACACAATAGGTTTATTTGCATACATATTGGATTCATGGCACTAGCATACATTGCATTAAGGAGGTCAACTGAATCAATAGACCGCCTGATCTTCGCATGAGTGTCGGGACATATACACACATCTTCGCAATATATTCATATAAGCATTAGAAATCTTTAAGGACAATGGGTGCCAGTGGTTGGTGGATGAGTAGATGGATGATGGATGGTAGGTCATGTATTCTTCTCAACTTAGAGATTTTGGGACGAAATCCTTTAAGTAAGGGAGAATGTAACATCCCAAATATTTAACGGCATTAAAGAGAATAAATTAAATAATAATTAATTCAATATTCAGAATTAGAGGAAACGGAATACACCACTGCGTCCATCTCGTAATTCTGGTCAACATAGATGTTTGGTTTGCGTAAAACGGACAACGTATGATGAAGTTATGAGGTTTTTAAGTTTGTATACGCGTAGAAGAATTATATATATACGCATGAGCCAGAGATGAGTCAGAATTTTATCCAGAACGATTCAACATCGAAAATTCGCTAGAGCGGCAAAATTCCCGCTCTAGAGATGAGTCAGATCTAGATTATCACCTTGCGTTATCATGCTAGATCTATTTTATGTGATCTAATTTATCACCTTGCGTTATCATGTTAAATCTATTTTATGTGATCTAATTTATCACCTTGCGTTATCATGTTAGATCTATTTTATGTGATTTAATTTATCACCTTGTGTTATCATGTTAGATCAAAACCAGTTGGGCATCTAAATTGCTAATTTAGATCTTTCTATGCTTATTGTGACATCATAGTTATTGACTGCCAACCGTTCATCAGTTTTATGTCCACCTTTTTATGATGACAATTTCATGTCCATGCCAGTATGTATGTTCACCTCATTATCATACTAGTTTATGTTTATGCCAAGATAATCATTTTAGTTATATTCACATTATTTTCCCTAATATCGTTTATGACTAGGCTATTGTCTTGCCTAGGCATGTTGCCAATTTTGTGAGGGCGCTAGTTAAGGAACGGGGGAAAAAGGGCTAAAAATGGCATAATTTGAATATGAACATTTTTGAACATGTAATTCAAAGTATTGGGTAAAATAGGTATTAACACCTATAAAAGGAAAGGATTAATTAATTGGTAAATTAATTAAAAATGGAATATTTAGTAATTACAATTAGGAATTGTAATTGTACTTATGACACGAGGTTAGGTTGCATTAGTGGTGGAAGTCTGCTCGGACCCGACCGACATATCCCACAGTCACTGATGCTGAGCCTAATGTGGGAGGTCTAAGTACGTAAATATGAATCGAGCTATGACACGAGGTTAGGCCCAACTGTGGAATAAGTCTTCCAAGACCCGACCGGCATATCCAGCATCCACATGTTGTAGGCCTAATGTGGGAGGTCTGGCCCATTATAACCATAATTGGACATGGTAATGAATTGGACTACTTAACCTAATTTAATCCATAAGGATTTTATGATTTTGAACTTAAGTTAGGGTTAAGTAAAATTGGATGGGTAGTGGGTGGGTTAAGTATATTAGAGGAGGTGGGTAATGTATATATATTGGCCCACGAACTTAACCCAACAAGGATATGTAATTAAAGACACCTTGTGGTATACATAACCGGTGGAAAATATAATAAAGTTATGTAATTAAAGACAACCTTTAGTTTAAGTATAACTGACCTAGGGCTATGTTATTAAAGACATCTAAAGATATACATAGTCAGTGGAAAACCTAGTGGGGATACAAGACAAAGGGGAGAGCTTGTATCATATTGTGTGGGACCTATTTCAAGTCAGTAACCCGGAGTAGGTATCAAATAAAGAACACTGTACTAGGCGGAGAAGCAGCACGCTTACTGATTGAATATAAGAGATCCAAACGAAACGAATGGTGTGGGCAACGCAAACCGACCGGGCCATGTGCGTGCATGAGCTGGGCAGAAGGGGATAAGACGACCGTAACACCAGTAGATATGGTTGTGCACATCTTGGAAATTTAGGGTTGCCACTTTAGGGATTGATACCTCCTACCGTGGGGCCAGCACATGATATCTACGGGGTAGTGAGCCTATCGATTAGGGTAGTGGTCAGAGTACACTCGGACGTGTGCCCTAATTCTACCAACTTATAGTGGAAGAGATCATCTCATTTTAGTTACACTAGTAATAGTGCAGAGTAATCATTAGAAGAAAATACACCTTATCCTGTCTACCTTGTCACACCTGCCATTTATGTAGTGATCTCTCTTATCCACTTTATATGCCTATCATGTTACTTTTATTTATTTACTGGCTAAAACTAACTAGACTCGCTAGACTTTATGTCTGACCCTTTTTGTTTCCTCTTCTTTCTTCCGTTTCTCCACCCCCTCCCCCCAGGTTCTCAAGGGAGGGAATTCTCAGGCTTAGTAAGGATTCTGCTATCGTGTTGCTTGGGGCTTCTAGATGTATTGCTCAAGATTCTATCTTTTCTACTATGGCTTATGATTTGGGGATTATGCTTTCTTTGTTATTGTACTCTGATATTTAAAGTACAAGACAGAAGTTTTAATGATGTACTTATTTTATGTATTTTTAGATATATGGTGTAACCATGCTATATGATTAATAAAAGTTTTAATTCCGCGGTTATTTTAAATCTGTCTTGTAATGTTTCTATTCTGTTTAACTATAACACTTCACGAAACTTAATGCATTCCCTTAGTGAGTGACATTAACGGACGTGGGGTGTCATAATAAGTGCCTAATATATTATAACAGTCAATTACACTCATTAAATTTAGCATGCATAACTATGATATTCCTTCATTTTGATATATAAAATTAATTAATATTAGTGTCGTGTACACATATAATGTGAGAAAGATGATTTGATTAGATAATTTTCAAATATTTTATTTTACATCTAATGAACCTTTTTATGCCTCCGCTATATCCCCGTTATTTACCCTCTTTATCCCCACTAAACATTTTTGTACCTCTCTCGCTATAAAACCGCTAAGCACTCTAACTACATAGGTACCACTATACGTCATGAACTTTCAACCTCTACAGAAAGAAAGTCTTCCAATAAAGAAATTTCAAGAGAGAAATGTCATTACATGCAAGATGATTTTGAAGATACCAAGTTGATTATAACTTATGCATATAAAATACTCGGTAGAACAATGATTTCATGTAATGACCCGCATTTTCAGCGGTATATAATTAAATTATTTAATTATATAAATAGTGGTTTAGAATTCAAATGGTCGTTAAATTAAATTATATGGATTATTTAATTTATTTAAATAATAGAATAATGTATTTAATTTGGAAATAATCAAAAATAGTGGAATTCACAATATAGTGTGAAGTGGATTATTTAAATTATATAATTGAGTTTATAATTGAATTAGAATAACGAATATATTATTTGAACGACAGTTTGAACGTATAATTATATTATAATCAAAATCGAGCTTGAAATGGCGCGGTAGTTCGCGAATTGGCGATTTGAACTTCAACTAAAGGTATAGGATTCGTTTTAAGCCGGATTTTTGTGAAACAATAAACGTTCGGAGCTGGTGAAATATATTTTTCTAGTGGAAGAGAAAAATCGAGATTTCGTCGTGTAGATTTTGATTTATGTCCAAATCAAATTTTAGAAAAGTCGCTGTGGAATTCCTTTATAATTTATTTATATTTTAAAAAGGATTTAAATATAAATCGAATATCGATATAACTCTGATGATGAAATATCGAGTTAGAAACCCATATAAGATTATTCTGGAGCTGTATGGTATTCCACTGTGAATATATATATGATAATATTTATTTATAAATATTAAATTTAATTGTTTTTAAATATATTTATATATTTAAAGGGGTCATTCAGAGCTTTAAAAATAGCCAGTTTTACAAACGACCTCAGAATTTGACGAAACCAATTTTGTTGGATCCGCAATATTAAATTATTGCTAGAGTACAATTTCCGTGATTTTTGAAGTCAGTGTGTGGCCGTACGGATTTTTAGAGTGAAAACAGTCAGTATTTTGACAACTAAAAATACGTTATGTGAGCATACAAAGTCGGAATTCGACAAAACCAGTTTCGTTGGGACCATAATGTCGAGTTGTAGCTAGATGACCATTTCCGTGATTTTTGAACATCGTGCGTGATCACACGGGTTTTTAGAAACTAATACAAGTAGCAGTTCATTTTAATTGAAATAAAAATAATAAAATTTATCTATAAATACCCTAACTTTCTTCTAACCAAATTCTTCCATTCAGTGGTCTTTGCGCCGTATGTTTACTTTTCCCAGCAAGGATTTCGATCCTTTAGAAAATCATAAGAAATGGAAATAAAATCCCAGAAATCATGAAACAAGTTTGTATAGATTAGTGAAGCCGTCCTCTCCATTCTGGTGTGCTCAGTTCAGGGTTCGATGCCCATTCACGATGACCGTTTTTCATCAGCGTGAGTTCTAGGGTTTGGGAATTAGTGGTTTGGAGCATCGATGCATGTTTTGGTCGTGGTATTCATGTTTATCAGGGAAATTGGCTTCACTGGTGAACTTTTGGTGAAGTACGGTGGTCATTTGGGAAGGCCGACGTGGTACAGTACGCCTGAGATCCCTGAAGTCGCACGACAGGTGAGGAGTTGGAATTCGATGTTATGGGCATGCGAAGGAAGAGAGAAACATGAGAAGCATTGTGGTCATTTTTGTTTGTTCATTTGAGAAGTGTGGTAGAGAAACGAGGTGCAAAGGATTGGGGAAATGCCATTCGAAGTTCCTGGAAACAACGATCGGTAGTTGGGGAAGAAGGGAAAACACGGGCCTGGTGTTTTAAGTTGGTGATGGGCCTTATTTAAAGTTCAAGCCCAAATTTTGAATAAGTAGTTGGATTGTTTTAAATTTAAATTTGTGTATAAACTTTAAAAATGAATAACTCCCTCATATTTTATCGAAATTCAGCGAAACAATATCCGACAGGATCGTATGGACGGGCACTACACGATGGAACTGACTGGAAGTCCATCGGAGCTCGTTACAATTTATAGCAAAATAAATTGTCCGTATGAATCAGGCGATGGTTATCTTTATTGACGATGATCGTCCAATGTGAGTAAACCTCACCAACTCTAAACAGTTATATTTTTATAACGTATTTTTAGAACTGTTAAATATTGGTTGATTGACTGTGTGTTGACTGTTTGATTGAACTGCTAGTCAGTTAGTTGAATTTCTATATTGATTCTATTTAACAGAATATATCATATGGAACTGAAAAAGATGTTGATTTTATTGTGTAACATATGTGGATGCAGGGAAACAGGTTGGAGGAATCCGACTGGATTCCTCAGCAGCTATTTTATTATTTTCATATATTGTGATAAATGACGTGGTTTATAATTTGTTGTTGATTATATGTGTATGGACGATATTTAACATCATGAATTGATATGTTAAACAACATAACATACCGGAATGTGAAAAAGGGAAATTTTCAAATGGTATTTGAAAATAAAGTATTTATAAAATCAAAGGGTTTTATAAATGAAATGTTTATAAATGAAATATTTATAAAAGAAATATTTATAAATAGAAATCTTTATAGGTGAAATTATATAGAAAGGGGAAATCTTTATAAATGAAATATTTATAAATAGAAATCTTTATAAGTGAAATTGTATAGAAAGGGAAATATTTATAAAGAAAAGGGAATAATAATAAAATCATAAGATTTTATAAATGAGATATTTATTGGTTAAATAAATAGGAGATGTTAAACGAGATACTTATTTGTTAAGTAAATAAGTTATAAAAGAGGTATTGACTTAGGAAACAGAATAAGTTATTTAAATGGTTATTTATTTGTTAAATAAATAGAATAAGAAAAGGAGATATTTATTTGTTAAATAAATAAGATAATAAAAAAGGAAATACTTAGGATAAACAAATAAGGTTAATAAAGGGAATATTTGCAAATAGAATTTGAAAAGGAAATATTTGTAAACCATTTACAAATAGGATTAAAAAGGAAATATTGGTAAAGGCATTTAGAAATAAATAGTTTATAAAGGAAATATTTATCATGGATATATATATATATATATAAGTCAGGACTTATATATGGAGAAAACATATAAAAGGAGCAGATTGATTTATAAATGATATTTATAAATTAATTAGTTAAATATTTACCATTTGGATAAACAGAATATATAAGTCAGGACTTATATAAAGAAGTAAAAATCGATTTCAACATCGATGTTTGAAACTGAATAAGGACAAAGAATTAATCAGTTAGGGTTAACCAGTTAGAGTAAAACCATTAGAGTTAATCAGTTAGAGTTAATCGATAGAGTTAAATCGAACTAGAGTTATTCAAATGGAGTTAATCGAATTTAGTTTATTCGAATAGAGTTGAAATGAGTTAATAGAATTTAGTTATTCGAAGTGAGTTGATCGAATCTAGTTATTCGACAGGAGTTAAATCGTATAAGATTTATTCAAAGAAAGAGATTATTGAATATAAGTATCCAAAAGTAAGCAAATCGAATATAAGTTTTTCGAATAAGTTATTCGAATAAGAGTTAATCCAGTAAGAGTTATCAGGTTGGAGTTATTCAAATAAGAGTTATAGATTAGAGTTAACCGAATAGGAGTAAATAAATTAGTTGTCATTATATTATTCGAGTTAGGAAATAAAAGTCATATTAAAGATAATATATTTCGGATGCAAGAGATTATAATACCATTGTTATAATCACGTAAACTTGTAAAAGAAAGGGGTTCGTAAATAGAATCCGAGGGTTCGTAAGGAAGTGTTAAAGGGTTAAAAGATGAACTTACCCTATTTCGAGATTTGAAATGTTGTTCATTTAAGTTCTGAGAGGTAGTTATACCCCAACATGATTGACTTCGTTTTAAATTTAGAAATGGTTAAGGTTCGAGAGTGAAAGTGGTTAAGTGAATTTAGTAAATAAGTATAGTGGTTTGAGTTGTCGTCGCGATGTTGATTTAAACATCTGTTTAAATCCAAGTAAAGAAGATTTGGAAATGTTTTCCAAATAGAATTAGAAACATAATCAAATATTGAAATTTGAAATATGAATTAGAAAAGGAAGTGTTCATGTATAGGGAACTAAGAAATGGAGTTAAGCTAAATCAGAATTGGACTAGAGACTTGTTAAGTTGAATGGTTTCCTAAGTGTCTATCTGATGTTGGTTTCGACCTTCGGGATTGCTACTTAGGGAATTGTTCTTATACTAGTTTACAATCAGAGACTGATAGTTGTATAAGAATAGTGATACATAAATAAGTTATGGAAATGTTTTCTAACGTTAACGTATATTTTCTAAACATAGAAAATAATGAACATATATATATATATATATATATATATATATATATATATATATGATTGATGAATGATTTGATAGAATTTCCATCTGGAAATAATATCGTTGTTTGCACACGTATTTTTCTTTGATAGTTAACTCAACGACCATCGAAGTTTTTGACTATTTTAACGTTGTTAATATGGAGAGACCGGTTGGATTATTATCAATAGAACCACTCCGTATTGGCATAAGCATTGCGAATCATATATGCCAAAGATAATTGAAGACGGAGTAAAGTGCAAGGGCTATTGTATAAGTCTTAGATAACAGTGTCTAAGATGGATGTACTGAATAGTGCCTTCGGTTCATCCTGTTCCCGGATGACTTGTATGGATGAATGTCTGATAGAGTATTTCTAGAAAGGTCACGTACTGAAACGACCCGAACTTCCCCGGTAAGGAAAGCCCGGATAGAATTGAGAACAAGCCACATGAACGCAGACGGAAGAACATTTCATTGTATATTACAACAACTCATCAGATTACAAGAATATACAGAGTATAAAACAATATTACACCTTCGATAAATATCAGAGATTACAATACATTACATAGCAGCGGAAAATAATACAATACACAACTAGAAGAGATATACGGATACAAAGCTTTCTGGATATCATTCCAGCTGTAAACCAGGATCCTGTGAATATAAATCTGCAAAACCAAAACTACTAACTGCCCGTGTCAAAATAAGGGCATCCAGAGTTTAGGTTAAAACAATAAACTCCAGGTCAGTCATGTGACTGGTGTGAGAACTAAAACAGTTGTAAATCTTTATTTTAAAGTTAGGTAAATCAAGGGACCACGCCGCTAACGCAGAACGGGTTTCCTCCCAAGAACACCAGTGCAAAAACAACAGCGCAATGCTAAATAAAGAAAAATGAAGCTATTATAAGACCCAGGTCCTATCACACAATGCGACGCAAGCCGAGGGATAGGGTTTTCCCTTATAATAGCCAAACATGCTTAGTACGTTTTAAAACAAATCATTCGATACTATTATAAGTGCATAGTGTAAAAACAACTTCAAATCATAAGTATCAATCATAGACGGCATGGGTACCATATATCATGTCGCCATACTAGGCTCTACAATCAAAACCGCAAATGTCACGTATTTGGAAGTTGGATTTCCATCTGTGAACCGAGGCAAAAGATAGTCCTCTACCGATTCGAGACTGTCTAGCCCGAGCCTCAGGAACAGCCGCAACTGCCCCTTGGATCGTCAGGGCCGGTCCACCGATGTGGATTGTTATGCCTGAACACTACGTTTCCCCACCCTATGGGGTGTAAGTCTGGTCCGTCTGCCGACCAGAATGCATCGGCTGAAACTGATATAACCGAGGCGCCTCGCAATAGCAACTCATCAGGGCGTGTAAAACCACTGACGCCACTTCTAACTAGAAAGAAACGCATGTCCTCCCTGAGGTCCTTCTCCCGTTTCTGGTTCACAACCGGGGTGTGAGGCTCGCGAATCAACGTTATGCAAAGCTATGCCACACAGGCTGTGCTTTGATCATCACCCACAAGACTTTGCTTTTCAACAGAAGCCTTGATCAATTGCCACTTAGGCATGCCACACAGGCAATTCATTCCATGCGATGGATATCCATCAATATATAACCCCTGAGCTCGTACGTCTCAGAGAAGGGCGTTAAGCAAGAGAATAAATTCCCTGCCGCCAAACAGATATATATTTAATAGAAATCAATCACATAGACTGAAATCCAATGTCAGACACACAGTCCATTTACAAGTTCGTTCTGGGTCTAAACGAAACCGGAGGCACCTAGTACCCCGCATATCCATCGATCTCCAAGTACGTCTGGACGACCACCAACTGATTCTCCCTTCTTGGGTGTACGGCCCAATCAAGATCATCAGTAATTATCCAAACGACGTGAAGACCTCCGGTCTTCAACCACCGTCTTCATCTTCGACACCACGTCGAATCAGTTATTCAGAATGGGATAAACTCGGTCTTTCTGAATAACTCGCGTATATAATAAACATGTGTTACACAAATACAACATACGCCTCATTCCAATTCATCAGTCACTAACCGTAAATTAACAAGAGAATAATTCCCCAAACATTAACCCCGAAGGCCGAAACCAACATCAGATCAATATCCAGAAAACCATTCTTCTTAGCTAACCGACAGTTAGTTTCTAAATTTCACATTCTTAGGGAAAGGTTCCCATTAATTTTATCAAAGATAAATTCTTTTAAATTTATTCTTTAATCTTCTTTTGAATATCAATTCAAACTAGTCGGGATTAACGAACCTTACCGAAGTAATCATTTGTTTTAATTTCCCAACCCCAACCTATTCATCCCATGAAGTAAAACTGGTAATACTTCATATCTAACACCACGGTGTTATCGGTAAATTTAATTACCATTTCACGTTCAAATCTAATTAAAGATTTAACTATCGCCTGGAGCAAAACTGGTGATACTCCATTCTCGATCTTTTCAATCTAATTAAAGATTCATTAAAACTCCACTTAGTTTTAATCTTTGATTGGGTTAAAGAATCGGTGTCATTTAAAACATGGTTCACGATAAACCCCAAAATCACATCATATTTCAATCAGTCCCTAACCGTAGATTAGCAAGTGAGCAATTCCCTTAAGTATTAACCCCGAAGGCCGAAACCAACATCAGATCAATACCCCAGGAACCATTCAACTTAACTAATCTCTAGTTAGTTTCTGATTTTCTTTACTTCTTTGGGTCTAAGAAGAGTATTATTGAAGATACCGTTCACTACAACCCAAAATCACATTCCATTAATTATCGGGTTAAAGAACAAGTGTTATTTGAAACAATGTTCACGATAAACCCAAAAATCAATACCAATTCAATTCCAATTAAATATACTTTAATTGGTACACTTCATTAAATCTAAATAAAAAGATTTAATCTTTTTCTCAACTGGGTTCAAGGACAGTGTTAATGAAGACACCATTCACGACAAACCCAAATCACATTTGATATTAAATACAAGGCTCTGAATAGAAAATATATCGGCTTATATTCAATATCAAATTCTACGACCAACAAATATCGTATTGGAAGTAACGATATAAATATATCTTTCAAATTTCCATAAAAATATCTATGTAATCACGAAATCTAACATCGAAATAATCCAAAGACAATTTCTATTCAAATCCATTCCAATTCAATTATTGGAAATTCTAGTTACTTTTAAAACCCTTTTCAAATCCAATTTATTTATTTAAAAATAAATAGAATTTTAATTCTAGTTCAAAACTAGTTCATTTGGATAAAAATCTATTTTTATCTTTTCAAATATAGAGTTTTTCATCCCAATTCTTCCCAAATCATTTCTTATGATTTTACACAAATTATTGATATTTTTAATAATTTTATCAAGGCCCGTACAGTCGATTTCCATCAATGGCCATCGAACTGCACTTACAGCGACCTTTTCCAAATTTGATTTGGACATAATTCCAAATCCAACCGTTAGATTTCTAATTTCTAATATTCTTAGAAATCTCTTTTCGATACGAACCCAGAGGTTCCGGTTTTAGGAGAATCCGACGGTCGGATCTCCCGCAACGTCAATTCGAAGTCAATGGTCGAAATTCACGAACTACCGCGGCGTGGCGCGTTCTATTCAGGCCATTCTATTATATATATAATATATATAATATATACTACGTCGATTTCCTTTTAAAACATATTTTATAAATCATTTTCTTTTTAAATTCGTTTTCAAAACGATTTCCACTTCATTTCAAATTCAAATCAAAATTGAATTTCTCCTTATAAATTCGTTTCAAATTGATTTCAATTCAAATCAATTTTTATTTCCATTTCAGTTCGTTTTCAATTCAATTTCAATTCGAATTTCTTTCTATTCAATTTCAATTCGAATTCATTTCTATTCAATATCAATTCGAATTCATTGCTATTCAGTTTCAGTTCGAATTTCAATTCTTTTCAAAATACCAGATTTTTAAATCACTTTTGATATTCATTATAAAATGAATAAAATCGATATAAATATCGTTCACGTCAAAATGGCGTCAATCTAATCAACACGGCTTCATATATTTCTATTTCCAAATATTCTATTTCAAATATTTCTATTTCAAATATTTCTATTTCAAATATTTCTTTTTCAAATATTTCTTTTTCAAATATGGAATGAGGCCCAATCAATTACAATATGATGTTAATTATATGGATTTTCTACAACACATGTATACAATAACAACAATGAATAATCAACCATCATCCAAAGTGCATTCTACACTGTATAAGCATCAAATATAAATATTCAACGCTTATAACAGTCTGTCAATCAATCGATCGACATACAACTAAACAATCGGGATTAGTGTACGTCAAATATCATCCCAATACCTGTGTGGGGTTTCAAACAATCAAACACAGATTTTATTTGTGCAGTTGGGCGATGTGTAAAATGTGTGTATATAAACAAATCGTCCGATTTGTTTATTTTTATTTCCTTTCATATACACGTTAAAAATTCTATTTTTAACTATAAAATATTTTTAGCTATATAAATATTTTTTCATTTCACATCACACAATCAACTACGCATTAAAATCATACAAACAAGCATACAAGCCGTCCATGGTCTGTGGACGGCGGGTGTCGGGTGCTACTAAACACCGTCTACATCCTAGTATATATTTCAAACTAGAAATAAATTAAATTAAAGTTGAGAAGTTCTCACCGACTAGTTAAACCAAACGCCCCGACTCTTCATATGTAGAAATCTTCGTCGTGCTCGCCTTTCTGTCACTCTCATTGCCCGTAGCCACTACATATATAAAAATCACATTTTCAATACTTCTACAATATAAAAGATTATATTTTTATACTTCTACAATATAAAAGATTATATTTTTATACTTTCTATAATATAAAAATCATATTTTTAATCTTTCTATAATATAAAAATCATATTTTTAATCTTTCTATAATATAAAAATCATATTTTTAACCTTTCTATATAATAAAAATTATATTTTTATCCTTTCTATATTATAAAAATTATATTTTTATCCTTTCTATATTATAAAAATTATATTTTTATCCTTTCTTTATGACAAAAATCTGATCTTTTTATAATATAAAAAATCAATTCTTTTCCACATTAAAAATCAATTCTTTTTATCATAAAAATAATAACTTTTTAGTATTAAAAATCATCACCTTTATATTGTTAAAAACCAAAGTTTTAGTACATTAAAAATCTAAATTTAATTCACTTCCCATTGGCTATAAACATACCTGAATAAAAGAAAAATATAAAATAAAATAAAGGAAATACTTACAGGTTTTTCTAGCGGGGGGGGGGGGGGGGTTACTGTTCGTCGGCGGCAGCAGGGCGGAGGGAGGTTGCGACGGGGGCGCTGGCGGTGGGATTTCGTTCTGGTGGCGCGGCGCGTTGATTTAGGCGGGGCTAGGGTTTTTTTCTTTTTGCGATTTAGACGAGGGGAGAGGCGGTGAAGCATCTGAGGAAGGGGGAGGGGGTCTGACGTGGGTGGAGACGCCGGCGTAGAGCACGACGGAGGAGGTGGTGGGGGAAATGAGTGGGGGCAACGGGAAAAAAATGAATCGGGTTTATTTATTTATTTCTGAAGTCAACAGATTGAAAGGAGAGAGGGAGAGGTATGGGGAGGGGTTTTATATAAATATATATATAATAACATTTTAATTCATCACTTAATTGTTTAACACCACAAACTCCGATCGAATCCCAACGACTGTCGCCCCTAGCTAATTACCCCCATTCCGAACACAATGTGATATGTCACATAGGCCAATTTGATCGTTTCGGTCAGTTTTCCTCTAAATTAAAATTTAAATCCATATATTCAATTTTAAACGTACATTTCAATTTACCGGTTCCACATACAGTCCCTAAAAATTCCAGAAAAATTATTTCTAGCTTTGTATTGACGATACGGTCCTAACAAAACTAGTTTCGTCGAATTTTGAGACCGTTTGAAAAATGGCCAATTTCAAGTCGATTAAAATCAACTGAAACTGGTCTAACGCGTTTTCCTTTGCCACGCTCACATATTGATTCGAAAAATTACGAAATTCGAAACCTAGCAAAAACTTGACATCACGGATCCAACAAAAGAGGTTTTGTCGAAATCCAAGGTCGTTTGCAAAATTGCTATTTTCAAGGGCCGAAATTCCATAGCGACTATTCTGAATTTTCAACTGGACATATCTTTTGATTCCCGCTATGAAACTTTAATTTTTCGGATTCGTTGGAAATACATTCTCAATTAGATTCTATTATTTTTGGTTTTGCTAAATTCCGGTTTATTTTGAATCCTGTACATCTAATTGAAGTTTGAAATCGAGTTATCGAACTACCACGCCATTTTCAATTCCTTTTATAATTATAAATAAATATTTATATTCCAACGTCGAGCTATATAAATATATACATTTGAATTCAATTCAAAATAAATTTCTCGTCGATATTATTTAAAATAATTCATTTTAAATAATCAAAATCCATCAAAATTGCCAAAATGAAAATTTTAAACTAGCTCAGAATTTCGGGTTGTTACACGTACATTGATTTCTTCAACCGTACCAAGAGTAGAAGCGGAGAAGGAAACTTCTTTAGCTAACACGTAATGTACTGTTGTAGACGTCAATTAGTGATTTTCGATGGATCTGACAATGTGGCATTCGAAGAGAATCTGATGTGATGATAAAGAGTAACCTCAAGCCTCATCAACCGGGAAATGACAAAAATCGGGCAGGTAGCATGGTTATGTAGGTCGCACCTATTAGGGTGTATAATCACCTGATCTAGAGTTTCATTTACTTCTAAAAATCTACTGTTGATGCTGTCCCATTCGGGAAATGGTTGCTGATCCCAACCGATGGTGATATACATTCGATACACTCAAGCGAAATGAGTGGTTGGTAATGTGTGGCCGGGTTGCAAGATGTTCTTGTTGAGCCTAGTGTATTCCTCTCTAGAGGTACATTAGAGAAAGGTGGTTCCATACCTTGTCATAGTTGGAAATCCATTACCCAACACATGCTTGCGGTTTTGATTGTATACTATGTATGTTGAACGTGAGATGAAAGCGTTTCTGCTAGATGATTATTATATTATGGTGGATAGACATTATTATAATATCAAAAGGTTTTTGATATAAAGATATTTTGGATTCTCATAAGGGAAAAACCCTTTCCGTTATACAGCGTGGTCTTATGAGATATCGTTTACTTGTTCAAACTGTTTAAACTGTTTTACTCATACCAGTCCCATGACTGACCCGGAGTTTATTTTGTTTTATTTTCCCTAAACTCTTGGGTGTCCAATTTTGTACAGGCAGTCAAGTAGTCGGGATTTATAGATACTTGAAGAGCTGGAGCAGGAGGCTTCAGGATCATATAACTATAGTGTATTTCCGCTGTGTTATAGGTGTTGTACTTTGAAATGATATGTATATTCAAATACAGATTTATATTTCAAAGATTTGTTATCTATTATATGTTATTCGTTCCGCTTTGAGGTTCGTGTTACTCTGATGTTGCGTTCTTCTTCTTCTTCTATTCTAAGTTCTATCTTATCTTTTCTCACCTCTAATTTCTTTCATTAACTTTCTGGTATTTTTTGATATTTGGTTAGTCATCATTGAGTTTATGGCGATAACCAAAGTCGAAAAAATCCGGGTACAGTCGGTATTAGAGCTTAAGGTTAAGAGAATTACCTCGGCCCTGTGGCGTTACTCAGTAGAGATGGGGTTAGTAATACCCTAGATTGAGTTGAGTGTATATATACGAGTGAGCGTATTTGTTATTGATATAAAAATTGTTTTACATTGTAGTGATTTATTGGTTGGGTTGTTTATGAGTTCTGGTCGATCAGTTTGATCCACTGTATTGGTAGGAGTTACTAAACACTCGAATACGATGGGTCGACACGATATGTTTTGAAAAGAGGGTAAATTAAAATAAGTTTACCCAAGGTATATCTTGATATAGAGAAGATATATATATATATCAAAATTATAATATAGTGGATATATTGGTTGTTCTTATAATCGAGTAAGATTATAAATTAAATGGTTATGTAAATAACCAGTCAGAATTCATATAAGTGAAATACGTGAAATCAGATGAGTTAAATATGAAATTTAAACCAGAAATTGAATTAAAATTCTGGAAAATTGGGTAAGTGTTTGTAATGGATTTGGATTAAAAATAAGGAAAATTTAAGATCCTGGGAGATTTTAAATTGTTTTACAAGCAGTGTGAGTTATATTTTGAAATGAATTTCAAAGTGGAAATGTTCAAAAATGGTTTTATAGTATTGAACTCACTTCGATCGCTGGAAAATAGATTTTGATGATGACAGTTGCATCACCAATATTCATTTTCGAGTTGTAAGTGACGAATTACTACCAGAGATACTGTTTTGAATTTGTTTTGGGAAAGAAAAGTTGTGTTGAATTTCAAAAAGGAAAATTTGATTTTTGAAAAGAGTAATCTGTTTAAAAAAAACTCCCAGGGAAAGACTGTTTAAATTAAAAACAAATTTAACAGAAATTTATGAAAGAAAATTTGAATTAAAGTAAAGCCAGTAAATTGGTAACTGAGATTGAATTAGAATGATATCAAGACAAATTGGATTGTGGGATTCAAATTTGAAGTGTAATGTGACAATCAAGTTAGGAGTTAGGAATCGAGAAGAAACTTGAGTTGAAATGATATTTGGCTCGGATATAAACGAATGGTTGTGTTGTGGATAAAAGCAGATTGGAATTTGGGATGACCCTTGTATCCGCTGAATTGACAGCAGGTGAAAGTGATAGAGTTGATATGCCTGACAAAAAGGTACATGTTTATATTCGATATAAGCATGAGATTTATGAGCCGAATTGCCAAGCCGCTTGGCTGTTTGATTTTCTTTTGGGTTGGAGAAGGCCCAGAGAGGCGAGTTGGAGTTTGACCTATTGACCAGTACAAAAAAGGTGCTGGCGAAATTTTTCGAAAAGTTAAGGTGTTAGAAAATTTTCAGGATTTTTGAAAATTTTCGATGTTAAGAATTAATTAATAATTTAATTGAAATTAAATTGGTTCAGTGAAACTGAAGTTAAGAAATGAACAAATAAGTTCTAACCAGTCGATAGGGTTTGATTTCTACCTTAGCAATTTCGAGGACGAAATTTTTTTAAGTAGGGAAGAATGTAATGACCTGCATTTTCAGCTGTATATAATTAACTTATTTAATTATATAACTAGTGGTTTAGAATTCAAATGGTCATTAAATTAAATTATATGGATTATTTAATTTATTTAAATAATAGAATAATGTATTTAATTCGGAAATAATAAAAAATAGTGGAATTCACAATATAGAGTGAAGTGGATTATTTAAAATATATAATTCAGTTTAGAATTGAATTAAAATAATAAATATATTATTTATACGACAGTTTGAACGTATAATTATAATATAATTAAAATCGAGCTTGAAATGGCACGGTAGTTCGCGAATTGGCGATTTGAACTTCGACTGAAGCTACAGGATTCGTTTTAAGCCGGATTTCTATGAAAAAAGAAACATTCGGAGCTGGTGAAGTATATGTTTCTAGTGGAAGAGAAAAAATCAAGATTTCATCGTTTAGATTTTGATTTATGTCCAAATCAAATTTTAGAAAAGTCACTGTGGAATTCCTTTATAATTTATTTATATTTTAAAAAGGATTTAAATATAAATCGAATATCGATATAACTCTGATGATGAAATATCAAGTTAGAAACCTATATAGGATTATTCTTGTAACGACCCGGATTTCGAGAGACTTTGGTTATCGACATAAGCCCGATGTCGATAACCAAAACATCGAAAAATCCTGGTAATTAGTGAAAGAAATTAGAGGGTGAGGAAAGATAAGATAGAAACTTAGAATAGAAGAAGAAGAAGAAGAACACAACATCAGAGTAACACGAATCTCACAGCGGAACGAATAACATATAATATATGTAACATAACTTTGAAATATACATCTGTATTTGAATATACATCATTATAAAAGTACAACACTTACAACACAGCGGAAATAACTATAGCTATGATCCTGAAGCCTCCTGCTGCAGCTCTTCAACTATATCTGTAAAATCCCGACTACTTGACTGCCCATACAAATTTAGGCACCCAAGAGTTTAGGGAAAACAACAAAGTAAACTCCGGGTCAGTCATGGGACTGGTGTGAGTAAAACAGTTAAAAGCAGTTGAACAAGTAAAGGATATCTCATAAGACCACGCCGCATAACGGAACGGGATTTTCCCTTATGAGAATCCAAAATATCTTTTATATCAAAAACCTTTTGATATTATAATAATGTCTATCAACCACAGTATATATATAATCATCTAGCAGAAACGCTTTCATCTCACGTTCTACATATATAGTATACAATCAAAACCGCAAGCACGTATTGGGTAATGGATTTCCAACTATGACAAGGTATGGAACCACATATCGCTCGTGTACCTCTAGAGAGGAATACACCGGGTTCAACAAGAACATCTTACAACCCGGCCACACATGACCGACCACTCATTTCGCTTGAGCGTATCGAATGTATATCACCAACGGTTGGGATCAGCAACCGTTTCCCGAATGGGACAGCATCAACAATAGATTTTTAGAAGTAAATGAAACTCTAGATCAGGTGATTATACACCCTACTTCGGTGCGACCGACTTAGCCATGCTGCCTGCCCGATTTCTGTCATTTACCGGATGATGAGGCTAGAAGCTACGCTTTATCATCATACCACATTCACTTTGAATGTCACATCATCAAATCCATCAAATCACCGATTGACGTCCTCAACCATACATTATGTGTTAGCTAAAAGAAGTTTCCTTCTTCGCTTCCACTCTTGGTACAGTTGGAGAAATCAATATACGTGATTGTCTGGAAATACTCTGTCAGACATCCGTCTGTACAAGTCACCCAGGAACAGGATGAACCGAAGGCACTATTATGTAAACAGGATAGCCCTTGCATAACTCCGTCTTCAATTTCCTTTGGCATATATGATTCGCAACGCTTATGCCAATACAGAGTGGTTCTTTGGATAATAATCCGACCAGTCTCTCCATATTAACAACGTTAAAATGGTCAAAACTTCGATAGTCTGTGATTTAACTATCGAATAAAAACAAGTGTGCAACCAACGATATTATTTCCAAATGGAAATTTATATCAATCAAACATCATTCAACATTTATCCCTTTATTTCATTAATTTACTTATCTCCTATTTCCCTACGTTCAATATTCCTTCTTTTCTAAATTGGGAAAATATACGTTATTAACAAATGGAAAACATTTCCATTTCTTGTTTTCTTTATTAGAAAACATTTCTGGTTTCTTCTTTGGAAAACATTTCCAAAGCTTCTTCATTGGACTTAGACAGATGTTTAAACAAACCATCGTGATGCCAACTCAAACCATTTCCTTTACTGCCGAACCTTACTATTCCTTAGTTCAAAACGAAGCCAATCAAGTTGGGGTAGAACTACCTCTCAGACCTTAACTGAACAACATTTCTAACTTTGAAATAGGCAAAGTTCACTTTATATTCTTTTTCTAACTTCCTTACTTAACTCTCGTTCGAATAAATATATTCGATTGACTCTTTTCACTTAACTCTATTTGATTAACCCTTATCAATTAACTCTATTGGACTAACACTATTGGATTAACTCTATTTGACTAATGCTATTGATTTACTCATTTCGCTTAACTCCTTTCGAATAAACTATATTCGATAACTCCTTTTACTTTCTTCGAATAAACTATATTCGATTAACTCATTTGCTTCTATTCGAATAAACTATATCCGATTAACTCTTTTTACTTTAACTCTAATCGATTAAACTAACATCGATTAACTACTTTGCTTTAACACTAATCGATTAAACTAACATCGATTAACTACTTTGCTTTAACTCTAATCGATTTAACTAACATCGATTAACTCCTTTTAACTTTATTCTCTAATCGATTAACTAACATCGATTAACTCCTTTTAACTTTATTCTATAATCGATTAACTAACATCGATTAACTCCTTTTAACTTTTACTCTAATCGATTAACTAACATCGATTAACTACTTGCTTTAACTCTAATCGATTAACTAACATCGATTAACTCCTTTGTTCTATTCGAATAAACTATTCATTTATAAAGATTTACTTTTAGTAACAGTTCTTCACTTTACAAATGATTTCCCTTTTATAAAACTCTATTCGTTTTAAAAACATTTTTCCCTTTTAGTTATTTACGAAATATTTCCTTTCATAAAATCTGTTGATTTTATAAACTCCCTTTATTTCAATATACATTGAAATAATTCTTTTTTCATTCCAGGGTCTTTTATGATATTTAAAATATCGAATAGAATGATCAACATCATTCCAACACCCATAATCCATAACAGATTATATAACACATCATATATCACAATATATGAAAAACAGTAAAATAAATGTTGAGGAACCCTGTTTCCCTGCATCACAGATGTTAAACAATATAGATAACATCATTTTCAGTTCTATATGATATATTCTGTTAAACAGAATCAATATAGAAATTTAACTAACTGACTAGCAGTTCAATCAAACAATCAACATACAGTAAATCAGCCAATATCTAACAGTTCTAAAAATACAACATGAAATTATAAACTGTTCAGAGTTAGTGAGATTTACTCACATTGGACTGTTATCGTTAAAAACGATTAACTGTCTTTGATTTAGACGGACAATTTATTTTTCCATAAATTGTAACGAACCCCAATCCACTCCCAGTCAGTCTCATTGTGTTGCTCCCGTCCATACGATCCCGACGGATCTTGTTTCGCTGAATTCCGTCAATGTATGAATAAGTTATACCAGTTACAAATTACACGATCATTTAAATCAAATTTAAAAGCTTGGATTTTAAAGTGATGGGCTTTACCCTTTTCCCTCCGGCCCATCAAACCCAATACCCAACCCGCTAATACCTTCTTCTTCCAATCGGTTCAGAAGGAAAGCTGCTCCTCTCACAAAACATTTACTTTACTCCCTTTCTCTACCAAATCTTTAAGTTCAACCAAATTGCTTTTTAACCATCATTCTCTCCTTAATCAGCCACTCCTTTCTTTCTCTTCTCAAATCCACACTCCAGTAAACAGAACGACGCAACAATGGCCATTTCCGCCCACACTTCACTACGTTCTCTCTCATTCTTGCATAAAAACCCAAACAGATGACACTAACTCCCTTCTCATCCCGTACACTTCCTTCTCCTGCCGTCCTCCTTCAGCTCGCACAACCCAGAACAGTTGCGACTTCCACCTCGACGTGCTGCTGCAGGCACGTACGATCTTCTTCCCAGTTTGTTTAACATTCTTGAACTGGAAAACAAGGGCCACGTTACCACCATATACTCCACTTAGTTTAATCCTTACTTCCATTTCCGTATTTACAGAAAAAAAAAATCGAGACTACCACAGTTTCATCATTTTGTTCTAAAACACCTCACAAAATCTCAAACCAGTATTTGTTTTCATGAATCGATACACCCTACTTCACGAATTGAGGATCCCTATCTGCTGTTCACCTTCTTCCCAATGACATAAATGACATCGAATCCTACAGAAATTACATTAGCAGGAAACCCTTGCTAAGAGAAGACCCGTGGACTTTATTTCAGAATTTTAGGAAGAGAATTGGATTTTATCTAAGAATTCAATGTTCACGTTTTGGGTTTAGAAGAGATACCCTACGGCGCAAACTTCATTGACTTTGGAAAGTGAAAAATTAGGTTTTACTGAGGATAGGAAGTGTATTTATAGGATTAAAAAAAATCTAGATATTTTTGTTTTCAAAGTTTCTAAAAGGTTACCCACCCCACTATGTACGATTATATTCATAAATGAGCGTTGCAGACTGAAATAAAATTACCGTCGGGTTCAGTGAGGTGCCGCAATCCCGAAAATATAATAATACCAGTAGATTAACTTATATTGTGAAACCCCAAAATCGCTGATTATGGTGCAAAATACTCCAAATAAAAAGTTGCTTATTTAATTCATTAAAAATTACAGTAAAATTCTAAAAATTAAATTATCACTACGTCTCAAAAGAACCTTGTTCAAATTTGAATCCGATCTCTAGTTATATCGAATAAACCGTTACGGTCGATAAACGATTCTATAGCGACTATTTTAAAATTTGATTTGGACATATCTCAAAATCTACATGACGAAATCCTGATTTTTCTCTTCCACTAGAAAGATATACTCCACCAGCTCCACACGTTTCTTATTTCACATAAATCCGGCTTAAAACGAATCCTGTACATTCAGTTGAAGTTCGAATCACCAATTTACGAACTGCAGCGCCATTTCGAGCTCGTTTATAATTATATTATAAACTATACGTTCAACTGTCGACGATTGAATATATTCGTTATTCAAATTCAATTCCAAGCTGAATTAAGTATCACAGATGATCCGGTTCACACTATATCATCATTTCAGCCAATTCTGATTATTTCAGAATTTAATTTATTATTTTAATTGAATATTCACCATTATTAAACTCCACGACCATTAAATTCTCAAAACCACCATTTATACAATTAAATAAATTAATCATAATACCCCTGCCAATGCGGGTCATTACAATTCTGGAGCTGTATGTTATTACACTATGAATATATATACGATAATATTTATTTATAAATATTAAATTTAATTGTTTTTAAATATATTTATATATTTAAAGGGGTCATTCAGATCTTAAAAAACAGCCAGTTTTGCAAACGACCTCAGAATTTGACGAAACCAGTTTTGTTAGATCCACAATATTAAATTATTGCTAGAGTACAATTTCCGTGATTTTTGAAGTCAGTATGTGGCCGTACGGATTTTTAGAGTGAAAAACAGTCAGTATTTTGACAGTTAAAAATATGTTGTGTGAGCATACGAAGTCAAAATTCGACGAAACCAGTTTCGTTGGGACCGTAATGTCGAGTTGTAGCTACATGACCATTTCCGTGATTTTTGAACATCGTGTGTGATCACACGGGTTTTTAGAGACTTATACAAGTAGTAGTTCATTTTAATTGAATATAAAAAAAATAAAATTTATCTATAAATACCCTAACTTTCTTCTAACCTAATTCTTCCATTCAGTGGTCTTTGCGCCGTATGCTTACTTTTTCCCAGCAAGGATTTCGATCCTTTAGAAAATCATAAGAAATGGAAATAAAATCCCAGAAATCATGAAACAAGTTTGTATAAATTAGTGAAGCCGTCCTCTCTATTCTGGTGTGCTCAGTTCAGGGTTCGATGCCCATTCACGATGACCGTTTTTCATCAGCGTGAGTTCTAGGGTTTGGGAATTAGTGGTTTGGAGCATCGATGTATGTTTTGGTCGTGGTATTCATGTTTACCGGGGAAAGTGGCTTCACTGGTGAACTTTTGGTGAAGTACGGTCGTCATTTGGGAAGGCCGACGTGGTACAGTACGCCTGAGATCCCTGAAGTCGCACGAAAGTTGAGGAGTTGGAATTCGATGTTATGGGCATGCGAAGGAAGAGAGAAACATGAGAAGCATTGTGGTCATTTTTGTTTGTTCATTCGAGAAGTGTGGTGGAGAAACGAGGTGCAAAGGATTGGGGAAATGCCATTCGAAGTTCCTGGAAACAACGATCGGTAGTTGGGGAAGAAGGGAAAACACGGGCGTGGTGTTTTAAGTTGGTGATGGGCCTTATTTAAAGATCAAGCCCAAATTTTTAATAAATAGTTGGTTTGTTTAAATTTAAATTAGTGTATAAACTTTAAAAATGAATAACTTCCTCATATATTATCGAAATTCAGCGAAACAAGATCCGACAGGATCGTATGGACGGACACTACACGATGGAACTGACTGAAAGTCCATCGGAGCTCGTTACAATATATAGCAAAATAAATTGTCCGTCTGAATCAAGCGATGGTTATCTTTATTGATGATGATCATACAATGTGAGTAAAACTCACCAACTCTAAACAGTTATATTTTTATAACGTATTTTTAGAACTGTTAAATATTGGCTGACTGACTGTGTGTTGACTGTTTGATTGAACTGCTAGTCAGTTAGTTGAATTTCTATAATGATTCTGTTTAACAGAATATATAATATGGAACTGAAAGTGATGTTGATTTTATTGTGTAATATCTGTGGATGCAGGGAAACAGGTTGGAGAAATCCGACTGGATTCCTCAATAGCTATTTTATTATTTTCATATATTGTGATATATGACGTGGTTTATAATATGTTGTTGATTATATGTGTATGGACGATATTTGACATCATGACTTGATATGTTAAACACCATAACATACCAGAATGTGAAAAAGGGGAATTTTCAAATGGTATTTAAAAATAAAGTATTTATAAAATCAAAAGGGTTTTATAAATGAAATGTTTATAAATGAAATATTTATAAACGAAATATTTATAAATATAAATCTTTATAGGTGAAATTATATAGAAAGAGGAAATCTTTATAAATGAAATATTTATAAATAGAAATCTTTATAAGTGAAATTATATAGAAAGGGAAATATTTATAAATGAAATATTTATAAAGAAAAGGGAATAATTATAAAATCATAAGATTTTATAAATGAGATATTTATTGGTTAAATAAATAGGAGATGTTAAACGAGATACTTATTTGTTAAGTAAATAAGTTATGAAAGAGATATTGACTTAGGAAACAGAATAAGTTATTAAAAGGGTTATTTATCTGTTAAATAAATAGAATAAGAAAATGAGATATTTATTTGTTAAATAAATAAGATATTATAAAAGGAAATACTTAGGATAAACAAATAAGGTTAATAAAGGGAATATTTGCAAATAGAATTTGAAAAGGAAATATTTGTAAACCATTTACAAATAGGATTAAAAAGGAAATATTGGTAAAGGCATTTAGAAATAAATAGATTATAAAGGAAATATTTATCTTGGATATATATATATATATATATATATATATATATATATATGTCAGGACTTATATAGGGAGAAAATAGATGAAAGGAGCAGATTGATTTGTAAATGATATTTATAAATTAAGTTAAATATTTACCATTTGGATAAATAGAATATATAAGTCAGGACTTATATAAAGAAGTAAAAATCGATTTCAACATCGAAGTTTGAAACTGAACAAGGACAAAGAGTTAATCAGTTAGGGTTAACCAGTTAGAGTAAAACCATTAGGGTTAATCAGTTAGAGTCAATCGATAGAGTTAAATCGAACTAGAGTTATTCAAATGGACTTAATCGAATTTAGTTTATTCGAATAGAGTTGAAATGAGTTAATAGAATTTAGTTATTCGATGTGAGTTGATCGAATCTAGTTATTCGACAGGAGTTAAATCGAATTGGATTTATTCGAAGAAAGAGATTATCGAATATAAGTATTCAAAAGTAAGCAAATCGAATATAAGTTTTTCGAATAAGTTATTCGAATAAGAGTTAATCCAGTAAGAGTTATTAGGTTGGAGTTATTCAAATAAGAGTTATAGATTAGAGTTAACCGAATAGGAGTAAATAAATTAGTTGTCCTTATATTATTCGAGTTAGGAAATAAAAGTCATATTAAAGATAATATATTTCGGATGCAAGAGATTATAACACCATTGTTATAATCACGTAAACTTGTAAAAGAAGGGGGTTCGTAAATAGAATCCGAGGGTTCATAAGGAAGTGTTAAAGGGTTAAAAGATGAACTTACCTTATTTCAAGATTTGAAATGTTGTTCAGTTAAGGTCTGAGAGGTAGTTATACCCCAACTTGATTGACTTCGCTTTAAATTTCGAAATGGTTAAGGTTCGAGAGTGAAAGTGGTTAAGTAAATTTAGTGAATAAGTATAGTGGTTTGAGTTGTCGTCGCGATGTTTATTAAAATATCTGTTGTCCAAATAAAGAAGATTTGGAAATGTTTTCCAAATAGAATCAGAAACGTAATCAAATATTGAAATTTGAAATATGAATTAGAATAGGAAGTGTTCATGTATAAGGAATTAAGAAATGGAGTTAAGCTAAATCAGAATTTGAATGGAGACTTGTTAAGTTGAATGGTTTCCTAAGTGTCTATCTAATGTTGGTTTCGACCTTCGGGATTGGTACATAGGGAATTGTTCTTATACTAGTTTACAATCAGAGACTGATAGTTGTAGAAGAATAGTGATATGTAAATAAGTTATGGAAATGTTTTCCAGCATTAACGTATGTTTTCTAAACATAGAAAATAAGGAACATATGAATATATATATATATATATATATATATGATTGATGATTGATTTGATAGAATTTCCATCTGGAAATAATATCGTTGTTTGCACATGTATTTTTCTTTGATAGTTAACTCACCGACCATCGAAGTTTTTGACCATTTTAACGTTGTTAATATGGAGAGACCGGTTGGATTATTATCCAAAGGACCACTCCGTATTGGCATAAGCATTGCGAATCATATATGCCAAAGAAAATTGAAGATGTAGTAAAGTGCAAGGGCTATTGTATAAGTCTTAGATAACAGTGCCTAAGATGGATGTACTGAATAGTGCCTTCGGTTCATCCTGTTCCTGGTTGACTTGTATGGATGAATGTCTGACAGAGTATTTCCAGAAAGGTCACGTGTACATTGATTTCTTCAACCGTACCAAGAGTGGAAGCAGAGAAGGAAACTTCTTCAGCTAACACGTAATGTACTGTTGTAGACGTCAATTAGTGATTTTCGATGGATCTGACAATGTGGCATTCTAAGAGAATCTGATGTGATGATAAAGCGTAACCTCAAGCCTCATCAACCGGGAAATGACAAAAATTGGGAAGGCAGCATGGCTATGTAGGTCGCACCTATTAGAGTGTATAATCACCTGATCTAGAGTTTCATTTACTTCTAAAAATCTATTGTTGATGCTGCCCCATTCGGGAAACGGTTGCTGATCCCAACCGAAGGTGATATACATTCGATACACTCAAGCGAAATGAGTGGTCGGTCATGTGTGGCCGGGTTGCAAGATGTTCTTGTTGAACCCAGTGTATTCCTCTCTACAGGTACACTAGCGAAAGGTGGTTCCATACCTTGTCATAGTCGGAAATCCATTACCCAATACGTGCTTGCGGTTTTGATTGTATACTATGTATGTAGAACGTGTGTAATGACCCGCATTGGCAGAGGTATTATAATTAATTTATTTAATTATACAAATAGTGATATAGTGAATTTAATGGTCGTGGAATTAAATAATGATGAATATTTAATTTAAAATAATAAATTAAATAATATTTTTAATTCTGAAATAATCAGAATTGGCTGAAATGGCGATATGGTGTGAACTGGATCATCTGTGATATTTAATTCAGTTTAGAATTGAATTAGAATGACGAATATATTATTTAATTAACGATGGTTGAACGTATAAATTATATTATAATTATAATCGAGCTTGGAATGGCGCTGCAATTCGTAAATTGGCTATTCAAACTTCAACTGAATGTACAGGGTTCGTTTTAAATCGGATTTCTGTGAAACAAGAAACGTTAGGAGCTGGTGGAGTATATCTTTCTAGTGGAAGAGAAAAATCGGGATTTCATCGTGTAGATTTTGATTTATGTCCAAATCATATTTTAGAAAAGTCGCTATGGAATTCCTTAATAATTTATAAAGGAATTATTTATATTTTAAAAGGGATTTTCAGTATAAATCGAATATCGGGTTGACCCAGAAGTGAATATCAAGTTAGAAATTTATATAGGAATATTCTAGAGCTGTATGGTATTCCACTGTGAATATATACGATAATATAAATTTATTTATATTTAATTTAATTTTTATTTAAATATATTTATATATTTAAATGGGTCATTCAGAGCTGTAAAAATAAGCCACTTTTGCAAACGAAGTCGGAATTCGACGAAACTAATTTTGTTGGATCCACAATGTCAAATTATTGCTAGATGTCAAGTTTCGTGATTTTTAGAACAAACCACAACAGAACTCATATAAAAGAACATTTCATTGTATATTACAACAATGCATCAGATTACAAGAATATACAGAGTAAAAATGAATATTACACAGAAATATCAGAGATTTAAATTACATTTAAATACATAGCAGCGGAAAATAATACAATACACAACTAGAAGAGATATACGGATACAAAGCTTTCCGGATATCGTTCCAGCTGTAAACCAGGATCCTGTGAATATAAATCTGCAAAACCAAAACTACTAGCTGCCCATGTCAAAATAGGGGCACCCAGAGTTTAGGTTAAAACAATAAACTCCAGGTCAGTCATGTGACTGGTGTGAGAACTAAAACAGTTATTATTCTTTATTTTTAAAGTTAGGTAAATCAAGGGACCACGCCGTATAACACGGAACGGGTTTCCTCCCAAGAATACCAGTGCATAAAACAAACAGCGCAATGCTAAATAAAGAAAAATGAAGCTGTTATAAGACCCAGGTCCTATCACACAATGCAACGCAAGCCGGGGGATAGGGTTTTCCCTTATAACAGCCAAAGAATGCTTGATACGTTTAAAACCAAATCATTTGATACTATTATAAGTGCATAGTGCATAAAACAACTTCAAATCATAAGTATCAATCATAGGCGGCATAAGCGCCCCATCCCACTATGTCGCCATAAATAGGATTACAATTAAAACCGCAAATGTCACGTATTTGGAAATTGGATTTCCATCTATGAACCGAGGCAAAAGATAGTCCTCAACCGATTCGAGACTGTCTAGCCCGAGCCTCAGGAACAGCCGCAACTGCCCCTTGGAGCGACAGGGCCGGTCCACACGGAGTGGATTATTATGCCTGAACAATACGTCTCCCCACCCTATGGGGTGTAAGTCTGGTCCGTCAGCCGACCAGAATGCATTCGGCCGAAACCGATATAACCGAGGCGCCTCGCAACCGCAACAACCACATAAGTCAAACTCGTCAGGGCGTGTAAAACCACTGACGCCACTTCTAGCTAGAAAGAAACGCAAGTCCTCCCTGAGGTCCGTCTCCCGTTTTTGGTTCATACCGGGTGTGAAACACGCGAGGTAAACGTTACACAAAGCTACGCCACAAAGGCCGTGCTTTGATCATCACCACAAGACTTTGCTTTTCAACAGAAGCCTTGATCATTTGCATCTTAGCATGCCACACAGGCAAACCATCCTATGCAACCGATATCAGTCACACAGAATGAAATCCGATGTCAGACACACAGTCCATTTACAAGTCCGTTCTGGGTCTGAACGAAACCGGAGGCACCTAGTACCCCGCATATCCATCGATCTCCAAGCACGTCTGGACGATCACTAACTGTTTCCATCTTCTTGGGTGTACAGCCCAATCAAGATCATCAGTTATCACCCAAACGACGTGAAGACCTCCGGTCTTCGACCATCGTCTTCATCTTCGACTTATCGTCGTATCAGTTATTCAGAATGGGATAAACCCGATCTTTCCGAATAACTCGCGTATATATTATAAAAGTGTTACACAAACACAACATACGCCTCATTCCAACTCATTAGTCATTAACCGTAAATTAATCAAGAGAATAATTCCCCAAATATTAACCCCGAAGGCCGAAACCAACATCAGATCAATATCCAGAAAACCATTCTACTTAGCTAACCGACAGTTAGTTTCTAAATTTCACGTTCAAATCTAATTAAAGATTTAACTATCGCCTGGAGCAAAACTGGTGATACTCCATTCTCGATCTTTTCAATCTAATTAAAGATTCATTAAAACTCCACTTAGTTTTAATCTGTGACTGGGTTAAAGAATCAGTGTCATTTAAAACACGGTTCACGATAAACCCAAAGTCACATCCCATTAATTATCGGGTTAAAGAACAAGTGTTATTTAAAACACTGTTCACGATAAACCCAAAAATCAATATCCATTCAATTCCAATTAAATATTATTTAATTGGTACACTTCATTAAATCTAAATAAAAAGATTTAATCTTTTCTCAACTGGGTTCAAGAACAGTGTTAGTGAAGACACCATTCACGACAAACCCAAATCACATTCATTAATTATCGGGTTAAAGAACAAGTGTTATTTAAAACACTGTTCACGATAAACCCAAAAATCAATATCAATTCAATTCCAATTAAATATTATTTAATTGGTACACTTCATTAAATCTAAATAAAAAGATTTAATCTTTTCTCAGCTGGGTTCAAGAACAGTGTTAGTGAAGACACCATTCACGACAAACCCAAATCACATTCATTAATTATCGGGTTAAAGAACAAGTGTTATTTAAAACACTGTTCACGATAAACCCAAAAATCAATATCAATTCAATTCCAATTAAATATTATTTAATTGGTACACTTCATTAAATCTAAATAAAAAGATTTAATCTTTTCTCAGCTGGGTTCAAGAACAGTGTTAGTGAAGACACCATTCACGACAAACCCAAATCACATTTGATATTCAATACAAGGCTCTGAATAGAAAATATATCGGCTTATATTCAATATCAAATTCTACGACTAACAACTGTCGTATTGGAAATAACGATATAAATATATATATCTTTCAAATTTCCATAACAACACCTGTAATATCACGAATTCCAACATCGAAATATTCCGAAGACAATTTCGATTCAAATCCACTCCAATGCAATCATTGGAAATTTTGGTTATTTTCAAAACCATTTCTAATTCAATTTATTTATTTAAAAATAAATAGAATTCTAATTCTAGTTCAAAACTAGTTCATTTCGATAAAAATCTATTTTTATCTTTTCAAATATGGAGTTTTTCATCCCAAACTTTCACAAATCATTTCTTATGATTTTACACAAATTATTACTATTTTTAATAATTTTATCAAGGCCCGTACAGTCGATTTCCATTAACGGCCATCGAACTGCACTTACAGCGACCTTTTTCGAATTTGATTTGGACGTATCTCCAAATCCAACCGTTAGATTTCAAATTTCTAACATTCATTAGAAAGCTCTTTTTGATACGAACCCAACGGTTCCGGTTTTAGGAGAATCCGACGGTCGGATCTCCCGTAATGTCCGTTTGAAATAAATGGTCGAAATTCGCGAACTGCCGCGGCGCGGCGCGTTCTATTCAGGCCATTATATTATATATATAATATATATAATATATATTTCGTCGATTTCTATTTAAAACGAATTATATAAATAGTTTTGAATTCGTTTCAAAAACATTTTCAACTTCCTTTTCAATTCAATTCAAAATTGAATTCTTCTTTATAAATTCGTTTCAAAATTCATTTCTATTCAATTCAAATTTCAATTCAATTTGAATTCATTTCAATTCGTTTTCAATTCAATTTGAATTCGTTTTCAATTCATTTCGAAATCGTTTTCAATTCAATTCATTTCGAAATCGTTATATATTCAATTCATTTCGAAATCGTTATATATTCAATTCATTTCGAAATCGTTATATATTCAATTCATTTCGAAATCGTTTTCAATTCAATTCATTTCGAAATCGTTTTCAATTCATTTTGAATTCGTTTTCAATTCATTTTGAATTCGTTTTCAATTCATTTTGAATTCGTTTTCAATTCAATTCATTTCGAAATCGTTTTCAATTCATTTTGAATTCGTTTTCAATTCAATTCATTTTGAAATCGTTTTCAATTCAATTCATTTCGAAATCGTTTTCAATTCAATTCATTTCGAAATCGTTTTAAAATCGATATAAATATCGTTCACGTCAAAATGGCGTCAATCTAATCAACACGGCTTCATAAATTTCTATTTTCAAATATTTCTTTTTCAAAATAGTTGTTATTATCAAAATATTTCGTTCAACACATGACCAATCTCAATGAATGAGTACTGTCAACACATGAACTTTTATTTTATAATATTATTTATTTTTCAAATTGGAATGAGGCCCAATCAATTACCATATAAAGTTAATTATATGGATTTTCATACAACACATGTATAATAGCATGGAAAAATAATCAACCATCAACCAAAGTGCACTCCACTGTATAAGCATCAAATATAGATATTCAACGCTTATAACAGCCTGTCAATCAATCGATCGACATATTTAATCAATCAGGATGAGTGAACTTCAAATTTCATCCCAACACCCGTGTGGGGTTTCAAACAATCAAACACAGATTTTTATTCGTGCAGTTGGGCGATGTGTAAAATTTATCGTCCCAATCAATGTCATTCAAATAGGTGTACATAAACAAACCGTCCGGTTTATAAATGAATATTTTATTTTATTCACTTCACGTTAAAAATTATATTTTTAACGACAAAACATTTTATTTCAACATATGAATTTCTATTCAATTCATTCTTTAAATAAAATGATATTTTTATTTTTCTAACATATTTTAGAAAATTTCGGCGGCATAACGGCACGATACTAGAAACGGGACAAGGCCTAGCCTTATCCCCGATCTAGTGAAGGCCCACGCCATTCACACATCAATCAAATCCATTTCATTTTGCAAACCACAAAATTTGGAGTAAGAGTCTAACCTAGCCTTACTCCTTCGCCTTATAACGGCGCACGTCTAATCCTAACCAATTTATCGATTCGATTTTTCACACCACAAACCACATTCAAACCAATATCGCAATCAATCACCAAACAGTCAAACAAACAAGTCCATGGTCTGTGGACGGTTGTGTCGGGTGCTACTAAGCACCGTCTGCATCCTAGTATAAATATATAACTAGAAAAGAAATAGAAAGGTGAGAAATTCTCACATATAGCTATCCTAGCTCCACGGCACTTCATTGATAGGAATCTTCATCGCTATCGCATCTTCGTTGTCCGCTTTCACTACATATGTAAAAATCAAGTTTTTACTTCGCTATTCAATATATAAAAATCGAATTTTTAGTTCGCTATTCAATATATAAAAATTGAATTTTTAGTTCGCTATTCAATATATAAAAATTGAATTTTTTACTTCAAAGTTCAATATATATAAAAATCGAATTTATACTTCAAAGTTCAATATATAAAAATCAAATTTTTATTTCAAAGTTCAATATATAAAAAATTAGATTTTCCATTCGAAGTTTAACATATAAAAATTAGATTTTCATTCGAAGTTCAGCATATAAAAATTAGATTTTCCATTCTATAAAAATCAATTTTCTATTGATTAAAAATCAGTTTTCTATTATATAAAAAAAAACAGTTTTCTATTTATTAAAAATCAGTTTTCTATTATATAAAAAAACAGTTTTCTATTTATTAAAAATCAGTTTTCTATTATATAAAAAAAAACAGTTTTCTATTTATTAAAAATCAGTTTTCTATTATATAAAAAAAACAGTTTTCTATTTATTAAAAATCAGTTTTCTATTATATAAAAAAAACAGTTTTTTTTTTCCTTTTTTTTTTTTTTTAAATCAGATTTTATTTCCTAAAAAAAAAAGTATTCTTTCTTTTTAAATATAACCAAAATACAGTTTTTTTTAAATTAAAACAAAATATAGTTTTTAAATACTCACCCTTTTTCTAGGACGGAAGGAGGCTGTCGTCTGGAGGGGGGGGGGTCGACCCGGTGCTGCGTCTGATGTCGGAGGGCTTGGGCGCGTCGCTCGAGGTAGGGGGACGGCCAGAAGCTCGCGCGCGTCACTCAAGAGAGGGGGAGGAAAGCAGGAGAGAGAAGGAACGGATGGGGAGGGGGTCGGACGTCGTGGTGGCGCCGGGTCTCCGATGAGCGGCGGCGATCAATTCGATGGCGGTTTTTTCTTTTTTTTTTTGAGATCTGAAGGACCGGGGAAGCTATTTGAAATTCCCCGATGCTCCCGGTGCAGGGGAGGTTATGGCGAAATTTTTCAAAAATTTAGGGTGTTAGCCAAATTTTTGATATTATGTGGCCGTACGAATTTTTAGAGCGAGAAACAGTTAGTATTCTGATGGTTAAAAATATGATGTGTGAGCATACGGAGTCGGAATTCGACGAAACCAGTTTCGTTGGGACCGTAATGTTGAACTCTAGCTACATGTCCAGTTTGGTGATTTTTGGGTATCATGAGTGATCACAGGGATTTTTAAGGACTAGAATAACATAATATAATAAAATAAAATAATTGTTGTGGACCTTAACAAGCCACATACTCCTCGTTAGAGCCACACAAAGTTAGTCCCTCCCTATAAAACTGATCTCTCAAGGCCGCCACTTATTCTCGTTTACCAGGAAAATGGTGAACAAAAGAAAATCATAGAAATGCAAATAACATTTACTAGAAATCATGTTATAGTTATATTTGGATTCACGTTTGAATCCTCTTCAATTCCGTACGCTTTTCATTGGGTTCGAACCCTTCTTAACCTTGCTGGAAAGTTGAACCGCAAGCTAGGGTTCGAGTGTATTTGATTTGTGGTGATCGATGGTTGAATCGGAGGTTGGATTCGAGTTTAGATCGAAGTCTAGCACCTTTTCTCCAAGTTTAGTGGATTTTCGACAAGGTGGATGTCGCAACTGTCGTAAGGAGGGGACGGGGAAGTCTGGAAATCGCATTCGATTTGGGGAGCTCGAGTTTTCTGAAAAGGGTACGGGTAGATGGAGAACGAGAAAGAGGTTGCAATGGTGATTTCGATTTTGAATTTTGTGGATTGATGGTGGATCGAAGGATATTGCGTTGGCTACTGGGATGTCTAGAGCAAGAAAACTGAAGCACGATTTCGAGGAAGAAGGGATAATAGTGCGGGCTTGAGGAGTGAAAGACGGGTGGGCCTTATGATAAGTATAAGCCCAATTCAAATTTAAATTCTTGTTTTAATTTAAATTTAAAGTGATTCAAACATGTAAATTAAATATTTCGTCATATGATATCAGTTTTCAGCAAACCAAGATCCGTTGGGATCGTATGGACGGACACTACACCATGGAACTGACTAGGAGTCAATCGGAGCTCGTTACAATTTATGGAAAAATAAATTGTCCAACTGAATCAAATAACGCAAACCGTTATTTAACGGTTAACGCGCAACTGCGAGTAAATCTCAGTAGCTCTGAACAGTTTATAATTTCATGTTGTATTTTTAGAACTGTTAAATATTGGTTGATTGACTGTGTGTTGATTGTTTGATTGAATTGCTAGTCAGTTAGTTAAATTTCTTTATTGATTCTGTTTAACCGAATATATCATATGGAACTGAAAGTGATGTTACCTATATTATTTAACATCTATGATGCAGGGAAACAGGTTGGAGGAATCCAACTAGATTCCTCAACATTTACTTTACCGTGATTCATATATTGTGATATATGATGTGATATATAATCTGTTGTTGATTATGTGTGTTTGGACGATAGTTATCGTTGTTATATGGTATGTTAAATACCATAAGGAATACTGGATGTGGGAAAGGGGATTTTCAAAGTATATTTTGAAAATGAATTATTTATATAAAATCGTTGGATTTTATATAGAAAAGGGAAAGGATTTTTATAAAAGAAAATATTTATAAAATAAAAGGATAAGTTAGAATAAAAGGAAATATTATTGGTTAGAATAAATAGAAAAGATAAAAGAAATATTTATTTGTTAAATAAATAGAATTGAAAAGGGAATAGTTATTTGTTAAGTAAACAAATAGAAAAGGAGTTAATTCATAGGAGTTAATCGAATAGAGTATGATTTAGAGTTAACCAGTTAGAGTTAATAAATTAGGGTTGATCAGTTAGAGTTATCAGTTAGAGTTAACCAGTTAAAGTAGAGTTAACCAATAGAGTTAATCGAATTAGAATATATCGATTAGAGTTAGTCGAATAAGGAGCTATTGAATATTAGTTATTCGAATAGAAAGTAAAAGGAGTTAATCGAATATAGTTTATTCGAATAGAAAGTAGAAGGAATTAATCGAATATAGTTTATTCGAATAGAGTTAAAGGAGTTATCGAATATAGTTTATTCGAAAGGAGTTAAGTGAAACGAGTAAATCAATAGCGTTAGTCCGATAGAGTTAATCCAATAGCGTTAGTCCAATAGAGTTAATCCAATAGCGTTAGTCCAATAGAGTTAATTAATAAGGGCTAATCGAATAGAGTAAATTGAATAGAGTTATCGAATATACCTTATTCGAAGGAAAGAATTATCGAATAAGAGATGATTCGAAAGAGAGTTACGTAAGGTAGTTTGTTAAAGAATTAAAAAGGTGAACTTTGTCTATTTCAAGGTTAGAAACGTTGTTCAGTTAAGGTCTGAGAGGTAGTATTACCCCAACTTGATTGACTTCATTTTTAACTAAGGAATGGTTAAGGTTCGATAGTGAAGGTGGATTAAAGGAATTTAGTTAATAAGCGTAATGGTTTGAGTTGGCATCGCGATGGTTTGTTTAAACATCTGTCTAAGTCCAATGAAGGAGTTTTGGAAATCTTTTCCAACTAAGAACCAGAAATGTTTTCTGATATAGAAAACAAGAAATGGAAATGTTTTCCAATGGTAATAACATATATTTTCTAAATTTAGAAAATAAGAAATGTTGAATATAGGGAAACAGGAGATAAGTAAGTTAACGAAATAAAGAGATAAATGTTGAATGATGTTTGATCGATAAAATTTCCATCTGGAAATAATTTCTTTGTTTGCACACGTGTTTTTCTTCGATAGTTAACTCACCGACTATCTAAGTTTTTGACCATTTTAACGTTATTAATATGGAGAGACCGGTTGGATTATTATCCAAAGAACCACTCTGTATTGGCATAAGCGTTGCGAATCATATATGCGAAAGAAAATTGAAGACGGAGTAAAGTGCAAGGGCTATTAGATAACAGTGCCTAAGATGGATATACTGAATAGTACCTTTGGTTCATCCTGTTCCTGGATGACTTGTATAGACGGATGTCTGACAGAGTATTTCCAGACGATCACGTATATTGATTTCTTCAACCGTACCAAGAGTGGAAGCAGAGAAGGAAACTTCTTGTAACACCCCGAATTTCGGTTAATGCTAAAATTCACTAATTACAAAACAAATAATCTCAGATGTGAGAATTGGGGGAAACGGGCTGCGTCATTGCGTTCGTCTCAGAAAAATACGCGAAATAGAGTCCGAGTTTTCGAGAATCGGAGTCCGTATGGCCCGGTTATGGCCCAATGAAGTTCACAGAAAATTCAAAGTTCAAAACAGATTTAAAATTCAGGTTCAAATTTCGAAATTGGGGCCATTGGGCGCAGGGGGGAAAATTCCCGCCAAGCTACCCAAGTCGACAGCCTTGTCGACTGGGCAGTCGACTTGGCTAGGACCAAGTCGACAGCCCTGTCGACTTGGGTTTCGACAGGGGGTGCTCGGCCAGTTTGGCCTGGTGCACTATTTCAGGGTTTGGGCTGTGTTTTGGGGCTGGTTTCTGGAAGCTTCCGAGATCTGATGGTCCTAATCTAATTTAGGGTTAATCTAATGGCCTAAAACACTTGCCTAATCCTATAAATAAGACCCTAAGCTAGCCCTAAATGATCATAATCCTATCATCTAACTAAACTATGCCAAAATTTTCTATGATCATGGCCTCCACTCAAAAGCCTAGCCTCCATCCTCTTATAAAACTATTTCTATGAAGGCTTTCATGTTCATACAAGCATCTTTGAGTTGTATGAGTGATCATTAGCTTGCATTCATCATCAAGTTGCAAGCTTTATGTTCAAGGCTAGAGTTTTTGGGTGATTTTTGGCAAGGGTTTGTTTATTGGAGTTTAGTGGTGAGTTTCTATAGCCTTAATAATCAATTGTTAAATTGATTATGATAGGATATGATAAGATATGGCTATGTTTGTGGATAAATGTGCTTATGCAAGTTTAGTATAGTGTATGTTGTGTGTTTTGCAAGTTTTATGCTATATGCAAGTTTAATGCTATGTTTTATGATGCTCACTATGCAAAACACTATGTTGAACATTGATGCACATGTAACATGTTATGCAAACTATATGTGAGATTATATGCAAGTTATATGTAACATGTTATGCAAGTTGTGTATTTGGTTTTATGCATGCTAAGTATTTGGTTTTGTGCATGCTAAGTATTTGGTTTTATGCATGCTAAGTATTTGGTTTTATGCATGCTAAGTGTTTGGTTTTATGCAAGTTATGATGCAAGTTCATATGCAAGTTATGATGCAAGTTCATATGCAAGTTATGATGCAAGTTCATATGCAAGTTATGATGCATAATATATGCATGTTTGCCTCTATGTATGACATAAGTACATGTGCAAGTTCATCCCTTTTAGACCTATGACATGTATGCAAGTTGACACCTTTATGATAGGTCTATGACATGAACATTTAAGCAAGTTACCATCTTTATGACATATGTTATTCATGCAAGTTGGGTTGGTTATTTATGCAAGTTGGGTTTATGGTCATATATACAAGTTGACACCTTTTAAACCCATGATAATGCTAATGATATGCTAAGTTGAACCCATTGTGTGTATGATGAATCTTCTCTTTTGAAGTATGTCATGTTAACGTATTTACGTGGGGACGATGGGGTAAAAAATGAATGAACACATAAAATTGTGTGAAGTGGGTATGATTAAACATACCATAAAGTGGATGGACATAATTGGGAATTTACCTATTAAGTTAGGTCTACCCATATTATGGAATTGGGAATTTACCTATTAAGTTAGGTCTACCCATATTATGGAATTGGGAATTTACCTATTGAGTTAGGTCTACCCATATTCTTAAATATTTGTAATTAATTAGGGATAATTAATACAAATTATGGGGGTGATTAATTAGGTGTAATTAATCTACTAAGACACGAGGTTGGACCCTTTTGTAGCATAAGACTGCCCGGAACCGACCGGCAAATCCAGCGGTTACAAATGATTGGCCCAATGTGAGAGGTCTTAGTCATAAACTAAATACGTGACAAGTGTAAAGACACGAGGTTAGACTCTGTTATGGTGTAAGGCTGCCCGGAACCAACCGGCATATCCAGCTGCCATAAAAGACAGTCTAATGTGAGAGGTCTTTATAAAGGTTACGATCTTAATTAATTAAGAAACACTTAACCAAATTAGCATGTAGTGAGGCATGAGGGGTTAAGTGGGTGCCTTGGGTGGCATGTAGTAACTAGTGGGGGTGCCTTGGGTGGCATAAGGAAACTAGTAGGTTGCCTTGGGTGGCAATAGAAAATACGATTAGAATACTTAACCAATGTGGAACATGTAATTAAACATGATTAAAGGGTTAAGTAAGTGCCTTGGGTGGCATGTGGGAATCAAGTAAGTGCCTTGGGTGGCATGTGGAAATCTAGTGGGTGCCTTAAGTGGCAATTAATTAAATAACAAGCTTAAGTAGTAGCTTGTGGGGGCCTTGAGTGGCAATTAAAATATGATTAAAAGACTTAACCAAAATCTATAACATGTAGGTGGACATGGTTAAAGGGTTAAGTGGGATGCACTAGATAAAATGACAAGCTTAAGTAGTAGCTTGTGGGGGCCCATTTCAACCAATATCCCAAACGTATCTTTGTGGGCTCGACCCAAGTCGAGGACGGGACACGCATATTGGGCTTGACTATAAGAGGCCAAAACGGGGTAGCGGTGGCAACGCAATTCCAACGGGTTTCATATGCGTGTGTGGACCCGGGTTGGTAGGTAAGACGTTGTTGCATCATGTAGATATAAGCCGTGCACCATTTGTTGTATCGGGTTGCCACTTTGGGGAGTGATACACCCCATTGTGGGGCCAGCACGGGTATCTACGGTAGGGAGCCGATCGCTTGGGGAGTAGTGGGTACACCTAGTGGAGATAGGGGCAGACGACACCTATGTAGTCAGCTAGGGGTACACGAAACTACTATTAAAAATTACTGGGTACACCTAGTGGAGATAGGGGCAGACGGCACCTATGTAGTTAGCTAGGGGTACAAGAAACTACTCGGTAAAATTACTAAGTACACTTAGTGGGATCAACCTTTAAGTAGGAATTACCCTTGGGTGGGTAGAACTGGTGTGGTGCAGTGTAGGAATTATCCTTGGGTGGGTAGATCTGGGGTGGTGCAATCTAGTAATTATCCTTGGGTGGATAAATGCGTCTTTTCGGTTATCTTAGTACATCCTGTGTTTAGTTGGCTACTTAGTGTAGTCATTATCGCCAGAGGTACCGTACCTTGTTTATATCATACCCTAATTACTTTGATGATTGTATTGTTAGGGTTATAGGACTCACTCAGACTTATGTCTGACCCCGTTGTTTCTTTATCTTTTTCCGTCCCCTCAGGTTTTCAGAGTGGGCCTAGCACTAGTGGGCTTTGATCAGACTGCTTTATCTATCTTTTGGAGCTTGGACCGTGGATGTAAAGCTCAGTTTATCTTTTCTATTATGGCTATTAGGTTATGTAGTGGGATTATGTACTCTTGTTTTTATCAGGATGGATATTATGTACTTGACTCTTATTTATGGTTTTGGTGTAACCAAACATGTTTTACTTTCCGCTGGAATGAAAAGATGTTTTAAATTCTCAAGTATTACTTATATCTGTCTTGTTGTAATTTTTCTGTTCTATATTCACTTAAAATACTCCACCGATGTTATGGCATTCCCTTAGTGAGTGACCGTAGCGGGTGTGGGGTGTTACACGTGGTATCAGAGCTTAAGGTTACCAGAACAGATAAAAATTTTAGAAAAACTATTTTCTAAGAATATTTTTGAAAGGAGTATTTTCAAAAACATGTCTTTTAAGAGAAAAGTTTTTGAAAGAAAAGCATAATCCCCGGTAGCCATATCTTTATCTTTCGAATTCTCCGTTTTGAATCTCTTCCTCTCTCGTTTTGAGTTTCCCCTCCGTGTGTAGATGATCTTTCTAAGATAGATAAGAATGAAAAACCACTTCAAGGGACTTAGACATTAGTCGGATTAGAAGTTGGTTCAAGAAGGAGGACTTGTAGGTACCTATTGGATGGACGATGGGAGGAAGGCTCAAATAGTTGTTTGGTTAATGAAGGATGAAACCTCATTGGTGGGAGGTTACGAGTGGAGAATGGGAAGAAGAAGGCGAGTAGTTATCCTTTTGGAGGAATAGGACATCTTATTAGGATTGTCCAAAGAGGCAAGGGCAAGGTACGGAATCTTCTGGAGGGTGGTTGTATTCCCTCACGGCTAGTGTACCAGATGGGGATAGGACCGTCTAGGTTGGAATTTGGATTTCTTTATTATCCGGTTCGAACTTTATTTGATTCTGACGCATCGAGTTCGTTTATCTCATCATTGTTAGTTGAGTCACTGCACTTAGACACCAGTTTAGTTGATGATCCCTTAGTTGTTTCAAACCCAATTGGGGCTCCATGATGTGTTTGGGTTTGAAAGTTTCTATACTTAGCGTTGAGTTTAGATGTGATGCTTCTTGGGCTTCACGGGCTATGGGTTAGTTTTGGGCATGGACTGGTTATCCAGTAGGGGTGCCGTTCTTGATTTTTAAGGGAGAGTTGTTAGGCTTATGACCCGCTTGGGTAACACTCTCGAGATCTCTTGTAATCCCATGGAAACTGTTATGCTAAGTTATCTAGAATCGCTTGACACGTCGGTCGAGAGTTGCGATCTGTTAGAGTGGTCCGGGAATACTCGGATGTGTTTGAGGGGGTGAAGGGCTTACCTCCGGAGCGGGAGATTGACTTCCGAATATATCTGGTAGACAATGCCAAACCAGTATCTTGGCCAGTGTGCCACATGGCTCCTCGTGAGAGGAAGGAACTCCATAAGCAAGTAGGCGATTTGCTTGAGAAGGGGTTCATAAGACGAAGTATATCGGAGTGGGGTGCTCCAGTAGTTTTTGCCACGAAGGCGGATGGGTCCCTCAGACTTTGTGTAGGCTAAAGAGAACTAAATGAACTCACAAAGAAGAATAGACACCCATTGCCGAGGATTGATGATCTCTTTGATCAGTTAGTTGGCGCCTCAGTATTTTCACAGTTGGACTTAGCCACGGGGTTTCGTCAGTTGAGAGTGGCTGAGGATAGTATAGAGAAGACTGCCTTTAGGACTCCGGATGGTTTTTTTATGAGTGGCTGGTGATGCCATTTGGTTTGACGAACGCCCCCGCATATTGATTTGATGAGAAGGGTGTTCAGGGAGTACCTAAATAAATTCGTGATGGTCTTTTCTAGGAGCGAAAAAAGTTTTCGTATGTGCTCAATAGGTTGAGCAAAGCCAGTTATGGGATAAATGGTGGTTTTGGAGCGAGACTGGCGAGGACATCCAGAGTTGGACAAGGGCTTAATTATTTAGCCGTTTTTACTAGTATCATCTCACGTAGGTCGTCTGAATTCGAAGGAGGTATCCCTTGGGTGTTTGTCTGATATTGGTTTAGGCCTTTGGGGCTTGCATTTGGGGGATGTCGAGTTCGACTAGGGTGGTCTGCGTGAGAGATGGACAGTTGTGATGATTTTGGATGGGATTCTTAGCATCCTATGAGTTTGAGATAGCGTATACCCATGGAAAGGGTAACATGGTGGTGGACGCCTTAAGTAGAAAAAGGTTGTCCTTGAGTTCATTGTTCGTTGAACGACGGAGCTTGGAATTTATTTCGATGTTTGACTTTAGACCTTCCGTTGACTTTGTACCCGGTTTGCTAGCCTCCTTGGAGGATAGGCCTACTCTTTTGGGGCGGATTGGCGGAGCACAGCGAGACGACCCACAGTTGGTTGAGTTAGTAGAGAAGCTCATGAGGAGAGGGAGTCGTCCAGCCATTTGAGTAGGTACACCCTAGATGGTAAGGGGTGGTTGCGTAGAGACGGTAGACTTTGTGTACCGCAAGACGAGGGTTTGACGAAGGCTATACTTGATGATGCACATCGGTCAAAGATGACCATTCATCCCGGTGGGGACAAGATGTACCAAGACATGAAGCGAGTTTTCTTTTGGGCCGGTATGAAGAAAGATGTGGCCAAGTATGTCGCTCGATGCTTGGTGTGCCAACAGGTGAAAGCGGAGAAAAAGAAACCAGGTGGGTTGCTTCACCCATTGGAAGTTCCGCAATGGAAGTGGGATAGTGTCTCGATGGATTACCGAGATCGAGGAAGGGTAATACGGGAATTTGGGTTGTGGTAGACAAACTTACTAAGAGCGCCCATTTTATACCCATGGAAAGTAAGAGAACTGCTCCATGGCTAGCTTCAGCTTACATTCGAGAGATTATTAGATTGCATGGTGTACCTTCCAGTATAGTGAGCGATTGAGATCCTATCTTCACTAGAGAGTTTTGGAAGAGTTTGCAAGAGGTGGTAGGGACTCAGTTGTGTTTGAGTACCGCATATCATCCCCAGACGGACGGCCAGACCGAGAGGGTGAATCGTATTTTAGAAGACCTTTTGAGGATATGTATCTTTGATTTTTGTGGTACATGAGAAGAGCATCTTCCATTGGTGGAGTTGCCCGACAGACTTAGTGGTGTACATGATGTATTCCATGTGAGGAAGTGCCTATATGAGACCGCAGAGGCGATAGAGCCGAGCTTGCTTAAAGAAGTAAAGGTAGAGCGTGATGTGATTATTCGACGAGCTCCTACCCGCATCCTTGGGTCAGAGATTAGGAAGTTGAGAAACAGAGAGGTTCGACTAGTCAAAGTGAAAAGGGGAGAAGGTGAGAGCAATGCTACTTGGGAGACAGAAGCGAAGATGCGTTCGTTATACCCATTCCTTTTTGAGGGTATGTCCTTTAAACGTCTCCTTTATCGTTTGTCTAGTGCTTATCTTATCTTTAGTATGTCCTCTCATTAGTACCTTTGACCTTTAGATAGGGTAAACCTATGGTTGAAACATGTGTTTGAAACATGTTATGTTTGATGGATGCATGTGGATGCAAGTGGTTGCTAGTGGTTGCTCGTGGATGCATATATACACACTCTGGGCACCAGATCGGCTCAATCACTTCATATTGCATATTGCATATAATTGTGTGTAGATAGCTATATTTATGGATGTATAATGATTGTGTTATCATATGGATGATGCATTTTGGTGAATGGTTGTGCACTCATGTAGATATTGTATGTGTCGATAGGGTTCTCTCGCATACATAATGGATGCATGGCACTATCATGGTTTGCATATGTTCATACATTAGATAGGGAACATATACAAACACTTTTTGCATATGCTCATACATCATTAGAAATTGTTTTAAGGACAATGGATGCCCGTGTTTGATGGATTGAGTAGATGGTTGTTTGGATGGTAGGATATGCATTCTCCTTAGCTTAGAGATTTCGGGGACGAAATCCTTTAAGGAGGGGAGAATGTAACACCCCGAATTTCGGTTAATGCTAAAATTCACTAATTACAGAATAAATAATCTCAGATGTGAGAATTGGGGGAAACGGGCTGCGTCATTGCGTTCGTCTCGGAAAAATACGTGAAATAGAGTCCGAGTTTTCGAGAATCGGAGTCCGTATGGCCCGATTATGGCCCAATGAAGTTCACAGAAAATTCAAAGTTCAAAACAGATTTAAAATTCAGGTTCAAATTTCGAAATTGGGGCCATTGGGCGCAGGGGGGAAAATTCCCGCCTAGCTACCCAAGTCGACAGCCCTGTCGACTGGGCAGTCGACTTGGCTAGGACCAAGTCGACAGCCCTGTCGACTTGGGTGTCGACAGGGGGTGCTCGGCCAGTTTGGCCTGGTGCACCATTTCAGGGTTTGGGCTGTGTTTTGGGGCTGGTTTCTGGAAGCTTCCGAGATCTGATGGTCCTAATCTAATTTAGGGTTAATCTAATGGCCTAAAACACTTGCCTAATCCTATAAATAAGACCCTAAGCTAACCCTAAATAATCATAATCCTATCATCTAACTAAACTATGCCAAAATTTTCTATGATCATGGCCTCCACTCAAAAGCCTAGCCTCCATCCTCTTATAAAACTATTTCTATGAAGGATTTCATGTTCATACAAGCATCTTTGAGTTGTATGAGTGATCATTAGCTTGCATTCATCATCAAGTTGCAAGCTTTATGTTCAAGGCTAGAGTTTTTGGGTGATTTTTGGCAAGGGTTTGCTTATTGGAGTTTAGTGGTGAGTTTCTATAGCCTTAATAATCAATTGTTAAATTGATTATGATAGGATATGATAAGATATGGCTATGTTTGTGGATAAATGTGCTTATGCAAGTTTAGTATAGTGTATGTTGTGTGTTTTGCAAGTTTTATGCTATATGCAAGTTTAATGCTATGTTTTATGATGCTCACTATGCAAAACACTATGTTGAACATTGATGCATATGTAACATGTTATGCAAACTATATGTGAGATTATATGCAAGTTATATGTAACATGTTATGCAAGTTGTGTATTTGGTTTTATGCATGCTAAGTATTTGGTTTTGTGCATGCTAAGTATTTGGTTTTATGCATGCTAAGTATTTGGTTTTATGCATGCTAAGTGTTTGGTTTTATGCAAATTATGATGCAAGTTCATATGCAAGTTATGATGCAAGTTCATATGCAAGTTATGATGCAAGTTCATATGCAAGTTATGATGCATAATATATGCATGTTTGCCTCTATGTATGACATAAGTACATGTGCAAGTTCATCCCTTTTAGACCTATGACATGTATGCAAGTTGACACCTTTATGATAGGTCTATGACATGAACATTTAAGCAAGTTACCATCTTTATGACATATGTGATTCATGCAAGTTGGGTTGGTTATTTATGCAAGTTGGGTTTATGGTCATATATACAAGTTGACACCTTTTAAACCCATGATAATGCTAATGATATGCTAAGTTGAACCCATTGTGTGTATGATGAATCTTCTCTTTTGAAGTATGTCATGTTAACGTATTTACGTGGGGACGATGGGGTAAAAAATGAATGAACACATAAAATTGTGTGAAGTGGGTATGATTAAACATACCATAAAGTGGATGGATATAATTGGGAATTTACCTATTAAGTTAGGTCTACCCATATTATGGAATTGGGAATTTACCTATTAAGTTAGGTCTACCCATATTATGGAATTGGGAATTTACCTATTGAGTTAGGTCTACCCATATTCTTAAATATTTGTAATTAATTAGGGATAATTAATACAAATTATGGGGGTGATTAATTAGGTGTAATTAATCTACTAAGACACGAGGTTGGACCCTTTTGTAGCATAAGACTGCCCGGAACCGACCGGCAAATCCAGCGGCTACAAATGATTGGCCCAATGTGAGAGGTCTTAGTCATAAACTAAATACGTGACAAGTGTAAAGACACGAGGTTAGACTCTGTTATGGTGTAAGGCTGCCCGGAACCAACCGGCATATCCAGCTGCCATAAAAGACAGTCTAATGTGAGAGGTCTTTATAAAGGTTACGATCTTAATTAATTAAGAAACACTTAACCAAATTAGCATGTAGTGAGGCATGAGGGGTTAAGTGGGTGCCTTGGGTGGCATGTAGTAACTAGTGGGGGTGCCTTGGGTGGCATAAGGAAACTAGTAGGTTGCCTTGGGTGGCAATAGAAAATACGATTAGAATACTTAACCAAAGTGGAACATGTAATTAAACATGATTAAAGGGTTAAGTAAGTGCCTTGTGTGGCATGTGGGAATCAAGTAAGTGCCTTGGGTGGCATGTGGAAATCTAGTGGGTGCCTTAAGTGGCAATTAATTAAATAACAAGCTTAAGTAGTAGCTTGTGGGGGCCTTTAGTGGCAATTAAAATATGATTAAAAGACTTAACCAAAATCTATAACATGTAGGTGGACATGGTTAAAGGGTTAAGTGGGATGCACTAGATAAAATGACAAGCTTAAGTAGTAGCTTGTGGGGGCCCATTTCAACCAATATCCCAAACGTATCTTTGTGGGCTCGACCCAAGTCGAGGACGGGACACGCATATTGGGCTTGACTATAAGAGGCCAAAACGGGGTAGCGGTGGCAACGCAAGTCCAACGGGTTTCATATGTGTGTGTGGACCCGGGCTGGTAGGTAAGACGTTGTTGCATCGTGTAGATATAAGCCGTGCACCATTTGTTGTATCGGGTTGCCACTTTGGGGAGTGATACACCCCATTGTGGGGCCAGCACGGGTATCTACGGTAGGGAGCCGATCGCTTGGGGAGTAGTGGGTACACCTAGTGGAGATAGGGGCAGACGGCACCTATGTAGTCAGCTAGGGGTACACGAAACTACTATTAAAAATTACTGGGTACACCTAGTGGAGATAAGGGCAGACGGCACCTATGTAGTCAGCTAGGGATACAAGAAACTACTCGGTAAAATTACTAAGTACACTTAGTGGGATCAACCTTTAAGTAGGAGTTACCCTTGGGTGGGTAGAACTGGTGTGGTGCAGTGTAGGAATTATCCTTGGGTGGGTAGATCTGGGGTGGTGCAATCTAGTAATTATCCTTGGGTGGATAAATGCGTCTTTTCGGTTATCTTAGTACATCCTGTGTTTAGTTGGCTACTTAGTGTAGTCATTATCCCCAGAGGTACCGTACCTTGTTTATATCATACCCTAATTACTTTGATGATTGTATTGTTAGGGTTATAGGACTCACTCAGACTTATGTCTGACCCCGTTGTTTCTTTATCTTTTTCCCAACCCTTAGGTTTTCAGAGTGGGCCTAGCACTAGTGGGCTTTGATCAGACTGATTTATCTATCTTTTGGAGCTTGGACCGTGGATGTAAAGCTCAGTTTATCTTTTCTATTATGGCTATTAGGTTATGTAGTGGGATTATGTACTCTTGTTTTTATCAGGATGGATATTATGTACTTGACTCTTATTTATGTTTTTGGTGTAACCAAACATGTTTTACTTTCCGCTGGAATGAAATGATGTTTTAAATTCTCAAGTATTACTTATATCTGTCTTGTTGTAATTTTTCTGTTCTATATTCACTTAAAATACTCCACCGATGTTATGGCATTCCCTTAGTGAGTGACCGTAGCGGGTGTGGGGTGTTACACTTCTTTTAGCTGACACGTAATGTATGGTTGTAGACGTCAATTGGTGATTTGATGGATTTGACGATGTGGCATTCGAAGTGAATCTGATGTGATGATAAAGCGTAGCTTCTAGCCTCACATCCGGTAAATGGCAGAAATCGGGCAGGCAGCATGGCTAAGTCGGTCGCTCCGAAGTAGGATGTGTAATCACCTGATCTAGAGTTTCATTTATTTCTAAAAAATTATTGTTGATGCTGTCCCATTCGGGAAACGGTTGCTGATCCCAACTGTTGGTGATATACATTCGATACACTCAAGCAAAATGAGTGGTCGGTCATGTGTGGTCGGGTTGCAAGTTGTTCTTGTTGAATCCAGTGTATTCCTTTCTAGAGGTACACTAGCGAAAGGTGGTTCCATACCTTGTCATAGTTGGAAATCCATTACCCAATACGTGCTTGCGGTTTTGATCTTATACTATATATGTAGAACGTGAGATGAAAGCGTTTCTGCTAGATGATTATTATATTGTGGTTGATAGACATTGTTATAATATCAAAAGATTTTTGATATAAAGATAATTTGGATTCTCATAAGGGAAAAACCCGTTCCGTTATACGACGTGGTCTTATCAGATATGGTTTAATTGTTCGAACTGTTTTAAAACTGTTTTACTCATACCAGTCCCATGATTGACCCGGAGTTTATTTTGTTTTGTTATCCCCAAACTCTTGGGTGCCCAATTTTGTACGGGCAGTCAAGTAGTTGGGATTTACAGATACTTGAAGAGCTGGAGCAGGAGGCTTCAGGATCATATAGCTATAGTTTATTTCCACTGTGTTGTAAGTTTTGTACTTTGATAATGATGTATATTCAAGTACAGATGTATATTTCAAAGTTATGTTATATATTAAATGTTATTCGTTCCGCTGTGAGGTTCGTGTTACTCTGATGTTGTGTTCTTCTTCTTCTTCTATTCTAAGTTTCTATCTTATCTTTCCTCACCATCTGTTTTTCTTTCTATTAGTTTCCTAATTTTCAATTTAATTTGGGGTTGGACTTGTGTTTTTGGTCAGCTCAAATTGGACCGGATTTTCGGGTCATTACAACGTGAGATGAAAGCGTTTCTGCTAGATGATTATTATATTGTGGTTGATAGACATTATTATCATATCAAAAGGTTTTTGATATAAAGATATTTTGGATTCTCATAAGGGAAAAACCCGTTCTATTATACGGCGTGGTCTTATGAGATATCGTTTACTTGTTCAAACTGTTTAAACTGTTTTACTCATACCAGTCCCGTGACTGACCCGAAGTTTATTTTTTTTGTTTTCCCTAAACTCTTGGGTGTCCAATTTTGTACGGGCAGTCAAGTAGTTGGGATTTACAGATACTTGAAGAGCTGGAGCACGAGGCTTCAGGATCATATAGCTATAGTGTATTTCCGCTGTGTTGTAAGTGTTGTACTTTGAAATGATATGTATATTCAAATACAGATTTATATTTTAAAGATATGTTATCTCTTATATGTTATTTGTTCCGCTGTGAGGTTCGTGTTACTCTGATGTTGTGTTCTTCTTCTTCTTCTTCTTCTTCTGTTCTAAGTTCTATCTTATCTTTTCTCACCCTCTAATTTCTTTCATTAACTTTCTGGTATTTTTCGATGTTTGGTTAGTCATCATTGAGTTTATGGCGATAACCAAAGTCGACAAAATCCGGGTCGTTACATTGCAATTATTGATTTATGATATTGTGATATTTTTTAAGTTAATGACTTATTCGGTGGTGTATCAATTGTCTTAGTCAGTGATATGAGACAACTACCTCCTGTGTGTAATGAAAGGTGGGAATCCCATGCAACGACGTGGAGGGCTTGCTTATATGAGTTTCGATAAATGTGTAAGACTATCTTATATATTTCGTCAAGCCAGAGATGATCAACAATCACCTTTTCGAGAGGCTTTAGAAAGACTGAGTAGAGATGCATATACTATAGACGATTGGAAATTTTTCAAAACTAGAGATGGGCTTACATCATATAAAGAAGCGAAGGAAAATTTTAGAAATGCTCTTTATCTTTTTTTTCAAAAAAGGGACAAGTAATTAACATAACATAAATAATTTGATTCAACTTGGAAAACCCATTGCTTGCTTCCTTCTTTAAACAATTGTGAAATGACATCTACTTCTTCTTATGATGATGCAATGGTTTAGAAAAATGTATTTATCTCTTTGTAGGTGCTCGAGATATATTGCGATCTAATCTTTCAGTTCAAAAGGGTTGGTTAATGGCGCTATGGGTACTGTTGTGGATATCATGTATTCTTGGTCAAGAAGCTCTTCCAATGATCAATCACTTGCAGTGATGGTCAATTTTAATAAAATTCATGGTATTGAATTTCGACGTGGAACAAACATCATTCAAGTTACCCCTCAAACTGTAAATTGGATAACTTATTCTGGTACAACCTGCACGCGAACTCAATTACCTTTAGGTTTGTGTTGGGCAATATCGATAAATAAAAGTTAAGGACTAACACTTGATCAAACTATCATTCACATGAGTGACAGAGAAAGTCTTAGTTTAACATTTGTTGCATTTTCAAGAAATAGAAAATTATAGGATATTGCTTTTAATCCTATGTTCATATTTGAAAGGCTTGCACATATTTGAAAATTTAAAGGTCTACCATCTGGATTAATGGAGGAAAAACGGTTGAATGCAATGTCTTCTCGATAAAAGGTAAGTAAAATCCATGCTTATATGATTTTTTTTTCTATAAATGGTAAGAAATTTTAATACTTCAATCACAAAAAAAAAACAATGAATGACAAGATGATGTGAGAAGAAAAATATATGTTATAAAAACAAAAGATTAACCCATTACTTGAGCATTAAAGCAACCTGATGTTTTATGCCAGTATCCCTTTGTGATATGAGACTGCTCGATACCAATGATTAAGGAGAGATAGTTAAGGAATTGTTCTTAAATTTCTTATGTGAGAAATTATTTTTGCATTAAAGTTTTCATTATTGATTTTTTTTTTTAAATATTTGGAACAGTTTGAGTGACTCATGTGTTACATTTTATTTTGGAGTCTGGGTATGATGTGAAAATAACATGACCGATTAGGAAAGAAATGCTAATGCCAAAAGACTCAAATGCAACTACTATCATGATGAATTATCCATTACAAAAAAATTCACCGTTTATCATTTATTGAAGTAATATCATATGATTGTTTGACTTTTACCAAACCAATAATAATATGAAATTTGTGATGATTACCATCTAGCAACAGAAATTGGATTGCTTCATTTACAGGTGACTTTGAATACAAAAATGGTGTAAGTACTCCCATAGAAAATGTTTTATTACATTTAAATTCTAGCTTTACAAAAGTAATCATTTCAAGCAAAGCACGTCGATGCAATTCAAAGGTAAAAAGTTATTTAATGTCATAATTGAAGAATTAAAATGAAATGCTCAATGCTAATAAGGTAAATTTTATTTCTCACAATCACTTTGACATGACAAATGTGTGTAACTACTTCGCTAATATGTATTTTGTTACAAATATGAATAGGTTTTACTTTTTGGATGTTTCATGAGTGGCATTCTAGAATGTAATTTGTACAATGCATCATTCAAGGGACTTAATCACAATGCGGTTTCTGTACTATTTTTAGTTGATGATCATTCTAATTTTTTGGGTACATATGCTTCTCCTGCCTTCGCTGGGTTCAGGTACGATTTTCTTTCCTTGTCCCTTATACATTATGTAGTATATTTTTATTTAAATATTTTTATAGATATATTTGATGTTTGTCAAAAGCACTATTATTAATCAATAATGTTTGTCTTAACTATAAATTATTTAACTTCTCCATTTTTATTTTATTTTTTCTTCAATATCAGAATGCCTCACAAAGAAACTGCATGCACTTTTTGTCATGAAATTGACCTAACTACTAAGGTAAAATATGATCATTTGATTGAAATTTAGACAAGCATTTCAAATTTATCATTTATTCCTCAACTGTATCAATCTATTGAAGCAGTAAATACTATACCCAGAAGATCAACCGATGGAATTTTTTTTGGTCAATTCAGTTTGGCATGTTCAAGTTATATCCCACAATTTTTATGCTGGAAAAAACATTTTTTTGCATAGTTGTGTTACTTTTGGCCTCTTATTTGAGTCACTGTTTTTTTTATCATGCATGTACACCAGATGCTAGAAACAGGGGCTAATATGTGGAAATATTATTAGAAAATAAGAAAATATAAATTAGTGCTAAAGATACACAAAAAGTTATGGCACCATCAAGTTATGTTGATAGAAAGGCTGCATCATATTTATTTTAATGTCCAACAGTATAAATATATGTTATATGCAGATGACTAAATGCAAGGTACAACAACAAAAAGAATTCGCCCGATGAAATTATGCCACAACCAATTACAAAGACAAAAAGTTAAGCAACGATATGAAAAGCAACAGTTCGGTGGTAATTAGAAAATCATTCTATGTAGACACCTGAGGGATCAGAATTTTGAATGATCCATGGATGCTCAAGTACCTTATGAAGTAGAAGGTGGTGCGATGACTCTTTAACAAGCATCTGACTAATGAGATCTTTTGCAGCTAAAGAAATATAAGGTTTTGGAGAAAACTTTAGATCAACTTTTATTATCCTTCTGTAAGAATCTGTGTTCCTTTGTCTCAAATGGAGGGATACCATAAAGGAATTCGTTGCATAAGACACCTAAACTCCATATATCTACACTGGCATTATGATGTACACTCTCAACTGTTTCAACTGGGAGATAATCAAGTTCCACACATTGTTTTCCTCTAAATAAACATGCGCACAGACCATCCAAAACTCACAATTTTTGTAACAACCCGGAAATTCCGAGCCAATTTAAAATTTTTATTTTAGCAATTTTAGTGAATTTTGATATTTAAAATGAATTATTTTAAATAATAATGACGAGAAATTTATTTTGAATAGAATTCAAACGTATATATTTATATTGATCGTCGTTAGAATATAAATATTTATTTATATATATATATATATATATAAGGAATTGAAAATGACGTGATAGTTCGATAATTCGATTTCAAATTTCAAATAAATATACCGGGTGCAAAATAAACCGGATTTTAGCGAAACCAAAATTATTAGAATCTATTTGAGAATATCTTTCCAACGAATCTGAAAAATCGAAATTTCATAGCGGGGATAAAAAGTTATGCCCAGTTGAAAATTCAGAATAGTCGCTATGGAATTCTAGCCCTTAAAAATGACCATTTTGCAAATGACGTCGATTTTCGACGAAACCACTTTTGTTGGATCCGCGATGTCAAATTATTGCTAGGTTTCAAATTTCATAATTTTTCGAATTAATATGTGAGTGTGGCAAAGGAAAACGCGTTTGACCAGTTTCAGTTGATTTCAATCGACTGGAAAATGGTCATTTTTCAAACGGTCTTAGAATTTGACGAAATTAGTTTTGTTAGGACCGTATCGTTAATACGAAGCTAGAAAATATTTTTCTGAAATTTATAGAGTTAGTATGTGGCTCTGGTAAGTTGAAATGTATGTTCAAATTCAATATATAGAGTTATATATTGATTTTGATGGAAACTGATCGAAACAGTCGAATCGGCCTACGATACATATCCCATTGTGTTCGGAATGGGGGTAATTAGCTAGGGGTGACAGTCGGTGGGTTCGATTTCGAGGTCGAGATAAAAAGTTGCTTTTTGAAAATTAATTAATATATATATATATATATAATTATATAATAACCTCGTCCCTCTCTCTTACTTTCCCTTCTCAGCAACCCCCCCTTCAAAAGAAAAAGAAAAATAAATAATAATAAAAACCTAATCGCCCCCCACTTTCTCTTCGTCGTCGCGCCGCCAGGGGGTTGGCCACCGCCGCCGACCTTCCCCTCAGACCCCCTCTGCTCGCACGTGCCCTCTCTCCTCTTCCCTAATTGAACCCGCCCCAAACCACGAGGAACCCGCCACCGTAGAGGGGCTTGCCGCTGCAACTGGGCCACCTCTGACCTGATGCGCCCCGCCCAGACCCCACCTCCGACCTGCACCTCCTCCAGCCGAGCGCACCCTTCCCCGGATGACCTCCGACGAACCTTAACTACTCCTCTGATGCGCAGGCCATCTTCCCCCTCACTCTGAAGACAAAATCAGTGAGTTTTCTTGTTAATTTACTTACATTTAGTTATTTTTAGTTTTTATATGACTTTAAAATTTTAAAAATATAATTTTTAATAAATGTAAAGCTATATTTTCGAAGGCGAATAAAGTTTGAATCTTTATATTAGCAAGGATTATATTTTTAAAAATATAAAGGCGTGATTTTTATTGTATGTGAGGATTAAAAATATAATTTTTATATATATAATGTGAAGGTCAAAAATATGATTTTTATATAGTAGAGATAATAAAAATATGATTTTTATAAGACAGAGAATATAAAAATATAATTTTTATATATGTTGTAGCGAAATAGAATTTTGATTTTTATATGAAGTAGCGATAAAAATTCGATTTTTATATATATGATGTAGCGATAAAAATTCGATTTTTATATATAATGAAAAGAATAAAAATGTATTTTTTATTGTAAACAACATGAAATGGTTGAGTGGGAAAGTCGGGCAATTCCAAACCGTTCAGAAATAAAGAATGGCGGAGTGGATCCCAAAGGTGAGAACTCCTCACCTTTAATTTATTTCTGGTTTGAAATATATACTGGGATGCAGACGGTGTTTAGCAGCACCCGACAACCGTCATCCACAGACCATGGATGACTTGTTTGTTTGATTTCTGTGTTGTAAAATTTGATTGTGTGATGTTGAATGAAATAAAATATTTTATAGTGGAAATTATTTTATACTTAAAAATATGATTTTTAATGTGTACATAAAATAAATAGTAATAAAAAAATCGGAAGATTTGTTTATATACACTGATTTGACTGATATTGATTGGGACGATAAATTTTACACATCGCCCAACTGCACAAATAAAATTTGTGTTTTGACTGTTTGGAACCCCGCACGGGTATTGGGATGATATATGACATACACTAATCCCAATAATTAGTTGTATGTCGATTGATTGATTGACAGACTGTTATGAACGTTAAATATTTATATTTGATGCTTATACAATGTAGAATGCACTTTGGATGATGGTTGATTATTTTTCATTGTTGATATATACATGCGTTGTATGGAAATCCATAGAAATAAAATCTATGGCAATTGATTGGGCCTCATTCCAATTTTGAAATAGAATATTTGAAGAGAAATATTTGAATAAAATATTTGAGAAGAAGTATTTGAAACGAAATATTTGAATGGAATATTTGAAATAGAAATATATAAATCCGTGTTGATTAGATATGCGCTATTTTGACGCGAACGATATTTATATCGATTATATTCGTTTTTTATAATGAATATTGAAAAGTGATTTCAAAATCGAATATTTTGAAATGAAATTCGAATTAAATTGAATTGAAACGAATTAGAATTCGAATTGAAAATAAAATGAATTCGAATTGAAATTGAATAGAAATGAATTCGAATTGAAATTGAATAGAATTGAATTCGAATTGAAAATGAATTGAAATTGAATAGAAATGAATTCGAATTGAAATTGAATAGAATTGAATTCGAATTGAAATCGAATAGAATTGAATTCGAATTGTAATTTAATTGAATTGAAAACGAACTGAAATTGAATTAAAAATCGATTTGAATTGAAATCAATTTGAAATGAATTTAAAACGAATTTATAAGGAAATATTCAATTTTGATTAGAAATTGAATATGAAGTTGAAATCGTTTTGAAAACTAATTTAAACGATTTATAAAATACGTTTTCAAAGGAAATCGACGAAATATAATATATATATATATATATATATATATATATATAATGGCCTGAATAGAACACGCCGCGCTGTGGCAGTTCGCGAATTTCGATCATTGACTTCGAATGGATATTACGGGAGATCCGACTGTCGGATTCTCCTAAAACTGGAAACATTGGGTTCGTATTGAAAAGAGCTTTCTAACGAATATTAGAAATTTGAAATCTAACGGTTGGATTTGGAATTATGTCCAAATCAAATTTGAAGAAGGTCGCTGTAAGCGCAGTTCGATGGCCGTTGATGGAAATCGACTGTACGGGCCTTGATAAAATTATTAAAAATAATAATAATTTGTGTAAAATCATAAGAAATGATTTGTGAAGAATTGAAATGAAAAACTCCATATTTGAAAAGATAAAAATAGATTTTTATTGAAATGAACTAGTTTTGAACTAGAATTAAAATCAATTTATTTTTGAAATAAATTAATTGAATTTGAAAATGGTTTTAAAAGTAACCAGAATTTCCAATAATTGAATTGGAATGTATTTGAATCGAAATTTTCTTTGGAATATTTCGATGTTGGATTTCGTAACGATACAAATACTGTTATGGGAATTTGAAAGATATAGTTATTTCCAATACGATATTTGTTGGTCGTAGAATTTGATATTGAATATAAGCCGATATATTTTCTATTCAGAGCCTGGTATTTAATATCAAATTTGATTTGGGTTCGCCGTGAACGGTGTCTTCATTAACACTGTTCTTAAACCCAGTTGAGAAAAAGATTAAATCTTTTTGTTTAGATTTAATGAAGTGTACCAATTAAATGGTATTTAATTGGAATTGAATTTGAATTGATTTTTGGGTTTATCGTGAATGGTGTTTTAAATAAAAGTTGTTGTTTAACCCGATAATTAATGTAATGTGATTTTGGGTTTATAGTGAACCATGTTTTAAATGACATTGTTCCTATAACCCAGTTAAAGACAGGATGTGTTTTTCCCAAGTTATATAATCATTGATAGTGATTATTGGGAAGATTAAAACTAAGTGGAGTTTTAATGAATCTTTAATTAGATTGAAATGATCGGGAATGGAGTATCACCATTTTTGCTCCAGGCGATAGTTAAATCTTTTATTAGATTTGAACGTGAAATGGTAATTGAATTTACCGATAACACTATGGTGTTAGATATGACGTATTACTAGTTTTACTTCATGGGATGAATAGGTTGGGATTGGAAAATAAAATAAATGATTACTTCGGTGTGGTTCGCTAATCCCAACTAGTTTGAATTGATATTCAAATGAAGATTAAAGAATAAATTTAAAAATTTTATCTTTGATAAAATTAATGGGAACCTTTCCCAATGTATCAGAATATTTGAATAAAAGAATATTCTGAATTGGAATGAGGCGTATGTTGTGTTTATGTAACACTTGTTTATTATATACGCGAGTTTTTCAGAAAGTCCGGGTTTATCCCATTCTGAATAACTGATTCGACGTGGTGTCGAGGATGAAGACGGTGGTCGAAGACCGGAGGTCTTCACATCGTTTGGGTGATTACTGATGATCTTGATTGGGATGTACACCCAAGAGGAGGGAATCAGTTAGTGATCATCCATACGTACTTGGAGATCGATGGATATGCGAGGTACAAGGTGCCTCTGGTTTCGTTCAGACCCAGAACGGACTTGTAAATGGACTATGTATCTGACACTGGATATCATTCTGTGTGATTGATGGATATTGGTTGCATAGAGTGGTTTGCCTGTGTGGCATGCTAAGACGCAAATGATTAAGGCTTCTGTTGAAAAGCAGAGTCTTGTGGTTGATGATCAAAGCACGGCCTTTGTGGCATCGCTTTGTGTAGCGTAAATTCGCGAGCCTCACACCCTGGTTGTGAACCAGAAATGGGAGAGGACCTTAGGGAGGGCATGCATTTCTTTCTAGCTAGAAGTGGCGTCAGTGGTTTTACACGCCCTGATGAGTTTGACTTATGTGGTTGTTGCTGTTGCGCGGCGCCTCGGATATATCGGTGACTATGTGAAGCCGATGGAGTCATTTGTTGGCTCATTTACGCCCCAAAGGGCTGGGAAATGCAGTGTTCAGGCATTTTAATCCACATCGTTGGATCGGCACTGACGATCCAAGGGTCACTCGAGCTCTGATCCAGAGGCTCGGGCTAGACTGTCTCGAATCGGTAGAGGACTATCTTTTGCCTCGGGTCACAGATGGAAATCCAACTTCCAATACGCGACGTTTCGATTTTAGTTGTAATCCTATATATGGCGACATAGTGGGATGGGGCGCTTATGTCGTCTATGATTGATACTTATGATTTGAAGTTGTTTTATACACTATGCACTTATTATAGTATCAAATGATTTGTTTTAAATGTATCAAGCATTCTTGGCTATTATAAGGTAAAAACCCTATCCTCCGGCTTGCGTTGCATTGTGTGATGGGACCTGGGTCTTATAATAGCTTCATTGTTCTTTATTTAGCATTACGCGGTTGTTTTATGCACAGGTATTCTTAGGAGGAAACCCGTTCCGCGTTAGCAGCGTGGTCCCTTGATTTACCTAACTTTAAAAATAAAGATTAATAATTGTTTTAGTTCTCACACCAGTCACATGACTGACCTAGAGCTTATTGTTTTAACCTAAACTCTGGGTGCCCTTATTTTGACACAGGCAGCTAGTAGTTTTGGTTTTGCAGATTTATATTCACAGGATCCTGGTTTACAGCTGGAATGATATCCGGAAAGCTCTGTATCTGTATATCTCCTTCAGTTGTGCTTTGTATTATTTTCCGCTGCAGTGATGTATTTAAATGTAATTTAAATCTCTGATATTTTATGATGTATATTATTTGCTTATACTCTGTATATTCTTGTATTCTGATGAATTGTTGTAATTAACAATGAAATGTTCTTCTGTCTGTGTTCTGATTCGTCTTGTCCTCAAAGTAATTCGTTCTTTCTCTTCTCTTCGGAGACCGGGGAAGTTCGGATCGCTTCAATTTTCAACTCTCATCGAACCTCTATCAGAAGATTCTCTATTTCGATATATCTACAAATGACATGCTTCCCATGTAAGTATATCAAATCTCTTGCTAATGGTGTAAAGTAAATGACAGTTCGTCTTTCGTTAAAATATTAACATTTTCATAATTCTTTATAAAGCTCACCTTTTGCAGCATATTCCAAAATAAGATCAACTTTGATCTGATCATAAAAGTAGCTATATAGGCAAAGTATGTTTGGATGATGAAGGTGATTTTGTATCTCTACTTCATGATGCAAACTGATGTTCAACTTGGGATTGTTTGAGTTGGCTTTTAAATAGAATCTTTAATGCTACTATATGGTTGCTCTTCTTTTCTCTAGCCATATATACATCACAAAATTTTCCTTTCCCAAGCTATTTTCCAATGTCAAAATCATTCAATTGCCCATGCTTTTATTCAACTAAAACTTTTTCATCCTCTTTGGTTTTGGTAGAACTGGCCATGATGGAGGGAGAGATAGTTTTACTTCTCAGATTATTTCTTTTTTGGGATAATGAAATATTATTGATAAGCGATAAGACAGCGGGAGAGAAAGGATGCATTAGGTGCTACTACATGGTTGTTCAATATTGTGACTTCTGTACGAATAATCATTGTTAATAAAGCTCTCATTGTCGAACATGGCTTAAATTTTGGGTTCTGATTGGTTGGGTACAGGGAGATAGGGAATTTCGCGGACAGACGATTTGGTAAGTTTATATGTTTATGAACCTCATTAATTATTTTTGTATCGGTAATGAAACTGCTAGTGGTAATGATTATATTTTATTTACTAGTTTACTCAATATTGACATAACTCAATTTGAGTGAAAAAGTGATTATGTTCACATTTTCATGTCAACCTTAAACAGAACATTATCTCATGATGACAAATGAACAAAACGTTATTGGCGATCATATAGGAAGCTATTGCAAGAGCGGTTGTTAACAGATTTTGCGTTATGTTTTTTTATACTTTACAGTTAGTTGGTTTGAGTCAAATGTATAAATATTTGATGTTTGACTGATGTAAGGTTTACATTAAGCAATGTTGTGACTAATATCAGGTTTATATTGAGAAGTAATGTGACTAAAACTTGATTTTATGTCATTTACATATATTTAAAGCATATCCAGTTTTATAGTCTTTCCACGTTGAAAGACTCTTATGTTAAGGTAATGTAGCATGAATTGCAATATTTAAACAAATCTTGATATTGTGTTGGAAAGGTATGTTTATATAAGATATTTCAAATATCTAAACAAACCTTGAGTTGAAATAGAAGCTAATTTTCAATTGTATAAGCATTGTTGAATGTTTTTATAATATATTTCTTTTTTAAATATCTTGAGCCTTATCCAATGCATGACAACACGTCACTATATAATTACAGAGTTTCGTCAAATCATCGATCTGTGTTTCTCAATCGCTTTCTTCTCATTATAGCCCTTCTCTGTCTTACTATTTATCAGGTATTTATTTATTTATTTATTTGTATTTACTGAATTATATGCTATTTTTTTAACAACACGTTAGTATCTAAACAGTAGGAGAATTTCGATTATGATTGATTATTCACTTACAGATTTAGTTTTCGTATCTTCAATCTTTCTTTTCGATTTGATTTCCATCATCATTGTCTATGTAAGTATCTTCTTTCTCCAATTTTTTAAATTCCCACTGGTACCTTCTTTTTATTTCTTCCATGTTCTCTTGAATTATTATATCTGAAATACATCTTTGTAATTAATTTTGATTAGTTAGAACTCTGTTTTCTACAAAGTTTGCACGTATTGAGAGTGATTCCATTCAAGAATTACTCCTACATTATACATACATACATACTGCAATTGTCCAAAATTTGGTATTGTGTCTATCTTTTTATGCTACTTTTTAGTGTGATCTAAAATATAATTTCTACATGTTAAACCATATTCCAAGTAGTTGAAAATTATCGAATAACAAAATGAATGGGTAAGCATATGTTTCTTGAATGACAAATATAGTTTTTGCCTAATAACCTATACGTCAATTGTGAGTAATGATGCTTTAATTTTCACTTTATACTTGTTTATGATTAATCATTTAGTATCAGTCAGTTTTTTGTGTTTAACCTTACTAATGTTCATGGACTTGATTTATTTGTTAAATGGTCTAGGTGAGGTTGAATTCATTCTCTAATTTTCTATAATTATGTATTTAATAAAGTACTTCATCCAGTTTTTATAAGTTTTTTCTATTAACAGTAAGACAGGTGTAGATTGATATAGATAAAAGCTTCTTGGAGGAAAATTAGAAGGTTACATCTATAATTTGAAACTTTGATTTGATTGTCATCGAAGTGTGCTAATTTATTTGATTTAATTATAGTTGATTTATGTGGTTTTGGATGTAAACTTGTTAACATGTCACACTTAATGAAGCTGTGATTGGAATTATAAACAACTGTCATAAATTGTGTTACTTGATTTACATATATGTTTACTTTGCTTGATTTGGATTGCCTTTAAAGATTGGCAGGAAGTTTTCTAACCTAAATGGGGGTAGAAACGTTATCCCTCTTGCATTTCTTAATCAATATCAACGTAATTGGATCATCAAATTTCGAATAACACATAAAGAGAATTTGAGATCCTATAAAAATAGTAAAGGAGAAGGTTGCGTCTTTAGCATAATACTCACTGATAAGGATATAAGTTCTTATATTTCAATGCTTTCAATGATATTTTTTGCATTTGTGCAATATTTAAATTATTATACAATTCTTTTTTTCTCCAAATTAACAGGGTACCCAAATTCAAGCTACAATGTTTAACAAAGCGATAGAAAAATATTATCTCATATTTGAGCATGAAAAAGTTTATTATATCTCCAAAGGAATAGCTAGGCCTGCAAAAAAAAAGAATTCAGTACTATAAAAAATGATTTTGGGTTGAATATAAATGAATTCTCATTGATCAAAAGAGTGGATGATGTGAGCTTCTATATACCTGAAATCGTTTATAATTTTGTAAAAATAACCATCTTCAAAAGTACGTTGCAGAAAAGGAAGTTGCGGGTAATGCATTTACATTTTTAATTTTTTATAAATCATTGTATGATTTGTTAACAAAAATAAATTTTAGATGTAGTCGACATTATTCAAAGCGTCGCAGTAGTCAAAGATGTTCGTAGAAAAACCAACAACGGGAACGTTCCAAAATGTGATATAACTATTGTGGATGATTCGTGAGTGTTAACACACACAAAAATAATCAAGATATATCAAAAATTAAAAGCATGGTGAAGGAGTATGAAAGACAGTGACACCATTAAAGAAGCGGTTATAGGCCTTTGCAATGCGGAAGGAAAAGAAAACGAATCTCCTTCAAACTGAAAAGCCCCTCTCGACTTTAAACGAAAGAGCACTCACATCAAATAAAGAAGCCTCTGTCGGTCTTAACGAAGAGGGCAATGGTTCTAGATTAATTGATCTAACAAAAAAAGAATGGAGGGAGCAAGCCAAGGGCGAGGCATCATAAAGAAATGAGAAAGAAGCTAAGAGCCATAAGCCGATAGGGTTGCAAAAGATGAAAGCCCTCGACCAAATACCGGAAGGCTCAACCTCCATGAATAGAATGCACTGGTGTAGCAAACTAATAACTTAAGAGCGAGAGAGAAGGGCACATATCGAAGTAGAATCAGAAAGGAAAAGTTAAAAATTGAAAGCAAACTCATTAGAGGAAAAGATCTCCGAAAGCAGCTAAAGAAGAGAATGTAAAAGAAAAGCACTCCAGAACCTGTTGACGGCATCATAAGGCATGTATGCATTCATAAACCTGTTTTCCAAAGCGAAACCCAATACAACTGACGGAAGGGTCCTTCGAAAGCAGTAAAACGAGGCTTCTGTCACACACCTCTAAATTCTAAGAAAGTTAAATCACATTCAGCAACACACAAAGTGTGAGAAACCCCGATTTGGAACCCTAAAGCACTAAGGATAACACAGGACGAAAGCATAAAAAAGGTTAAGAGCTACTATTCTGCTTGTGTTTAGTTAATCTGTCAAGCCCTTCGTAAGCAGCTATCGACTTGTAAAGTCTTCGTAATCAACTCCTTTTAGATGATCAATGGGAAGCACTTATGCCGAAGGAGTGCCTGGTCAAACCTATAAATAGGTCCCCGTAACTCAGAGTAGAGGACTTCTTTTCTTTTTTAGAATTCATTTTCTCTACATTTATAATCTCTTTATACAAAGAAAAAACCCTAGTTTCTAAATCAAGGAAAAGGATTGTAAAATTAAATATACTCAATAAAATGGATACATATGGAAATCAAGGTAATTCTAATATGCATTATTTTATTATTTGCTAACATTACAAGTGCAATATGCATATCATATACATAATTGAGATCTACTTTGAATCTTAACATTTGACTGACCATGAGAACCTTTGATTTGAGGATAAAAACCTTTATTAGCTTAATAATTATGACAACTAGGATTTTGTTATGACTAGACATAGAATTAAGTTAATGTGTCCCAGTTCAACGACTTATTAGGATTGAGCGATTGAGATTAAGGAAGTGTTCATGACAACTAGCTAAATCCATAAGAATCCAAGGAAAACTTACATAAAATTAATATTTAAGACCCAATTTAGATAGAGCGATTTCCTAGGGCCCATATCCATAACCGTAGAGTACCCGTAGAAACTGTTTTTATACTTTAAGGCAATATCAGGAAAGTATCTCGTAGATAGAAAGATCTCCCATTCGAGAAATCATAAATGAGATTCACGAGTTGTTTTGTTCCTAACAAATAGTTTACTTATAGAATTATACAGAAGCATCCTAATATTATAACACGGAAATAGTTGCAGGACTTACATATGTACCCATCCTCACCACAAATCGGAAGTTCTATGGTCAGATTTAATTTTTATAATGTTAACCATAAATTTGGCTAACATTTTTGGTGCTAGAAGGAGGGCTTGAACCTATGTCCTGACTCCCTATTTCTTTCTCCATGTGTTATTGAACGTACATCCTTGGGAGATCGATGAGAAATAAGTATGAGTGGAATCTTAGTGGATTACAAAGGATTGTGAAAATCTCGAGCGGAGCTTCACGCAAATCAATAAACAAAGGTTATGGGCATAATAAGGATTTCGGCGAAGTAGGAAAACATCCCAGTTGGATAAAGTACCAACTCAATAAGGATAAACAGACACCACCACGGTCTAGTAAAGGAAATGAGGATGCAACTCTTTTTATGGTCAATGGAAAAATAACTAGGAAAAATTACAAAAAAAAAAACTAAACCTGCCTTCAAAGAAGGAAAATATAACAAACCTGACAAAGCAATCTCTCGGTACGGACGTTTAGACAAATAAATCAGAACAAGGATCTTCCATGCCATTCCACACAAAAATATCTTGTGTTGATTTAATAATTCACGAAGAGCAAGTATTGCGAATGCAGTCCCTGAATATGATCAACCAAAAGAGAAAAAAGGATTACAAGTCCAGTAAAGTAGGGTTGGACCCATCCCAAGAAGAACTAACCTCATTGTTAGTAATCAAAGTAACATATTGCTCTACCAGATAAAGATTGCTATGCAAGCCCTTGCACGAGGGTCAAGCTTCGAGGAAGAAATAATGAAAGATTATGAAGCCTTTGTCCAAAGTTGGCAAGATTCCATGGCTTGACCTCGGATAAGTCCACACCTATATCTCCCAGAAAAATATAGGAGTGTTACTAGCAAGATCTCTTCTCAACATCCCTCCACACTAAAATAAAAAGTGAAAATATTCTGCAGAAGTAAGGAATTGCAACAAGGCGAATGGAGTCTAGAGTGTAAACCCCTAGGAAAAAGACAAAGATTCAGTCCAATCGCAAAATACGAGTTAACGACTTCAAAGGAAATTGTCTTCTTTCTGAACTCAATTACTAGCCAAAAAGAAAGAAAGGGATAAAGTATGAATGAAATAAAGGAGGCAGTTATTTCCACTACCACCTAATGAATGGTTGTGAATCTAATCAGTGTAGAAAACCTGAAAAGAGAATAAGGCCCTTTTGTAGGCAAGGAAAGTTGTCAAGATAACTTATGAATTGAAAATTGAAATTTAATCTACAAGAAAGGACCCACATTGGGAACTAAGGTTTATTTCAAAAAAAAATAAGAATTTCTACATGATTGAGGGAGAAGTGCCCTCCTTGAAATGGATTAGATTAGAAATTCCTGGGTATATCCTGGGTCCTTCCCCCTAAAAGGGAAGGGGTAGAACCAGGAAATCGTTCCCCTAGAATCTAAGCTCAAGGTATATCCCTAGCGCCTTCTAGAGGGAGGAGAGTAAGTCATCATCTGTGCCCAAGGGCCAGTGAGATGCACTGAATCCCTTGACCACATCCAAGGACCAGGTTAAGGCGCCCTTTAGAGGAGGGACGCATAAGCCTACGGACATGCGCCTGGCTCTGGTTGAGAGCACACTCTACTTCTGATCGTTACATGATCAAGCCATGCCTCTGTTTCCGGCATAAGTACGCACTACCTTTGCTTATGTCATATCCTGGTGACAGGATCAAAAGCTCAAAATGAGCACTAAAGCACGCTAAGGACTCTACTTTATAAAATGCCTATAATGGCCAAAAGTAATTTAAAACCAAAAGCGCTTTCATAACTAAACCGGAAGAGAACATTTAGGAGTCTCCTTAATATGCCAAGAACGGCACGATCAAAATTGAAAGAGGATATTTCGAGTATTATTAAGCAGCAAAAGGCTTTGCTCTTCCTTAATTACCTGAATCTGGGTCAATTACACAGCAAAAGGCTTCGTTCTTCCTTAATTACCCGAACTTGGATCAATTAAGCCGCATGAGGCTTCACACTATTCTAGTTACCCGAATCCGGGTTAGTTAAGCCACAAGAGGCTTTACTCCTCCTTTATTACCCATATTTTTTCGTTAGTTAAGTAGGGCTTCGTATGTCTAATACTTGAAACTGTGTTTCCCAAATCGAGTAAGGCTTCATTCTAACCTTATTACCTGAATTCGGGTCTATTAAAGCCGAAAGAGGTTTTGCTCTTCCTAATTACCAGAATTTGGATTACTTAGATCAGAAAAAGTGACTTCGTTAATTTCAGAAATTGGATTTTGGATTTTTTAGGCCTTGAAGAATCGTATTTTGATCTTCTATAAAAGAATCCCTTAACTTGTATGCATGAATATTCAAGCTATGATATAAAGCCAGCCACTGAATGATTAGAATATATATAACTATAAGACCGTAACAATACCAACATCATAACCACAAGAAGAATTAAAAAAACATATTGTCTTGAATTTCTCCATCAGAATCCCTGATAACACCAGATGGGAAATGTATTTTAGAGAAATTTGGAGCAACCCCTTAAGCAAAGCCTCTTTTTCTCTAACTTTATCAGCATCAACAATATGAGAGATTTGGATGGTGATCGCGCTATTGAGAGCCCTATTTGTCCTTAAGCAAAGCCTCTTTTTCTCTAACTTTAGAGAATTTTTCCCTCTTATATTCGGCGTTTTTCTTTCAAAGGTTATATAATTCTTCTTTCAAAGACTCAGCCGGCTCCACATATTCGTAAATATGGATTAACGTCTTCTTTCGCTATACACTCGAAGTATTTCCAAACTTCGAACTTAACCTTGTTGACTCATCCCTTTACAAGCTCGCTATCAAGACCTTTCAGTGGGTTCATGTAATGAGGAAAATTCTTTGCTACCTCCTTTTGCGATCTTGTAATCCTAACAGGGTTGACGGTGAAGGAATCGAAAAATTCAGGTAACCATCATATAATATGAATTCCAAATATTTTTAGGAAGCTTGGCAATTATTTAGCTGAAAAGGAAGATCACAAACTTGCTCTCAAAGTAGCTTGATGTCATTATCAAAATCTGTCGTAGGTTTAGCTTTCACCAAATTTTTCGTGGCCAACAGATCCTTCTCTTATTGAATAAGCTTTTGTTTTAACTCCCTCTTATCTTCTCGGAGATTTTGAACAATAACCCTTTGCTCTTGAATATTATTAAAGAACGTAAAAGTAAAGGGAATATCTGCAAACTTTGAAAATTTTGAGCCTCCTGAAGTGTTTCCATCCCAAAATTTGGCATAACAAAGTCAAGAGAGGCGCCCTCGAAAAACAAGGGTTAGATGGGGAAGGAGTCTGGTAAGAAGTCAAAACTAAAAAGTCATTCACAACACAGACATATAGGACTTTAATTACTTTCTATACCAAAACATCCACAAGGGAATTATAATCCTTTATTTGTTTACGTAACTCCTATTACAAAATAGAAAAGAACAAGAGAGGGAACATACCTGAAAGGTAGAATCCAAAAGAGGTGTTGTAAACCTAGAACTGGAGATCTTTACATTCTTGGAAATAATCAACGGTCCTACACAACCTATAAATTTTGAGAAATTAGCTTCTCTAGTTGTTACATCGTATTCGCCAACCCCGAAAAATCCTACCCGTCCTGAAGAGCCACCACTCACATTAGTATTTTTGTTAGGTAGCGTATCGACACTAACATTAGAAGAAATATTAGGGTCGCCAGGATCATCCTGAGATTTTCTATTATCTCCATTAGAAGGATTATTTAGAATAGTCTCCAAAACCTCATCCTCCTCCCCATCGCCATTAGAATCAATTTCGTCAATGTTGGGTATCTCAAAGGAAAGAAGTTCCATGACATCTGGAAGTTCCCTTCGAGGTGCACCCTTCCATCTCCTCTCGAGGTCTGTTACCTTTTGGCGGGAGCTATCCACAACTTATAAAGAGAAATTAGAAAAATGGAGACTAGAAAATTTATCCTCATTCTCAAAATAAATTGACATAAGTGTGTCTGAAACTACTTATCCAAAATCTTGTCCAAAAAGTAATTCAGAAAGTTACCAACCCTCCTCTTTGCGTCATGGAAGGTAGTAGGCTTCCTTAAGAGGTAACTTTCTTTCCCAATAACTTTCTTCTTTAATTCAGATGTGAGGGAGGCACACGTGGATCCCAAATCTTCAAATTCTTTCTTGGATTTTTGCAACTAAGTATGGAGACTCAAATTTTGGGTCGAGAGAAGTTGCACCTTATCCTCTCGTTATAAGTGGGAAGCTTTTATTATAACCAGCTCTTAGAGGGACTCATCCTTTGCAGATGTAACGTCCCGCATCTTTGGTAGTCCTATATTTAATGTATTTATTTTTTAAAATATCGATTTGGAATTTTAAATAAGTTTATAATATATAATTCGTTTATATATAATGAAGTTTGAGTGTTAAATTTATATGTAATTATAAAACGAACTTGAAACGGCGCGGTAGTTCGTAATTTATGATTCAAACTTCAATTAAATATTCATAATCCGATATAAGTCGGATTTCTGTGAAAGAAGAATCATCTGAATTGATTTGATTATAATTTTCTAATGAAAGAGAAAAATCGGAATTTCATATTATAGATTGTTAGTTATGTCCAATTTAAATTTTCGAATAGTCGTTATGAAATCGTTTATAAACCTTAACGATTATTTAATTATAGTAAATTATTTATTTCAAACAGGACAAGATTTTTGCGACTATCAATAATTTGATTTATAGAATTTTTCTGTAATTTTAAATTCATAAAATAAACAACTTTTTATTTGGAGTATTTTACACCATATTCAGCATTTTGGGTTTTCACAGAATATGTTAACTTTTCTATATTACTATATTTTTGGGATCGTGGCACATCACTTGACACAATCGTATTTTTATTTCTGTCCGTGGCGACTTAGACATGAATGAATTATTATGTAATGCAACGCACTGAAATTGAGAAACAAAAAGAAAACATGAAAGCAATATATCATATTTTATATCTATGATCTATCTATAGATACCTACCCTAAATACACATGGTGTATACCCTAAACTTTTGTGCACCACCAAGGATTTGAATTTGACAACATAGCTCATCTGTACCCTAAACCTACATTAGCTACCTACCATTAGTATGAACACGCAACAGCTAAGTGTACCCTTTTCTTTTTCTCATGTGTGTACAAATGAACCTAGAAAAGAAACCACATGTCCAAGCCTAACCTTTCTCTTCGAGTGGCACAGCAGACATATTTGCACATGCAAATATATACATTTCCAAGACAACATAGACTAGCCTTCACCCTACAGATTGATACATCAAGCTCGTAAGTATCCATCACGCTCAGCGTCCCTACCCTTTTCGACCTCACAGCTAAAACTTACCCTATCTTCTTTGTATTTTCAAATCACGCACCTGGAAGGACCAAGACACTGCAAACCAACCACGCACATAGAAGGACAGCTATTACCATACACAGCTAAGAAAACGTACAACCCACAGCTAAGCTGATTTAAGCTCGCACATGCATGTTTCAAATCCGAATAAATGCAGCAACTACCAACATTTCTTTTGAAATGAAATTACAGTCTGCTTCCTCTTTAAGTCCCTTCGAAACTGGATCTGGCAGCACATGAAAACGCAGTGCCTATATTGTAGAACTGAACACGCTAAATACCTTAACATGTACTGTATGATGGACCTTGTTCCTATCTAACAGCTCTCGCGTATGTATATAGCAACTTATATACCCATTGTCACCCATCCCATTCTTTCCAGAAAAGCCAAATCCTTCCCTCAATCTCCTCAAAATTTCTTTTAGTTGATATATATAAATCAAAACTTTACAGAAGTTATAAACAACCGTGGGATCAGAAAGCCGCAAGGCATGCAGCAGTGAAGGAAATAGAGTACATGCGTTTATGCGTGGATGAGCATAGATAAAAGGATGAACAAGTGAACAGTGGAAGCGCGTTGAGTAATGAAGGCATGTGTTGAAGGGAGCAATGGAACAAGAAAAAGGGTAGGAGATATAAAACGAGAAGGGGAAACTGTAAAAAGGAAAGTGTGAACAAAAGTGGATTAGCGGTAATTAAGAAGATGGGAGAGTGTCAGTTGAAAAGGAAATGCTTGAACAATAGGTTCAGAAATGAAATAACAATAGGGAAGGGAAGTAGAAATTGTTTAATGGAGCATTGTTCGGTGATATGAGGTTTGATTGTTGTGAACGAAGGAAGGTACGGTGGAGGAGTCGCATGGAATTTTAGGGTCATGACGTGAAGTGAAGTAGCATGGTAGAATGGATAAAGCATGGGAAGGACGGGAATTTACGGTTTCGGAAAATAGGAGGAATGATGAACAATACAAAGTAAATGCGTGGCCCTAGTGCGTTTAAATAGGCCTCATCATCTGTTATACGCGTGGTATGCCTAATATCGAGTATTAGTAAGTTGGTATCATCGCCACTTTAAATATATAATATAAAATAGTTTGGGAAAATATATTCCAGTATGCCTAAGGACTTAATTAGTAAATGCCTAATCCGGCTTTATATAAAAATAGTTAGTAATTAGTTAAATAAATATCATTGGTACTACTGTAGTTGGCTTATAACGTGACTACTAAGATTTCTAAATATGCCTAATCTCTAATTAATTTTCCTAATTTGGTTTTAGCCTAATCTAAATATGAAACTACCTAATCTAGTTTAACTCATTATCTAGCTAATAGTATATACTAAGTTCAGCAACGTTGTTTTTAATAGTCTTTATATGACGTGTCTTAGGGATTAGATTGTGCCTAATCCATTCTAAACAATTTGCTAATCACACTCTGAAGTAATGCAAGTATGGAAGAGATGCATAGTTTATAGCATGTCCCGGAACACTTCATTGTGCCTAAAAATGTTTTTAAAACGTGTCATATATAGTTAAATGATTAATATGCTAATAAATGTTTCTAGGTGCCAACTTCTTGTTTGAGTGGCCTTTGAAAATATACAGTGCTGCTTAAAATGTGTCGAACCATGTTTATAATTATGCCTGGCCATATTAAATTGTGCCTAACCAGTTTAAACATGGCTAATGAAAGTTTGATTAACCTTAATTTAAAGATTTAGTTTAATGATTATTATGAAGTATTAATATGTTAATTTACATAAGTGAATACCGTATTGAAAGGGTGACCGTATCATACAGTGACAGATGGAACAAAACAAAGGACATTACGACTATATCGACGGATGTAAAATTATGAAGCTGGTTGGTCAGAATTGGTAACTGCAGGTTTTTATTAAATTAAACACTGTTTAATTTAATTAAAATCGAAGTATTTCGACTACACATGAGATCAAGAAGAGTTCAACTCACTTAGTTTTACCCCATTTATATTTTATATAAGTTAGGTTTAAATATTTGTGTGCTATGATTGTTAACTAGTTGAGGATGCGGGATATACATGTATTTGTGTTGACTGTAATGATTAAATTTAACGTTTCTTTAATTTAATCTAGAATCACTCGTTTTTTTAACGATTATTTCCAAATGAGGTAACTTACCTCGTTGGTTACGTTTATAAAAATATAAACATATTAAATTTAATATGGATGTATGGATTGTAGTGACTGTTGATTATTGAATATTATATATGTTTATTGAAGTAAATAATATTGTTAAGATAACATATTTGGGTATAGGGAAAACAGGTTAGAGGGATACAACTAGATTCCTCAAATTTATTATTTATTCCCATATCACGATTACATGAACTATTTAACCCATATGATTCAATTGGATCATTAATTGTTGAATCTAAATTCAACGGTTATTCTGTTTTAACCAATAGACAGTATTGGTTGAGTAATTAGTAGCAGTTGGCCCAAAAATATATCGTTTCATAAATACTGGTTTACCGTTAGGAGAATCGACGGTAATGAAATTATAAAATATATTTTATAACTGAAGAGGGATTTGAAGTCGATATATTTGGATAAAGTTTTTTTAAAAGAAAATTTGTAACGACCAGACTTTTTGCCCGGTTCTTGCCGGTAATTAAACCAACTTAAACCGTTCAGAAAGACGAATTGTTATGGGTACATACATACATTGAACAAAAATAACAGAACTTTTCATTGAATAAACCAATATTACATCAGAGTTACATGAATATCAGAGTTACAACATAAACGTATACAGCGGAAGAAAGAAAATAACTTTACTCTCAGCGGAAGATCAAAACACAGTGGAAGCTTCATCTCTATCGGGGACTCCAACTCTAGAAGCGCTCCAAATCCTGCTCCAACGATCTATAACTGCAAAACTAAACTACTGGCTGCCCGTGCGAAAATCATGGGCACCCAGAGTTTAGGTGAGGTAACAATAAACTCCAGGTCAGTCGTGGGACTGGTGTGAGAACTCAAACGGTTGGATTCATTTTAAAGTTGGGAAATTCACCGGATCACGCCGCTAACGCGGAACGGATTTACTCCATGTGAATACCCGTGCATATAAATACGCCATGTCTTTTGAAAATGAAGCTATCATAAGCTCGTCCCACATCACACAATGCAAGCGCACACCAGATGGGCGAGTTTTATCTTATGAAAACCAAATATGATTTCATACGTAAAATCCTCTTCAATACCATAATATATATATAGTGGAAATATTTCGCAAGTAAATGTATTAATCCTAGACAGCATATACCCCATAATATATGTTGCCATATATATATACAATCAAAATCGTATGGCTCGCATAAGAAAATTTGGGTTTCCAACTTGATGATTCCTGGCACGAAAGATCAATCGGGGATAAAACGAAGTGCCTCAACGGCTTTTTCGACCATACGCGGACACCGAATACACATCGTCAGGGCAGATCAACGGTTTTCGACCAGACACGGCCCCCCGAACATACCCAACTCCGCCACGTTCATAAGTGGTTTCCCACTGCTGCACAGCCTCGTCCTCAATTCATATATAAGCATAAAACCTAACCGCCAGTTTCTCATCAATCCGGGGTGTGAGGTTTGTTGATGTCACGTCATACACAAAGCGATGCTTCGATAAGCCATTCTTTGATCATCACAAGCTCGTTTCATAACTCGGGTATGCCACATTGACAATTCACGACATATCACTGATTTCAATCAATGCATACCCTCTAAGTTCATATGACTTAGAGATAAGGATAATATATTGCCACAAATCCGATATACATTAACGGAAATCAGTGCTATGCGGTCAATTTCAATGTCAGGCACACCATCCATACACGTCCGTCCTGGGTCTGAACAGAACAACAACCCGAAAATATTTGAATATGTTCAGGTCTCATGCAACTCATATCTCGTATCGAGTGGCCAACCCAACCGAGACATTTATCACAATCCATCTAAACAATTCAAATACTCCCGGTCTTCATTCGTCGTTTGCCAAGTCTTGAATTGCTTCATAACGTCGTATTATCACTCGGAATGGTTTTCGAACATATATTTGATCCCGGTCTTTCCAAGTAACAAGCTCGCTTTAAACAGTAGCTATGGTTTACACAGTCTTTCAATTCAAATCTCCTTCCGAATATTTATCAACTCATTTATAACTCAAGATTTGAACTACTTAAATTTCATACACCTCGTTATCTTCTTAAACTCTTCTTTGAAATCAAAGATTATACCTTTGCTTTATTTTCTTACCATAAATTCCCTCGAATCAAAGATTTGATTAAATCCCAATTACGATATGAATTTCCACAACTCAATCTCATTGGATTTCAAGAATGATATTATTGAAGATACGATTCACGACAAAACCCAAATCAATCGATATTGGATCATAAGTTACACAGAAATTGTATCCACTTATATTTGATATAAATTCTCATGATCAACGAAATACCATAAGTGGAACAGCGATATGATAATATCTTCCAAATTCCCAGATAGTATTCATTCACACCATGAAATTTTATACCAAATATCGAAGATTATTTCTATCTAACATATTCCAAATCAGGTGGAGAACCCATATCTTAATTAAGATTTATTCAATTCTTCGACATTAGATCTAGATAGAAATACCATCAACTTATCTTCAATATTAGTCTTCGTATCCAACTCATATTATAAGTGGAATAACGGTGAATTATTACCTTTTAAATTCCTCAGATAATATGAATTTTCATCCACCGAGTTAATATCAAGCATCCGAAGACTTATCTCCACCCAAATCCAAATTTAAATTTGGAAAATCCCATTTCCATCCCATATAAGTATTCTCGGTACTTTAATAATCTTTGAACTATTTTATAAATCATTCTTATAGTCAAATAATAGTTCCTGCTTTAAATTTCAAACCACTAATAACATTTGGAGATGTTACCAAAGTACTGCTAATAAAATAGCCCTTTAAATCAAGGTAGATTTAAAATTGTTCGAAATTCAAATATCCCAATGCTTTCAAAACTGTCGTCATTTACAATTCAATGTTCCTTATTTCAAGTCAAATTTATTTCAATAATCAATTCAAAACTTGAAATCGATATTTATGAATTGTTGTATCATAGTACGTTCTATTCAAACCATATAATGATTTAAATATAAATTATTTAAATCCTTTTCAAATTAGATTTATATTTCCAAATCATTCGAAACAGTCCCAAAATATACTTCAAATTAGATTTCAAATTATCTCCAACCATATTCGAAATTTAAGACCTCATTTCAAATTTAAATTGAAAATAATATATTTTTCCAAATTAGTTTCAGATAGATATAAGGATCGTTATACATAAATCAAATCATTTTCAAATCTTAACTCGATATTTTAAAAGTCGATATTTAATTCAAGCTAACATTTTTAAATATTGTTAAATAATTAAACAAAAATCTATATAGGAAGGAGATTCAAAATCGGTTACCCATATATTCCACAACCACGGCGTGTTGGTGTGTGATATCATACAATGCAATTGTATTTATCCAAATGAACTAGACGGTCAGATGGATAAGGATTCACTATCATAACAAACATTTTACTGTGCACAAGCGTTACAGTTCACAATGCTTAATCGTGTTCAGTGTACTATCTAATTTCATGAGCAAACATTCACACATCAACATCCACATTCACACATCAACATCCATCACACTATCATCAACAAATTTAAATTTATCTCAGCTAATTAAAATTAACTAATTTAAATAAATAAATTAAATTAGAAGTTCTCACCATATATGCTCCAAAATCTTTACTGTCAGGACGAAAAATCCAATGATCACTGCTACTATCACAGTACTGCTTTCCAATCCATTCCATTAGCACCCGATGATTGTTCTGGTAATTTTATACATCGGGTTTGGATTAGTGACATTGTTCATTATATTTTCATATATATATATAATAACGTTTCATTTAAATTTTCCATAATTTATACTAAATCAAAATTCCCAAACATAAATATATGTAGATTCTACTCTCTAATACGAATCTAACAAGCTCAACGGTGCGTAATTCTGATCAAAAATGAATTAGTTATGAGCTTCCAAAGTTTGATTAAATTTAAACTTGAATAAAAATGTATACCAACTTCCATTTGGCCCAAGGCCCAATTGCCCAACATCGAACCACGCTCCAAGGCCCGCACTCCCCTTCCTTCTTCTTCTTCACGCCCTTGCTCCTGTGATGCTCACGCTCAAACCATTTTGCACGCCCATGGTGCACATGCACGCCCAAAATACAACACCGAACCACAAATCGAAGGTACCCGCAAGTCCCTCCTCTCCTCCTCGTCTGAACGCACCCATCCACTTCAACCCCGGTCTCTAAACTCAAAACCCGATCATCACCTGGAGCGAAAAAAACCGCGTTAACCCATATATCGCAACATTCCCCTAAGCACCGAGTTCCACCAATTCTTGCCACATGAAAGCACCCTCCATTCTCATCGCAATTCAAATCTCCATTTCTTCAATCATCGCACGATTCTTTGATTAGTCTTAACCCTAATTTTGAACAATTTCAATCGTCGAAACGGAATCGCCTCAAATTAACATGAAAAATACTACGTCTCATGCTGATCGCAGAGATGCTGACGGCGTCGAACGATTCACATTAGATTGGGAGATACGATTTTTCGAAGTTTCCTTCATATATTTCCACTTTACTGTAAATCCAAAATTTCTCTTTCGATATATGATGAAATTTGGATCCGACAATTTTTAAAAATCACAAACGATGTTCTGAACAACACTCACAAGAATCATATGAGCTGAAAGTGATTGAATTAGGAGCTTTGATTTTTGAGTGGAAGGAGAGACATTATTTCATTTACAGGAACTGAAAAAATGTGAAGAGGAAGAGGGTTACGAAAATACTGGTGGCTAAATAAAAGGTGCGGCCCTCTTTCCCTTTCCTATTTAAAGTTTATTTCCTATTTTAGATTATGGACACTTGTCAATTAAAAGACATGCATAAGGACACCTATTGTGTTCAAAAATTTCAGCCAATGCATGTTTGGCAAATAACTTTTTATTTGTTTATTAAAATTTAATTTATTTATTAAAGTGGAATTTTAGTCTCATTCTTATAACACTTATTAATGTAACCAAATAAGTGTACACCTATCACTTAAGATTTATTAAAATATATATATCTTATTAATAATTCAAAAATACTTATCTATCTAATTTATCAAATATACATATGTAATTTACCCAATTTATACTGATACATGGTTTAAAATAAATACTTAAAAATCCTTATACAATTTATATATACCATTATAATTTACCAAAAATGAATAAAATAAAAATCATTCTTGAAGAATCATAAATAAATTATACTTTACCAAATCAAAATTTTACAAATCAATATTATCAAAATTAGAAAATGTTATAAAATCTTATAAATTAAATATAACTTTTAAAAATAAGCTTTTTTTTCTTTTTTTCTTAAAATCAAATTTAATAAAACAAAATACTAATTCAAAGTAAAACTTATATCCAAAACTTATAAAAATCAATTTATATTCAGAAAAATCCAAAAATTACATAAAAGATTCAAATCAAAAATTTAGTTAAAAATTCTGGGATGTTACAAAATTTATAGGTATTATTTATTGGTTAAGTTCTTAAGAAGTTATTAAATGATTTATGTAAAGCAAATTCTTATATAATAAGATTTATGGGCAGACGAGCAGAGATTAATGCAACGGCTAAAAGTTGGATTACTTATTTTAAAGAGACAATTAAATGGAATGATGTATATTAATTATATTATTAATTAATTTAAAGGAAGGGCTAACAGGAGTGATTAACGAGATAATCATGATTCAAGTTGTAGTAAACTATTTTAAATTGGAATTAGTTAATTAATTGATTTATTTTTAATTAATAAAATAAAATAGTTTAACAAGTATTTATTTTAACTTTAATAAGAATAAAAAAGAAATTACTGCTTAATTAAGTTAAATAAGAAGTTAACTATTTCTATAATACTTAATGATGATGTAGATTTGTATTTTTAATGAAGTGATCAATTCGTAAACAAGATTCTTTAAGATAAGTAATCAAAGTTGATATTGGAATAAAATTGGATTTTTGAAAAGTATTGATGAATGGTTTTATATTAAAACTGAGTTTCTATAACTAAGTGATAAAGGAGATTTTAAGCTAAGACGATGGCTTAAAGTAAGTGTTTGAATTAAGGAAAGAAAAGCATGGCAAAAAAGGATTTTATATTAAACCCGAGTTTTATAAACAATGTTATAAAAGGGGTGTGAGGTTAAACGTTAAGATTAAATTAACGTTACTTAATTCTAGAATTATAAAATGTGATCTAAATTCACTATATTAAATTAGGGATGAAGTTTCATCGGTTATAACCAAAATAGGATTTGGTTTGATATTGGGGATGAATATGGGTTTTGGTATTACAACTGATACCTATCTTAAGATAAGAACGTTGTTGATCAAGGACTGAGAGGTAGTTTAAAATACCCCAACTTGAACAACTTCAGGATTATCGAGGGATGCTATTATTTGTAATAAGGAAGATGTTAAAAGGAATTTATTTTGAGGAATAATAATGTAACGTTAGTTGAAGAATTTGGAAATATATATATATAATGGATTTCAAAATAAAAGGAAATAAAGGAGATTGGTGAAGATATAAAGATGTTTTCAAAGTGAGAAGATAAGATTTAGAATGAGTTTATTCTAAAAAGATAAGCAACGAGTATAGTGTTCAAATGAGGAAACCAAAGGGAACGTCGTAACGATTGTTTTACAAATGATGAGTTGAATCGATGGTAAATAATAGATGTTGTTGTAAATAAATGTTTTGAAATAATAGAAACTTGATATAGTTATTAAATATTTTTCTAAATATTAGATTGGAATGGTTTCAGAAGATTATTGTATTGAAATGAAATGGTTTTGGGAATATTAATAAAAGTGAATACCATGTTTTAAATTTTTAAAAGATTTAGAAGTTGAATTAATCATTCGTTAAATTTTTATGAGGGTCAAATGATGCTGAGAAATGAACCAGTGAACTCATTATATTCACACAATTATTATTTGATAGTTAAATCACCGACAATCAAATCTGACTTATACGATTAATTGGTACGGAAGACCGGGATCAAATTATATTTGAAAACCATTCCGAACCAACAAATACGTGAAGATGAAGATTGAAGATTGAAGATAGAGCATTGAAGACTGTAGATCTTCATAGACGGAAGGATTACTTATAATCTCTGGCTTTGCGGCCCGAGATACACTGTGATTCTTTCATGGTTGGAATTTATGGATTGCAAGGACTTCTCGCAACTGATCCATGGGGTGATTCCTATATTAGTTGCAGTAGGAGAGTGCCTTCGGTTCATCCTGTTCCTGGATGACTTATATGGACGAATGTCTAACAAAATATTTATTAAGAGTCACGTACATTGATTTTTACAAACGTACCCTTATTGGTGATAGCTAACACCCAAGGTATTATTGTCGGCGTCAAGTAGTGCTTTGGCGGATCTGATAATGTGGCATTCAAAGTGAATGGTGGCGTGCTCCCTGGAAAAGAAGAATTATAACCTAAAGCCTCATTATCCGGGAAATGACAAAAATCGGGCAGGCAACATGGCTATGTGGGTTGCACCCATTAGGGTGTATAATCACCTATCTAGAGAAATTCCTTTTTACTTCTTTAATCTATAGATGTTGTCCCTTTTCGAGAAACGGTTGCTGATCCCAACCATTGGTGATATACATTCGATACACTCAAGCGAAATGAGTGGTCGGTCATGTGTGGGTCGGGTTGCAAGACGTTCTTGTTGAACCCAGTGTATTTGCCTCTAGAGATACACTATCGGCAGGTGGTTCCATACCTTGTCATAGTCGGAATCCAATTTCCAATAAGCGCCCGCGGTTTTGATTGTATACTATATATGCGGAGCATGAGATGCAAGCGTTCTGCTAGATTGATATTTATTTGTATTTAGACACTATTTAATATTAGATGATATATATATTATTTCAAAATGTTTTGAGTTATCGTAAGGTAAAACTGTCCGTATTTATGTGTGGATTTGGTATTACGATTATCCTTACTTTCGAAAAGATTTTGACTTTAAAACCAACTTGGATGATTACCTTAAAACTTTGCGAGTTGTTCTCACTCTGGTTCACCATTTATAATGCTCGGGTTAGATCGGGTAGTATCGGTCTAGGTTTTCGGATGTTGCGAAGTCCAGAGGCGAGCTGGAGGTGTTCAAGCGTATGATATCTGGTGTTTATTCCGTTGTGTGTTGTATATGAGGACAGATATCTATAACTATCCAGTTGTTTGGATGTACTCTGATGTTGTAAGTTTTATTCAAAGCTCTCAACAAAGATTTATTTCTATATTATATTTTGTTCCGCTGCGATGTGAGATTCTGCGTTGTATTGGTTCTTCTTCTTCTATTCTAATATTTCTTTATTATCTTCAACTCACCTCTAATTTCTTTCTATTGGCATCTGGGTTTTCAGTACAAATTGGGTTGGACTAGTGTTGTTTGGTCAACTCAATGGGTACTGTAAATTCGGGTCGTCACACTTGGTATCAGAGCGTAAGGTTGAGTAGTAACCTTGGCTCTGTGGCGTAACTCAATAGAGATGGGGTTTAGATTGAGTTGGAGTGTATATGTGTGAGAGCGTATTTGTATATTTAAAAAAATGTTTATATCGGGTTATTTAATCGATTCAATTTTGAATTGGCAACTGACACAATATCATTTTGTAAAGATGGTCAAATGAAATAATTTTGGCCAAATTATATTTCTTATATGGAAAAAAAATAATTTTACGAGATTATTGAGTTGTTTGTTTGATAGGATGGAATTCAAAGTGGATTAGAAATTTGAGTTGGTTTAATATAACCAGAGATTCCATATATGAAATTAATAAATATTATGGAATTGAATGAACAAAATTTAACTTACAAAAGTTAAATAGAAGGGTATGATTCAGAATCTAACCTGGAGATAAGTTGAATAAAACCAGATTAAAAAGAAAAAAGGGATGATGATTTGAAATAAAATCAGGATTTGAAATGGAAGTGAATAAATTAGAAAAATTAAATACTTAATTAAATATGGATTGAGCACTTAACTTGGTTAATTCAAGTTGATTTAAAAATGGATATTGGAGTCAAAATGAATTTTGGTGTTAAATGAAATCAATTTGGGATTGGAAACTGAGAAAATATAAATTAATTGGTTAGTTGTATATTGATTATGGTTGTACGTTTAGTGTTGATTGTTTGTTAGATGAATTAATTAGGATTCAGAAATGGTTTCATAACAAAATTGGATGAATTAAAAACAAAATTCCAGTGTGTATAATGAATTTGAATAAAACTCGATTATGAAATAAAATCAAATAGCCCTGGGTTATTACTTGTATTATAAATTGAGCCGAGCACAAATTCTAGAAGGTATGGAACTGATTTGGCTACACATATTTGAAGTATAGATTGGCGAGGGGCTGTTAATTGATCTGCTTTGGAATTTAATTTTGGGTGACGTTCTGGTGGATTTTTCATAAATTCATATAACTTAAAATTTTGATAATAATTGGGATTTGAAACATTCCTCTTAGTTACTAATTTCGAGGACGAAATTCTTTAAGGGGGAAGGAATGTAACGTCCCGCATCTATAGCAGTCAAATATTTAATATATATTTTTTTTAAATATTGATTTGGAATTTTGAATAAGTTTATAATATATAATTCGTTTATATATAACGAAGTTTGAGCGTTAAATATATATAATTATAAAACGAACTTGAAACGGCATGGTAGTTCGTAGTTTACGATTCAAACTTCAATTAAATATACAGAATCCGATCTAAGTCGGATTTCTGTGAAACAAGAATCATCTGAATCGATTTGATTATAATTTTCTAATGAAAGAGAAAAATCGGAATTTCATATTATAGATTGTTAGTTATGTCCAATTCAAATTTTCAAATAGTCGCTATGAAATCGTTTATAAACCGTAATGATTATTTAATTATAATAAATTATTTATTTCGAACCAGGACAAGATTTTTGAGACATATCGTTAATTTGATTTATAGAATTTTTCTGTAATTTTTAATTCATAAAATAAACAACTTTTTATTTGGAGTATTTTACACCCTATATCAGCATTTTGGGGTTTCACAGAATATATTAACTTGTCTATATTATTATATTTTTGGGATCGTGGCACCTCACTTGACACAATCATATTTTTATTTTTGTCCGTGGAGACTTAGACATGAATGAATTATTATGTAACGCAACACACTGAAATTGAGAAACAAAAAGAAAACAAGACAGCAATATATCATATTTTATATCTATGATCTATCTTTAGATACCTACACTAAATACACATGGTGTATACCATAAACTTTTGTGTACCACCAAGGATTTGAATTTGACAACATAGCTTATCCGTACCCTATACCTACATTGGCTACCTACCATTAGTATGAACACGCAACAGCTAAGTGTACCCTTTTCTTTTTCTTATGTGTGTACAAACGAGCCTAGAAAAGAAACCACATGTCCAGGCCTAACTTTTCCCTTCGAATGACACAACAGACATATTCACACATGCAAATATATACATTTCAAAGACAATATAGAGTAGCCTTCACCCTACAGATTGATACATCAAGCTCGTAAGTATCTATCACGCTCAGCCTCCCTACCCTTTTCAACTTCACAGCTAAAACTTACCTTATCTTCTTTGTATTTTTAAATCACGCACCTGGAAGGACCAAGACAATGCAAACTAATCACGCACATGGAAGGACGGCTATTACCATACACAACTAAGAAAATGTACAACAGACAGCTAAGCTGATTTAAGCTCACACATGCATGTTTCAAATCCGAATAAATGCAGCAGCTACCAACATTTCTTTTCAAATGAAATTATAGTCTGCTTCCTCTTTAAGTCTCTTCGAAACTGGATCTGGCAGCAGATGAAAATGCAGTGCCTATATTGTAGAACTGAACACGCTAAATACCTTAGAATGTACTGTATGATGGACCTTGTTCCTATCTAACAGTCCTCTCGCGTATGTATATAGCTGCTTATATACCCAATGTCACCCATCCCATTCTTTCCAGAAAAAACAAATCCTTCCCTCAATCTCCTCAAAATTTCTTTTAGTTGATATGTATATAAATCAAAACTTTATAGAAGTTATGAACAACCGTGGGATCAGAAATCTGCAAGGCATGCAGCAGTGAAGGAAATAGAGTACATGCGTTTATGCATGGATGAGCATATATGAAAGGTTGAACGAGTGAACAGTGGAAGCGCGTTGAGTAATGAAGGCGTGTGTTGGAGGGAGCAACAGAACATGAAAAAGGGTAAGAGATATAAAACGAGAAGGGGAAATTGTAAAAAGGAAAGTGTGAACAAAAGTGGATTAGCGGTAATTAAGAAGAGGGGAGAGTGTCAGTTGAAAAGGAAATGCTTGAACAATGGGTTCAGAAATGAAATAACAGTTGGGAAGGGAAGTAGAAAATGTTTGATGGAGCATTGTTCGGTGATATGCAGTTTGATTTTTGTGAACGAAGGAAGGTACGGTGGAGGAGTCGCATGGAATTTTGGGATCATGACGTGAAGTGAAGTAGCATGGTAGAATGGCTGAAGCATGGGAAGGATGGGAATTTACGGTTTTGGAAAACAGGAGGAATGATGAACAGTACAAAGTAAATGTGTGGCCCTAGTGCGTTTAAATAGGCCTCATCGTCTTGTTAAACGCGTTTAAGGTATGCCTAATCTTGAGTATTTGTAAGGTGGTATTATCATCACTTTAAATATATAATATACAATAGTTTGGGAAAATATATTCTAGTATGCCTAAGTACTTAATTAGTAAATGCCTAATCCGACTTTATATAAAAATAGTTAGTAATTAGTTAAATAAATATCATTAGTACTGCTGTACTTGGCTTATAACGTGACTACTAAGATTTCTAAATATGCCTAATCTCTAATTAATTTTCCTAATTTGGTTTTATCCTAATCTAAATATAAAGCTGCCTAATCTAGTTTAACTCATTATCTAGCTAATAGTATATACTAAGTATCAGCAACATTTTTTTGAATAGTCTTTATATGACGTGTCTTAGGGATTAGATCGTGCCTAATCCATTCTAAACAATTTGCTAATCACACTCTGAAGTAACGCAAGTATGGAAGAGATGCATAGTTTATAGCATGTCCCGGAACACTTCGTTGTGCCTAAAAATGTGTTTAAAACGTGCCCTATATAGTTAAATGATTAATATGCTAATAAATGTTTCCAGGTGCCAACTTCTTGTTTGAGTGGCCTTTGAAAATATATAGTGCTGCTTAAAGTGCGCCGAATCATGTTTATAATTATGGTTGACCATATTAAATTGTGCCTAACCATTTTTAACATGGCTAATGAAAGTTTGATTAACGTTAATTTGAAGATTTAGTTTAATTATTATTATTATGAAGTATTAATAATGTTAATTTACATAAGCGGATATTATATTGAAAGGGTGACCGTATCATACAGTGACAAATGGAACAAAACAAAGGACGTTACAACCATATCGACGGACGTAAAATTATGAAGCTGGTTAGTCAGAATTGGTAACTGCGGGGTTTTAATTAAATTAAACACTATTTAATATAATTAAAATCGAAGTATTTTGACTACATATGAGATCAAGATGAGTTCAACTCACTCAGTTTTACCCCATTTATATTTTATATAAGTTGGGTTTAAATATTTATGTTCTATGATTGTTAACTAGTTGATGGATGCTAGATACACATGTATTTGTGTTGACTGTACTGATTAAATTGAACGTTTGCTTAATTTAATATAGAACCACTCGTTTTTTAGCGATTATTTCCAAATGAGGTAACTTACCTCGTTGGTTACGTTTATAAAAATATAAACGTATTAAATTTAATATGGCTGTATGGATTGCTGTGATTGTTGATTATTATATCTGTTTATTGAATTAAATAATATTGTTAAGATAACATATTTGGGTTTAGGAAAACTGGTTGGGGGAATCTAACTGAATTCCTCAAATTTATTGTTTGTTTCCATATCACGATTACATGAACTGTTTAACCCATATGATTGGATTGGATCATTAATTGTTGAATCTAAATTCAACGGTTATTCTGTTTTAACCAATAGACAGTATTGGTTGAGTAATTAGTAGCAGTTGGCCCAAAAATATATCGTTTCATAAATTCTGGTTTACCGTTAGGTGAATCAACAGTAATGAAATTATAAAATATATTTTATAACTGAAGAGGGATTTGAAGTCGATATATTTGGATAAAGGCTTTTGTAAAAGAAAATTTATAGGTCTTATTTATTGGTTAAGGTTCTTAAGAAGTTATTAAATGATTTTTGTAAAGCAAATTCTTATATAATAAGATTTATGGGCAGAGGAGCAGAGACTAATGCAACGGCTAAAAGTTGGATTACTTATTTTAAAGAGAAAATTAAATGGAATGATTTAAATTAATTATATTAATAATTAATTTAAAGGAAGGGCTAACTGGAGTGATTAACGAGATAATCATGGTTCAAGTTGTAGTAAACATTTTTAAATTGGAATTAGTTATTTAATTGATTTATTTTTAATTAATAAAATAAAATAGTTTAACAAGTATTTATTTTAACTTTAATAAGAATAAAAAAGAAATTACTGTTTAATTAAGTTAAATAAGAAGTTAACTATTTCTATAATAGTTAATGATGATGCAGATTTGTATTTATAATGAAGTGATCAATTCGTAAACAAGATTCTTTAAGGTAAGTAATCAAAGTTGATATTGGAATAAAATTGGATTTTTGAAAATTATTGATGAACGGTTTTATATTAAATCCGAGTTTCTATAACTAAGTGATAAAGGATATTTTAAGCCAAGACGATGGCTTAAAGTAAGCGCTTGAATTAACGAAAGAAAAGCATGGGAAAAAAGGATCTTACATTAAACCCGAGTTTTATAAACAATGTTAGAAAAGGGGTATGAGGCTAAACGTTAAGATTAAATTAACGTTAATTAAATCTAGAATTATAAGTTGCGATCTAAATTCGCTATATTAAAGTAGGGATGAAGTTTCATCAGTTATAACCAAAATAGGATTTGGTTTGATATTGGGGATGAATATGGGTTTTGGTATTACAATTGATACCTATCTTAAGATAAGAACGTTGTTGATCAAGGACTGAGAGGTAATTTAAAATACCCCAACTTGAACGACTTCAGGATTATCGAGGGATGCTATTATTTGTAATGGGGAAGATGTTAAAAGGAATTTATTTTTAGGAATAATAATGTAACGTTAGTTGAAGAATTTAGAAATATATATAATGGATTTCAAAATAAAAGGAAATAAAGGAGATTTGTGAAGATATAACGATGTTTTCAAAGTGAGAAGATAAGATTTAGAATGAGTTTATTCTAAAAAGATAAGCATCGAGTATAGTGTTCATGTAATGACCCGGATTTTAAGCGACTTTGGTTATCGACATAAACACGATGTTGATAACCAAAGCATCAAAAAATCCTGGTAATTAGTGAAAGAAATTAGAGGGTGAGGAAAGATAAGATAGAAACTTAGAATAGAAGAAGAAGAAGAAGAACACAACATCAGAGTAACACGAACCTCACAGCGGAACGAATAACATATAATATATATAACATAACTTGAAATATACATCTGTACTTGCATATACACATCATTATTAAAGTACAGCACTTAAAACACAGCGGAATAATAATAGCGATATAATTCTAAAGCCTCCTGCTCCAGCTCTTCAATGTATCTGTAAATCCCGACTACTTGACTGCCCGTACAAATTTAGGCACCCAAGAGTTTAGGGAAAACAACACAAAATAAACTTCGGGTCAGTCATGGGACTGGTGTGAGTAAAGCAGTTTAAAACAGTTCAAGCAGGTAATCGATATCTCATAAGACCACGCCGTATAACGGAACGGGTTTTTCCCTTATGAGAATCCAAATTATCATTATATCAAAAACCTTTTGATATTATAATAATGTCTATCAACACAATACAATAATCACCTAGCAGAAACGCTTTCATCTCACGTTCTACATATATAGTATACAATCAAAACCGCAAGCACGTATTGGGTAATGGATTTCCAACTATGACAAGGTATGTAACCACTTTCGCTAGTGTACCTCTAGAGAGGAATACACTGGGTTCAACAAGAACATCTTGCAACCCGGCCACACATGACCGACCACTCATTTCGCTTGAGCGTATCGAATGTATATCACCAACGGCGGGGATCAGCAACCGTTTCCTGAATGGGACAGCATCAACAATAGATTTTTAGAAGTAAATGAAACTCTAGATCAGGTGATTATACACCCTACTTCGGTGCGACCGACTTAGCCATGCTGCCTGCCTGATTTCTATCATTTACCGGATGATGAGGCTAGAAGCTACGCTTTATCATCATACCAGATTCACTTTGAATGCCACATCATCAAATCCATCAAATCACCGATTGACGTCCTCAACCATACATTATGTGTTAGCTAAAAGAAGTTTCCTTCTCCGCTTCCACTCTTGGTACAGTTGGAGAAAACAATATACGTGATCGTCTGGACATACTCTGTCAGACATCCGTCCATACCAGTCATCCAGGAACAGGATGAACCGAAGGCACTATTCTGTAAACAGGATAGCCCTTGCATAACTCCGTCTTCAATTTCCTTTGGCATATATGATTCGCAACGCTTATGCCAACAGAGTGGTTCTTTGGATAATAATCCAACCGATCTCTCCATATTAACAACGTTAAAATGGTCAAAACTTCGATAGTCTGTGATTTAACTATCGAATAAAAACAAGGGTGCAAACAACGATATTATTTCCAAATGGAAATCATATCGATCAAACATCATTTAACATTCATCTCCTTAGTTCATTTTTCATCTCCTGTTTCCCTATATTCAACATTTCTTATTTTCTAAATTTAGAAAATAGACTTTATTAACAATGGAAAACATTTCCATTTCTTGTTTACTTTATTAGAAAACATTTCTGGTTTCTTATTTGGAAAACATTTCCAAAGCTTCTTCATTGGACTTAGACAGATGTTTTAAACAAACCATCGCGATGCCAACTCAAACCATTTCCTTTACTGTCGAACCTTAACTATTCCTTAGTTAAAACGAAGCCAATCAAGTTGGGGTAGAACTACCTCTCAGACCTTAACTGAACAACATTTCTAACTTTGAAATAGGCAAAGTTTACTTTATATTTCTTTAACAAACTTCCTTACTTAACCCTCTTCGAATAGCTATATTCGATTGACTCTTTTCACTTAACTCTATCCGATTAACCCTTATCAATTAACTCTATTGGACTAACACTATTGGATTAACTCTATTTGACTAACGCTATTGATTTACTCATTTCACTTAACTCCTTTCGAATAAACTATATTCGATAACTCCTTTTACTTTCTTCGAATAAACTATATTCGATTAACTCATTTGTTTCTATTCGAATAAACTATATTCGATTAACCCATTTTACTATTCGAATAAACTCTATTCGATTAACTCATTTTACTTTCTATTCGAATAAACTATATTCGATTAACTCATTTTACTATTCGAATAAACTATATTCGATTAACTCATTTTACTTTAACTCTAATCGATTAAACTAACATCGATTAACTCCCAATTGGTTTAGCTCTAACTGATAAACTCTAACTGGTTTAACTCTACGCTTTAACCTAACTGATTTACTCTAACCAATTAACTTTAACTGGTTAACCCTAACTGATTAACTTTGGTTGATTAACTCTAATCAATTAATTCTATTCGATGAATTTTGATCGAATAACTCCTTTTGGCTAAACTATATTTGAATACCCCCTTTTAACTTTATTCGATAACTTCCTTTATTCTATTCGAATAACTAATTCGATTAACTCCTTTTCGAATAAACTATTCATTTATAAAGATTTACTTTTAGTAACGGTTCTTCACTTTACAAATGATTTCCTTTTTATTCTAACTTATCCTTTGATTTTATAAATATTTCTTTTGTAAAAATCCTTTTCCTTTTCTATATAAAATCCATCGATTTTATATAAATAATTCATTTTCAAAATACACTTTGAAAATATTCCTTTATCAACATTCGGTATGTTATGGTATTCAACATATCAAATCACGATGATCAGTATCGTCCAAACACATATAATCGACAACAGATTATATATCACATCATATATCACAATATATGAAAAACAGTAAAATAGATGTTGAGGAATCCAGTCGGATTCCTCCAACCTGTTTCCCTGCATCACAGATGTTAAACAATATAGATAACATCACTTTCAGTTCCATATGATATATTCTGTTAAACAGAATCAATATAGAAATTCAACTAACTGACTAGCAGTTCAATCAAACAGTCAACACACAGTCAATCATCCAATATCTAACAGTTCTAAAAATACAACATGAAATTATAAACTGTTCAGAGTTAGTGAGATTTACTCACGTTGGCGCGTTAACCGTTAAATAACGGTTTGCGTTATTTGATTTCGACGGACAATTTATTTCTCCATAAATTGTAATGAGCTCGAACTCACTCCTAGTCAGTTCCATTCTGTAGTCGTCGTCCATACGATCCCACCGGATCATGTTTCTCTGAAAACCGGTATCGTATGACGAAGTTATTAAATTCCGAAGTTTAAACATATTTAGAATGAAATTTAACTTGGATTTAAACTTTTTCATTGGGATTTACCTTACACATCGGCCCACTTTTCTTTGCCAAAACCCTGACCCGCATTTAAACAGTCCATCCCGTACTTGATTTCTTCTTCTCTGATTCCCTTTGGCTCCAGTATTCTAACAATTTTCTTAAGCAACTTCGATCCAAACCATAATACTCCACTACCCTTGCTTCCTCAATCACCACGTCACTTCACTTTCATTTACAAATCACGAAATAATGCCTTATTGAAGTCGATTAACTCCTACTACCCATCGTTAGTTAATTACCATATTTAGTCTAATTAATCTTGGGTTAACCTCGAAATATTGGCATCACGATGTTCTGGTCCAGGTTCATAAACTCCTCGACATGAATTCGCTCCTTCATCTACTGCCGACATCACCAGCAAATCCCCAACTCTAACCCCTCCCGACTATGCTACAGACCTTCGAACTCCTCACCGTGAATCTCCACTTCACCTCACAAATCCACATAAGCACTTCAGCATATCAACCCGCAACAGCGAACCCAAAAAAAACAATAGCAACTCGCCCTTCCTACTTCTCCATAACCGGAGCTCTCTAGCCTCTTCCCTTCCCGTTAAACTGTTACTACCTGGCAACTAAATCCCTCCTTCCAGACTCAAACACGAGATCACATCAACATCCATCTGTCTTAGAAAGCAACAACGCCTTCGGTGATCCCCACTGCTGAACTTCGACCCACCAACATCTCTTAACCGAACGTTATCCCCTCCTGAACCCTGTGCCAACCACCATCTCATCCATCATCGCCTAAAACTCTGGCCACTCAAAGCCCTAGCGTCACTGTAGACTTCGAACACCTCCCACCTGATCGAGTTGCGCAAAAGAACTACGATCTTGAAGCTCTTGGCCTGGTGATCTCAAATATATGTATTTTAGGATTTATTGATTTACGCTTGGATTTCTTTTGATTTTAGAACGAGGGTTTTCTTTCTTGTTTTCTCGTTTTCTCAGAAAAGAAGGGTGGCGGCCGTATTTTATTGAGGAGAGAAAAGCCAGGTTAAACGAAAAAAAAGGGGGTACTTATAGTTTCTTTATTATAAGACGTGGTCTAGCAAAGGACACAAAGAATTTGTGGATAGAAAGAGAAGGGTGTGGAGCATTAAGGAACCATATACTTTGTTTTTTTTTAAACTTTTAGTAACATAAGATTTCATTTATGTCTGACTGCTACAGACAGAAATAAACACACCATCGTGACGAGCGAGGTGTCCCGACTCCAGAAATATAATAACGTCGGTAGGTTAACTCATATTTTGAAACTTCAAAATGTTGATTTCAGGGTGCGAAATACTTCAAATAAAAAGTCGCTTATTAAATTAATTAAAAATTACAGAAAAAAACTAAAAATTAAATTATCGCTATTTCCCAAAAGAACCTTGTCTGAATTCACACCCGATATCTAGTTATTTTGAAATAACCGTTATGGCCGATAAACGATTCTATAGCGACTATTTTAAAATTTGATTTGGACATATCTCAAAATCTACACGACGAAATATCGATTTTTCTCTTCCACTAGAAAGATATACTCCACCAGCTCCACACGTTTCTTGTTTCACAGAAATCCGGCTTCAAACGAATCCTGTACATTCAGTTGAAGTTCAAATCGCCAAATAGCGAACTGCAGCGCCATTTCGAGTTCGATTATAATTATAATATAATTATACGTTCAAACTGTCGTTATTTAAATATATTCATTATTCAAATTTAATTCCAAGCTGAATTAAATATCACAGATGATCTGGTTCACACCATATCGTCATTTCAGCCAATTCTGATTATTTCAGAATTAAATATATTATTTAATTTATTATTTTAATTAAATATTCATCATTATTTAATTCCACGACCATTTAATTCACTATATCACCATTGATATAATTAAATAAATTAATCATAATACCCCTGCCAATGCGGGTCATTACAGTTCAAATGTGGAAACCAAAGGGAAGGTCGTAACGATTGTTTTACAAATGACGAGTTGAATCGATGGTAAATAATAAATGTTGTTGTAAATAAATGTTTTGAAATAATAGAAACTTGATATAGTTATTAAATATTTTTCTGAATATTAGATTAGAATGGTTTCAGAAGATTAAAGTATTGAAATGAAATGGTTTTGCGAATATTAATAAAAGTGAATACCATGTTTTAAATTATTAAAATATTTAGAAGTTGAATTAATCATTCGTTAAATTTTAATAAGGGCCAAATGATGCTGAGTAATGAACCAATGAACTCATTATATTCACACAATTATTATTTGATAGTTAAATCACCGACTATCAAATCTGACCTATATGATTGATTGGTACGGAAGACCGGGATCGAATTATGTTCGAAAACCGTTCCGAACCAACAAATACGTGAAGATGAAGATTGAAGATGGAGCATTGAAGACTGTAGATCTTCATAAACGGAAGGATTACTTATAATCTCTGGCTTTGTGGCCCGAGATACACTGTGATTCTGTTATGGTTGGAATCTACGGATTGCAAGGACTTCTCGCTACTGATCCATGGGGTGATTCCTATATTGGATGCAGTAGGAGAGTGCCTTCGGTTCATCCTGTTCCTAGATGACTTGTATGTACGAATGTTTGACAAAATATTTCTTAAGAGTCACGTACATTGATTTTTACAAACGTACCTTTATTGGTGACAACTAACACCCAGGGTATTTTGTTGGCGTCAATTAGTGATTTGGAGGATCTGATAATGTGGCATTCAAAGTGAATGGTGGCGTTCTACCTGGAAAAGAAGAATTATAACCTAACGCCTCATCAACCGGGAAATGACAAAAATCAGGCAAGCAGCATGGCTATGTGAGTCGCACCCATTAGGGTGTATAATCACCTATCTAGAGAAATTCCTTTTTACTTATTTACTCTATCAATGTTGTCACTTTTTGGGAAACAGTTGCTGATCCCAACCATTGGTGATATACATTTGATACACTCAAGCGAAATGAGTGGTCGATCATGTGTGGGTCGGTTTGTAGGACGTTCTTGTTGAACCCAGTGTGTTCGCCTCTAGATATACACTATCGGCAGGTGGTTCCATACCTTGTCATAGTCGGAATCCAATTTCCAATAAGCGCCCGCGGTTTTGATTGTATACTATATATGAGGAGCATGAGATGCAAGAGTTCTGCTAGATTAATATTTATCTGTATTTAGACACTATTATAATATCAGATGATATATTTGATTTCAATACGTTTTGAGTTATCGTAAGGTAAAACCGTCCGTATTTATGTGATGGATTTGGTCTTACGATTATCCATTCTTTCGAAAAGATTTTGACTTTAAAATCAACTTGGATGATTACCTTAAAACTTTGCGAGTTGTTCTCACTTTGGTTCACCAGACGGACCCAGTGTTTGTAATGCTCGAGTTAGATCGGGTTGTATAGGTCCAGATTATCGGATGTTGCGAAGTGCAGAGGCGAGGTGGAGGTGTTCAAGCGTATGATATCCGGTGTTTATTCCGCTGTGTGTTGTATATGAGGACAGATATCTATAACTGTCCAGTTGTTTTGATGTACTCTGATGTTGTAAGTTTTATTCAAAGCTCTCAATAAAGATTTATTTCTATATTATATTTTGTTCCACTGCGATGTGAGATTCTGTGTTGTATTGGTTCTTCTTCTATTCTAATATTTCTTTCTTATCTTCTTCTCACCCTCTAATTTCTTTCTATTGGCATCTGGGTTTTCAGTACAAATTGGGTTGGACTGGTGTCGTTTGGTCAACTCAAAGGGTACCGGAAATTCGGGTTATCACACTTGGTATCAGAGCGTAAGGTTGACTAGTAACCTTGGCTCTGTGGCGTAACTCAATAGAGACGGGGTTAGTAATACCCTAGATTGAGTTGGAGTGTATATCGGGTTATTTGATCGATTCAATTTTGATTTGGCAACTGACACAATATCATTTTGTAAAGATGGTCAAATGAAATAATTTTGACCAAATTATTCTTTTATAGAAAAGAAATAACTTTATGAGATTATTGAGATATTGAGTTGCTTGTTTGATAGGATGGAATTCAAATTGGATTAGAAATTTGAATTGGTTTAATATAACCAGAGATTCCATATATGAAATTAGTAAATATTATGGAATTGAATGAACAAAATTTAACTTACAAAAGTTAAATAGAAGAGTATGATTCAGAATCTAACTTGGAGATAAGTTGAATAAAACCAGATTAAAAAGGAAAAAGGGATGATGATTTGAAATAAAATCAGGATTTGAAATGGAAGTGAATAAATTAGAAAAATTAAATACTTAATTAAATATGGATCGAGCACTTAACTTGGTTAATTCAAGTTGATTTAAAAATGGATATTGGAGTCAAAATGAATTTTGGTGTTAAATGAAATCAATTTGGGATTGGAAACTGAGAAAATATAAATTAATTGGTTAGTTGTATATTGATTATGGTTTTACATTTAGTGTTGATTGTTTATTAGATGAATTGATTAGGATTCATGAATGGTTTCATACCAGAATTGGATGAATTAAAAACAAAATTCCAGTACGTATAATGAATTTGAATAAAACTCGATTATGAAATAAAATCAAATATCCCTGGGTTATTACTTGTATTATGAGTTGAGCCGAGCACAGATTCTAGAAGGGTATGGAACTAACTTGGTTACACATACTTGAAGTATAGATTGGTGAGGGGCTTTTAATTGATCTGCTTTAGAATTTAAGTTTGGGTGCCCGACAAAAAGGTAAACTTTAATTATACGAATTGGTGATTGATTTTATACCCCTAAGTTGAAAGCCGTTTGGTTTGGGTTTTCTTTCATAAGATGTGAGGCCTGGAGTGGAGTTTGTAATTGGCCGGATCGAGCAGTGTGGTGAAGGTGCTGGCGGATTTTTCATAAATTCATATAACTTAGAATTTTGATAATAATTGGGATTTGAATCATTCCTCTTACTTACTAATTTCGAGGATGAAATTCTTTAAAGGGGAAGGGATGTAACTTCCCTCATCTTTGGTAGTCAGATATTTAATATATATATTTTTTTAATATTTTTTTTTTAAATATTGATTTGGAATTTTAAATAAGTTTATAATATATAATTCTTTATATATAACGAAGTTTGTGCGTTAAATTTATATATAATTATAAAACGAACTCGAAACAATATGGTAGTTCGTAATTTACGATTCAAACTTCAATTAAATATACAGAATCCGATATAAGTCGGATTTCTGTGAAACAAGAATCATCTGAATCGATTTGATTTTAATTTTCTAATGAAAGAGAAAAATCGGAATTTCATATTATAGATTGTTAGTTATGTCCAATTCAAATTTTCGAATAGTCGCTATGAAATCGTTTATAAATCGTAACGACTATTTAATTATAATAAATTATTTATTTCGAACCAAGACAAGATTTTTGAGTCATTTCGTTAATTTGATTATAGAATTTTTCTATAATTTTTAATTCGTAAAATAAACAACTTTTTATTTTGAGTACTTTACACACTATATCAGAATTTTGGGGTTTCACAAAATATATTAACTTGTCTATAATATTATATTTTTGGGATCGTGGCACATCACTTGACACAATCATATATTTTTTTTTGTCCGTGGCGACTTAGACATGAATGAATTATTATGTAACACAACACACTGAAATTGAGAACCAAAAAGAAAACAAGAAAGCAATATATCATATTTTATATCTATGATCTATCTTTAGATACCTACCCTAAATACACATGGGTATACCCTAAACTTTTGTGCACCACCAAGGATTTGAATTTGACAACATAGCTCATCTGTAGCCTAAACCAACATTAGCAACCTACCATTAGTATGAACACACAACAACTAAGTGTACCCTTTTCTTTTTCTCATGTGTGTACAAACGAGCGTAGAAAAGAAACCACATGTCCAGGCCTAACCTTTCTCTTCGAGTGACACAGCAGACATATTTGCACATGCAAATATATACATTTCCAAGACAATATAGACTAGCCTTCACCCTATAGATTGATACATCAAACTCGTAAGTATCCATCATGCTCAGCCTCCCTACCCTTTTCAACCTCACAGCTAAAACTTACCCTTTCTTCTTTGAATTTTCAAATCACGCACCTGGAACGACCAAGACACTGCAAACCAATCACGCACATGGAAGGACAGCAATTACCATAAAAAGCTAAGAAAATGTACGACCCACAGCTAAGCTGATTTAAACTCGCACATGCATGTTTCAAATCCGAATAAATGCAGCAGCTACCAACATTTCTTTTCAAATGAAATTACAGTCTGCTTCCTCTTTAAGTCTCTTCAAAACTGGATCTGGCAGCACATGAAAACGCAGTGCCAATATTGTAGAACTGAACACGCTAAATACCTTAGCATGTACTGTATGATGGACCTTGTTCCTATCTAACAGCTCTCGCGTATGTATATAGCATCTTATATACCCATTGTCACCCATCCCATTCTTTCCAGAAAAGCCAAATCCTTCCCTCAATCTTCTCAAAATTTCTTTTAGTTGATATATAAATCAAAACTTTATAGAAGTTATAAACAACCGTGGGATCAGAAAGCCGCAAGGCATGCGGCAGTGAAGGAAATAGAGTACATGCGTGGATGATCATAGATGAAAGGTTGATTGAGCGAACAGTGGAAGCGCATTGATTAATGAAGGCGTGTGTTGGAGGGAGCAATGGAGCATGAAAAATGGTAGGAGATATAAAACGAGAAGGGGAACTGTAAAAAGGAAAGCATGAATAAAAGTTGATTAGCGGTAATTAAGAAGAGGGGAGAGTGTCAGTTGAAAAGGAAATGTTTGAACAATGGTGTGACGGCAAGGAATTTCGCTCGATCTGAATCAGTCCTTAAACCGATCTAGACCGTTCGAAACCCTGTTCGTTTGAGGACAGGACAAATCAGAACACAAACAGAAGAACATTTCATTGCTATTACAACAATTCCATCAGATACAAGAATATACATAGTATAATTGAATTAATTACATTCGATAAATATCAGAGATTACAATAAATTACATAGCAGCGGAAAAACAATACAAAGCACAACTGAAGGTGATATACGGATACAGAGCTTTCCGGATATCATTCCAGCTGTAAACCAGGATCTTGTAAATATAAATCTGCAAAACCAAAACTACTAGCTGCCCGTGCGGAAAATAGTGGCACCCAGAGTTTAGGTTAAAACAATAAACTCCAGGTCAGTCATGTGACTGGTGTGAGAACTAAAACAGTTATTAATTCAATTTTAAAAGAGAGTAATTCAGGGGACCACGCCGTATAACACGGAACGGGTTTCCTCCCAAGAATACCAGTGCATAGAATAAACAGTGCGATGCTTTTTCGAAAAATGAAGCTATTATAAGACCTAGGTCCCATCACACAATGCAACGCAAGCCGGAGGATAGGGTTTTCCCTTATAATAGCCAAACATGCTTGGTACGTTTAAAACAAATCATTTAATACTATAATAAGTGTATAGTGTCAAAACAATTTCAATCATAAATATAAATCATAGGCGGCATGGGTACCATCTATCATGTCGCCATACTAGTTCTACAATTAAAACCGCAATACACGTATCGGAAATTGGATTTCCGTCAAGAGTCGAGGCAAGGGGCAAACTCCTCTCCGCGTTTGAGACACTGTAGCAAATGCCTCAGGAATACGCACTCTGGGCAATCCTGGAATCGGCTGGGCCGGTCCTCACTTACGTTAGAGGATTGGCAATTCCTGAACACACGTTTCCCGGTCCTTACAGACCTATAATCGAGGCGCTTCATTCCAACAACCACAAAGGTGAAAAGTATATAAATGTCAGGGCTGGTAAGTCACTGACACCACCATAGCTAGAAAGAAACGTCGTGCTCTCCCAGTGGTCTGTATCCCGTTTTTAACTCATACCGAGGTGTGAGGCTCGCGAATTCACGTTATACACAAAGTTGCCACGTAGGCCGTGCTTTGATCATCAACCACAAGACTTTGCTTTTCAACAGAAGCCTTGATCCATGCAACTTAGCGTGCCACACAGGCAATTCATGTCATGCGATTGTTATCTATCGATATATAACCTCTAAGCTCATACGTCTCAGAGAAGGGCGTTAAGCAAGAGAATAAATTCTCCGCCGCCAAATAGATATATATTTAACAGAAATCAATCAACACAAAATAAAATCCAATGTCATACACACAATCCATTTTCAAGTTCGTTCTGGGTCCGAACGAAACCGGAGGCACTTTCCTCGCATATCCATCCATCTCCAAGTACGTCTGGACGACCACCAACTATTTCCATCCTCTTGGGTGTACAGCCCAATCAGGATCGTCAGTAATTATCCAAACGATGTGAAGACTTCCGGTCTTCGACTACCGTCTTCATCTTCGACATATCGTCGAATCGGTTATTCAGAATGGGTATAAACCCGGCCTTTCCGAACAATCCGCGTATATTAAAAACAGTGCTAGAAAACGCAACATACGCCTCATTCCAATTCTGATTATTCTGTTATTTAAATATTCACATCTTTTGGGAAAGGTTCCCATTAATTTTATCCAAGATAAATTCTTTAAAATTTATTCTTTAATCTTCCTTTGGATGTCATATCAAACCAAATTATGGTTTTTCCAACTAGTCGAGATTAGCGAACCACACCGAAGTAATTATTTATTTTATTTTCCAATCCCAACCTATTCATCCAATGAAGCAAAACTGGTAATACTCCATATCTAACACCACGGTGTTATCGGTAAAATTAATTACCATTTCACGTTCAAATCTAATTAAAGATTTAACTATCGCTTTGGAGCAAAACTGGTAATACTCCATTCTCGCTCATTTTCTAAATTTGATAATTTAGATTACAAATTTACATTTCAATCTAATTGCAGATTCGTTAAAACTCCTTTTATTGGGTTAAAGAACTAATGTCATATAAAACACAGTTCACGACAAACCCAAATCACATTCTATTTATCATCGGGTTAAAGAACTAGTGTTTTTTAAAACACAGTTCACGATAAACCCACAAATCAATTCTAGTTCAGTTCAAATCAAATATATTAGGAATTCCGATTATTTAAAACCCCATTTTAAATCTAATTTATTTATTTAAAAAAAAATCGGGTTTTAAATTTAGTTCAATCTAGTTCATTTCGATAAAAATCTATTTTTATCTTTTCAAATATGGAGTTTTTCATCCAAAATTTTCCCAAATCATTTCTTCTGATTTTACACAAATTATTACTATTTTTAATAATTTTATCAAGGCCCGTACAGTCGATTTCCATCAACGGCCATCGAACTGCACTTACAACGACCTTTTCCAAATTTGATTTGGACGTATCTCCAAATCCAACCGTTAGATTTTGAATTTCTAATATTCGTTAGAAAGCTCTTTTCGATACGAACCCAACGGTTCCGGTTTTAGGAGAATCCGACGGTCGGATCTCCCGTAATGTCCGTTTGAAATAAATGGTCGAAATTCACGAACTGCCGCAGCGCGGCGCGTTCTATTCAGGCCATTATATTATATATAAAATATATATTTCGTCGATTACTACTTAAAAACGAATTTTATAAATAGTTTTGAATTCGTTTCAAAAACAATTTCAACCTTTATTTCAAATTCAAATCAAAATTAAATTTTTCCTTATAAATTCGTTTTAAAATTCATTTCTATTCAATTCAAATTTCAATTCAATTTGAATTCATTTCAATTCGTTTCCAATTCAATTCGAATTCGTTTTCAATTCAATTCGAATTGGTTTTATATTCGATTCAATTCAAATTGGTTTTCTATTCGATTCAATTCAAATTGGTTTTCTATTCGATTCAATTCAAATTGGTTTTCTATTCGATTCAATTCAAATTGGTATTCTATTTGATTCAAATTCGTTATATACGCAATTGAAATCAAATTCGTTTTATTCAATTCATTTCGAAATCACTTTATATTCAATTCATTTCGAAATCATTTTATATTCAATTCATTTCGAAATCGTTTTATATTCAATTCATTTCGAAATCTTTTTTATTCAATTCATTTCGAAATCGTTTTATATTCAATTCATTTCAAAATCGTTTTATATTCAATTCATTTCGAAATCGTTTTATATTCAATTCATTTCGAAATCGTTTTATATTCAATTCAATTCAAATTGGTTTTCTATTCAATTCATTTCGAAATCGTTTTCAATTCAATTCATTTCAAAATCGTTTTCAATTCAATTCATTTCGAAATTGTTTTCAATTCAATTCATTTCGAAATCGTTTTATATTCAATTCATTTCGAAATCACTTTTCAATATTCATTTTAAAATGAATAAAATCGATATAAATATCGTTCACGTCAAAATGGCGTCAATCTACTCAACACGGCTTCATATATTCCTATTTTCAAATATTCTATTTCAAATATTTCCTATTATCAAAATATTTCGTTTTCAAATATTTCGTTCAACACATAACTAATCTCAACGGATGAGTACAGTCAACACATGAACCTTCATATTATATTGATAAAGATGGAAAATTTATTATTAAAATATTTCGTTCAACACATGACTAATCTCAACGGATGAGTACAGTCAACACATGAACCTTTATATTATAATAATCTTTATTTTCTAAATTGGAATGAGGCCCAATCAATTACCATATAATGTTAATTATATGGATTTCCATACATCACACGTATATAATAACATTGAAAAATAATCAACCATCAACCAAAGTGCACTACACTGTATAAGCATCAAATATAGATATCTAACGCTTATAACAGCCTGTCAATCAATCGATCGACATATTTAATCAATCAGGATGAGTGAACTTCAAATTTCATCCCAACACCCGTGTGGGGTTTCAAATCAACAAACACAGATTTTATTCGTGCAGTTGGGCGATGTGTAAAATTTATCGTCCCAATCAATGTCATTCAAATAGGTGTACATAAACAAACCGTCCGGTTTGTAAATGAATATTTATTTATTCACATCCACGTTAAAAATTATATTTTTAACGATAAAACATTTTATTTTAACATATGAATTTCTATTCAGTTCATTCTATAAATAAAATGATATTTTTATTTTTCTAACTTATTTTAGAAAATTTCGACGGCATAACGGCACGATACTAGAAACGGGACGAGGCCTAGCCTTATCCCCAGTCTAGTGAAGGCCCACGCCATTCACACATCAATCAAATCAATTTCATTTCACCAAAGAATTCAATCCAATCAAATAATCTAACTAATTTTTTGCAATCAAACAAACAAGTCCATGGTCTGTGGACGATTGTGTCGGGTGCTACTAAACACCGTCTGCATCCTAGTATATATATATAACTAGAAAAGAAAATTGAAGAGTGAGAAGTTCTCACCGAAAGCTATCCTAACTCCACGGCTCTTCTTTTATAGAAATCTTCGTTGTTCTCGCCTTTTTGTCACCTTCGTTGCTGTAGCCACTACATATGTAAAAATCGTATTTTTACTTCGCTATTCAATATATAAAAATCGAATTTTTACTATGCTATTCAATATATAAAAATCGAATTTTTACTATGCTATTCAATATATAAAAATCGAATTTTTATTATGCTATTCAATATATAAAAACCGAATTTTTATTATGCTATTCAATATATAAAAATCGAATTTTTACTATGCTATTCAATATATAAAAATCGAATTTTTACTTTGTTATTCAATATATGAAAACCGAATTTTTACTTTGTTGAATAATCAAATTTTTAAGCAATGAAAAATCAAATTTTTATCCTCTAAAAATCATGTTTTTTTTATAACTAAAAACCTTATCTTTACTAAGATAAAAATCCTTTCTTTTCTAACGTAAAAATTTTAAACTTTTTAGTATATAAAAATTTAATCTTTCTTTAACAAGAATCCTAACTTTCTTTATACAGAAATTCTAACTTTCTGCATATAAAAATTCTAACTTCAAAAATTCTAAGATTTTTGTTTTCTTTTATTAAATAAAATCAGAAAATAAATAAAATAAAATAAAAACAAACAAACTTACTGTGATTTGTGCTGGACTTGGGGGGTGGGAGAATGGTGCGCCAGAGGTCGTGGAGGGGCAGCAGGAGGTCTCGACAGGCGGTGTTGGGGCCCTAGGCAGCGACAGCGGTCTTCGATTCGCGGGGGTCATGAGGGAAGGGGGTCGACGTGCTTGGAGGAGGGGAGGGAGGGTCGGTCGTCGACGGTCTGAAAAGGGGCGACGGGGTTAGGGCTAGGATCGATTTAGGCTGAGGGGCTCGGGGTTTCCACGTTCGAGGGAGGGGAAAGAGAGGGAGGAGATACGGCTAGGGGAGGAGGCGCGCGACGTTGGCTGGTCGGAGGTGGAGTTCGTCGTTGGCGGCTCTAGGTTTTTTTTTCATTTTTTTTCGATTTGATTTTGAAGAGGGAGGGGGGGCCAGAGGAGATAAAGAAAGAGAGAAGGATATTTTTACTTTTAATTATTTTATTTACTAAAAGTTGACTTTTGCATACGACCTCTTAACGAGGCCCACCGCCTGCCGTCCATAGCGTTTTACCCCCATTCCGAACACAATGGGATATGTATCGCAAGCTGATTCGACCGTTTCGATCAGTTTCCGTCAAAATCAACATATAACTCTATATATTGAATTTGAACGCGCATTTCAATTTACCGGGGGCACATACGAACTCTATAAATCCCAAAAAACTATTTTCTGGCTTCGTATTGACGATATGGTCCTAACAAAACTAGTTTCGTCGAATTCTGAGACCGTTTGAAAAATGACCATTTTCCAGTCGATTAAAATCAACTGAAACTGGTCAAACGCGTTTCCTTTTGCCACGCTCACATATTGATTTGAAAAATTATGTAATTTGGAATCTAGCAATAATTTGACATCACGGATCCAACAAAAGTGGTTTCGTCGAAATCCGAGGTCGTTTGCAAAATTCCCATTTTTAAGGGCTTGAATTCCATAACGACTATTCAGAATTTTCAACTGGACATATCTTTTGATTCCCGCTATGAAATTTTGATTTTCCGGATTCATTGGAAAGATACTATCAATTAGATCCTAATGTTTTTGGTTTCGCTAAAATCCGGATTGTTTTGCACCCGGTACATTCAATTGAAGTTTGAAATCGAATTATCGAACTACCGCGCTGTTTTCAATTCCTATTTATAATTATATATAAATATTTATATTCTAACGACGACGTATATAATATATACGTCGAATTCTATTCAAAATAAATTTCTCGTTGTTTTTATTTAAAATAATCTATTTTAAATAATCAAAATTCGTCGAAGTCGCCAAAATAAAAATTTTAAACTGCCCCAGAATTTCCGGGTTATTACAATCTCCCCCACTTAAAACTTTTCGTCCCCGAAAAGGAACAAAGTCGAAAGTGGTTTGATTAATCACCTCTACGTTCGATCTGGCTTCTATTCTCCAACTTTTCAGTTTCTGAGAATTTTCAAAAATTTGGCTAACACCCTAAATTTTCGAAAAATTTCGCCATAACCTCCCCTGCACCGGGAGCCACGGGAAAATCACGAAATTGCCATATAGGCCTTCTGATCTCAAAAAGAAAAAGAAAAAGCCAAGCGGCTAGCCAATAGGCTCATAAAATCATCATCACCCAAACAAAACAGTAAATTATAGTAAACATGTATCTATTTGTCGGGCAAACAAATTTTATTCTTCAGCTCTAGCCTCTTTGCTATGACCTGTTCAATGTAAGTCTATGTATATGCAAGCAAATGTGACCAATTTTCAATCCAATTCGATATTTGGTACAATTAGGCTAAATGGCTAAAAATTATCAAACAAATAAACATACAACACAAACATCAATCAATTAGTGAATTAGAGTTTCAAATTCATAATTTTGATATATACACTGAAAATCTTGTTTTTGATGCCAATTCACAACAATAAATCTATCTATATAAGTTTTGGTTCTCACACCAGTCTAATGGAAATATATAGATATCACACCTTCGAAACACGAAAATAAATACTGGTAATGGCGCGCCATCATCAGAATCATGTCCGGGCAACTAGAATGTGATTCTATATCTATCTAATATATTAAAACTTCGAATATACGTTCATGACGCATATATGCAAAATCTATATATATTGGATTGTCCAAATTCAAAATAAATAAATATTCAAATACGTATAAAATGGTTTAAACTTCAAAACAAAATTGTTTTCATTTGAAAAATATACTCTTCACACTCATTCTAGGACGCTACTGATCCTATCTCTAACGAGTCATTCTAATTGGATATTACTAATCCAATATCTGATGAATTCTTTCGTATGGTTCTAATGTGCCTTGTTCTTGAGCTCTGTAAACCAAAGCTCTGATACCAAATGTGACGACAAGGAATTTCGCTCGATCTGAATCAGTCGTTAAACCGATCTAGACCATTCGAAACCCCTGTTCGTTTGAGAACAGGACAAATCAGAACACAAATAGAATAACATTTCATTGCTATTACAACAATTCCATCAGATACAAGAATATACAGAGTATAATTGAATTAATTACATTCGATAAATATCAGAGATTACAATAAATTACATAGCAGCGGAAAAACAATACAAAGCACAACTGAAGGTGATATACGGATACAGAGCTTTCCGGATATCATTCCAGCTGTAAACCAGGATCCTGTAAATATAAATCTGCAAAACCAAAACTACTAGCTGCCCGTGCGGAAAATAGGGGCACCCAGAGTTTAGGTTAAAACAATAAACTCCAAGTCAGTCATGTGACTGGTGTGAGAACTAAAACAGTTATTAATTCAATTTTAAAAGAGAGTAATTCAAGGGACCACGCCGTATAACACAGAACGGGTTTCCTCCCAAGAATACCAGTGCATAGAATAAACAGCGCGATGCTTTTTCGAAAAATGAAGCTATTATAAGACCCAGGTCCCATCACACAATGCAACGCAAGCCGGAGGATAGGGTTTTCCCTTATAATAGCCAAACATGCTTGGTACGTTTAAAACAAATCATTTGATACTATAATAAGTGTATAGTGTCAAAACAATTTCAATCATAAATATAAATCATAGGCAGCATGGGTACCATCTATCATGTCGCCATACTAGTTCTACAATTAAAACCGCAATACACGTATCGGAAATTGGATTTCCGTCATGAGTCGAGGCAAGGGGCAAGCTCCTCTCCGCGTTCGAGACACTCTAGCAAATGCCTCAGGACTACGCACTCTGGGCAATCCTGGAATCTGCTGGGCCGGTCCTCACTTACGTTAGAGGATTGGCAATTCCTGAACATACGTTTCCCGGTCCTTACAGACCTATAATCGAGGCGCCTCATTCCAACAACCACAAAGGTGAAAAGTATATAAATGTCAGGGCTGGTAAGTCACTGACACCACCATAGCTAGAAAGAATCGTCGTGCTCTCCCAGTGGTCCGTATCCCGTTTTTAACTCATACCGAGGTGTGAGGCTCGCGAATTAACGTTATACACAAAGCTGCCACGTAGGACGTGCTTTGATCATCAACCACAAGACTTTGCTTTTCAACAGAAGCCTTGATCCATGCAACTTAGCGTGCCACACAGGCAATTCATGCCATGCGATTGATATCTATCGATATATAACCTCTAAGCTCATACGTCTCAGAGAAGGGCGTTAAGTAAGAGAATAAATTCTCCGCCGCCAAACAGATATATATTTAACAGAAATCAATCAACACAGAATAAAATCCAATGTCAGACACACAATCCATTTTCAAGTTCGTTCTGGGTCTGAACGAAACCGGAGGCACTTTCCTCGCATATCCATCCATCTCCAAGTACGTCTGGACGACCACCAACTATTTCCATCCTCTTGGGTGTACAGCCCAATCAGGATCGTCAGTAATTATCCAAACGATGTGAAGACTTCCGGTCTTCGACTACCGTCTTCATCTTCGACATATCGTCGAATCGGTTATTCAGAATGGGTATAAACCCGGCCTTTACGAACAATCCGCGTATATTAAAAACAGTGCTAGAAAACACAACATACGCCTCATTCCAATTCTGAATATTCTGTTATTTAAATATTCACATCTTTTGGGAAAGGTTCCCATTAATTTTATCCAAGATAAATTCTTTAAAATTTATTCTTTAATCTTCCTTTGGATGTCATATCAAACCAAATTATGGTTTTTCCAACTAGTCGAGATTAGCGAACCACACCGAAGTAATTATTTATTTTATTTCCCAATCCCAACCTATTCATCCCATGAAACAAAACTGGTAATACTCCATATCTAACACCACGGTGTTATCGGTAAAATTAATTACCATTTCACGTTCAAATCTAATTAAAGATTTAACTATCGCTTTGGAGCAAAACTGGTAATACTCCATTCTCGCTCATTTTCTAAATTTGATAGTTTAGATTACAAATTTACATTTCAATCTAATTGCAGATTCGTTAAAACTCCTTTTATTGGGTTAAAGAACTAATGTCATTTAAAACACAGTTCACGACAAACCCAAATCACATTCTATTTATCATCGGGTTAAAGAACTAGTGTTGTTTAAAACACAGTTCACGATAAACCCACAAATCAATTCTAGTTCAATTCAAATCAAATATATTAGGAATTCCGATTATTTAAAACCCCTTTTTAAATCTAATTTATTTATTTAAAAAAAATCGGGTTTTAAATTTAGTTCAATCTTGTTCATTTCGATAAAAATCTATTTTTATCTTTTCAAATATGGAGTTTTTCATCCCAAATTTTCCCAAATCATTTCTTCTGATTTTACACAAATTATTACTATTTTTAATAATTTTATCAAGGCCCGTACAGTCGATTTCCATCAACGGCCATCGAACTGCACTTACAGCGACCTTTTCCAAATTTGATTTGGACGTATCTCCAAATCCAACCGTTAGATTTTGAATTTCTAATATTCGTAGAAATCTCTTTTCGATACGAACCCAACGGTTCCGGTTTTAGGAGAATCCGACGCTCGGATCTCCCGTAATGTCCGTTTGAAATAAATGGTCGAAATTCACGAACTGCCGCAGCGCGGCGCGTTCTATTCAGGCCATTATATTATATATATAATATATATTTCGTCGATTACTACTTAAAAACGAATTTTATAAATAGTTTTGAATTCTTTTCAAAAACAATTTCAACCTTTATTTCAAATTCAAATCAAAATTAATTTTTTCCTTTTAAATTCGTTTTAAAATTCATTTCTATTCAATTCAAATTTCAATTCAATTTGAATTCATTTCAATTCGTTTCCAATTCAATTCAAATTCGTTTTCAATTCAATTCGAATTGGTTTTATATTCGATTCAATTCAAATTGGTTTTCTATTCGATTCAATTCAAATTGGTTTTCGATTCAATTCAAATTGGTTTTCTATTTGATTCAATTCAAATTGATTTTCTATTCGATTCAATTCAAATTGGTTTTGTATTTGATTCAAATTCGTTATATACGCAATTGAAATCAAATTCGTTTTATTCAATTCATTTCGAAATCACTTTATATTCAATTCATTTCGAAATCGTTTTATATTCAATTCATTTCGAAATCATTTTATATTCAATTCATATCGAAATCGTTTTATATTCAATTCATTTCGAAATCGTTTTATATTCAATTCATTTCGAAATCGTTTTATATTCAATTCATTTCGAAATCGTTTTATATTCAATTCGTTTCGAAATCTTTTTATATTCAATTCAATTCAAATTGGTTTTCTATTCAATTCATTTCGAAATCATTTTCAATTCAATTCATTTCGAAATCGTTTTCAATTCAATTCATTTCGAAATCGTTTTCAATTCAATTCATTTCGAAATCGTTTTATATTCAATTCATTTCGAAATCACTTTTCAATATTCATTTTAAAATGAATAAAATCGATATAAATATCGTTCACGTCAAAATGGCGTCAATCTACTCAACACGGCTTCATATATTCCTATTTTCAAATATTCTATATCAAATATTTCCTATTATCAAAATATTTCGTTTTCAAATATTTCGTTCAACACATGACTAATCTCAACGGATGAGTACAGTCAACACATGAACCTTCATATTATATTGATAAAGATGCAAATTTTATTATTAAAATATTTCGTTCAACACATGACTAATCTCAATGGATGAGTACAGTCAACATATGAACCTTTATATTATAATAATCTTTATTTTCTAAATTGGAATGAGGCCCAATCAATTACCATATAATGTTAATTATATGGACTTCCATACATCACACGTATATAATAGCATTGAAAAATAATCAACCATCAACCAAAGTGCACTACACTGTATAAGCATCAAATATAGATATCTAACGCTTATAACAGCCTGTCAATCAATCGATCGACATATTTAATCAATCAGGATGAGTGAACTTCAAATTTCATCCCAACACCCGTGTGGGGTTTCAAATCAACAAACATAAATTTTATTCGTGCAGTTGGGCGATGTGTAAAATTTATCGTCCTAATCAATGTCATTCAAATAGGTGTACATAAACAAACCGTCCGGTTTGTAAATGAATATTTATTTATTCACATCCACGTTAAAAATTATATTTTTAACGATAAAACATTTTATGTAACGACCCGTATTCTACGCATCATAGGATCGTAGGATATTTATTTCTTTCACATACGAAGTCGTATGGTCATGTAACTTTGGGAGACGACTATTGGGGTCATTTCCCATGTTCATGATTTTTCTCGATTTTTAAATGACTATTTTACCCCTAGTTAGCACTGTTTTGGCCATAACTTTTGACTGGAAATGAATTTTGACCTGAAACCACTTCCATTGGCTTCGGATGATGGTTTCTCTTTCCGTAGGGTGGTCACATTAGCCAAACGGACTTACCGTTTGGGAGATATGGCTGAAACAAGTTTCAGATGGTGAAAAACAGCTTAATTGGGCTTAACCGGGTGATTAGCAGCTAGGCCCAAGGGGAATTTCGGATTTAGAGGTATAGGAGGACTGATTAGGGTTAGGTTATCACTTTCATTTCAGTTTTGAGCCGCCACAAACCTCCTTGAGACCTTAGTAATGGCTTCCATCCTCTAAAACCACTCCAAAACACATTTTTAGTGAAGATTAAGCCTAAACTACATCAAAGCAAGGCCAAATAGCAACAAAGCAAGGTTGGAGCTGCTGCTATACATAGGAATTCGACCCAAACAGAGGATATTTCAGATTTGGTGTTTTATTTTGTGGCCAAGGTGAGTGATTTGCATAGTTTTTGCACTAATTACGGTGATTAAGGGTAATTAGTGAAGATTAGCGAATTTATACGTAAATAAATTCTGGAAAAATTCTTAAAATTCTAAAATAATGTTTTGAGGCTCTGTTAGAAATTTGGGTTAATTTCGATGTGTTTTGTTAATTGTATGCTTGAACATGATTAAGAGTGATTAGGGGAAAATGAGGAGTTCTAGCTATGTTTGATCCATTTTAAATCTATCAAATTGTTGTTATGGTGTTTGCAATTGATGTTACATGTTGCTATGACTCTATGGTATGTTTCATGATTGATTAGAATAGTTAAATTGGTCGAAAACGTCGTCGAATGGCGTAGAAAGCTCGCTGGAAAGTTGTAGAAGTGTGCAGGTTCCGAACCGGTTCGGATCGGAGAAAGGGGTCGGATCGGATTTGTGAACTGACCAAGGGAATTCGAATTGGATTGGAACTTGTCACTGGAGGAGACTTAGCGAGAAGGAAGGCCGTTTACTTAGGGTTGGAGTTGGACAGAGGATCGGATCGGAGCTATGGAGCAGAATCGGATCGGATCGGAATAAGCTAGAGAGTGGGATCGGATCGGAGTAAGCTAAAGAGAGTGGGATCGGATCAGATAAGGGGATCGGGTCGGGTAGCCGAACTGAACCAAGGTGGTGGCATCTCCAGCAGCATGGAACTTCAGGGACAACAAGGGAGACCCGGACCGCGACTCTGAAGGACTCGGAGGTAGTTGAAGAAACGGCAGCAGGAGCAAGACACCCGAACCGAACCGAGTGGAGGACCCGAACCGAAGGAGCACCGAACCGGATGGAGTACTGTGACCCGAACCGAACCGAGTGGAGGACCCGAACCAAAGGAGCACCGAACCGGATTGGAGATGCGATTACGCGACGACTCTTTTGAAGACCAACTCCAATTCGACCAAACCCGAGATGCAAAGGAAGTCCAAATGAGAAGTTAGAGCTCAAGATTCAGATGGGAATCAACGAGTTCGCTTCATGGTTGGGCTTTGCTGCGGGACGCGTGCCAAGGAGTTATCGACGTCTATAGCTTTGGACCACTATGGTAGGAGGTACGAAGGCGGATTCAGGGCCATTATGGCATCGGTAGAACCGAGGGCTACGACCAATGAAGTGGGTCATTGAAATGTTTGGTCATGACTCCAAGTGTTTGGCTTGGTCACAGCAGGGTTTCTACAAGTCGGGATTCGTCGTTACCTCAGTTTGTCTAGTGTCCCAAAGTGGTAGATGTCGTATGCTTTACGCACTGAATGAGAGATGTGAGGATGGTTGCTATGGATGATTTGCTTGCTATCATTATGACATGCACACCCCCACCCCCGTATTCTTACACTATTTATTATGGCACCTTAGAGCATTGTACAGTATGTGGTACTAACTCTTTGGTTGCAGGTCCAGGTTCAGGTATGGTTTAGTATACCTGTTATTATTCTGTTTAGATGCTTATCGCTCATACCAGGCTTTATGTCTGACCCAGAGTTTTATGTCTCCTCTTATTACTCTGGGTGCTCACACGAGCAGACTAGAGACAGGTTAGCTGGTGATGCACGGGTAGATGATCCAGAGACGAGCAGGAGGCTTCTACGTAATATATATAGAATTCTCCCTGTGTTGTTGAAGATCACTGCTTGAGCATTGTTGGTGTATCTTCTACTTCAGCTTTCTTTTGTTTAGAGACAGTAAATTTGGAAAATTGTAATAAGCTGTATTTGGATTTCCGCTGCTTTGATGATTGATGTTGATTTTAGTTATCAGCTTATGCACTGTCTCGCCTGTTTTGTGTCAAGTATGTTATTATTATATTTTATTCCATGCGCTGTGAGACATTCTACAGGTTTCTTGATTAGTTCATTCTCTTCTTTCCTTTCTCTTGACGTCCGTCCTGTGCTAGTCGGGCATGTGTACAGTGCACTTTCGGAGGAAATGCAGGCTGGTGCGGGCGGGCCGTCACACTTGGTATCAGAGCTCTAGGTTGCGTAGTTAACCTAGGGAAGTTATCAGGGAGAGATAATATACGTATACGAGAGAGCGTATTTGTGATTACTTTGGTTTTTTTTAAAAAGCTATATATATATATATACTATTAGTAGTATAAGGATGAAGTCGTACTGCACTAGCACCACTATGGAGTCGTTAATCGTTTCCTTTTTCAGATTGACGATGAGCCGATATACTAGAGGTGCTGGTAGGGGATCCAATAATGGGAATGCTGCTGACATGAGGACGATGTTTACTGACCTCATGAGAGAGATGCTTAGAGATGTACAGAGGGCAACTCCCAATGGTGGAAATGGTGGTGGTCCAATGGTGCAGGCGCCAAGGGTCGACTTCGCCAAGCTGAATAAGGATTATACTAGCCTTGGTGGGAAACCGTTCCACGGAACGGAGTCGGCTACGGATGTTCAGGATTGGGTGGATAGTTGCGAACGTATCTTCGAGGATTTGGGTATCGAGGATGCGATGAAGAGAAAGCTAGCGTCCCGTCAGCTGCAAGAGCGGGCAATGAATTGGTGGAATGCTATAAAGGCAGCTACTCCCGAAGACCAGATTACTTGGGAGCAGTTTAAGGCTCGCTTTAGTGAGAAGTTCATTCCAGCTGCTCAGAAGTCAATGTTGTTTAAGAAGTTCTTGGAGCTCAAGCAGAATGGCAGAGCTGTCTCGGAGTATATTGCTGAATTTGACCCTTTGTCAAAATATGGGTTATCTCTTATTGATGCTGCCGAGAAAAAGAATGAGAAATTCATAACTGGTTTGGATCAGTACTTGGGGGAAAAACTTATTAACCACATCGATGAGACGTTTGAATCGATTGTGGGGAAAGCATTAAGATCGGAAAGTCTCTACCCTAAGCCGAAGACTGAGGTTGCATCCGCAGATGAGCCAAAGCCACAAGCAAGTGGTGGAGGCAAAGGTGGTTCTCAGAATAAGAGAAAGCAGAACCAAGCTAAGGATGGCCAGAAGAAAAAGAATAAGCAAGATGTTGAGTGCTTCAGCTGTGGTAAGAAGTGCCATTATGCTAGTAATTGTCGAGCCAAGCCAGCGGATAGGAAGTGCTTCAACTGTGGCCAAATGGGACATCACAAGGACAAGTGTCCACAGCCCCTTAAAGAAAAGCAAACGGTGAAAGCATATGCCCTTAATGCTATTCCTTCTTCGTCGAATGCCCTAACTGCGGCAGAGAAGGGAAAGAATGTCGTCATTCAAGGTATGCTTTCTATTTATGATGTTCCTGTTAGAGTTTTGTTTGATACCGGAGCTTCCAGTTCTTTCATATCTAGTGACCTGGTAGATAGGTTGGGATTGGAGCCCGAAATTGTCGATAGACCTTTAATAGTGACGAACCCGATTGGTGGTTCGACTAGCCTTAGCATGATTTGTCGCAATGTGGTCTTATCGAGTCATGGATGCATGTTTGTTTGTGATTGCTTTGTTTTGGGCTTTACTGGGTTTGGCATTATTTTGGGAGTAGATTGGCTCCAAAGATACGGGGTGGTGGTAGACTGTGAGGGCTTGTTGGTGACAGCTAGAGCGGATGATGGGCGGAGGATAGTGTTTGGTTGTCTACCCAGTAAGGGGGTATTGGCTAGTTTTCTAAACTCCCTCGACATTCCGCATAGTGAGTTGTCAGGTTTGCCCGTGGTTGGCCAGTATTCGGATGTTTTCGAAGAAGTGACCGGACTTCCACCACACCGAGAGATTGAGTTCCGTATTGATTTGGTAAAAGATGCCAGACCTATAGTGATGCCACTTCGTCGTATGGCACCAAGAGAGCAGCGTGAACTCGAGGTGCAAGTCAGCGATCTTTTGAAGAAGGGATTTATCAGAAGGAGTGTTTCTGAATGGGGAGCACCAGTTGTGTTTGCTACCAAGGCGGATGGTTCCCTTCGTTTGTGTGTAGACTACCGCGAGTTGAATAAAGTGACGAGGAAGAACAAGTATCCTCTACCGCGGATAGATGATTTGTTCGATCAGTTGAGTGGCACGAGAATATTTTCTCAGTTGGATCTCGCGACAGGTTTTCATCAGCTTAGAGTGGAAGCTGAGAGTATAGCTAAAACGGCATTTCGAACGCCGTCTGGATTTTATGAATGGTTGGTTATGCCATTTGGGCTGACTAATGCCCCGGCATATTTTGTGGATCTTATGAATAGGGTATTCAGAGATCAGTTGAATAAGTCTGTCCTTGTGTTCGTTGATGATATTTTGGTCTATTCGAGGACAGAGGAAGAACACAAGGAACATTTAAGAGTAGCGATGGAGGTGTTGAGAAAACACCAATTGAAAGCCAAGTTTTCTAAGTGTCACTTCTGGAAGAGGGAAGTGAGGTTCTTGGGCCATGTTGTATCAGAGAACGGTATTGCCGTGGACCCAGCAAAGGTGGCTACGGTACAAGATTGGCCTACGCCCAAGAATGCAACAGATGTAAGAAGTTTCTTGGGGTTAGCTGGATATTATCGTAAGTTTATCCAAGGTTTCTCCAAGATAGCAGCACCATTGACCCAGTTGACCAAGAAGAATCAAGCTTTTGTCTGGGATGAAAGGTGCGAGAATGCATTCAAAAGTCTAAAGGACAAGTTGACAAGCGCACCAGTGTTAGTCATTCCTAAGGGGGATGAAGAGATGACGGTATACACGGATGCCTGTGGTACCGGACTGGGTGCTGTATTGATGCAAGGCGGTAGGGTTGTAGCTTACGCAAGTCGGCAATTGAAACCGCACGAGAGAAGATACCCTACCCATGATTTAGAATTGGCAGCGATCGTGTTCGCGTTAAAGATGTGGAGACACTATCTCTTGGGAGAAAGATTTGAGCTGTTTACAGATCATAAGTCGTTGAAGTATCTATTCTCCCAGAGGGATTTAAATCTCCGTCAGCAGAGATGGTTAGAGTTCTTAGCTTCCTATGATTTTGACATCGCATACACACCGGGAAAGGGCAATGCGGTGGCTGATGCATTGAGTAGAAGACATGCCAGCTTAGGGGCTATGTTCCTTGAATGGAAGCAACTGGAGTTTATCGCGGGGTTTGATTTCAGACCAAAGTGTGAATTGGATCCAGAAATGTTAGCAAGTTTGACGATCAGACCCACTTTGATTGAACGGATCGGCTCTAGTCAGAGGGACGATCCTAACCTATTGGAAATCATCTCCAAGTTAGAGATGGGTATCGATGAGGAGATGAACAAGTATGGGCTTGATCGAGACGGATGGCTTAGAAAGAATGGAAAGCTTGTTGTACCCAATGTCAATGGATTGAGGGATGAAGTGCTTAGAGAATGTCATCACTCAAGGCTAACTATACACCCCGGTGGTAATAAGATGTATCGAGATATGAAGCAGACCTACTACTGGGAAGGGATGAGAAGAGACGTTGGGAAGTTTATATCCAAGTGCATGAATTGCCAGCTAGTTAAAGCCGAGCAAAAGAAGCCTAGTGGGTTGTTGCAACCATTAGAAATTCCCGAATGGAAATGGGAGCAAGTCTCGATGGATTTCATCGATGGTTTACCAAGGACTAGATCGGGATATGACAGCATTTGGGTAATTGTAGATCGACTGACTAAAAGTGCAAGGTTTATACCAGTCAAATCGACTAGAACGGCAGCTAAGTTAGCAGAATTGTATATGAAGTGGATAGTGAGATTTCATGGAGTACCTAAAAGCATTGTGAGCGACCGAGACCCGTTGTTCACTAGTGGGTTTTGGAAGAGCTTACAAGAGGCTCTAGGGTCAGAGTTACATCTCAGTACCGCATATCATCCTCAGACCGACGGTCAGACGGAGAGGGTGAACCGTATTTTGGAAGATCTCTTGAGAGCATGTATATTGGATTTTGGTGGATCGTGGGATGACCATTTGCATCTAGTAGAGTTTGCATATAATAATAGCTACCAATCCAGTATCGGTATGGCTCCGTTTGAAGCTTTGTACGGAAGACCGTGTAACTCACCATCATGTTGGATAGAGACTGGCGAGAAGTTTATGCTTGGGCCAGATGTGGTGAGGGAAACTTCAGATAAGATCAAGATCATTCAACAACGAATGAAGGCAGCCCAAGATAGGCAGAAGAGTTATGCTGATAAGAGGAGAAGAGACCTAAAATTCTCCATTGGTGACTTAGTGTTTGTCAAGATTTCTCCGTTGAAGAGCGTAATACGATTTGGCAGGAGAGGCAAGTTGGCACCAAGGTTTGTTGGCCCATTCCCTGTTCTTGAACTAGTCGGGAATTTGGCATATAGAATTGACTTACCAGAGAAGATGGCGGGAGTTCATAACGTATTTCATGTTTCCCAACTAAGGAAGTTCGTTCACGACTCAAATATGACTATTTCACCAGATCAGTTAGAGGACTTCGAAGTAGAACCCGAGGCGGTTGGGAACCGTAAGCCGGCCCGTATTGTCGCACACGACATGAAGCAACTTCGAAGGAAGGCGGTGAAGCTAGTCAAGGTACAGTGGAGCGAGGACGAGAATGATTGTACTTGGGAAACAAAGGAGGGCATAAGGAAGAAGTATCCAGAACTCTTTGCCTGGTAAGATTTTGACTTCAATTTAGTTTTCCGCATGCTAGGATAGGCTTGTTTGCTTGTTTTGCATATTTGATTGTTGTATATGGTTGTTAGGCATGCGGGATCCCTTGTATGTTTTGGGTTAAGGAATTTCGGGGACGAAATTTCTTAAGGGGGGGAGAGTGTAACGACCCGTATTCTACGCATCATAGGATCGTAGGATATTTATTTCTTTCACATACGAAGTCGTATGGTCATGTAACTTTGGGAGACGACTATTGGGGTCATTTCCCATGTTCATGATTTTTCTCGATTTTTAAATGACTATTTTACCCCTAGTTAGCACTGTTTTGGCCATAACTTTTGACTGGAAATGAATTTTGACCTAAAACCACTTCCATTGGCTTCGGATGATGGTTTCTCTTTCCGTAGGGTGGTCACATTAGCCAAACGGACTTACCGTTTGGGAGATATGGCTGAAACAAGTTTCAGATGGTGAAAAACAGCTTAATTGGGATTAACCGGGTGATTAGCAGCTAGGCCCAAGGGGAATTTCGGGTTTAGAGGTATAGGAGGACTGATTAGGGTTAGGTTATCACTTTCATTTCAGTTTTGAGCCGCTACAAACCTCCTTGAGACCTTAGTAATGGCTTCCATCCTCTAAAACCACTCCAAAACACATTTTTAGTGAAGATTAAGCCTAAACTACATCAAAGCAAGGCCAAATAGCAACAAAGCAAGGTTGGAGCTGCTGCTATACATAGGAATTCGACCCAAACAGAGGATATTTCAGATTTGGTGTTTTATTTTGTGGCCAAGGTGAGTGATTTGCATAGTTTTTGCACTAATTACGGTGATTAAGGGTAATTAGTGAAGATTAGCGAATTTATACGTAAATAAATTCTGGAAAAATTCTTAAAATTCTAAAATAATGTTTTAAGGCTCTGTTAGAAATTTGGGTTAATTTCAATGTGTTTTGTTAATTGTATGCTTGAACATGATTAAGAGTGATTAGGGGAAAATGAGGAGTTCTAGCTATGTTTGATCCATTTTAAATCTATCAAATTGTTGTTATGGTGTTTGCAATTGATGTTACATGTTGCTATGACTCTATGGTATGTTTCATGATTGATTAGAATAGTTAAATTGGTCGAAAACGTCGTCGAATGGCGTAGAAAGCTCGCTGGAAAGTTGCAGAAGTGTGCAGGTTCCGAACCGGTTCGGATCGGAGAAAGGGGTCGGATCGGATTTGTGAACTGACCAAGGGAATTCGAATTGGATTGGAACTTGTCACTGGAGGAGACTTGGCGAGAAGGAAGGCCGTTTACTTAGGGTTGGAGTTGGACAGAGGATCGGATCGGAGCTATGGAGCAGAATCGGATCGGATCGGAATAAGCTAGAGAGTGGGATCGGATCGGAGTAAGCTAAAGAGAGTGGGATCGGATCGGATAAGGGGATCGGGTCGGGTAGCCGAACTGAACCAAGGTGGTGGCATCTCCAGCAGCATGGAACTTCAGGGACAACAAGGGAGACCCGGACCGCGACTCTGAAGGACTCGGAGGTAGTTGAAGAAACGGCAGCAGGAGCAAGACACCCGAACCGAACCGAGTGGAGGACCCGAACCGAAGGAGCACCGAACCGGATGGAGTACTGTGACCCGAACCGAACCGAGTGGAGGACCCGAACCAAAGGAGCACCGAACCGGATTGGAGCTGCGATTACGCGACAACTCTTTTGAAGACCAACTCCAATTCGACCAAACCCGAGATGCAAAGGAAGTCCAAATGAGAAGTTAGAGCTCAAGATTCAGATGGGAATCAACGAGTTCGCTTCATGGTTGGGCTTTGCTGCGGGACGCGTGCCAAGGAATTATCGACGTCTATAGCTTTGGACCACTATGGTAGGAGGTACGAAGGCGGATTCGGGGCCATTATGGCATCGGTAGAACCGAGGGCTACGACCAATGAAGTGGGTCATTGAAATGTTTGGTCATGACTCCAAGTGTTTGGCTTGGTCACAGCAGGGTTTCTACAAGTCGGGATTCGTCGTTACCTCAGTTTGTCTAGTGTCCCAAAGTGGTAGATGTCGTATGCTTTACGCACTGAATGAGAGATGTGAGGATGGTTGCTATGGATGATTTGCTTGCTATCATTATGACATGCACACCCCACCCCCGTATTCTTACACTATTTATTATGGCACCTTAGAGCATTGTACAGTATGTGGTACTAACTCTTTGGTTGCAGGTCCAGGTTCAGGTATGGTTTAGTATACCTGTTATTATTCTGTTTAGATGCTTATCGCTCATACCAGGCTTTATGTCTGACCCAGAGTTTTATGTCTCCTCTTATTACTCTGGGTGCTCACACGAGCAGACTAGAGACAGGTTAGCTGGTGATGCACGGGTAGATGATCCGGAGACGAGCAGGAGGCTTCTACGTAATATATATAGAATTCTCCCTGTGTTGTTGAAGATCACTGCTTGAGCATTGTTGGTGTATCTTCTACTTCAGCTTTCTTTTGTTTAGAGACAGTAAATTTGGAAAATTGTAATAAGCTGTATTTGGATTTCCGCTGCTTTGATGATTGATGTTGATTTTAGTTATCAGCTTATGCACTGTCTCGCCTGTTTTGTGTCAAGTATGTTATTATTTTATTTTATTCCATACGCTGTGAGACATTCTACAGGTTTCTTGATTAGTTCATTCTCTTCTTTCCTTTCTCTTGACGCCCGTCCTGTGCTAGTCGGGCATGTGTACAGTGCACTTTCGGAGGAAATGCAGGCTGGTGCGGGCGGGCCGTCACATTTTATTTTAACATATGAATTTCTATTCAGTTCATTCTTTAAATAAAATGATATTTTTATTTTTCTAACTTATTTTAGAAAATTTCGATGGCATAACGGCACGATACTAGAAACGGAACGAGGCCTAGCCTTATCCCCGGTCTAGTGAAGACCCACGCCATTCACACATCAATCAAATCAATTTCATTTCACCAAACAATTCAATCCAATCAAATAATCTAACTAATTTTTTGCAATCAAACAAACAAGTCCATGGTCTGTGGACGATTGTGTCGGGTGCTACTAAACACCGTTTGCATCCTAGTATATATATATATAACTAGAAAAGAAAATTGAAGAGTGAGAAGTTCTCACCGAAAGCTATCCTAACTCCACGGCTCTTCTTTTATAGAAATCTTCGTTGTTCTCGCCTTTTTGTCACCTTCGTTGCTGTAGCTACTACATATGTAAAAATCGAATTTTTACTTCGCTATTCAATATATAAAAATCGAATTTTTACTATGCTATTCAGTATATAAAAATCGAATTTTTACTATGCTATTCAATATATAAAAATCGAATTTTTATTATGCTATTTAATATATAAAAACCGAATTTTTATTATGCTATTCAATATATAAAAATCGAATTTTTACTATGCTATTCAATATATAAAAATCGAATTTTTACTTTGTTATTCAATATATAAAAACCGAATTTTTACTTTGTTGAATAATCAAATTTTTAAGCAATGAAAAATCAAATTTTTATCCTCTAAAAATCATGTTTTTTTTTATAACTAAAAACCTTATCTTTACTAAGATAAAAATATTTTCTTTTCTAACGTAAAAATTTTAAACTTTCTTTAACAAGAAAACTAACTTTCTTTATACAGAAATTCTAACTTTCTGCATATAAAAATTCTAACTTCCTCATATAAACATTTTAAGATTTTTGTTTTCTTTTATTAAATAAAATCAGAAAATAAATAAATAAATAAAATAAAATAAAAACAAACAAACTTACTGTGATTTGTGCTGGACTTGGGGGGTGGGAGAATGGTGCGCCAGAGGTAGTGGAGGGGCAGCAGGAGGTCTCGACAGGCGGTGGTGGGGCCCTAGGCAGCGACAACGGTCTTCGATTCGCGGGGGTCATGAGGGAAGGGGGTCGACGTTGCTTGGAGGAGGGGAGGGTCGGTCGTCGGCGGTCTGAAAGGGGGCGACAGGGTTAGGGCTAGGATCGATTTAGGCTGAGGGGCTCGGGGTTTCCACGTTCGAGGGAGGGGAAAGAGAGGGAGGAGATGCGGCTAGGGGAGGAGGCGCGCGACGTTGGCTGGTCGGAGGTGGAGTTCGTCGTTGGCGGCTCTGGATTTTTTTTCTTTTTTTTTCGATTTGATTTTGAAGAGGAAGGGGGGGCCAGAGGAGATAAAGAAAGAGAGAAGGATATTTTTATTTTTAATTATTTTATTTACTAAAAGTTGACTTTTGCATACGACCTCTAAACGAGGCCCACCGCCTGCCGTCCATAGCATTTTACCCCCATTCCGAACACAATGGGATATGTATCGCAAGCTGATTCGACCGTTTCGATCAGTTTCCGTCAAAATCAACATATAACTCTATATATTGAATTTGAACGCGCATTTCAATTTACCGGGGGCACATACGAACTCTATAAATCCCAGAAAAATATTTTCTGGCTTCGTATTGACGATACGGTCCTAACAAAACTAGTTTCGTCGAATTCTGAGACCGTTTGAAAAATGGCCATTTTCCAGTCGATTAAAATCAACTGAAACTGGTCAAACGCGTTTCCTTTTGCCACGCTCACATATTGATTCGAAAAATTATGTAATTTGGAATCTAGCAATAATTTGACATTACGGATCCAACAAAAGTGGTTTCATCAAAATCCGTGGTCGTTTGCAAAATTCCCATTTTTAAGGGCCTGAATTCCATAGCGACTATTCAGAATTTTCAACTGAACATATCTTTTGATTCCCGCTATGAAATTTTGATTTTCCGGATTCGTTGGAAAGATACTATCAATTAGATCCTAATGTTTTTGGTTTCGCTAAAATCCGGATTGTTTTGCACCCGGCACATTCAATTGAAGTTTGAAATCGAATTATCGAACTACCGCGCCGTTTTCAATTCCTTTTTATAATTATATATAAATATTTATATTCTAACGACGACGTATATAATATATACGTCGAATTCTATTCAAAATAAATTTCTCGTTGTTTTTATTTAAAATAATCTATTTTAAATAATCAAAATTCGTCGAAGTCGCCAAAATAAAAATTTTAAACTGGCCCAGAATTTTCGGGTTATTACAAATGGGTTCAAAAATGAAATAACAGTTGGGAAGGGAAGTTGAAAATGTTTGATGGAGCATTGATCGGTGAAATGTAGTTTGATTTTTGTGAAAGAAGGAAGGTACGGTGGAGGAGTTGCATGGAATTTTGGGGTCATGACATGAAGTGAAGTAGCATGGTAGAATGGCTGAAGCATGGGAAGGATGGGAATTTACGGTTTCGGAAAACAGGAGGAACGATGAACAATACAAAGTTAATGCATGGCCCTACTGCGTTAAAATTGGCCTCATCATCTTGTTAAACGCGTTTAAGGTATGCCTAATCTCGAGTATTAGGAAATGCCTACGGACTTAATTAGTAAATGCCTAATCCGGCTTTATGTAAACATAGTTAGTAATTAGTTAAATAAATATCATTAGTACTATTGTAGTTGGCTTATGATGTGACTACTAAGATTTCTAAATATGCCTAATATCTAATTAATTTCCCTAATTTGGTTTTAGACTAATCAAAATATGAAACTACCTATTCTAGTTTAACTCACTGTCTAGCTAATAGTATATACTAAGTATTAGAAGCATTGTTTTGAACAGTCTTTATATGACATGTCTTAGGGATTAGATCGTGCCTAATCCATTCTAAACAATTTGCTAATCACACACTGAAGTAACGCAAGTATGGAAGAGATGCATAGATTATAGCATGTCCCGGAACACTTCGTTGTGCCTAAAAATGTGTTTAAAACGTGTCCTATATAGTTAAATGATTAATATGCTAATAAATGTTTCCAAGTGCTAACTTCTTGTTTGAGTGGCCTTTGAAAATATACAGTGCTGCTTAAAATGTGTCGAACCATGTTTATAGTTGTGCCTGACCATATTAAATTGTGCTTAACCAGTTTTAACATGGCTAATGAAAGTTTGATTAACGTTAATTTAAAGATTTAGTTTAATGATTATTATGAAGTATTAATATGTTAATTTACATAAGTGAATACTGTATTGAAAGGGTAACCGTATCATACAGTGACAGATGGAACAAAACAAAGGACATTATGACCATATCGACGGACGTAAAATTATCAAGCTGGTTGGTCAGAATTGGTAACTGCGGGGTTTTATTTAAATTAAACATTGTTTAATTTATTTAAAATCAAAGTATTTCGACTACAGATGAGATCAAGGTGAGTTCAACTCACTCAGTTTTACCCCATTTATATTTTATATAAGTTGGGTTTAAATATTTGTGTGCTATGATTGTTAACTAGTTGATGGATGTTGGATATACATGTATTTGTGTTGACTGTAATGATTAAATTAAACGTTTGTTTAATTTAATCTAGAACTAATCGTTTTTTTAACGATTATTTCCAAATGAGGTACTCATTGGTTACGTTTATAAAAATATAAACGTATTAAATTTAATATGGATGTTTGGATTGTTGTTATTAGTGATTATTGAATATTATATCTGTTTATTGAAGTAAATAATATTGTTAAGATAACATATTTGGGTGGAGGGAAAAAAGGTTGGTGGGATCCAACTGGATTCCTCAAATTTATTGTTTATTTCTATATCACGATTACATGAACTGTTTAACCCATATGATTGGATTGGATAATTGATTGTTGAGTCTAAATTCAACAGTTGTTCTATTTTAACCAATAGACAATATTGGTTAAGTAATTAGTAGCAGTTGGCCCAAAAATATATTGTTTCATAAATACTGGTTTACCGTTAGGTGAATTGACGGTAATGAAATTGTAAAATATATTTCATAACTGAAGAGGGATTTGAAGTCGATATATTTGGATAAAGGTTTGTATAAAAGAAAATTTATAGGTATTATTTATTGGTTAAGTTCTTAAGAAGTTATTAGATGATTTTTGTAAAGCAAATTCTTATATAAAAAGATTTATACGCAGACGAGCAGAGATTAATGCAACGGTTAAAAGTTGGTTTACTTATTTTAAAGAGATAATTAAATGGAATGATTTAAATTAAAAATATTATTATTTAATTTAAAGGAAGGGCTGACTGTAGTGATTAACGAGATAATCATGGTTCAAGTTATAGTAAACTATTTTAAGTTGGAATTAGTTATTTAATTGATTTATTTTTAATTAATCATATAAAATAGTTTAACAAATATTTATTCTATCTTTAACATGAATAAAAAAGAATTTACTGTTTAATGAAGGTAAATAAGAAGTTAACTATTTTTATAATAGTTAATGATGATGTAAATTTGTATTTTTAATGAAGTGATCAATTCGTAAACAAGATTCTTTAAGGTAAGTAATCAAAGTTGATATTGGAATAAAATTGGATTTTTGAAAAGTACTGATGAACGGTTTTATATTAAAACCGAGTTTCTATAACTAAGTGATAAAGGAGATTTTAGCCAAGACGATAGCTTAAATTAAGTGTTTGAATTAAGGAAAGAAAAGCGTGGAAAAAAAAGGATTTTATATTAAACCCGAGTTTTATAAACAATGTTATAAAAGGAGTGTGAGGCTAAACGTTAAGATTAAACTAACGTTACTTAATTTTAGAATAATAAGATGCGATCTAAATTCGCAATATTAAATTAGGGATGAAGCTTCATCAGTTATAACCAAAATGGGGTTTGGTTTGATATTAGGGATTAATATGGGTTTTGGTATTACAACCGATACCTATCTTAAGATAAGAACGTTGTTGATCAAGGTCTGAGAGGTAATTTAAAATACCCCAACTTGAACGACTTCAGGATTATCGAGGGATGTTATTATGTGCAATGGGGAAGATGTTAAAAGGAATTTATTTTGAGGAATAATAATGTAACATTAGTTGAAGAATTTGGAAATATATATACATATATAATGGATTTCAAAATAAAAGGAAATAAAGGAGATTTGTGAAGATATAATGATGTTTTCAAAGTGAGAAGATAAGATTTAGAATGAGTTTATTCTAAAAAGATAAGTAACGAGTATAGTGTTCAAATGAGGAAACCAAAGGGAAGGTCGTAACGATTGTTTTACAAATGACGAGTTAAATTGATGATAAATAATAAATGTTGTTGTAAATAAATGTTTTGAAATAATAGAAACTTGATACAGTTATTATATTATTTTTTTGAATATTAGATTGGAATAGTTTCAGAAGATTAAAGTATTAAAATGAAATGGTTTTGGGAATATTAATAAAAGTGAATACCATGTTTTAAATTATTAAAAGACTTAGAAGTTGAATTAATCATCCGTTAAATTTTTATAAGGGCCAAATGATGCTGAGTGCTGAACCAATGAACTCATTATATTCACACAATTATTATTTGATAGTTAAATCACCGACTATCAAATATGACCTATACGATTGATTGGTACGAAAAGACCGGGATTGAATTATATTCGAAAACCATTCTGAACCAACAAATACGTAAAGATGAAGATTGAAGATGGAGCATTGAATACTGTAGATCTTCATAAACAGAAGGATTACTTATAATCTCTGGCTTAGCGGCCCGAGATACACTGTGATTCTGTCGTGGTTGGAATCTACGGATTGCAAGGACTTCTCGCTACCGATCCATGGGATGATTCCTATATTGGATGCAGTAGGAGAGTGCCTTCGGTTCATCCTGTTCCTGGATGACTTGTATGGATGAATGTCCGACAAAATATTTCTTAAGAGTCACGTACATTGATTTTTACAAATGTACCATTATTGGTGATAGCTAACACCCAAGGTAATTTTGTCAGCGTCAATTAGTGATTTGGCGGATCTGATAATGTGGCATTCAAAGCGAATGGTGGCGTGCTACCTGGAAAAGAAGAATTATAACCTAAAGCATCATCAACCAGGAAATGACAAAAATCGGGCAGGCGGCATGGCTATGTGGGTCGCACCCATTAGGGTGTATAATCACCTATCTAGAGAAATTCCTTTTTGCTTCTTTAATCTGTTGATGTTGTCCCTTTTCGGGAAATGGTTGCTGATCCCAACCATTGGTGATATACATTCGATACATTCAAGCTAAATGAGTGGTCGTTCATGTGTGGGCCGGGTTGCAAGACGTTCTTGTTGAACCCAGTATATTCGCCTCTAGAGATACACTATCGGCAGGTGGTACCATTCCTTGTCATAGTCGGAATACAATCTCCAATAAGCGCCCGCGGTTTTGATTATGTACTATATATGCGAAGCATGAGATGCAAGCATTCTGCTAGATTGATATTTATTTGTATTTAGACAATATTATAATATCAGATGATATATATGAATTCAAAACATTTTGGGTTATCGTAAGGTAAAACCATCCATATTTATATGTGGATTTGGTCTTATGATTATCCTTTATTTCAAAAAGATTTTGACTTTAAAATCAACTTGGATGATTACCTTAAAACTTTGCGAGTTGTTCTCACTCTGGTTCACCAGACTGACCCGGTGTTTGTAATGCTCGGGTTAAACTGGGTTGTATAGGTCCAGATTATCGGATGCTGCGAAGTCCAGAGGCGAGCTGGAGGTGTTCAAGCGTATGATATCTGGTGTTTATTCCGCTGTGTGTTGTATATGAGGACAGATATCTATAACTGTCCAGTTGTTTTGATGTACTCTGATGTTGCAAGTTTTATTCAAAGCTCTCAATAAAAATTTATTTCTATATTATATTTTGTTCCACTGCGATGTGAGATTCTGTGTTAAGTTGGTTCTTCTTCTTCTTCTTCTATTCTAATATTTCTTTCTTATCTTCTTCTCACCCTCTAATTTCTTTCTATTGGCATCTGGGTTTTCAGTACAAATGTGACAACCCCAAACCCCGTAGGACGGTGGCAAGGGTAATCTTTGGAATATAACACATAAACAGATAACAGCAGAATAGAAATAAATAAATACACCAGATAATGTACAATAGAATACACTGGATAAACATAATCATCAGAGTTACATAGTATACAGGATCATACTTAGTACAAAATACAGTTCAGCTATACATAAATGTCTATAGCGGAAAACAAACATAATATGTACAATAGGTGCTGAACAGCATAAAAAGAGATAAATGTTAGAATCCATCTTCAGCTCCGGCTATCCAGAAAGAGCCTGCTAAAACCTGAATACAAGGCTGCCCATGTAGAAATAGGGGCACCCGAGTTTGCAAGTGAAACAAGCTACGAGTCAGTCATGGGACTGGTATGAGAAATTTACTTAACACATTTTCAAATATGGCTAATCACAGGACCACGCCACTTTCGCGGAATGGGTTTACTCCATTGGATTGCCACTGCTTTAAAACAAATAAATCTTTTAAACATCGCAATGCTTTTTATAAAAATGAAGCCATTATAAGACTTAGTTCCCATCACACAATGCAACACAAACCAGAGGATAGAGTTTTACCTTATAATGGCCAAAATATGCTTGATAAGAATAAAACAAAAGCATTTGATATTATTACTAGTGTTTATATATTTCAAAAACAATTTCAATCATAAGTATCAATCATAGACGACATTAATGCCCCATACCACTATGTCGCCATATATAGGTATACAATCAAAACCGCACGATGTCGTATTTGGAAATTGGATTTCCGTTATGAACCAAGGCGAAAGATAGCCCTTACCATATTCGGGACAATCTAGCCTATGTCTCAGGCAAGAGCGCAGGCAAGCCATGGATCGTCAGGGCCGGTCAACCGATGTGGATTAAAATTCCTGAACACTGCGTTTCCCCTCCCTATGGGGCGTAAACTGGTCATATCTGACCACACCATCGGCTCTGAAGAGACTGAAGCAAACCGAGGCCTCGCTTTCCATCATCCACATAAGTAAAATATCCGGGCGTGCAAAACCCAAAGCACCACCCCTAGCTAGAAGGAAACACATGTCCTCTCTGAAGTCCTTCTCCCGTTTCTGGCTCATACCGGGGTGTGAGGCTCGCAAAACAACGCTATACACAAAGCTATGCCACACAGGCCGCGCTTTGATCATCAACCACAAGACTTTGCTTTTCAACAGAAGCCTTGATCATCTGCCACTTAGGCATGCCACACAGACAATTCACTCCATGCGACTGATTTCTATCGATATATAACCTCTGAGCTCGCACGTCACAGAGAAGAGCGTTAAGCAAGAGAATAAATTCTCTGCGGCCAAATAGATATATATTAAATAGAGATCAATCAGCACAGAACAAAATCCAATGTCAGACACACAGTCCATTAACAAGTTCGTCCTGGGTCTGAACGAAACCGGAGGCACTCAATACCTCGCATCTCCGTACAATCAACAAGTACGTCCGGACGGCTACTACTTCAACCCCTTCAAGGTAGCGACTCCTATCATGAACATCAGTAGCACCTCTCCATTCGACGTGAAGATCATCGGTCTTGCACCGTCTTCATATCTTCGACTTTCACTCGTCGATCAATTATTTGAAATGAGAATTAACTTGGCCTTTTCAAATAATTCACGTATATTTAGAATTTCAAATCAATTCACTTCAATGGTTAAATTATTCGACATCACTAATTCTGTTCTTTAATGTAATTTCACGCCAAACACATTCAACCATCAAATATCACATAAACCGAGCAAATTCAGTTTATTTCCATTCCATATCATTTATAATATTTTATCATGATTTATCGCTATTTTTATTTATTTAAAAATAGCCAATTCATTCAAACGACGTTTAGGTCATAAGGCGACCGTGACTCTGTTTTTCTTCATATTTGATTTACACATATCTGAAAATCTAAACGTTGGATCATCACAAATTTTATATCATTAAAAAGATCTTTTCAAAACAAATCCAACGGTTTCAGTTTTGGGAAAATCCGACGGTCGGATCTCCCGCACTAATCGTTTGAAGTTACGATTTCAAAATACGAACTGCGGCGTCGTTATTCGATTTAATTTAATTATATTTATATAAATATATAAATAGAATCGATTCTGGTGTTGTTTTTTTTTTAGATTTGAATTAAACATTCCAGACAATCCAACTGTTGGATCTTTACAAAGTTGGTGTCGTTTGGAAAGACATTTCCAAAGCGAACCCAACGGTTGTGGTTTCGGGAATATCCGATGGTCGGATCTCCTGCACTAATCGTTTGAAATCACGGTTTCAAAACACGAACTGCAGCTTTGTTATTCAATATATTTTAATTATATTTATATATATATAAATATATTTCCTTCTTCGATTTCAAAACCATATCCACTTCATTTATTTGATAAAAATGCTATTTTTATCATCAAAAATATTTATTCAACACACCACCATTTTAACACTTCATATTCACAATAAAAATGTAGATTTTGTTGTTCAATCTATATATTCAACACATGAATGTTTTCGACTTCACACATACGGTAAAATATGATTTCTATCGTTCTAGTCCTTTATTCAACACATGAATATTTCTATGGTTGATATATATAATAAAAATGTGATTTTATTGTAAAACAATTTATTTCAAAACACGATTATTTTATATAGTCTATACATAAGGTAAAAATGTTATTTTTGGTGTTAAAAACAATTTATTTAAAATACCTATATTTTATATAGGCTATATATATAATAAAAATGTGATTTTTATCTTTCAAATAATTTACTCAACACATGAACTCATTCAACACATGAATTTCTATTCATCACATGAATATAGTTTCACCACATGAAAATAATTCCAACACATGAATATTATTGAAAATTTCGGTAGCATAACGGCAGGGTAGTTAAAACCGGGACCGTCTTTAGTACGGCTCCTCGCTCTACCTTAAAACCTCACGGTTTTTGACAATGGGGATTTTCAATATCTAGTTCGTACGCAGACGAATTTTCCCATATACTAATCCTATTGGGATTTCAATCACAATCAATTCAAATCAACCATTCATGATATTCACCAAATTTTCACATCAACCAACAATCCAAACAATATCACAACCAATATATATATATATATCGTCCATGGTCTGTGGACGAGGGGAGTATATATATAGATATACGTATATAACTATAGTTCGATTCACTTCAATTCATTTCAATTCATTTCAACGCATATATCACTTTTACAATGTATATATAACTTATACATCAAACATACAACTTATACAACACTTATACATGTGGTGTACAATGCTTATATAACTCATACATCGACTATATAATTTATACATCGTTGTTTTCCATATCGTTTATAAATTAGAAATCTCACACTGGGTTCCACTCCACCAAAAATAGCAAAAGGCTCAGAAAAATATGCGGTGTCTTCTAAAATGTAGAAGACGTCCACACGAGTCCACTGTCTCTTGTTTCACTGGATTTCGTCAATAAACGAGAAAGATATGATTTTTACAGTGAAATCAAAAACCGTAGCGCTTTAAAGTGCTATAAACTATTTTAAATAATATAAACCGCACCTCAGCAGTTTTGTTCAAACCTAGGTCACAGATTTGCGCGCAAACGGTGGAGCTTAAGGGCGATCGGCCTATGCCACGCTGTCTGCCTTGGAGAGGCGCACGTGCGCCAGTGGTGGGGTGGAGTTCGGTGGCTCCTAGCGGCGACGGCTTGAATGTCGTGACTTCGGGGACTCGATTCTCGCAGTAGGGTCGACGAGGGAGGGAGCGGCTTGTCTTGATTTGAAGAGGGGAGGATGCTCTTCAAAAAGTTCAACTCGAGGGAGGTGAAAGGGAGAGCGGTTTCGCCGGAAAATGGCTGGGAAAGGAGGAGCACGGTTCCGCCGTTAATCGCGAGTCGGGGAGAGAGAAAGGCGGGTTTTTTTAATAATTTTTCTGATTGGCCCGTGGTTTTATAATTTCAAAAATACCTCCTTCCACACACAGACTCCAATCCAAACCCAACGAATGTCGCCCCTAGCTATATACCCCTATTCCGAACACAAGGGGATATGTTTCGTAGGCCTATTCGACTGTTTCAATCAGTTTTTCTTCAAATTAAAATATAAAACATTTAATATTTGATTTGAACGTACAATTCAATTTGCCGGGGCCACATACTGATTCTAAAAATTACCGAAAAATAAATCTGGCTATGTTTTGACGATACGGTCCTAACAAAACTAGTTTCGTCGAATTCTGAGACCGTTTGAAAAATGGTCATTTTCTAGTCGATCCAATTTAACTATAATTGACCAAACACATTTTCCTTCGCCACGCTCACATATCAACTTCAAAAATTATGGAATTTGAAACATAGCAATAATTTCACATCCCGGATCCAACAAAAGTGGTTTCGTCGAATTCTGAGGTCGTATGCAAAATGTCTATTTTCAAGGGTTATATATTCTCTACAGCGACCTTTCTGAAAATTCATTTGGCCATAACTTTTGATTCCTGCTATGAAACTTCAGTCTTTCAGATTCGTTAGAAAGATATTCACTAACAGATTTAAATATTTTTGTTTTCACTAAAATCCGTTTTATTTTGCACCCGGTATAGTCAGTCAAAGTTTGAATTGAAATTTTGAAACTACCGCGCCATTTCAGGCCTTGTTTATAATTTAAAATAATTATATTTATTTTCAAACGTTGATTCAAACATACTTTTCGTCATTATTATTTAAAATATTTATTTTTAATATTTAAAATCCACTAAAATAGCCAATTTAAAAATTTTTAACTGGTTCAGATTTTCCGGGTTGTTACAACAAATTGGGTTGGACTGGTGTTGTTTGGTCAACTCAAAGGGTACCGAAAATTCGGGTCGTCATAGTAGAAGATAGGATTTTATTTAAAGAATTTAATTCTTGAATTTCACTTTCAGTTGAGTGTAACACAGAGAAATTCCGATAGGAGAAAAATCATTGCATTATTAAGTAAAAAAAAAGAGTGTCAAGAAGGTGCAACGAGACTCCAAATAAAAGGGAAATTTACGAAATAGATGTTAACAAAAGATGATGAGCCATGCCCGTCTTCTGTTCTGATAGAACATTGGGAGAATGTAAAGAAACCACAAATGAAGGAGAATCCACCATCGCTTTTACTAGGTTCGGGAAAGAAAATTCAGAGGTGGAATTGGATGAAGGACCTTCGACCGAAGTTACCAAGATGGGAGTGTTAGAAGAAGGTCCTAGTGACCTAAGAAGCTCATACCAAGAAGGGGAAAAGGGAAATGATAGAGGAATTTGTAGGGTAAGCCCATTGGATTGAAAAGTTGAAACATCACCTTCGAAATAATGAAGATGGGACTTGTGACGGGATAGGAGTTATGGGAGTTTCATCTGCACCTCTTAAAGTTGTAAAACTGAGTCAAATCAGCGACCTTAATCATTTTATGATCCTCTGCCTGAGTTTCGGAAGGCATTTGTGATGTTGTACCTTGAATATCATAAAGATCTTTTGTGTAGTAACATTTTCAGGAAAGCAAAGGGGAAACTGTAATCGAAGGAGAAGTATTCCAAATACCTGCAGTTAGTAACAAATAAGAGACAAATCCAATAAAAAGGATCTATTTTACCGTCCAGATTGCAAGAGATAGGCGATTGAAGGGAAATAATTTGGGCATCTCCCTTCGTGAGGTAGTAAACCCTAAGTCACTTCTCATGCACTATTAAAGGACATTCGAGAAATTATGGCCCTCCGAAAGGATGGAGTATTTAGCAAGAAGACTGGATGTTAGCAGAGAGGACCCTCCCCCGCAAAAGAAGAAGAAGCCTTCGTCATCTCCTTCAAAATCAAGCTAACTTCAATAGAATGAGCCTTAATTGTTGTACCTAAGAACTAGAATATTTACTCAAAAAAATGAGCTATATTAATATTATGTAATTACAACTATAAGGGAAAAAGAAAGATTGCTTGGTTGAGGAAAAACCCCAAAAATACAAGAATGGCATCTAAAAAAAATAACTGATGTTCCCATTCTTTAGATTTTTTAATACCGCCTTTAGCCAATTTTGGAGGAGGATTGGATGTAAAAGTTAAAGAGTTAATCTGACTAAGCTTTACCAGAGGAACCAATTGTTCGAGAGCAGCAACATTGAGAGAGAAGCCACTTTCCCGAGAAAGGATTTTTAATCCAAGAATGTTTGAATAAACATTTGGAGACAACTGGATTGGGGAGACCCCCAAATGATGGAGAAAGTCTTAAAGGAAGGAAAGAAAATGAAGGAAGCCCTCATGCCAAATATAGATGGATGAGAAAGCGAAGAACCCAAATGGGGAGTCATCTATAGCGTCTTTAGGCATAGGGGAATGGACTCAATTCCTTGAATTCCAAAATCCCCTAAGATCGAGTTAACCACTTCTTAGGAAGAAACAAAAGAATGCATTTTAGTCATAGAATTTTTTGGAAGGAAATCCTCCGCGACTTGTTAAGAAAATTCACCTTCACTTCCGAGAGAATCCTTTAAAGCGGATAGCGTGGAAAATTTCCTCTTATCCGCCATGATGACTGTCAAGTGATGGCATTCTGACTTACTACATAAGCAACGATGAATAAAGAATAATGATGAAATAATGCAGGCCCTTCCAATCTAACTAAAAATTCTCGAACTTTGTGTAACCAAAAAAGGGGTTTTAGAGAAGAGGGGAAGGGTCTGGTTGTTAAATATAATAATATGGTTTTTGTTTGATGATAACAAACATATATATTATTATATAAATGTGTTTGTATCTACACTATTTTATATGTCATCACACACAGAAATAAATATTTATTTTTAATAGAATACTATTGCACAAAATTTAATATTCAAACAATGTTTTTATTCGAATAAATAGTTTATTTCAAAATTTGAAATAAGACAAACTTCTGACACCCCTATTGTACATTTTTCTATCATAGAACACATTTTATTCTATATACATAGGTACCTCACTACAACACTCTACATTCACTCAATTACATACACTCAGTCATATATTCACTCAGTTTCATATACAGACCTATATACATTCGTACACTCATACACTGACTCACTTAATCTTCATGTGCTTCAATATCCAGTCTACTCACTTGTATACCTATCCCAGAAACACAAAAAGTAAACTGTAACAAAAATAGAATTATCTTTAGATAAATATAAATTTGTTTTAAATTTTATTAGCCTCCGAATTTGGTGTGTTTCTCATCATATTTCTAGACTTGGTCTGATATGTATATACTTTATTTGAGTCTAGACTATGTTAGACCAAAATCAGGGCCTAACACCCAAATGCAAATCATAGAACACAGAATGCAGAAAAAGCAGTAAAAATGGGGAACACACAAAGTTTTTATAGTGGTTCGGCTCAAACCAAGCCTACATCCACTTTATCTCTTCTTAAATCCTAAGAAGTTACAAGTACAATTATCTCGGTTTATACACGAAATCCTCGTATTTACAATGAAGAAATAGAGATTAGAAATTGATTTTATACACGATAACCTCATGTAGAATGATTAGAAATGGCCTTCCGCTATTCGCAAAGTCCTTGCGTTGATAATGGTGGAAGCCCTCAAGATCAAGTGCCAAAAGTCCCTTTAAATGGCCATGTTTCGGTGTATTTATAGGCATAGAGGAGCTTCTGGGAGGACCGGTTCGTAGTGAGGTACGTGGCACCCGATCCGGAAAAGTAGGAGCGGGAGTAGCCTTAAGAATAGGTCAAAACAGTGCACGTATCTGCAGGTCTGGAGATCGGTTCGTGGTCATGGGTCGGATCGTGATATGGCTATCACGATCCAGGTCTGGTTTCGAGCTGGAGTGAAGTGTTGGCGATTAGGTCGTGGTCTCCATGTGTACTAAGAGTGGGTCGCGATCTGAAGGTATACCAGGAGCCGAGGGGGACGATCCGATGAGGGGCGATCCGAGGGTGCATGAGCCATATTCTGATCGTGTGACACTTCGTTGCTTTATCCAGGAAATTTCCAGATTACACCAGTTTACGGAAACATACATAACTTTCTAACCGTAAGTCCGATTGAGCCAAACCAAAGCTCAAACTGTAGTTAATTCAGAGATCTACAAGAATTTCAGAGTTTGTCTTTGTAATTGCTGTTTTCGGGCCCAAAAAAGGTCATCTGATAGGAGTTTCGGGCCTTTCTTTGTTCGAGATGCGACTTTGACCAAATCGCTGCCTTTCTTCGGATGATGTTCTCCATATCTGAGCGCGATGTTATCCATATATTCAGTGTGACAACTTTTACCAAAAAGTGTGTCAACAAGTTTGCCCCCTAGAACATATCTTGCTGGTTGAAGGAAGATGTGTTCTGGATAGTCCAGGAAATCTATAAGCTATAGAAATTCGATAAAGACATCATCTTGCTGGGTCTGCCAGCTACAGATATAATCCATACCTGTAAAGAGATAATGGAAAAACAAACGTGCCAAATCCTGGCGATATTGTTCAAATTTTCTAAGCATAAACCATGCTTTGGCGTCTAACGAGCATAAACCATACTCAAGGGACGTTTGAGTCATCCTGCCAAATCCTAGCAAGGGCCAACATTTCCAGGCATAATCCATACCCAGAAGTCCAAATCAAGTATAATCCATACCCGATTTTTTTTGTCACATCCTGACAAGACCGTTTGCAAGGCATAATCCATACCCTGGAGTTCAAACCATGTTAATCCATACCCGATTTCTTTTGTCACATCCTGACAACACCATTTGTCGTTCCTAAGTATCATCCATACTTAAGATTCCACAGTGAGTATAGGCCATACTCAGACCTGAAGTAGAGCTACGCTTACCACAGCCTGACAAGATAGTCTGTTCGTAGGCATAATCCATACCTAGAGTTCCATAATAGTATAAGCCATATTTTAACCGAAGTTGAGGATCTTGCCACATCCTGACAAGATACTTAAATTCTCCAAACATAACCCATGCTTGGAAAGTCCTTCCTTATTCAATTCCAAATGCAAAACCAAAGCAAATCCTGATTGGTTTGACATGACACCGAGTCCAAAGCACGCTTTGGGGCTACATCCTAACCTCGTACGTGTGTACTCCAATTCAGCCAATTGGAAAACCTAATGAAATCAAAAACCAATCTTAAAACCTAAGAAATGCAGAAAATGAAAGCTGATCTCATCCAGATCAGTTGATGATGAGCCCTCGAGAGCTCGATTCAGGGTCATTCCCTCTCTGGGGAGCAGGAGGTGGAAGCGCAGGTGCTGTTGATGGTTTCACATACTCGGGCAGCTCTCGATGTCTAACCCATTCCTCAATCAAATCACGAAGATGTCTGCACTCATTTGTGTCATGTCCGTCCATATCATGGAATAAGCAGTGCTTTCTAGAATCGCGTTCTCTTTGCGATGGCTCCCTCCTGGGAGGCTTTGGGTAGGAGACAACGTTGTTTGTGTCCATGTAGATGTCAGATAATGAAGCATTGAGTAGAGTGTACTTTTCATATCTTGGCCCTCTCCGAGGCTGAGTGTTGCGGTCATTCTTGATGGCGGCTTTTCCTTTGCCATTTCCAGAATCATACGGTTCTCCGTCTTTAAGCATTTTGACATCGAGAACTTTCTTCTTGGAGGTTGCATCTTCTTCGCGTAGAAATCTGTCTGCTTCAAGGTAGAATTCGCTGATATTTCGTGGTGGATCTCGGTACAAAGATTTTTTGAATTCTGTATTATCCAAGACACCGGATACCGCTGCCATTAGTACCATCGATGGTTCAGGTCGGTCAATTGATGCTGCTGCAATGTTGAATCTTTCCAGAAAGGAACGCAGAGTTTCTCTAGGCCTCTGCTTGATTGTGGTGAGTGACATGACATTCTTGGGTCGTACGATGTGGACCCGAAACTGTTCAAGGTAGTGAGCGATCAACATATTCCAGCTATTGATCGATTCCGTTTCTAGCTGCCGAATCCACATGGCTGCTATATCAGTTAGAAAGAGGGGAAAACATTTAGCCATGATGTTTTCCAATGCCGATTGTACTTCCATATGCCGTTTGTAGTGCATCAGGTGCACGGTAGGATCTGTCCTGCTGTTGTAAGGCTCCAGTTGTGGAAGTTTAAAATCTGGTGGATTGTGGGAATTCCTGATTTCCTGAGTGAACGGGTTGTGGTTGATGTCATCCACGTCATTCTAAAAAGTGCGACCTCTCGAGATGCGTTGAATCAGTTCTGCTAGCCGATTTCCTTCGAAAAGTTGTTACAAGTTGCCAAGATAAGAGCTGGTGCCCCCAGCGTTGAGTGCAGGAGAGAACGGAGGCTACTGGTGAGTTTTTGCCTGGGGATCGCGGGTCGTGGATCGTGGATCGAGGGTGGTGACCCGATCCGGTTCGATGGGGTCAGTTCGTGAGGCAGGTTGGTGAAGGCTGGATCATGGTTCGTGGGAAGCGAACTAAGGAGGGGCGATCCGACCCGGCGCTGGTGGCCTGTCACGAGCCGATCCCTACGGCAGTTGAGTGAGAATTTGCGCTCCGATATCCATCCGATCTGGAGCTGAAGTCGGTCGCTGTGCATTTCCAGTAACAAGGGGGTTGCCCCCGAGTCCATGTGATGCCCAAGTCGCTTCTGTGGCTTCATTTCCAATGACTTGAGCGTTGCTCGGCCTTCCATCCATCCGAGCGAAGAATTGGTTGATCATATCCTGTTGTTTCTGGAGGAGATCATCTTGCCGTGCCATCTGATTTCTCAGTTCAGTGAGAACTCCGTCCATCTCGTCTCTAGTCAAGTATGCAGAAGGATCTCCATGAGAGGAAGCTTCCTGGCTTGCCCCGTTCCTTGTGTCTTCAGCATCAACATCATCAGCATGAGCGGAAGTTCCAGTCTTCTTCCTTTTGTTCGCCATTGAGTCTCCTTTCAAGCTAGAAATTGAGGTTATCGTGTGCCCCCAGCCCCCTCCTGGCGCGCCAAAATGTTAGACCTAAATCTGGGCCTAACACCCAAATGCATATCACATATCACAGAATGCAGAAAAAACAGTAAAAATGGGGAACACACAAAGTTTTTATAGTGGTTCGGCTCAAACCAAGCCTACGTCCACTTTATCTCTTCTTAAATCCTAAGAAGTTACAAGTACAATTATCTCGGTTTATACACGAAATCCTCGTGTTTACAATGAAGAAATGGAGATTAGAAATTGATTTTATACACAATAACCTCGTGTTAGAATGATTAGAAATGGCCTTCCGCTGTTCGCAAAGTCCTTGCGTTGATAATGGTGGAAGCCCTCACGATCAAGTGCCAAAAGTCCCTTTAAATGGCCATGTTTCAGTGTATTTATAGGCGTAAAGCAGCTTCTGGGAGGACCGGTTCGTGGTGAGATATGTGGCACCCGATCCGGAAAAGTTGGAGCAGGAGTAGCCTTAAAAATAGGTCAAAACAGTGCATGTATCTGCAGGTCTGGAGATCGGTTCGTGGTCATGGGTCGGATCGTGATATGGCTATCACGATCCGGGTCTGGTTTCGAGCTGGAGTGAAGTGTTGGCGATCGGGTCGTGGTCTCCATGTGTACTAAGAGTGGGTCGCGATCTGAAGGTATACCACGAGCCGAGGGGGGTGATCCGATGAGGGGCGATCCGATGGTGCATGAGCCATACTCCGATCGTGTGACGCTTCGTTGCTTTATCCAGGAAATTGCCAGATTACACCAGTTTACGGAAACGTGCATAACTTTCAAACCGTAAGTCCAATTGAGCCAAACCAAAGCTCAAACTGAAGCTAATTCAGAGATATACAAGAGTTACAAAGCTTAGCTCTATAATCGTTGTTTTTGGGCCCAAAAAAGGTCATTTGATAGGAGTTTCGGGCCTTTCTTTGTTCGTGATTCGACTTTGACCAAATCGCTGCCTTTCTTCTAACGATGTTCTCCATATCCGAGCGCGATGTTATCCAAATATTCATTGTGACGGCTTTTACCAAAAAGTGTGTCAACAGACTACTTGTGATATTCATAGTTATTCATTGTAAACACCACAAGGCAGACTGAATACTAGTGATTGCAAATCAGCTTCAACACAGTACTAGTGGTTTGTTGATCAAGACCAGCCTCAACTCACATTTGTGGTATGCTGATCTTAACCAGCCACGACACATCATATAATGGTCTGCTGATGTAAATAGAAAATATAATTGTACATGCATGATACATATATACTCATACATGTGTATGTATATTAACATTGTAAACAACATGTCAAGTGTGGGAAAGTACAACCAGCAAGAGGCAAGAGAACAAGTGAACACAAGTAGACCAAGCTCATGGATCAAAGCACAATGCTCCAAATTCAGGCAAGAGATAAATGCACTTATACAAGTTAACACACAGAGGATGAAAATGGTGGAACACACATGGCAATGGAGCTATATTTGTCAAGAAGTAGTCAAGGTACATCAACCAACAATAGCATAGTAAACTTGAAGTCAAGTTGTCAAAGAAATGTGCAGCTGCGTGCAAAGCACACACATACGCAAAAATATGCAAACTGGTTTTTCCCAAATGAACATGGAAAATGCAATTGGTTCAACTCGAGCTGAAGAGTCAACAATTAGTAGCATATAATTGCATGACAAATGCACTCGAACCAGACAAGAAGCAAATTACAAAGATTCAAGGCAAAGCAAGACCCATAAGGTCAAACAAGAACAGAAGTCAACTAAACATAACAACTTGGCAAATTCGTACACGACCATGCAACTTAATCATCATGTATACACAATTTCAAGACACAAAGACTCGATCTATAAGGAGGCAGGTCCAACCAAGGCTCAAGCAATAATAAATTGCTATGAGAAAGTGTACATGTTAAGTAGAAATGTATAGCATGTGCAAACCAGGAAGCATGTGCATGCGTAGGCTATGGAAAAGCACTTTACATGGTAATAGCAAGTAAAATCCATGCAAGCGCACGGTGGAGCAACAATGCATAGCAGGTGAAGCTAACAAGGAGGAGTGGCATAAAGCAGCAGCAAGCAAGAAGAGGCAACAACATGTGAAAAAGTATGCCAGCTCAACAATGCAAAACACATTATACAATGTCAAGTCAAGGAAGTTAATCCACCAGATCAAAACAATGTAAAGTGAAAGAATATCAAACAATGAATAAAACAACATATGCAAGTACACAATGACCAAAACACTAGTACAGTGACCAAGCAGCACTACACCAAAACAGGTGATTCCCAACGAGTATAACCGTCGCAAACAATTTCAGCAACGCTTATTAGTGTTGCTATGGAGGGGTGGCAAATTAGTACCAATGCTTATAAGCGTTGGTAGATTTTCTGTACCAACGCTTATAAGCGTTGGTAAATTTTCAGTCGCAACGCTTATAAGCGTTGGTAGATTTTCTTTAGCAACGCTTATAAGCGTTGGTAGATTTTCTTTAGCAATGCTTGTAAGCGTTGTAAGATTTTTGTTTGCAACGCTTATACATGTTGCAATACATTTGTTTGTAACGCCTATACATGTTACAAAATTTTAATTCACAACAAATATAAATTTTAATAATAACAGAAATATGTATTAACAACTCGCATATTCTAACATTAATATTCAATTAATAACCAACATGATGATAATATAGACGATATTTAATATGAATCAAAAACTAATATTAAACTCAATGCATACTAATAGATAACATTCATAACATAACGACATAGAATATCAGTTAACAATAAACAAACACAATACATAATTAGTTTGCTAAATTCAATACATAAATAAGATTCTACAAATAACGAATACGAAACTCTGGCCATATAACGAAGCCTCCATCTGAAAATTCACATAACTTGTACATTCCATTTTGAGGACCATCATAAATTGGTGCATCCGGTTCAAGAACTTCAACAACCCAAATTACTTTCTCAATATTCGGTACCACTTTCCTAAAATGACAAACTGTTTGTGTTCCAAGATAACCTTTTGCTACCTCCTTCTCTAAATCATTTGACAATAGAATTACGTATTTCTTTTACATTGTAGATGAATGAAGATCATTAAGTGACACATTTGGAGTAACGGTTACATTATTACTTATAGGAGAATCCCTTAAATTAGAAGCACCTTCTGTACGAGGAGTGGAAGGACTTGCAACAAGTTTTTCTTGCATATTAGGTATAAATTTCATAAAAGTTGAAGTAATTGAATTGATGGCGTTATTAACTTGAGTAGCTACTTGCCTTTCTATCTCCAATTTCCAAACGGACAAATCCACGGCTTGTTTTTATCAGCTACAGCTTTTACAGCTCGAGCCACCTTTACTTGTTTTATAGAAGAAGTAGAACTAATTGCTCGACAATAATTTTTCTTCGTGTCGGAACCAAAAACTTCTGCAATTGGATCATTATCAAGATCATCTACTGCGCCACTAGAACTACCATCCAATTTTCTCTTTTCTTCCGCTGCCTCTAGAAGTGCCTGCATTCATTGAATATCACATTAAATTGAAAATTTCATTTTCTTGTTAAAAACAGAAAAACATCTCGCACGAAATACCAAATTCACAAAAGTCAAAACAGAAAAACATCATGCAAATTAGGTAAGGCTCGGCTCAGCAGTTGCTGAGCCAAAAGGCTCAACATTTGCCGAGTTTTGGCTCAGCAAATGTCGAGTTTTGGCTCAGCAAATGCTGAGCCAAAACTCAGCAAATGCTGAGCCTTACGGATCAGCTTTGTTGAGCCACAGCTGAGCAACATTTGCTGAGCCTGTGGCTCAGCAGCATTTGTTGAGCCTCAGGCTCAGCATTTGCTGAGCCTCAGGCTCAGCATTTGCTGAGCCTCAGGCTCAGCATTTGCTGAGCCTGTGCTGAGCCTCAGGCTCAGCATTTGCTGAGCCAAAACACAGCAAATGCTGAGCCTGTGGCTCAGCAAAGCTGAGCGGTAAGGCTCAGCAGTTGCTGAGAAAAAGCTCAGCAAATGCTGAGCCACGGCTCAGCCTGTGGGTCAGCATTTGCTGAGCCGTGGGCTCAGCATTTGCTGAGCCAAAACTCAGCAAATGCTGAGCCTGTGGCTCAGCAGTTGCTGAGCAAAAGCTCAGCAAATGTTGAGCCATGGCTCAGCCTGTAGTTCAGCTTTGCTGAGCCGTGGGCTCAGCATTTGCTGAGCCAAAACTCAGCAAATGCTGAGCCTGTGGCTCAGCAAAGCTGAGTGGTAAGGCTCAGCAGTTGCTGAGCCAAAGCTCAGCAAATGCTGAGCCTCAGGCTCAGCATTTGCTGGGCAAAAGCTCAGCGAATGCTAAGCCACGGCTCAGCCTGTGGGTCAGCTTTGCTGAGCCGTGGGCTCAGCATTTGCTGAGCCAAAACTCAGCAAATGCTGAGCCTTACGGCTCAGCTTTGCTGAGTGGCAAGGCTCAGCTAGCTGAGCCTGTGGCTCAGCAAAGCTGAGCGGTAAGGCTCAGCAAAGCTGTATATGTTTTCGGTATTTGTAGAAACCCAACTTTATGTACTCAACATTGTTCAGGCAAAACATCATGAGTTCAGGCAAATAATGATCAATTAAAATAATTTACTGAGCTTAACAACATATATGCAAACCTACACATGTTTCTGCGGCACATGGTAGTACTTCTCCCGATTTTCTTTTATGTCCAACCTTCCAAATCGTCGTTCGTGAAATATTTGCTTCTAGATTGGATAAGACCTACAAGAAATATCAAAGTTGACAACACATAATTAATATAACATTCTACAAACAACCATTTACAAAAGATAATTTTATTACCATTTCATGGTGCACTCTATGGTAAGGTTTCCTTCCTAGAGTATGAGTAATTTGGTTTTTCGCTTTGTTTTTTGCATTTTTTTTACATTGCTCCATCTTTTCATTCGTATACTCAATATCAAGGAAATTTTCCCACCACACTCTATCTATATCATCTGGACATCTGTCAATGGCAACACGTTTAGGAATCATAGTGTCATCAACTTTAAGAAGACCTTTTCTTAATGTTGACTTCATTGATCTATAGTACGGTGGGAAATGTTTCTCTAATAACGGTCGAGCTATGCTAGGGTCTACATCCATGTCAAATTCTTCCTATCACGAGAAAAGAAACAAAATAAACGAAATCATGAAACAATCAAATATATCATAATTTAAACTTGATGATGAAATTGATATGAGTGAAAATACCAAAAGCCCTTCCCATAGTTTATCCTTGTAGAAGCTATCTACGGCCCTCCATTCTTTATAGCCAACGGGTATATGACAACGAATTAACTCACCACTACGTGTACTCCATTTAGCTGAATCTTCCCCTACTGCACCCTTAACCCCAACCGTTATAAAGTACTTTTAACCTTTGGGTGGTTGAGGTTCAATAGTCTGTGTTGTACTTAAATTTGCATTTGCGCTATTGTTTGTCATTTTAATGAAAAATCTACATTAAAAAACAAACAAAATGTAAAGTTAACATAACACGTAAAAGATACTTACAAAACATGAATTAACATCACAAACTGGCAATAGTTTCAAAAGACATCAATAAAAGAAAATCATACATTTCAAAACACAACATAATTGTACAATTGCATGATCAAAACAAGCAAAATACATGCAAAATATTTTCAATCAACATGTTGATTTCGATTGAATACATTTCAATAATGGTTCTAAATTTGGTTGTTCTTTCAAAATAGATTGATATGTTGTTGGTACTTCATAATCATCTATGTTATCCATTATGCGTTTAGGAGAGCGTCGAACAATTGACCAGTCGGAATTGATATGTGTATTTATGATGTAAAATACTTGACTTGCTTCGGACGCAAGAATAGCAGGCTCATCATATTCTCCATCGGTATTCTTGAGCTTCTTTAAGTTTACCATTAACAAATTTGTATCCGGGCAAACTTTACAACCATTTCTCTTATCTGCAACATTCACCCAATCACAATAGAATACCACATGTTGAAAATCATAGTAATCAACTTCCATGATCTCTCTAATAACATCATACCAAGTAGTATCGTCATCCGTAGGATTTAAATTTTTGAACTTGCAACAAATGTAGTGATCGCATCCATACAGACACCACTATCTTGCGTTGAAATGCTATCATCATAATGTTGAGGAGAGAATGTATAGTCGTTCACTCTATACTTAAGAAAAGTTCTGACTTCCCACTTTGGACCATTGACATACAACCATAACATTGTGTTCATGCATTTTTCGTCCACTAACTGTTAAGAATTAACAAAATTAATAGAATAACATTAGTTAAAAAGAAATATATTGCTCTCAAGTAAATTTAGCACACCTTATTGTATAGCCAATCAACAAATTCAGATTGGACTACTACTTCTGCTTTTGTGATAGTTTTCCTTTTACCACGAAGACTGTCTTCTAAAGATAAGCGGTATGCACTACAAATTCAATATTGTGATATATATATATATATATATATATATATATATATATATTCTTGACTAAATGTGATACATATTGAAAAAGGTGAAAATGTATGACCTGTAGTATTCATCTCGTTCCGGTATATCAATTCTAAATAGTAACCATCGTCGAATCTGTGATCGTTGCACTCTAGATAATTTTAACGGTTTACCTTCAACGATGGAACGCTCATATATATCATCACTATTCTCATCTAAAAAGGATGTGATTTCCATCACGTGGATTTGGCATATATTACATTGCGTATCAAACTGATTCTGAAACAAGGTATGCTTCAGAAATTGATCCTTCTATATACCTTTTGTTACTAGGTATGTTTTTGCAATCTTTCATAGCCCTAGCACACAAAAATTAATATGCATACTTACAGTTAGTTATTTCATAACCCTTAGGTAAAATAATTTGAATGCAAAAACAATATTTACCTTTCAAATGGATACATCCATATATAATTCGATGGTCCACAAAGCAGAGCTTGATCTGCTAAATGTACCATCAAATGGATGCTTATATCAAAAAAATTCGTTGAAACATAGTGTGCCAATACACATAATGCTTCAGCAATCATATCTTTAGCCGCTTGCACATGTTCTCGAACAAGAACTTTTGAACATATTATGTTGAAGTACAAGCTTACTTGTAAAAGCGCTCGTCTTAACTCACGACACTTTGGATATGCATGTTGAACCATGATAGGAAGCAAGTATTGGATGAGAATATGATAATCATATGTCTTTTTAATTTGCAAACCGGGTGGTTGAAGACATATAAGACCATTTAACTTAGTTGCAAGACATGATGGAAGTTTTGCATCTTTAAGAACCTGACAACATTGCAACTTGTGATCCTTATCAAATGCAAGTTTAGAAGATTGCTTTCCTTTGTTAAACATAAAATTGATGAGATGTTCAATAACATTTTTTTCAGTATGCATCACATCAATAGTATGACGAACTTTATGATTGCTCCAATAATCCAAGTCAAACAAAATTGACTTCTTATACCATGCCGGCCTTCCTTCCTCATCGACAAGACAATCTACATTATCATAAGCTTCAGAAATCAATCTCTTTTTTCTTGGTCGTATTTTGCCACGAATATATTTGATATGCTCAAGCTTTTCTAAAAGAGGCGAGCCTCTTAGCCGAGTTGGAGGCTCTTTATATTCAACATCCCTATACCATCCGTGTTTTAATGCTCTATATGGATGATCATTCTTCAAAAACCTTCTATATTTTGAATAGATGATCTTGGTGCCGATGTACTCTGATTCTATCTCGGTAGCACAGACAGGACACGCTTTATAACCATGAGTCACACAGCCAGATAAGTTACCAAAAGCTGGTAAATCATGAATTCCCCATAGTAATATTGCTTTCATATTGAAAAATTCTTGCTTGTCTGTGTCAAAAACAGACGCTCCTTCGTCCCAAAGATGTTTTAATTCATCGACAAGAGGTTCCAAGTATACATCAATGTCCTGACTTGGTGCTCTTGGTCCAGGAATTAAAATACTCAACATTTGAAATTGTGATTTCATACACAATGAAGGGGGTAGGTTATAAGGTATCATATAAACAGGCCAACAACTATAACTATTGGAGAGAACACCATTTGGATTAAACCCATCCGTAGAAATACCAAGCCAAATGTAACAACCCGTATTTCAATAACCTGTTATAACGTAAATCGAGGCAGAATTTAATTCTAAAATCTGAATCAAGGGAAACGGGCTATGCCATTGCGTTCGACTCGGAAAAATACACGAAATAGAGTCCGAGTTTTCGAAAATCGGAGTCCGTATGACCCGATTAAGGCCCAATGAAGTTTTCAGAAATTTCCAAGTTAAAAAATGATTTGGATTTCAAGTTCAAATTTCAAATTTCGGGCCTGGAAGGCTAGACGGGAAATTTCCCACCAAGCCAACCAAGTCGACAGGCCTGTCGACTTGGCAGTCGACTTGGTTGGACCCAAGCCGACAGCCCTGTCGACTTGGCTGTCGACTTGGTTCAGCCGGGCAGTTTTGCCTGGTGCACCATTTTGGAGTTGTGTTGAGTTTGGGGGCCAGATTCGGTTTTGAGGGCTGAGATTGGAACTAGGGTTTAATCCTAAGGCTAAAACTAATCCTAATCTCTATAAATAAGCCCCTAACCTAACCCTAAATCATCATTATTCATTCAAGTAACTAAACTATGGCAAAATCATTCCTCTCATGGCCTCCACTCTCTTCATAAAATTCCTAAGTTATTTCTATGAGAGATTTTCAATGCTTACAAGTGTTTTCAAGCTTGTATGAGCATCATTAGCTTGCATTCAAAAAGTTTCCATATTTACATCATAAAGCAAGAGTTTTGATCATTTTGGCTCAAGGGTTTTTCTATTGGAGCTTGCATTTTGGGTTTATTTGATTGCATAAGGGCTTTGTCTCAATCTATATATATTTTTGTGTCTTCATAAGCATTGTAAGCCCTTTTCTACTTTCATATTTAAACTCTAAAGTTAAATGAATGATGCAAGTTTGGTTGATCATTATGATATGCAAGTTTGCCATGTTATGATATGCAAGTTTATCATGTTATGTTATGCAAGTATGCCATGTTATGATATGCAAGTTTATCATGTTATGTTATGCAAGTATGCCATGTTATGATATGCAAGTTTACCATGTTATGCTATGCAAGTTTGCCATGTTATGATATGCAAGTTTATCATATTATGTTATGCAAGTTTGCCATGTTATGATATGCAAGTTTATCATGTTATGTTATGCAAGTTTGCTATGTTATGATATGCAAGTTTGTCATATGATATGCAAGTTATGTTATGCAAGTTTGGGTTGATCATTTTGCTCATGTTATCATGTTATGCAAGCTTATCTTGGGTTTATGAGCTTAAAGCTTCAAGCTTTATGCTAAAGGTTGCATTTTGGCAACATGTAAGTTATCATATCCCTTATGATAACTTGCATGTGAGGCTAAATGCGAACTTATGGCAACTTCTACATGTCATTTATCACCATGTATCACTTATATGCTAAGTTTGGTTTTATGCATACTTTTGAGGCCTAATGATGCAATATGCAAGTATATGGACATATGTACATTTCATATGCCACCATGTTAAACTTGTGGCTTCAACACCTTTTGTCATCTTTATGCCAAGTTCCCTCTTTCTATCCTTTATGCGCTATTGCGATTATGTAAGCGATGGGATTGCGTTTGGGGTTGGGTAAACTTAAAAGACATGAAAACATAAGATTGGGAATTTACCTATTAAGTTAGGTCTACCCATTGGGAATTTACCTATTAAGTTAGGTCTACCCAAATTCTTGTTAACTTGTAATTATGTTTTGGAAACATAATGGACATGACACTTAGAAAATATAAGTGTGACCAACTCGAGGTTGGGTTGAGTTTGTAGCGTAAAACTACCCGGAACCGACCGGCTTAACTAGTTGCTACAAACAATAGGACCCAATGTGAGAAGTTGGTCATGTTGTACCTTGAACCCGAGTTTAGACCAAATTGTGGTGTAAAGCTACCCGGACCCGCCCGGCTTAACTAGTAACCACAACAAGGTCTAATGTGAGAGGTTAAGGCACATTAAATTAATTAATGCCTCATGATTAGGGTTAAGTCATGGTCCACTTAATACTTAACCAATTTGGGCTTGGTGGATTAATCGGGGTTAAGTCGTGAACCCATCGTTACACTTAACCAAGTTAATCCATGATTAGTAAAAGGGTTAAACCGTACTTAACCCACTAGAAAATCCTAGCAATGGGGGTCCACTCCAGCAGTAATCCCAAGTTTGTATCATTAATACCCTAGGGACTAGGCTAGGGAGGGGCACGATTACTGGACTTGAGGTAAGTGACCAAAAACGACGGCAGAGTGGTACGCCAGTGTAGTTCCGGACGGACTATGGTCGTGCACATAGTCTGTAGCCGGAGAAAACATGCACGGGTACCAGTAGATCGAGACTGTGCACTTATGTTTATGGTGTCCAGGGGTTTACACCCTAGGGATTGATACACCCGAAGGGTGGACCCGGCACAGTCCGACTACAATTATGTTTGGGCCGTATTAACACCAACACGTGACGAGTTAGGCTTAGGGAGCCGATCGATTAGACCGTTTGGTTGGACCTCGTATTAGTGTCACTTCATGTTATTGGGCCAAAGCTTGGGCCAAGGGATCAATACTTGTTTATTCAAGTCATGTTAGTTTGCTAGTACACCTGTGGTGCAAAAACCTTAAACCTGATTATGCGGTGACACCTTTATCTACCTTGTTAGTTAATCATCATGCTAGTATGTTATCCTTATGTTCATCCCTGCTTCTCATGCCAGTTAACTTTATTAGTTTACAATGATTGTAGTAGGGCTTACTCAGTCTTTTTGACTGACCTGTTTTCTTTCGCCTCTTTTCTTCCGTTCCCCCCCCCCAGGTTCTCAGGGTGGGAATATTGGAGCTTAGCTTGGATTTCTGATCGCTTGCTTGTGGGATTTTAGCTCATGTACGGTCTTGACATGAAGCTAGCTATGGTTGTCACTTATTTTGGGGATAGTACTTACGTATTTCAGTTTTTCAGTGATGTTGTTTTTATCTAGACTTGTGTATTTGGAAAGTTGACATTATGTTGTACCAGACTTGTTTTGAAATAGTTTGAAATCTTCCGCTGTTTTACTTATCTTATTTACTCTGTTTACATATATACATATGTTCTTGTTCTGCCTTGATATATCATTATGCATGTTTACCCGATTCAAACGCCCCTCCAAAGTCAGAGTGCTTGCAAGAGCCACCCTGGCAGAGGTGGGGTGTTACATTTGGTATCAGAGCATATGGTTTACGAGAAGGAACAAAAAGGTTTTTAGAAAACTTTTGGAAAACTATTTTCAAAAACAAGTATAAAGTATTTTCCAAAGAAAAGTCTAGTTTATTTTAAAGGCTATTCCCCAAAAAGCCATTAGCAAAACTCCTTCGTTTTTCTCCATTCTGAATCTATCTTTTACTTCGTTTTCAGTATGGCCAATAACTTTGCCATTCCGGAGGGAGTACACATACCTGTTTGGTATAGGAGACTTTTGGAGGCTAGGGCGACCGAAGCCGGCCCCGCCGATGTTCCTCCTCCTCCTCCGGTAGTTAATGTTCCTCCTCCTCCTGTCACTGAGGTTCCTCTTCCTCCTCCCCCTCAGCATCCACAAGAGGATTTCGCGGAGATTTGCAAAGACTTTAAGGCGATGGGTTGCAAGAATTTCATTGGAACCGAGACTTATGTAGAGGCAAGGAATTGGTTGAAAGAAACCGAAGATCTTTTTGCCTTCTTTGATATAGATGACCGTAGGAAGGTTTTATTGGCAGTGTGGTTGCTAAAGGAAGAAGCTGCACGTTGGTGGGTGGTCACCACCGCTACTAGGCCAATTGAGACTTGGGATGAGTTCAAAAGAAGGTTTGGACTGAGGTTTTATCGTTAGCAGAGGAGAACCTTCAGATGGAGAGGTTCCTATCACTAAAGCAAGGGGACATGACTATTAGGGAATACGTGGATAAGTTTAATCAACTTGCTCGGTTCGGTTTAGACTTGGTTAACACAGCTCAGAAGAAGGCCATGCACTTTGCTCTAGGACTAAACGAGCCATTGCGCGGTTTGGCCATATCTCATATACCCATCGGAGCAACCTTCGAGAGTTTGGCAAATATGGCCCTGCTTCAAGAGGAAGATAAGAAGGAAAAAAGGTGCTTTACTTGTGGAAGCTCGACTCATCTAAACAAGGATTGCAGAAAAAGGAAGGGCACTTGCTTTAACTGTGGAGAAATGGGACACTTCACTAGGGATTGCCCGAAGAAGCAAGGGCAAGGCCAGGGTCAGACTCAGCGTGCTGGACCTTCAGGAGGGCAAGTTCATGCTCTCAATGCCGCTCCAGTTCCCGATCGAGGTAGTATTTCTGTTGAAAGTCTTGTTTACATTTCTGATTTTCCTGTTTGTACTTTGTTCGATTCTGGCACATCGCATAGTTTATTTCATCTGATCTAGTTGAAAGTTTGCACCTAAGTACTAGTCTAGTTAATGATCCCGTGTGTGTTTCAAATCCAATTAGGGGTTCCGCCCATTTGTCTATGATCTGCGTGGATTTGAAATTTTCTATCTTGAGTGTAGAATTCTCGTGTGATGCTTATATTCTCGGTTTCATGGGGTATGGGTTGATTTTGGGCATGGATGGGTTGTCCAGTTTTGGAGCCATCCTTGATTTTAGAGCATAGGGTTGTGAGGCTCATGACTCGCCTCGGTAATACCCTAAAAATTTCTTGTAACCCTATGGGTCCCGTCATGTTGTGTTATCTTGAATCCCTTAACTCGTCTATCGATAGTTTGCAATCGGTGAGGGTGGTCCGGGAATATCCTGATATCTTGGGTGAAGTGAAGGGGGGTTAACCCTAAGCGAGAGATTGATTTCCGCATTTATCTGGTTGATAATGCCAAGCCAGTTACGTGGCCGGTTAGGCACATGGTCCCGCGAGATGAGAGTTAAGAAAGCAAGTCAAGGAGTTGCTTGAGAAGAACTTCATACGATGAAGCATTTCCGAAGAGGGTGCTCTAGTAGTATTCGCTACTAATGTGGACAGTTCGCTTCGCCCGTGTGTTGATTATCGTGAGTAGAACAAGGAGAATAGACAACCATTACCAAGGATCGATGATTTGTTTGATCAGCTTGTAGGAACATCTGCTTTCTCTTGATCTTGCTACTGGATTCCATCAGCTCAGAGTAGCTGAGGATAGTATAGACAAAACTGCGTTCAGAACTCCAGATGGATTCTTAGAATGGCTGGTCATGCCATTCGGTTTGACTAATGCACCCGCCTACTTCGTGGACTTGATGAGTAGGGTGCCTAGGGAGTTCCTGAACAAGTTTGTGGTAATCTTCGTAGAAGATATCCTGACTTTCTTAAAGAACGAGGAAGAACATGCTAGACATCTCAAGGAGGTGATGGATACGCTTAGAGCGCATCAGTTGAAAGCCAAGTCCTCCAAATGTCATTTTGGAGAAAAAGGAGATAGATTTCTTGGGCACATAGTTTCTAAGCAAGGCTTAGTGGTGGATCCTGCTAAAGTGGTCGCGGTTCAAAACCGAAAAGCTCCGACGAGGACAATTGAAGTAAGAAGTTCTCTCAGTTTAACCAGTTAGTTAGCGTCCCTTGAGCTTAGACCTACCCTTCTGGATCAAGTAGGGACTTCACAGAAGGAAGACCCGCAGTTAGTCGAGATCATGGACAAGTTGATTCGAGGCGAGATGATAAGTCACCTCGCTATAGATGACAAGGGATGGCTAAGACGCGATGAGAGAAAGAAGGCTCTTGAAGATGCACATCACCCGAGGAGGTGGCCGAGTTTGTCCCAAGGTGCATGTTGTGCCAACAGGTTAAAGGCCGAGTCATAGAAGCCCGGTGGGCTATTATATCCATTGGAGGTCCCCGCAATGGAAGAGGGAAAAGCGTCACGAAGGATTTCGTGGATGGACTGCCTAGATCAAGAAAAGGGAATAAGAGCATGTGGGTCACGAAGGGTGCTCATTTCACTCCGGTAAAGAGCGAAAGGACTGCATCATAACTAGCGACAGTTTACTTTCAAGAAATAAAGCGGTTGCACGGGGTTCCCTAAAGGATAGTTAGCAACCATGACTCAATTTTCACTAGCCAGTTTTGGAATAGTCTACGGGAAGTCATGGGCAAGCGACTGAATCTAAGTACGGCCTATCATTCACAGGCGGATGGTTCATTTCGTTCAAGCATGAGTTATAGAAAATCATGTTAGTAAGAGCAATTGGCAACGTGGATTGGTATTTTCAAGAAAAGTTCTGCTGCGTGGAATACTTTATAGTAAGTAAACGAGATCCAGGATTCACTGGTGAATTTTGGAGAGCTTGCATGAAACCATGAGGTCATAGTTATGTTTAAGCCAAGAATGATAGAAGAGTAAGTGAAAAAGGAAGACGAGAGGCGACAATGAAATGGGTTCCAACTCATATTTGGAAATAAGAGTTAAGAAGCTAAGAAATCATGAGGTAAAAGACGGTCAAAGCACAGTGGAGTTAAGCTCAAGGAAACGTGACTTAGAAGACTGAAGGCTAGATACGCGCATCATATCTCTTTTTGAGAGCATATCCTTGATCCTTGTTTTCCTGTGGAACTTACTCGCATGTTATCTTTTTACGTATATCCTCTCGGTCCTATTTCTGTCGGGAGGTATGACTTATTGGCTAGTAATACATGTCAGGGTTTGGAGGGGTCCGTTAGGTTGACTAAACCTTTTGGGCTTTTATAGAATATGGGTTGGGTTAGGAAGGGATTTCTTGTAATCCGAAAGGAGTATATCCTGCTTATCTTCCCGATCTCTTTGTAGCATATCTTTTGCTAACCATGTTTGTCTTGATTATCTAGTTTATCATGTTAATCTTGTCATGAGAACCTTAGGTAGAAACCCTTTGGATGAAACATGTGTTTGAAACATGTTATGCTTGATGTTTGCAAGTGGTTGCAAGTGTTTGCAAGTGGTTACTCGTGGATGCATTATACACATTAGGCACTAGATCAGCTCACACACTCCTCATATTGCATATGCATGAGTGTTTACGCTTATTCATGGATGAAAATTTGTGTGTTATCACATGGATGTTGCATATGGATGTATGTTGTGTGCACACATATAGATGTTATACATTATGTTAGGAATTGCATACATATGGATTCATTTCACTAACATAATTTGCATTGATGATATTTGCATTAGATAAGTACATATACACACACCTTTGCATATGTTCATACAACATTTAGAATCTTGTAAGGACAATGATTGCTCGTGGATGATGTTTTGAGTAGATGGATGTTGGATGGTAGGATACGTTCTTCCTAACTTGAAGATTTCGGGGACGAAATCCTTTAAGGAGGGGAGAATGTAACAACCCGTATTTCAATAATCTGTTATAACGTAAATCGAGGCAGAATTTAATTCTAAAATCTGAATCAAGGGAAACGGGCTATGCCATTGCGTTCGTCTCGGAAAAATACGCGAAATAGAGTCCGAGTTTTCGAAAATCGGAGTCCGTATGACCCAATTAAGGCCCAATGAAGTTTTCCGAAATTTCCAAGTTAAAAACAGATTTGGATTTCAAGTTCGAATTTCGAATTTCGGGCCTGGAAGGCTAGACGGGAAATTTCCCGCCAAGCCAACCAAGTTGACAGGCCTGTCGACTTGGCAGTCGACTTGGTTGGACCCAAGTCGACAGCCCTGTCGACTTGGCTGTCGACTTGGTTCAGCCGGGCAGTTTTGCCTGGTGCACCATTTTGGAGTTGTGTTGAGTTTGGGGGCCAGATTCGGTTTTGAGGGCTGAGATTGGAACTAGGGTTTAATCCTAAGGCTAAAACTAATCCTAATCTCTATAAATAAGCCCCTAACCTAACCTTAAATCATCATTATTCATTCAAGTAACTAAACTATGGCAAAATCATTCCTCTCATGGCCTCCACTCTCTTCATAAAATTCCTAAGTTATTTCTATGAGAGATTTTCAATGCATACAAGTGTTTTCAAGCTTGTATGAGCATCATTAGCTTGCATTCAAGTCAAGTTTCCATATTTACATCATAAAGCAAGAGTTTTGATCATTTTGGCTCAAGGGTTTTTCTATTGGAGCTTGCATTTTGGGTTTATTTGATTGCATAAGGGCTTTGTCTCAATCTATATATATTTTTGTGTCTTCATAAGCATTGTAAGCCCTTTTCTACTTTCATATTTAAACTCTAAAGTTAAATGAATGATGCAAGTTTGGTTGATCATTATGATATGCAAGTTTGCCATGTTATGATATGCAAGTTTATCATGTTATGTTATGCAAGTATGCCATGTTATGATATGCAAGTTTATCATGTTATGTTATGCAAGTATGCCATGTTATGATATGCAAGTTTACCATGTTATGCTATGCAAGTTTTCCATGTTATGATATGCAAGTTTATCATATTATGTTATGCAAGTTTGTCATGTTATGATATGCAAGTTTATCATGTTATGTTATGCAAGTTTGCTATGTTATGATATGCAAGTTTGCCATATGATATGCAAGTTATGTTATGCAAGTTTGGGTTGATCATTTTGCTCATGTTATCATGTTATGCAAGCTTATCTTGGGTTTATGAGCTTAAAGCTTCAAGCTTTATGCTAAAGGTTGCATTTTGGCAACATGTAAATTATCATATCCCTTATGATAACTTGCATGTGAGGCTAAATGCGAACTTATGGAAACTTCTACATGTCATTTATCACCATGTATCACTTATATGCTAAGTTTGGTTTTATGCATACTTTTGAGGCCTAATGATGCAATATGCAAGTATATGGACATATGTACATTTCATATGCCACCATGTTAAACTTGTGGCTTCAACACCTTTTTTCATCTTTATGCCAAGTTCCCTCTTTCTATCCTTTATGCGCTATTGCGATTATGTAAGCGATGGGATTGCGTTTGGGGTTGGGTAAACTTAAAAGACATGAAAACATAAGATTGGGAATTTACCTATTAAGTTAGGTCTACCCATTGGGAATTTACCTATTAAGTTAGGTCTACCCAAATTCTTGTTAACTTGTAATTATGTTTTGGAAACATAATGGACATGACACTTAGAAAATATAAGTGTGACCAACTCGAGGTTGGGTTGAGTTTGTAGCGTAAAACTACCCGGAACCGACCAGCTTAACTAGTTGCTATAAACAATAGGACCCAATGTGAGAAGTTGGTCATGTTGTACCTTGAACCCGAGTTTAGACCAAATTGTGGTGTAAAGCTACCCGGACCCGCCCGGCTTAACTAGTAACCACAACAAGGTCTAATGTGAGAGGTTAAGGCACATTAAATTAATTAATGCCTCATGATTAGGGTTAAGTCATGGTCCACTTAATACTTAACCAATTTGGGCTTGGTGGATTAATCGGGGTTAAGTCGTGAACCCATCGTTACACTTAACCAAGTTAATCCATGATTAGTAAAAGGGTTAAACCGTACTTAACCCACTAGAAAATCCTAGCAATGGGGGTCCACTCCAGCAGTAATCCAAAGTTTGTATCATTAAGACCCTAGGGACTAGGCTAGGGAGGGGCACGATTACTGGACTTGAGGTAAGTGACCAAAAACGACGGCAGAGTGGTACGCCGGTGTAGTTCCGGACGGACTATGGTCGTGCACATAGTCCGTAGCCGGAGAAAACATGCACGGGTACCAGTAGATCGAGATTGTGCACTTATGTTTATGGTGTCCAGGGGTTTACACCCTAGGGCTTGATACACCCGAAGGGTGGACCCGGCACAGTCCGACTACAATTATGTTTGGGCCGTATTGACACCAACACGTGACGAGTTAGGCTTAGGGTGCCGATCGATTAGACCGTTTGGTTGGACCTCGTATTAGGGTCACTTCATGTTATTGGGCCAAAGCTTGGGCCAAGGGATCAATACTTGTTTATTCAAGTCATGTTAGTTTGCTAGTACACCTGTGGTGCAAAAACCTTAAACCTGATTATGCGGTGACACCTTTATCTACCTTGTTAGTTAATCATCATGCTAGTATGTTATCCTTATGTTCATCCCTGCTTCTCATGCCAGTTAACTTTATCAGTTTACATTGATTGTAGTAGGGCTTACTCAGTCTTTTTGACTGACCTGTTTTCTTTCGCCTCTTTTCTTCCGTTCCCCCCCCCCCCAGGTTCTCAGGGTGGGAATATTGGAGCTTAGCTTGGATTTCTGATCGCTTGCTTGTGGGATTTTAGCTCATGTACGGTCTTGACATGAAGCTAGCTATGGTTGTCACTTATTTTTGGGATAGTACTTATGTATTTCAGTTTTTCAGTGATGTTATTTTTATCTAGACTTGTGTATTTGGAAAGTTGACATTATGTTGTACCAGACTTGTTTTGAAATAGTTTGAAATCTTCCGCTGTTTTACTTATCTTATTTACTCCGTTTACATATATACATATGTTCTTGTTCTGCCTTGATATATCATTATGCATGTTTACCCGATTCAAACGCCCCTCCAAAGTCAGAGTGCTTGCAAGAGCCACCCTGGCAGAGGTGGGGTGTTACACCAAACATTGCGTCCTTCAATAGCAAATTCTGGCCACCGACTTTTGACTGATCTCCATTCAGCTGAATCTATAGGATGTCGCATGGAATTCCAAGATGGTGTAGCTTTCTTGTGCCATTGCATTTTACGAGCTATCCATGGTATAGTGTACAATCTACTTAATCTTGGACTTATAGGAAAGTATCTTAAAACTTTTCTTGGTTCTTTCGTTAATTTAACCTCCCCTAACACTGTTTTTTTTTGTTTTGTACCTTGTTTTATGGCACACAGGACATTCTTTCGCATCAGCATTTTCTTTCCAAAATAATATACAATCATTGACACAAGCATGTATATGCTTCACCTCCATTCCCAAATCCTTTATGAGGAAGTTTGGAGAATGAACCCCAAAAAAGAAAAAGAAGAGGAGGAAAATGAAAGTACAAATCCAATTGAATAAGGCCATCTTGCAAGGAGGGTTAATTGTCCAGGTAGGAAAAGGTGGTCAAATAAATAAAATATGGAAAGAAATTTTATGTGTTGTTACATTGAAAAAAAAAACCTAGTTGTCAGTTGAAATTTGCAATAAGCTTGAGAAGGACAAAGAGGTGACTAAGGCATTAGAAAGAGGTCAACATGAACACAAAGATAATTGTGATGCTGAGGTGCATTTTAGTGAGGAATTTAAAAGTAATGTCCTATGAGTGGATAAAAGCTAAATCAAAAATTGAGTGCATGATTTAGATGTTTGTTTTCACATATGCAATTAAAAAGAAACGTTTATTAATTATGAAGAGCAAAATGCTAAGGTGTAATCAACTAATGGTAGAGATTTGAATGTTAAGGGCATATGTTATGTTAGCTTAAAGTTGCATGATGGAAGGATGATGAAGCTTAAAAGAGTTAAATACGTTCCGAATATGATTAAGAATCTTATTTCAATTGCACGATTAAAGGTAAAAAACTGCAACTATTCAACTTAAGACGGAGTCGAGGTTATTAGGAAGGTGATTCACGTAAAAAAGGAAGCAACAATGTATACAAATTGCTTGAAACAACAATACAGAATGAGGGGACTTTTTAAAGTAGAACTAGAGTGGCAAATCTATCTAAATTAAGGTAGAGCCAACGATGGAAAGCCACAAAAACCGCGTGAATGTCATTGTGCTATTAACAACGGTTTTTATCTTTGATGATATACAAGCTCAATTAGAAGGCATGCATTATTAAGCGATTATAAGGTTTGTACATTTTTGGAATGGGACACTTGTTGCCATGATAGCATTGAAGATTATTTAAAGTATGATGTTTTCGATGGAGTTTGAATGACATTTATGGAAATATCGTATATATCATTGTGCAGATTATTAAATTTTGATGATACAATATTACTTATTCAAGTAGATTTGGAAAAGTCAATGTGAAATTATAGCTCAAATGTATTGCATCTTTTATCGATTTTGTGAATTTGATAAATGATTAGTTGCCTTTTTTATTGCATTAAAGAATGCAGCAAATCATCCACATAGGAATGGTTTATTTTAAAAGACGGAAGTAATCAGAAAACTGATTAATGAAGGCAATTTATCAAGACTATCATAAATATGCATGTACAGATTTTGTTATATTTGTGTGGGGGAAAACGTATTTTATTAGGTTTTGGGGCTTGAGATTTCTTTTCAATTTTAAGATATTCTTTTGTATTTTTTTGGTGAAATTGATATAAAAGTTGTTTAGAGATTTTTTTTTTTGTATATTGTTCTTTTTCGCTTATCTCTTCTAAAATATAATAGTGTATGGATCCAAATAAAAAAAAACCTAACAATCCCACTAATGCAGAAAAGTCCCATAAAAAGTTAAATGGATATTCCGTTGTTTAAGAATTTTACCTCATTTTGATATATGTGATGGTTAAAAGTACGAACAACTGTACGTTTGTTTGTTTTCGAATTAGGATAGTTTTTCTGTGATATGTTGAATTATAGGTCTTCATCGTAAAATGATCAAATATAATTTTGTTTGAATGTTCAATTTCAAGTTTTGGTTATATTTAAACTTAATAATTTTTAGTCATAATATGACCAGATAAATTTCTACAACTAATAAAGATAACTAATTGTATAACACACTCAATTTTAAGTAATTGTTATGAAATTTGATTCTGAAACCACTCTAAACCCAAACTCCAAACACAGCAAAAATAAAAAAATAAAAAATAAAAATCGTTGAAATAAATGAAAAAACTATCAATGTTGTTTTAGTGTATATCCACTTATAAATTACATACAAGATTTATAGTGATTCACTAGTGTTGTGTTAGTGTGCATCCACTTTCAGGAGAAGCGTTTTATTATCAACAATAAAAGAGTACAAACTACCGTTTACAATAATCACTCAAAGTCCCATTGAATTAAGATTTGTGCAGATTAAGAATTGAAAAAAAATGATAGAAAATAATTTTACTATATGAATGAACCCTTTTTAGACCTGGAAATAACTTTTTATATCATGAAAACCTAAATAACAAATATCAAATTTGCCCTGTGAAGAAACAACAAATGTTACACAATAGCACCGACAAAACTTAGATGTCTGAAATTCATACTTGAACGTCATCCAAAATACAATGTGAAGTCTCAGGATGACATATATGGTGTTTAAACGTCTAAGAGGGTCACCCAGACATCATACACCTATCTCAAACATGTGAGAAACATATCTCAGGCGCTTGAGAACCTACCTTAGATATTTGACTCTCAACACCCCATGGTTTAATATGTGACAAATTCTGCTTTCAAATTTTGATTTACGAATTGTCTTCACCGACATTAGAGTACTTCAGGTTTGTTCAATTATGCGCGTTATATCATCAAAATATAACATTCCATCTTAACACCATATTCATCTCCATACGTCATAAAACTTGATAACACCAAGTTATTTTCAAGTCTATCTTTAACCAAAGAACATTTTAATACTTTCTCAACGAACACTAATAATGCCACATCATATTACAATCCGCCAACAAGCTCCGGTAAAATCACCATTCGCTACAACCTCGGATTGACCTAACAAAGCTTATCTTTTACCAAACCTAACAAAACTACAAGCTACATTACAGTATCATGACAAATCCTGACAATCAAAGGGACAAAAAAGATACCAAACCTAACAAAACATAAATCAATTAACCTAACTGCAACGATAATAAAATTATTTACCTCAAATCCGAAGATAATAGCAAAGACGGAGTTGAAAGCGAATTGAACCCTAAAGCGCGAGTTGTAACCTGAAACGCGAGTTGTACCCTGAGTTGAAATCAAACAAAATCCCTAAAATTGAATGAAATTTATACCTGCGAGTTGAAAGCGAGTGAAGCCACCCCTAAAATCCGATCAGAGAGGAACCTTCATCTTCGCCTTCATCTTCGTCATGCTCAGATTTTTTTTTTCCTCTGAGATTCTCGTGGGAGGGAAATAATGTTTTACACAGCCAAAAGGGGGAAAGCGTTGGAACGATGAAACGTGGAAGAGGAAATAGGGTTATGCTGGTTTGTTTACATTTTTACCCCCCAGAATCCACCCTTAACAACCCAAATAAGTGTTGCTAATAATAAAGTTATTAATATGTATTTTTGGCAACACTTTTTTAATATAGCAACACGTACTATTGTTACCACCTTACAACCCAAATAAGTGTTGCCAATTGAAAAATAAAAGGGTTTCCAATTGGCTATTATGGTGTAGTGCAGGAAAGATTCGAGTCCAGCACAAGACCCTGCACACATACAAGTGCAACAAGTTTAAGCACAAGTAAGAATGACACACACAAGTGTAGCAAGAAAGAATAAAAAGTGCAGTGTCACCCAAGCATCAAAGAAATAGAGACAAGTAGATGTACAAGATACATGAAACAAGCAAACATGACATGGAATGATCAAGTTCATGTATACATAGGTGCAGTTTCTACTGCATGGTCAAGGCAGTTAGCAACTCAGTGTTCAAGGAGAAATATCAGGATACTCAAACTACTGGAGCAAAACTCACACAATCCAGAAATGGAAGGAATATTAAAACATGCAGAGTCTCAGAGTAACAAACATAGTGAGCACTTAAGGAATTGTATGCATGTTCATATGGGTACAAAGGAAAAAGTTTTTTTTCTTTTATTGACTGATTCTAAAATTGTAATTAAATTCAATTTTGCATTCTTGGTATATGGTAAAAACAACAACAATTTATTCTCTAAATTCACAGTAATAAAAAAAACGGCATAATACATAAAAAGAAACAAGCATGGATGTATCAAAGTGTTCAAGTGTTTTTGATTTATGGCAAGATTGTATTCACGGTCTCAAATTCACAAATGTGATTTTTTAGGGCCTAGAAAATCAAACAATTAGTTCTAGAAATCAATCAGGTATTCACGGCAATTTCATCAAGCGATTATCCTGCAAATCATAACCAAGTCCTTATTGAAATCAGAGAATAAAAGGTGTTTCTAAACCCTATAAATATCACCCTATTCATCATAGGTAAGATATCGAAACAAAAAAAAATTCACTCAAGCATATAGATATAAGATTCAGAAGTATTCACAATTTTTAAAGTTTCGATCACAAGGCCAAATCATCGACAACTAAGCAACGATTTCAAAGCCATCACAGAATACAATCCAGAGCAAACAAGAGTCGTGATTTGGGCAAAGAACAAAAACTTTAATCTGTGGCCATTGAGAAATAAAAGTGAAGCCGACATTAGTGAAGAAGAAAATAATAAAGGGGGTCGGCTATTTTAATTTAATTAAATTGGTTTTGTTTTATATATTTTTAAGTTGTATTAATTCTTGTAAATGATCCATAGTTTTTTAACTTTATGTAAACTAGGGTGTTTAGTTACAGGGTTTGTAGTTAGGAAAATCTGATCTCAGAGTTTTGATCGTAGGATTAGAACAGTTGGGAGAGGGTATCGCGAGTTTATAGGGAATTGTAAGCATAGAGATTGTTTTTTGGGTGCGTTTTTTAGAGGTCCCTATTAAGTTTCAAAATATAAAAAAAAACCACTCATAAACTTATTGTAAATTAGGTCCCTATTTTTTGAAAAGTCATAAAAAAATATAAAAATATATATAAAAAAATCACGTAAATTCGTATTTAAATAAAACATGTAAACACTAAAAAATTCAGAACAAAAAACCATCAAAGAAGGCGTCAAAAATCAAAAAAACAGAAAAAAAAAAAACGAAATTTCCAGTTAAATGCATAATAGTATGCACATATATCACTTTCCTGCATACATCCGTGCATATTTTTCACTACATACATCTTCGTTGATTTTTATTCATGCAAATAAATGCATACATGTGCGCAAAAATTTCAAATACTTTCATACATTTGTGCAGGTTTATTTTCAGATTTTAATCTGAAAACAGCTTACAGAAAAGTTGCATACATATATGCAATTATCAGTAATAATTGCATAAATGTATGCAACTATTTCTTTCGATTTCCGTAGATTCCTGACATTATTTCCATATTTTAGAATATTTTTTTTTATGAACGTACGCACATTTTTTAAAAAAAAATACAAAAAGGCGGAAAAAATAAAATAGGGGGCGGGTTTAAAAATTTTCAGAACCTTGTTTTTTTTTATAAATTAGGTCCCTACTTTTTATCCTATAAAAATGTTGCACACATGTGTGCATTTTTTTGAGAAATTTGCACATTTGGATGCAAATAAAAATGAACTGAAAAATTATGTTAAATCTATCCGCTGGAAGAACTGCAATAATTGCATATATGCATGCAATAAAATCAAAAAGGTGCATAATATTATGCATTTAACTGCAGTTTTTTCTGTTTTTTTTTGCTGTTTTCTTCTTTCTGACATTATTTTTGTTGTTTTTTGAACTGAATTTTTTTTATAATGCGTAATATATTTTATTACTAATTTACGAATTTTTTTTATTTTTTTTAATTATTATTTTATAAGTTTTGAAAACAGGGACTTAATTTACAATAAGTTTATGACCGGATGTGAGCCTAATTAAGTTTCAAAATTGGGACGTGAGCCTAATATTCACTTGTTTTTTTTTTGAAAGGCAGCGCAAATTTTTGTATTACATCAAAATATTACAATATAAACAAATGACACTTATTAACATACAACAAAATTATAACCAAGCAATACAGCTCCAAATATTCACATTACAAAACAAACAAATCACATGAAGACTAACACTAGAAATCAACACCAGCTCGCATTCAACCAACAAGTAGATATCCATTTCTGCAGAATCTCTAAAATTGAAAACAATGGATGAACTAAACTCCGATATTATGCAGACCTGTGAAATATTCATCACAACCAACAATCAATATTATCAAAACCAAAATCTCTACCTTGATATTAATTCAGTCCATCATAACTACCATAGAAAAAGTCATAAGCTAACCACAAAAAAATCAAACCATAGAACCATAATCTCTTCCATTAAATGTTAAAGAAAAAATAGGTGCCCCAAGAAAACTTCATCAGGTAATGAAAGGGTCAAATAATGGTGTTGGATTTCTTCTCGTATGTCTCTTAGAAGATTTCAAGCGACTATTCAAGGGGAGCACTTCATCTTGAGTGTATTCTTTACCCTCATCCAAGTCATCCCAGAATTTCCCTTTTAATTTTTTAGGCTTGGATAAGGTAGCAGATACAACAGCAGATGAATTACCTGATGAATTTGAATTTGCAGGAGCGGGAAGTTGAATATGAGAGGGCATACTTAAATGTGCATACAGAGAAGGTTTAGAAGCAGACTACAAAGCGGAAGAGGCTATAGGCATTTTAGAGCTAGTAGAGGATGCACAAGACATGGTAACCGTAGTTGTAGTAGAGGCTGGCATGTTACCATGCACAGTTTTTGCTTGAGTCTCTTGAACACACAATTTCAATGCAACATTCTCTTCATAAAAAAGCTGATCTAAACATAGGTCATCACATACCTCATTAACAACCTGTTTACTAATACCTGAACTATTGTTGTCTATAATGCTATCCCTAGCTAATAATCCAAATTTATTTCCAATTGATTTCTCAACTTGAACAACCGAATTAGAACTAGCATTTGCATTATCAACTTGATCAGATGGTACCTTATTTTTATCTTCTTTCTTTTTCCAAACCATTTTCTTTTTAGATACAACCTTCGTCCATCCTTTATCATTATTAGCAAAGTATTTATTATTCCTAAACTGATTTTCATTCATAATATCATTGTCATTTTTCCCATCATAAACCTCATCATACTGAAAATTATCAACTATATCATCCCTCGAGTAAAGATCACAACCAAAAGTATTATGACCAAAACATTTGCAAATTGTGCAGATATTTTGTTTTCAATCATATGAGAGTTTGACAAGGGGACACTCACCTAACTTAGCTATTTCAATATATTACGGTAATTCATATCTTGGAGAAACTTCAACAAATGCTTTTGCATATCAAAATCTTTGCAGTCTTTCAGTACTATTGTCAAAACAAATAAGTTTTCCAACATGGCATGCAAGCCAATTTACTCCTACTAATGTCCAAAGAATCATAGGAATTTTGTAAAATTGAATCCAAACAGGTACTTTCTTAATTAGCATATGAGAATTTCCAATCGTGGGATCCCACTGAGTTACTATAAACATTCGACCCTTAATAAAAACAGGATCAAAATGTAGTATCTTATCCCTATCTATATCGTTTGAAAATTGAAAGTAAAAATTAACACCATCGAACTTAGCACTAAAATCACCATATAATTTCCCATAATGTTTAACAAAATTGACTACCGAAAGGTAGGATATAACACCATCTAAGAAGAATCCTACCAGATGATTGCTCCAGAACTCCAGGTCTTCTTCTTTAACAAGCATAGGAGGCTCCTTAGGTAAACCAACTCTGGTTATCTCAAATTGAATCGATTTGAAACCTCCCGCATTCCTTGGAAGAGAATTAAAAAGGGATGCATAATCAATTTTATCTTCAGATTTACTAGCCATGGATGGATTATCAGAGAAAAATGAAACCAGTTGATCAGAAACCTTCTTCGAGGGACCATCTGAATTAACAGAGCAATTAGCATTGGAAAAATTTGTGTGAGAAGAGACAGAAGAGGAGAGAGGAGGTGGATCTGGAAGTGGCGATGGTTTAGAGGATGGAAGAAGGGAAATTGAAGGCAAAGGAAGATCTAAAAGATTGGAACGCCATTAATCACCATATGAAAAAGTCGTCATTAATGAGGTTGTATAGCTATAACGTAGAGATTGTTTCAATAATAATAGAAACCTTGGGGAATGCAATAGTAGGCAAGGGTTTGCTAAAGCTGGGAAAAATCCGTGTCATTTATTTTATGCATCAATTTACTCCGCTGTAGTCTGTGTTATGATAATTTTTATATCCCTCAAAACTGCAATAAACCCTATTCATCCTCCGCTCAGGGATTAATTTAGTTCCTACAAGTGGTATTACAGCAGGTATTTTTAACTCTAGAGTCATTTGTCCCTCAAATAACGTCTTTTCTAGTTGTTAATCTAGCGAGAGTCAGTCCAGTAATACCCCAATTATTTTTAATGGAACAAATTTTTTAAATTTGAAATCAAAAATGGAAGTCTATTTTAAATCTATTAATATTATATGTTGGGATATTCTTATCAATGGATGTGTTATGGTAAATAAGAATGATATTGTGATCAATTCTCGTGCTACACATATATTATATTCTTATATTAATGATGATCAGTATAACCTTATCTCCTATTGTGTTAATGCACAGTAAATCTAGGAAACTCTCGATGTGTTATATGGAAGAAATGACAACAGAAACTCAAAAACTCGAAAGTCAACTCAGATATTTTCTTAATAGGGTATGCAGATAAAGAAACGGATGACGCTAGCGATGGAGACTTTTCGTATGAAGATTTAGTTTATTTTTGTTATGTTTTAACTAAAATTGTTGGTAGTCTCAAAACAAAAAAAAAATGAAAACTTGAAATCTGAAAACTCCGAGTTGCAATGCAAAATTAATGATTTGGAAATTAAACTTGAAAGCTATAAAAATAATTCAAACTCAGCTTGCAAAAGTTCTTTGTATTTGGAAACTGATTTAGCTCATCTCAATAAAAAAATTAAAAAACTTGAAAATGAAATTCTGATTTTAAAAGAAAACGAGATTGAGCTAAAAAGTAAAAACAATTTTTTGCAAGAGGAATCGGAGAACTTTTAGATGGCTGAAAATTCTAAATATGAATTTGTTGAGAAAGAAACTTATTGAAAACTGAATTAATTTTGAAAAAGCTTGAAAAAGAAATTGAAAAGTTCAAAGAATTTGAAAAACTTGAATTTGAAAAGAAAAATCAATTTGAATCTGAGATTTCTGAGTCGGCCAAAATTAAATTACTTGAAAATGAAATTTTGGTTTTGAAACAAATTGATGTTGGAAAGAGAAAGATCGATATTAATCATTGTTCAAATTTGATGGTGAAAAATAGTGATCTTTAATATAAAATTCAACGAATTGAATCAACTTTGATTAAATTTTCTAATGGAGAAAAATCGTTGAATATTTTGTTGAAAAATCAATCTTCTGCTGGAAATAAGAATGGACTTGATTTTGCTGAATTTGATCAAGATAAAAGACGAAATTCAAACAATTTCAAAAATCCTTTAAATAGATTTGGAAAAGATCGAATTTGAGTTTTTAACTCTAAGAATTTCAAAGAATTTTTGAATGTAAATGTCATGAGTACTCGTTTAGAAATAATCCATAACCCATTTAAACATGTTTGGATAGGACTGTCAATGGGTCGTGTCGATTCGGGTTGGGTCAAGTAGGGTTCATGTGGATTTACAAACGGCTCGAATCAACCTGTTTATTAAACGGGTCATTTTTTCCCAACCCTATCCCGACCCGTTTTTGACCCAACCCAACCAGTGTAACCCGTTTAACTAAACGGGTCATGTTGGGTTTACCTGTTTGACTCATTGGAAAATATTGCCCACTAATATAAATAGCAAAAGAAACAAATCACGAACAGGTAGCACTATTATATAACCAGCAACAAGTTAACAAATTACCAACATATAACACATATATAAAGCATGAAATTGCCATATCCAAAAATTATTCTTCATACATAAGAATATATGAGTATATTACATAGATAAAAGACTATCAGTATGAAAGAGACAGTTATTATGAGTAAAACGTAACTAACTGCATACAAGAATAAATCAATAAAATAGTTTACACAAGAATATTTGAGTATACTGATTACTGCATACATAAAAGACTAACACTAACAACATACATAAAAGACTAACACTAACAACATACATAAAAGAATAACATTGTGGAAGAGATGCATCATATAATCGGGTTTGGCGGGTCAAAATTGGTTAACTGGTCAACCCTAAACCCACTCATTTATAAACGGGTCAAATTCGGGTTAACATGGAAATGACTCGCCAATTAATCGGGTCGGGTTAGTATGCTAATTTCCATGCGGGTTTCGGTCGTGCAGGAAATTGATAGCCCTATGTTTGGATCCCAGAAGGAAATATAATAAATTCAAGTAAGTTCAAACAGATTTAGGTTCCGAAAGGTACTTTGGCAAATGAAAATGGATTGTTGTTGTAATGACCCGTATTTTGGCCATCAAATATTTAATTTAATTTATTATTTTAAATATTATAATTGGAATATTAATGGATTTTAATATTTAATTCATTATTTATAACGAAGTTTTAACGTTAATTTTATATTTAATATAAATCGAGCTCGAAACGGCGCTGCAGTTCGTAATATTGAATTTTTAACATTGGTTGAAGGTACATGATCCGGTATAAGTCGGATTTCTGTGAAACAAGAAACGATGGAACCGTGTTGACGATAATTTTCATATGAAAGAGAAAAATCCAGATTTCGTATTGTAAATTGTAAGTTATGGCCAAATCAAATTTTAAATTAATCGCTGTGGAAATCGTTATTAAAATATAGGCCTTCAAAATAGTCGTTTTTCAAACGGACTCATATTTCGATGAAATCAGTTTCATTAGAACTGTATCATTAAATTGTACGGTGTTAAATGGTGTGGCAAACCGATGTCGTATGTGACCACGGTAGCCGTAAACGCCCGTTCAATTTCTATAGCGCGTAATTAATGTAATGAAGGGTTATTTGGGTATAACTTGAATAGACGATCGAATTAGGCTATGAAACTAGTTCCGTTGAGTTCATATCGTCGATTAGAGTCAGGATAGGTATATAGTTTGTTATTTTTGGGGACCGTGTAATTTGGTGTCCAAAAGGGCGTTGCGGTGTACATAAAAATAGCCTACCGGGGAAACAGCCTCAGAATGCGACGAAACTGGTGTCGTTGGGTTCGTATTGAAGAATTATTATAGGATTGCAAGGTTTCGAGTTGATTTGATTTATCCAGTGATCGAGGAAAAATTAAATGCGTGTTTATTTCTGGTTTTATAAAGGAAAGTTTTTCATACGACCTCGGATTTTGACGAAACTTGTCCCATTGGGTCTAGAATACCTTTTTACACTAAGATTAGTTTTTTTTATCAGTAAACAAAAGTCATTTGTGGTGGTTTCTGCATGTTACTTCACGACAAAGTTTCACTTTATAATTAAATAATAATATTTTAATAAATTGTGACCACAACGTACAGAGATATGCAGCCATAACCTACCTACGTTCAATGCATTGATGGAAGGAAATTTCGCCCATACCCTACCCTGTAATGCTGCACCTAGTTTTTAATTGGCCTAACCTAAGCTACATAAACATTTCTTTAAGTCCCAAGAAAATTTAATAAAGCATATGCAAACATACAGGGAAACGCAGCATATATTTCTATATGTGGACCTATGGGAATTCATACACATGTTAAGTGCCTGCTTATTTAACCTGCTAACCTATATCTGAACAACGCAAACCCAAATATATGCATGCATATCTTCACCATCTATGTATTTTCAAATCACGCATCATTTTCTCCATCGCAAATGTATTTTCACATCACGTTGCACGCCATAACTTTCTTCCAGCTACATACGCTGTCAAACTCAAGCGATGGACATGGTTCTCATTCGAATAGCTCTTCGGCTATATATATGTGAACGTCGGTCTCTTTCATTTTTCACAGTAATGGGATCAACTTCCCTTCTTCTACTGTTAAGTCCTCCTTTCAGCAGAGCAGAATTTATCTAAACCGAGAAAAAAAACAGTGCGAGGGAGAGGACGTGAAGCACGGGAAGAATAGTGTGTGGTTGCGGTGTTGTTGTCTGGAGCGAGATGCAAAGGAAAAATTAAAGAGAAGGGGACTTTGCTTTCGAAGGACAGCACGTGGTAGGAGAACCGTATGTAAAGGAAACATGAACATAATATGAAGGGAGAGAGAGGAGAATGCGTAGGGGATGGGACCGATGGGTGCTGGAGACAAATGGAAGGCAAGAGGAAAAAGAAACCGCAGCAGGAGGAGAGACGAACCAAGAAACAGTACATGGTACTCTTCCTAATCATGGATTAAACGTGCCAAATCCCCTATTAACGAGCCTAATTAAGGTATAATGTTTATAATCACTTTTAGTTTACTTAATTGGGTTATATATATTTAATGAAAGGAAAGTTAAACAGTTGTATATAACTTATATGGTGGTGCCCGACTTAATTATGGCATGCCTTAAAGGTCCTGATCCTATTTAGATTTTCTAATCATAGATTAAGTTAACAATAAAAATATAACTAAGATATTATGACATTAGGATATTTCCAACATGGCCGCCTGGGAAGTTTGAATGCCTAACTAATTAAGTTTTCTTTTAACGTACGAAATTAGTAACGTGACCAAATGTTTGTTTAAGCACATAATTAATGGTTTAGTTTAATTGGATTTTAATTAAGGCATATTAAACTGACTTTATTTATATTCCTACTTATCCACTATTTAAATGGACGTAAGTAAGATTCACCGTACAGGTTTATATACAACAGGTCTCGAGATATATGAATAGTTTTTTTTGAAGTGCCTAAGCCAAATTATGAATGTACCTTATGTATTACTTTTGCCAAATCGCCCTTTCCAATTTAAACGTGCCTGGGTATAATTAAAAACTTAAAACATGCCCAATTTGTCATAACAATGCCTAATATCGTTTAGTAGTATGCTTAGTTTATGTCGAATCATGGTTAACCACTCCTAATTAGATGTTGTTTTAATGAAAGTATGTGATGAAAGACCATAATTTTTACTCAAGTATAATTATTATAAACTTGTAGGAATCTATAGTAGCGGCCTATATATATATATATATATATATATATATATATATATATATATATATATCTCTTAACGTGGCCCAAGTATGAAATATGCCAAACCCATTTATAAAGTGCCTAACCACATATCACATTTAACATAAGTAAAATTTAGTTAATAATTATGATTAACATCTTAATAGTATCAATTTAAACAGTAGATACGGTGTTAAATTCATAATCTTATCGTACAGTAACGAAATGGGATGAAACAAGTGATGTCAGGTTCGTACCGACGAACGCAATTGTGAATAAGGATGAACAAAGTTGAATACAACTAGAAGCTGGTTAAAACAAACCATTTCAGCGACGGACGAATCAAGGTGAGTTAAACTCACTCAGTATTTTTCCCATTTATATTTTATATAAATTGGGTTTTTATTTTGTGTGCTCTGCTTGTTATGGCTGACTGTTTGCTAGTTATAATTTATTTGTTGATCTAACTGATGAAATTAAACCGTTTTTTAATTTCAGTGAAATACCAAATCGTTATTCTAACGATTGGTTCCAATAAAGGCAACTTACCTTATTGGTCATGTTTATCTATAAACATGTTTAATGGTTTGGATTGTTTGATCTATTTGAATTTTTTGATCTGTTTGAATTTTTTGATCTGTTTGAATTGTTTTAAACTGTGTGGAGATAACTGTTTGTATACAGGGTAGAACAGGTTGGAGGGATCCAACCGGATTCCTCAAATATATTATTTATTTTCATATTATCAAATATGAACTGTCATGGTTGGGTTATTGATTTAGGGGTGACCATTGACCAAAAAATCAACATGTGTTGTGTTTTAACCAATGGGTTATATTGGTTGGGTAATGGGCAATAAATGGCCTAAAAGGAAAATCGTTTTGTTTATATTGATTCACCGTCAGGTGAGTCAATAGAACTGAAAATATAAAATAAATTTTTTATAACTAAAGATAGATTTTAAATTATATATTTTTGAATAAAATTATTTAAAAAGGGGAATAAATATGTATGTTTATAATTAAGTGTAAATTGATTTTATGAAGTCAAATCTGATGTTAATCAGATTTGTACATCAGATTTGTAAATGTGGAAGTAGGGAAATTAACCTAACGGTTGAATTTGAATAATCATTTTTTTGAGAAACAATTAAGTGGAATTATGTATTTAAATTAATTAATTAATTAATTTAAAGGGAGAATAAATTGGAATCAGTTAATGGTATAACTGTAATGACCCAAAAATCCGGTAGAATTTGAGCTGACCAAAAACACAAGTCCAACCCCAAATAACACAGAAATTCGAACCATTAATAGAAAGAAGTTAGAGGGTGAGGATAGATAAGATAGAACTTAGAATAGAAGAAGAACAGAAATAACAACACAGAATCTCACATCGCAGCGGAACAAAATATAATGTATTATAACTTTTGAAATACAAAATCTCAACTGAATAACATACACTTACCAGAGTACAACACTTACAACACAACGGAACAACACTATAACTAGATAACGCTGAAGCCTCCTGCTCCAAGCTCCTTTAGATATATCTGAAAAATCCTGAACTACTTGACTGCCCGTACAAATTTAGGCACCCAAGAGTTTAGGTAGAACAAAACAAATAAACTCCGGATCAGTCATGGGACTGGTATGAGTAAACAGTTTAAAACAGTTTCAGAAAACTAAATGATATCTCATAAGACCACGCCGTATAACACGGAACGGGTTTTTCCCTTATGAAAATCCAAACACTTGACTTATCTTTATATCAAAACTCTTTTGATATTATAATAATGTCTAAATCAAGTAGATAACAATCTAGTGGAACGTTTGCATCTCACGTTCCACTTATATATACAATCAAAATCGCAAGCACGTATTGGGTAATGGATTTCCAACTATGACAAGGTATGGAGCCACCTTCCGCTAGTATATCTCTAGAGGAGAATATATCGATTTCAACAAGAACATCTTGCAACTCAGCCACACATGACCGACCACTCATTTTGCTTGAGTGTATCGAATGTATATCACCAACGATTGGGATCAACAACCGTTTCCCGAATGGGACAGCATTAACAATAGATTTTTTTGAAATAAATGAAACTCTAGATCTGGCGATTATACACCCTAATAGGTGCGACCTACATAGCCATGCTGCTTGCCCGGTTTCTGGCATTTACCGGTTGATGAGGCTAGAAGCTACGCTTTATCATCACACCAGATTCACTTCGAATGCCACCTCGTCAAATCCATCAAATCACCGATTGACGTCCTCAACAGTACATTACGTGTTAGCTAAAAGAAGTTTCCTTCTCCGCTTCCACTCTCGGTACGGTTGAAGAAATCAATGTACGTGACCTTTCTGGACATACTCTGTCAGACATTCATCCATACACGTCACCCAGGAACAGGATGAATCGAAGGCACAATTTCTATTAATAGAAAAAGTCCTTGCACTCTACTCCGTCTTCGGTTTTCTTTATATAATCTGATTCGCACGCTACTGCCAATACGGAGTGGTTCTTCGGATAATAATCCAACCGGTCTCTCCATATTGACAACGATGGTCAAAACTCCGATAGTATGTGATTTAACTATCGAATAAAAACAAGTGTTTCGATATTCGATGATTTAACTATCGAATAAAACAAGTGTTCATCCAAACATCCAACAATCAGTGAGCCTTTAATTAATATTTCATTAATTAAATCAATTTCTATTTCTTTATCAATATTTGTTAACCAAATATTTTCAATAACCATATTGGCCTTTTACGTTATTTGGAAAACATTTCCGAATATCGCCTTCCTTTATTTTCTAGCTTTAGAAATATTTATTATTCTATTTCCAAGCTTACATTTATTTGGGTTAAAATGGATGTTGTGTAAAACATCGTTACGACAACCCAAATACTATATTCAACTAACTCTTATTCAACATTGATCTTCGAGCCTGAAATCTTACTGTTTATTTGTTAATAATGAAATCAATCAAGTTGGGGTATAACTACCTCTCAGACCTTGACTGAATAACATTTATAACGTCAAAACAGATATGACTACTTACTCGAAAAATCAATACCATACAACTACTTCTTCACTTTTAAACACATATATACTTTCTCTTTCTATTCTTTCGAGATTTTATTTCTAGTCTTCCTTTTTGATTATACTATTCTATTTTTAAGTTCGCTTCCTTATCGACTTCTATATATATTGATATATATATTTCTAATTATCAAATTATCTTAAAAATATTCTAACTCCTTAAATTTCCGGAAAAATTCGCCATAACCTCCTTTGTACCGGGAGCATCGGGAAAATCCCCAAACTGCCACACAGGCCTCTCTAATCAAAAAGAAAAAGGAAAAGCCAAGCGGCTTTCCGATACGGCACATAAAATATCATATATGAATTAACTACGTACCTTTTTGTCGGGCAATCTATATATATACCTTCTAACACTTTATCTCAAACCTGTCTCCTATATCTATACCTGCTCAATCTATTTAACTATACCAAATCGTTTTAACTCAATTTGTTAAATAAATTTGTTACTTAACTCTTCAGTCTATTTCACCTTCATTTATCCAAATCTATTTATTGTAGATCCCATTTGAATTTTTATATTCAAATCTATATTATACATCCCATTTGAATTTCTATATTCAAATTCCATTTGAAATACTATATTCAAATTCTATAGTTAAACTCCATTGGAATTCTATTATTCAAATTCTATTTCAATTCCTTATATTCAAAGTCCCTTTGAATTCTCTGCATTATTTATAAACAACGTTTATAACTTCAATTCAAATCCCACCTTTCCATTTATAAACAACGTTTATAAATTCAATTCAAATCCCATATTTTCATTTATAAACAAAGTTTATAAATTCGATACTCGTTCATATATATTCAAAACAAGTTAATATTTTCTATAGTTTATTTAAAATTCAAATTCTATTTATAAAAATAGAATTCCCTTTTTAAATCTCAAATACCTTTTTCGATATTTTTATAAGTCAATATTCAAGCTCCAGGGATATTTTAAACAATCAAATCAACCAATTTTCAATCATTTGTTTTTTAACACATCATATATGAATATATATGAAATCAAACAAACAAAAATAGATAATATATTTTTGAGGAATCCAGTTGGATTCCTCCAACCTGTTTTCCTACATCCACAGACGTTAGCACATAAATAATACCCATCCTGCTTCGAGGCAGGATATCGCGGTATGAAGGTCATCCACTATCATAGCGTGGGGCGCATAGGGTAATCATCCGCTATGAAACTGCGGGCATCCGCTAATGGTACTGCGGGAATCCAACCAATCATCAACCCAATATATATATAATAGTCAACCAATCCTAAATAACTATATATATTTTTAAAACAATCAAACAGCATTCAAACAAGCATAACAATTATTTTTAACTATATAAAAATAATTCTAAATAAAAGGTGAGATTTACTCACCAGGGTTTTTATATTGCAGCTCACTCTAATTCTTGAATTAATTCGAACGATGGTTGATTTAAATTTGAAATCCGCAACTGCTCCTGAAAATCCCAAATCCACTCCACTCGCAGTACTCGACGATATGTTTTAAATGTCGCTTGTTTTGTTTCAACAGGACCTATTTTCCCCTTTTTAATTCTCTCTTCCTATCTGAAAACAATTGCTGAAGTTTGTCGCTTGACTGCCCCTAATTTCTCTCGACCTTCTGCATTCACCAATCCCTTAACCCATGCTACAGTGAGTAGCAGCATTCCTCCTTCGAACAGAATCTGATCCGAACCCTTTTTGCCGAGACTCCAAACTCGAGCTCAGCATTCCCCCTTATATCGCGGCTTCAGCCTTCATGAAAGTCATCACTAGTGGACTCGTGAAAAGCAAAAATCGAAGGGAACCCAGCATAACTCACCGTCCATGTCACAACTTCAAAACCCACCAAAATTTCCACCGTACCTAGTTTGAAACCCATTCCTTATTTTTTGATCGCTACTTCGACAGTCTCCCTCATCCACCATCGAACGTTGCCATGTCCAATTCCCAACTTCGAACTCTCTAATACCCAAGCAAAATCGCACCTGTCACCATTGCCCCCCCCCCTCCAAAGTTGAATTCAAACACATCGCACCTCTGTCCCTCGCTAGCACGGACGTCAAACAGCAGGATCGAACCCTAAACTCATGACTCCGAAGTCGAACTTGATTTGAAGATTTGTTGAGGACAACAGCTTCCATTTTATCTGTTCGCTTTGGTTTTCGATTTCAAAACGAGAAAGGAAATCGCGATTTCATTGAGGTAGCACGGATTTGATTTTGGGAATTAGGTCACGAAAATTTTTGATTTATCTGAAGGTTTTGGATTGAATGAAAGAATTAAAACAGGAAGGGAGGAGTGGTGTTTATAAAGGAAAAAGAAGGGGCGTGGTTGTTTTTATTTCCTCATGAAATCTCTGAAGCTAAGGAAGCCACGGTATATGGTTGGTTGGAAGAAGGAGATCCACTTTAATTTTATTTAATTATTTTATTTTCATTTGAATTGAACCGGTATCCTTTAAATTAATTACCCATGATGGCGAACTCCTTTCTGAACCCAACAAGTGACATTTCTAGCGTTATACCACTGCTCTGAACACACTGGGATAGGTTACGATGTCTAATTCGATCGTCGGTGGAAGATATTAATTTAAATCGATATAAATTAAATGTCCAACCATTAAATTCTTCGAAAATAAATTAATATTATTATTCGAATTCAAACAGAAGTCTGAACTGTATTTAATTCAGTTTTAAATCCCGAACTGAATTATATTTTCGCATTACGATGATTTAATATATATTCGATATTAAATCGAAATTGATTATTAAACCGATAACATAATATAAATATTCATTTAATTTATCAAATTAATATTTAAAACCGTATTAAATATTCAAATCTAACCGACGGAATATCCGGGTCATTACATTCTTCCCCACTTAAAATAATTTCGTCCTCGAAATTGCTAAGGTAGGAAAAGTGCTACCAACCCATTTTCTTTTCAAAACTTATTTATGTTGATACTCAACATTTCGAACTTCCTTGCATAACTCTCTTTCGAATAGATCCTTATTCGATAACTCCTCCCTTCGAATAACTATATTCGATAATCTCTCTATCAAATAACTAGATTCGAAAACCTTTCTTTGAATCAACTATATTCGATTTACTCTTATCAATTAACTCAATTGGATTTAACTCTTATCGATTAACCCTATTTGATTAGCTCTTTTCACTTAACTCCTTCCGAATAAGCTATATTCGATAACTCCTCTATCGAATAACTATATTCGATAACTCCTTTAACTCTATTCGAATAACTAATGTTCGATTTAACTCCATTCGCTTCACTCTAGATCGCAGCGATCACAATGGTTACGCCTGATTCCCCCAGGAAACATCCGACCGCCCTAGGCTATCTGCAGCCCTGCGAATTATGCTAGCAGTCGTTCGAAATGGCAACTTATCCTGAGTAACTATATTTGACTAACTCTATCTCAATAACTATATTCGATCAACTTTAATTGAATAACTAACATTCAATTAAATCCTAATTCGATTAACTATGTTCAATTAACTCTATCTGGTTAACTCTTAATTTGAATAACAAATATTCGTTAAATTCTAATTGAATAACTAATATTCAATTAACTCTACAGATTAACCCTAACTGATTAACTCTAACTGGTTAATTCTTACTCTAATCGATTTATTCTAACTCTAATCGATTATTTCTAACTCTAATCGACTTCTCCTATTCGAATAACTCCTATTGGATTACGTTTATTCATTTATAAAGGTTTACTTTTAGTAATGGTTCTTCACTTTATAAATGTTCTCTTTAATAACGTTACTTCACTTATACAAGTGTTGTGTACCCCTTCTATTTAAAACTATCAGTGTTAAAAACCAATATCTCTTCTCTATATAAGTTCAGACTTATATATACCATTTATCGAATGATGAATATTTAATTTAATTTATAAACTGTTATTTATAAATTAATCTTTCTATTTATCCGTTAAAATAGATTTCCATTTTTTTATTCACCTTCTAAATATTCCTTTGATTAATTTCTATTTATTTAACTAATAAATATCTCATTTATAACATTCAATTTATTTACTATAAATAAATATTTCCATTGAATCTATTTGTGAATGTTTTACAAATATTCCCTTTTAAATTCTATTTGTAAATGTTTTTACAAATATTTCTCCTTCTATTTGTTTGCACATAACTTCCTTTGTATTTGTGATACAAATATATTTCCTTTTTAACTCTTTTGGTTTTTCCTTTATTCAAACCCAATTCATATTTCATTCACATGATTTTACTCAATTTATTCGTTTCGATCCATTTAACTTACTTAAGTTAAATTTAATTTCAACCATTCAAATTCCCATTAACTAGTTGCTAATTAACCGTTTTGCCTATTTCACCCTTTTTATTTGAATATACTTGTTCAAATATATGTCAACTTAATTATAATCTAATTATATTTTCAACTCACGTTATATATTCGATTTCGAATATAAATTCTCAATCTCTTTCACTTATCCAAAAACCCAATTTCGATTCAAATTTCCTTTAACTAATTATTCCCCAATTTAGTTATTTCTATTTAACCATTTAAAATATGATTTTTGTCTTAAAATCATTTCACTTACTTCAGTGGAGTTCATATTTATTTTATATCTCCAGTATGGATTTTTTTCTAATGCCAATTCGGACTTTATTTCCTAAAAATCATTTTATTTAATTAATTAAAGCGTTATGGTTTTATAAGGGTTCTGGCGCTGCTTTTCTAAAAATTTGATTTTGACATAACTCAAAATCTATACGACGAAATCCAGATTTTTCTCTTTCATTAGAAAACTATTGTTCAACCGGTCCCGACGATTCTTGTTTCAAAGAATTCCGACTTCAACTGAGTTCTGTATACTAAATTGAAGTTCGAATCACCAATTTACGAACTGCCACGCTACGGCGAGCTCGTTTTAATTATTTTACAAATATAAACGTTTTAACTTTGTTTATAATAAATTCAACTCCATTCTGATATATTTTTAATATATATCAAATCCATTTCATAATATTCCCGATCTATTTCACTTCTAATATTCAAATCCTATATCTTAATTTAAAATATTCAAATTCCATTTGAATTTCTTTATTCAAACTCTATATTATTTCCTTTTATTCAATTTCTATTTGAATTTCCTTCTATTCAAATTCTATTTCAATTTCTTATCTTCAATTTCTATTTGAAATCCTTTGAATTTAAATTCTATTTTAACTCCTTTGAATTCAAATTCTATTTCAAATTTTATATTTTCTTTGAAATTCTATTTTCAACCTCCACTTTATATTCTCTTTGAAATTCTATTTAACCAAATTCCATTTGAATTCTAATATTCAAATCTCTATTTGACTTTTCTTTATTCAAATCCATTTGAATTCCCTTGAATTCAAATTCCATTTCAATTTTTCTTATACAATTTCTATTTGAATTTTCTTTATTCAAATACTATTTAAATTTCTATGTTCAAATTCTATATTTTAATTCCCTTATATTTTACTTCTATTTGAAATCTATATTCCAATTTCTATTTCACTTCTATTTGAAATCTATATTTCAATTCCCATTTCAAAATTCCTTTGAAGTAATATAAATATATACATATATTTATACCTATCCCAAATTCAAAACATTTGAATTTTCAAACAACTTGTTTCTTTTAAACAAATTTCCATCAAAACTTTTCTAAGGCAGCAATTCATCACTTAGAAACTCGAAAATGAACACTGATGATGTTGCGACCATCATCAGAATTATTTTCCAGCCACTGAAGTGAGTTCAGTGCTTTATTTCTTTCAAAATCCATTTAGAAAAATATTTTCCCAACTCCCTGGATTTAAAATTCCGAATTCTAGTTTGAATTCAAATTTCAATTTATCACATTTGTATATTTGATTTCATATACAAATTCCATTGGTTATATATAACTATTTCATTTCTTATAATCTTATTCGATTATAATCCTAACAATCAACTCAACTATTTTAAAATAATATCGTGTCCAATCTTCTGTTCAAGTGTTTATAAACTCCTATCGACATCGTGGTGTCCCACGATTCGACCAAAATTTATAATCCACTCAACAGACTTGTCAACACAATATAAAACGGTTTTTATATCAAATAACAAATACGCTCTCTCGTATATATATACGCTCAACTCATTCTAGGATACTACTGATCCTATCTCTAATGAGCACATTCCAACAAGCCTAGGTATTCGCTCAACCTAAGCTCTGATACCATTGTAATGACCCAAAAATCCGGTAGAATTTGAGCTGACCAAAAATACAAGTCCAACCCCAAATAACACAGAAATTCGAACCATTAATAGAAAGAAGTTAGAGGGTGAGGATAGATAAGATAGAAACTTAGAATAGAAGAAGAACAGAAATAACAACACAGAATCTCACATCGCAACGGAACAAAATATAATGTATTATAACTTTTGAAATACAAAATCTCAACTGAATAACATACACTTACCAGAGTACAACACTTACAACACAACGGAACAACACTATAACTAGATAACGCTGAAGCCTCCTGCTCTAAGCTCCTTTAGATATATCTGAAAAATCCTGAACTACTTGACTGCCCGTACAAATTTAGGCACCCAAGAGTTTAGGTAGAACAAAACAAATAAACTCCGGGTCAGTCATGGGACTGGTATGAGTAAACAGTTTAAAACAGTTTAAGAAAACTAAATGATATCTCATAAGACCACGCCGTATAACACGGAACGGGTTTTTCCCTTATGAAAATCCAAACACTTGACTTATCTTTATATCAAAACTCTTTTGATATTATAATAATGTCTAAATCAAGTAGATAACAATCTAGTGGAACGTTTGCATCTCACGTTCCACTTATATATACAATCAAAATCGCAAGCACGTATTGGGTAATGGATTTCCAACTATGACAAGGTATGGAGCCACCTTCCGCTGGTATATCTCTAGAGGAGAATATACCGAGTTCAACAAGAACATCTTGCAACTCAGCCACACATGACCGACCACTCATTTCGCTTGAGTGTATCGAATGTATATCACCAACGATTGGGATCAGAACCGTTTCCCGAATGGGACAGCATTAACAATAGATTTTTTTGAAATAAATGAAACTCTAGATCAGGCGATTATACACCCTAATAGGTGCGACCTACATAGCCATGCTGCTTGCCCGATTTCTGTCATTTACCGGTTGATGAGGCTAGAAGCTACGCTTTATCATCACACCAGATTCACTTCGAATGCCACCTCGTCAAATCCATCAAATCACCGATTGACGTCCTCAACAGTACATTACGTGTTAGCTAAAAGAAGTTTCCGTCTCCGCTTCCACTCTTGGTATGGTTGAAGAAATCAATGTACGTGACCTTTCTGGACATACTCTGTCAGACATTCATCCATACACGTCACCCAGGAACAGGATGAATCGAAGGCACAATTTCTATTAATAGAAAAAGTCCTTGCACTCTACTCCGTCTTGATTTTCTTTATATAATCTGATTCGCACGCTACTGCCAATACGGAGTGGTTCTTCGGATAATAATCCAACCGGTCTCTCCATATTGACAACGATGGTCAAAACTCCGATAGTCTGTGATTTAACTATCGAATAAAAATAAGTGTTTCGATAGTCGATGATTTAACTATCGAATAAAACAAGTGTTCATCCAAACGTCCAACAATCAGTGAGCCTTTAATTAATATTTCATTAATTAAATCACTTCTCTATTTCTTTATCAATATTTGTTAACCAAATATTTTCAATAACCATATTGGCCTTTTACGTTATTTGGAAAACATTTCCGAATATCGCCTTCCTTTATTTTCTAGCTTTAGAAATATTTATTATTCTATTTCCAAGCTTACATTTATTTGGGTTAAAACGGATGTTGTGTAAAACATCGTTACGACAACCCAAATACTCTATTCAACTAACTCTTATTCAACATTAATCTTCGAGCCTGAAATCTTACTGTTTATTTGTTAATAATGAAATCAATCAAGTTGGGGTATAACTACCTCTCAGACCTTGACTGAATAACATTTATAACGTCAAAACAGATATGACTACTTACTCGAAAAATCAATACCATACAACTAATTCTTCACTTTTAAACACATATATACTTTCTCTTTCTATTCTTTCGAGATTTTATTTCTAGTCTTCCTTTTTGATTATACTATTCTATTTTTAAGTTCGCTTCCTTATCGACTTCTATATATATTGATATATATATTTCTAATTATCAAATTATCTTAAAAATATTCTAACTCCTTAAATTCCTGGAAAAATTCGCCATAACCTCCTTTGTACCGGGAGCATCGGGAAAATCCCCAAACTGCCACACAGGCCTCTCTAATCAAAAAGAAAAAGGAAAAGCCAAGCGGCTTGCCGATACGACGCATAAAATCTTATATATGAATTAACTACGTACCTTTTTGTCGGGCAATCTATATATATACCTTCTAACACTTTATCTCAAACATGTCTCCTGTATCTATACCTGCTCAATCTATTTAACTATACCAAATCGTTTTAACTCAATTTGTTAAATAAATTTTTACTTAACTCTTCAGTCTATTTCACCTTCATTTATCCAAATCTATTTATTGTAGATCCCATTTGAATTTTTATATTCAAATCTATATTATACATCCCATTTGAATTTCTATATTCAAATTCCATTTGAAATACTATATTCAAATTCTATAGTTAAACTCCATTTGAATTTTATTATTCAAATTCTATTTCAATTCCTTATATTCAAAGTCCCTTTGAATTCTCTGCATTATTTATAAACAACGTTTATAACTTCAATTCAAATCCCACCTTTCCATTTATAAACAACGTTTATAAATTCAATTCAAATCCCATATTTTCATTTATAAACAAAGTTTATAAATTCGATACTCGTTCATATATATTCAAAACAAGTTAATATTTTCTATAGTTCATTTAAAATTCAAATTCTATTTATAAAAATAGAATTCCCTTTTTAAATCTCAAATACCTTTTTCGATATTTTTATAAGTCAATATTCAAGCTCCAGGGATATTTTAAACCATCAAATCAACCAATTTTCAATCATTTGATTTTTAACACATCATATATGAATATATATGAAATCAAACAAACAAAAACAGATAATATATTTTTGAGGAATCCAGTTGGATTCCTCCAACCTGTTTTCCTGCATCCACAGACGTTAGCACATAAATAATACCCATCCTGCTTTGAGGCAGGATATCGCGGTATGAAGGTCATCCACTATCATAGCGTGGGGCGCATAGGGTAATCATCCGCTATGAAACTGCGGGCATCCGCTAATGGTAATGCGGGAATCCAACCAATCATCAACCCAATATATATATAATAGTCAACCAATCCTAAATAACTATATATATTTTTAAAACAATCAAACAGCATTCAAACAAGCATATCAATTATTTTTAACTATATAAAAATAATTCTAAATAAAAGGTGAGATTTACTCATCAGGGTTTTTATATTGCAGCTCACTCTAATTCTTGAATTAATTCGAACGATGGTTGATTTAAATTTGAAATCCGCAACTTCTCCTGAAAATCCCAAATCCACTCCACTCGCAGTACTCGACGATATGTTTTAAATGTCGCTTGTTTTGTTTCAACAGGACCTATTTTCCCCTTTTTAATTCTCTCTTCCTATCTGAAAACAATTGCTGAAGCTTGTTGCTTGACTGCCCCTAATTTCTCTCGACCTTCTGCATTCACCAATCCCTTAACCCATGCTACAGTGAGTAGCAGCATTCCTCCTTCGAACAGAATCTGATCTGAACCCTTTTTGCCGAGACTCCAAACTCTAGCTCAGCATTCCCCCTTATATCGCGGCTTCAGCCTTCATGAAAGTCATCACTAGTGAACTCGTGAAAAGCAAAAATCGAAGGGAACCCAGCAGAACTCACCGTCCATGTCACAGCTTCAAAACCCACCAAAATTTCCATCGTACCTAGTTTGAAACCCATCCCTTATTTCTTGATCGCTACTTCGACAGTCCCCCTCATCCACCATCGAACGTTGCCATGTCCAATTCCCAACTTCGAACTCTCTAATACCCAAGCAAAATCGCACCTGTCACCATCGCCCCCCCTCCAAAGTTGAATTCAAACACATCGCGCCTCTGTCCCTCGCTAGCACGGACGTCAAACAGCAGGATCGAACCCTAAACTCATGACTCCGAAGTCGAACTTGATTTGAAGATTTGTTGAGGACAACGGCTTCCATTTTATCTGTTCGCTTTGGTTTTCGATTTCAAAACGAGAAAGGAAATCGCGATTTCATTGAGGTAGCACGGATTTGATTTTGGGAATTAGGTCACGAAAATTTTTGATTTATCTGAAGGTTTTGGATTGAATGAAAGAATTAAAACAGGAAGGGAGGAGCGGTGTTTATAAAGGAAAAAGAAGGGGCGTGGTTGTTTTTATTTCCTCATGAAATCTCTGAAGCTAAGGAAGCCACGGTATATAGTTGGTTGGAAGAAGGAGATCCACTTTAATTTTATTTAATTATTTTATTTTCATTTGAATTGAACCGGTATCCTTTAAATTAATTACCCATGATGGCGAACTCCTTTCTGAACCCAACAAGTGACATTTCTAGTGTTATACCACTGCTCTGAACACACTGGGATAGGTTACGATGTCTAATTCGATCGTCGGTGGAAGATATTAATTTAAATCGATATAAATTAAATGTCCAACCATTAAATTCTTCGAAAATAAATTAATATTATTATTCGAATTCAAACAGAAGTCTGAACTGTATTTAATTCAGTTTTAAATCCCGAACTGAATTATATTTTCGCATTACGATGATTTAATATATATTCGATATTAAATCGAAATTGATTATTAAACCGATAACTTAATATAAATATTCATTTAATTTATCAAATTAATATTTAAAACCGTATTAAATGTTCAAATCTAACCGACGGAATATCTGGGTAATTACAATAACCGTGTTTGGAGTTGACTAAGTCAACTGTCTTAATTGGAGTTGATTATTAAATTTGTTTTTTTGATTTGATCTCATAAAATGGTTTAATGAATATTATTTTATTTTAATAAGATTTCTATAAAAGATTTACTATTTATTTTAGTAAATAAAGAAACTTACTACTGAAGTAGTTATGATTGAAATACGTTATTATTTTATTTAATAATAATTTAGTAATTACTTTTAATGAAAATTCATCAAAAGTAATCGAGGTTGAAAGGAAATCTAATGAAATGGTGAAAGGAGTTTACAAACAGGATTTGTCAAAAACGATTGGGTAGCTCCCAACCGTTGGTGATATACACTCGATACACTCAAGCGAAATGAGTGGTCGGTCATGTGAGGGCCAGGTTGCAAGACGTTCTTGTTGAACCCAGTGTATTTGCCACTAGAGATACACTATCGGCAGGTTGTCCCATACCTTGTCATGGTCGGAATCCAATCTCCAATAAGCGCCCGCGGTTTTGATTATATACTAGATATGTGGAGCGTGAGATGCAAGCGTTCCACTAGATTGATATTTACTTGTAATTAGACATTATTATAATATCAGACAAGATATTGATTTCAAAACTGTTTTGGGTTATCGTAAGGTGAAATCCGTCCGTGTTTATGTGTGGATTTGGTCTTACAATTGTCCTTTTCTTTGAAAGATTTTAACTTTAAAATTAGGGTGTGTGATACCCTAAATACTGTGCGAGTTTATCTCACTCTGGTTCACCAGACTGACCCGGTGTTTTGTAAATGCTTGGGTTATCCCTGGGTGTACAGGTTTAGGTTATCGAATGCTGTGAAGAGACGAGCTGGAAGAGTCCAGACGTATGATATTATATGGCTACTATTCCGCTGTGTGTTGTATACAGGAACAGGTTATTACCACTGTTCCATTGTGTGATGTACTCTGATATTGTAAGTTTTATTTAAAGCTCTCAATAAAGTTATTTATGTATTATATTTTGTTCCGCTGCGATGTGAGACTCTGATTCTTTGTTGTGTTGGTTCTTCTTCTTCTTCTATTCTTATATTTCTTTCTTTCTTATCTCACCCTCTAAATTCTTTCTTCTAGTAATCCATTTTCTGTGTGTTTTGGGTTGGACTGGTGCAGTTTGGTCAACTCAAAAGGGTACTGGAAATTTGGGTCGCTGCAGTTGTATAAACAGGTTTGGGTACCAAAACGTGTAAATGAAGCTATGAGTGGTAAAACAACATTTGTTAGACCACTAGATCGTATATGCAATTAGGTACTGATGGTGGCCAAAGAACAACTTCAAGAGAGAATGAATTCAAGTTGTTCCAAATTTTTGTTGAACTATTATTCCAAAGGTTCCTTAGCCATGATTGTCGAGTTAGAGAATCTACATCACCACTTATAAGCTAGGTATGATATCTAAACTCATGTTTTCTTTCCTTATTTTTTATTCTACCTTATATTCATCCTTTTACACCTCCTTTTATTCTTTCCTCTGCTTATGCTGATTTGTATTGACACTGCCATAACAATCTTGACCTTTCTTGAGCTACTTAACTTCAAATTGCAAAATTCTTGATTTTCTAGAAATTATATTCAATTGTCTAAAACTCTCATGTTTTGATGATTTCCATATTTTGAACTTAAAATTATACATATTTGCAATCCTTTTGAAGATTAATTTTTTGACTATTCACTGAATTTCTAACATTGTTGTAGTATTTTGTACATATCTTAAACACTATTTCTCGAAATTCTTGAAGTTCTGAAAAGCTAATGAAATTTCTCACAACTTTGCTGTTTTGCGTTTCTTCTAATTCATCTTGAAAAGTCTTGAAATTGTGCACTCAACACAGCACACTACTTGAAAAATGTTTTTGATATGTGATAATTTCATAGCTTTTGGTTCGACTTGAGTAGTTGAAAAGTTGATCTCAAATCATAATCTTGACTAGCATATTTTGATTCTGAAATCATTTGTAATGATTGATAATTTGAATCTCATGGATTATTTCTTTTTGAACGTGATTTCTAAAAATAAATTTCATTAAGTGATTTCAAATAACTTGCTTTTGATTTAAATCATTGATTATTTCTTTGGCTTGTTGTAAATATTATGAGGATTTCTCTTATGAATCTTGCTTTGAAACTGTTTTTTCTGTTACCCTAATTAAGGAAATTGAATTGTTGTATTTGTTTGAGTGAACATGACGTAGACATATCAATGTATAGACTTCATTGACTTCTATGAGCATTCTAGACCTTCAAGTGGTATCAATCTTAGAAGTTTTTGAAAATTTGGCATTCATTTGTTCCATTGTTCAAACTGGTGTTCAATTTGCATAGTTCTTTCAGAATCCCTCTTGAAACTAATATTTTCAAATTTTAAAATCATTTTTGACTATTTATTTAAAAATTGAAATTATTGACCATATTGAACTATTTTGGAACTCACCAAAACAATTATTAGATTTATGAAATTGTGATGATTTGTGACTATAGTATACTTCATAATAAGAGGAGATATTATTTTAATTCTCGTGATGATTAAACAGATTTTATAATATTTTTGGAATGGTGCTTATTTCATGATCATCTTCTTTATCTTCCATCCTTTTGTCATTCATCATGGTTTTATATAATACGGAGAGTTTATTTTTTGGACATTAAAGAAAGTACAGTGATGGAAATGTGATTATATTATTTTTCAGAACGAGAGAGAGCTGAAAATTTTTCAAGAATCCTAGTATGGTTGAACATATATCATAATATAATTAATTTAGAGATTTATTTCACAACCATCTCTATTCCTACCATATTTCTATCATTCATTGTGGTTTTATATACTGAGAGGATTTTTATATAATAGGTGTTACTCTAACCTCATTTAGAAAACCTATATATGGTCAAGCATAGCTAGAAAATGCTTATAATTTATGTTGCAACCGACCTCATTTAAAAGTCTTTATGATTATGTGTGGTTAGTGTGCTCTTCAAAGAAAAGAAAAAAGAAAGAAAATGAAATTTGACCTCATGGGGGAGTACTACACATCATTGTAACATACATTTATCACATTCAAAATCATTGTGTATGTTTGTCATCATCAAAAGGGAGAGATTATTAAATATAACAATATGACTTCTGTTTAATGATAATAAACATATATCTTATATATAAATGTGTTTGTATCTATACTATTCTATATTTCACTACATACAGAAATAAATATTTATTTCGAATAGAAATAGAATATTGTTGCATAGAATTTAATATTCAAACAGTGTTTTTATTCAAATAAATATTCTATTTCAACATTTGAAATAGTACAAACTTCTTACTCCACTATTGTACATTTCTCTATTATATAACACATTTTATTTTATATACATAGGTTCCTCACTACAAAACACTGAATTCACTCAATTACATACACTCAGTTACATATTCACTCAATTTCACGTACAGACCCATATACATTCATACATACTGACTCATTGAATCTTTATGTGCTTCAGTATCCAGTCTAGTTACTTGTATACCTGGCACAGAAACACATACAATAAAATGGAACAAAAATAGAATTATTTGTAGACAAATATAAATTTATTTTAACTTTTATTGGACTTGGAATTTTGGTGTGTTTCTCGTCATATTTCTATACTTAGTCTGATATGTATATAAATTTATTTGAGTCTAGATTACTTATAATATTCACAATGATTCACTATAAATGCCACAAGGCGTACCGAATACTAGTGGATGCAGATTAGCCTCAATACAGCTATAGTGGTCAGCTGATATAAACCGGCCTCAACTCACAATTGTGGTCTGCTGATCTTGACTAGACACGACACATCGTATAGTGGTCTGCTGATGTAAGTGAAAATATAATTGCACATGCACGATATATGTATACACATACATGTGTATGTACACACACATATATTATAATGTGTAGGTGCATAAGTCATGTACGTAAACAACATGTCAAGTATGGAAAAGTACAACTAGCAAAAGGCAAGAGAACAAGTGTACACAAATAGACCAAGCTCATGGTTTAATGCCCAATGCACCAAGTTCAGGAAAGAGATAAATGCACTTATACAAGTCATTGCACAGAGGCATGCAAAGGGTGGAACACACATGGCAATGAAGCCAGATTTGTCAAGAAGTAGTCAAGGTACATCAACCAATTATAGCACGGTAAACTAAAAGTCAGGTTGTCAAAGAAATGAGCAGCTGCATGTAATGCACACACAAATGCAAACTAGTTCAGCTCAAATGAACATGGCAAATGCAAATGAAACTGGTTCAACTTAAGTATCAACAAGAAGTTCAAACAACTGGTAGTATACAATTGCATGACAAATGCACTCGAACCAGACAAGAAGAAAATTGCAAAAGATTCCACGCAAAGCAAGATTGAATGCACGAGCATATGTGCAAAAACCCATAAGGTCAAACCAGAGCATAAGTCAACTAAACATAACAACTCAGCAAATTGGTACATGGCAATGCAACTTAATCATCATGTATACACAATTTCAAGACACAAAGACTCAAGCTACAAGGAGGCATGTCCAACCAAGGCTCAAGGAACAATAAATTACTAGGAGAAAGTGTACAGGTTAAGTAGAAATGTACAACATGCAGAAAACAGGAAGCATGTGCATAGGTAGGCTATGGACAATCACTTTTCATGGTAATAGCATGTAAAAGCCATGCAAGCACGCAATGGAGCAACAATGCACCAAAAGTGAAGCTAACAAGGAGGAGTGGCATAAAGCAGCAGCAAGCAAGAAGAGGCAACAACATGTGAAAGTGGGCCAGCACAACAAGGTAAAACACATTATACAATGTCAAGTCAAGGCAGTTAACCCACTAGATCAAAACAATGCAGCAGTGTAAAGTGAAAGAGTATCAAACAGTGAAGCAGACAATGAACAAAACGACATATGCAAGTACACAGTGATCAAAGCATAAGTACAATGACCAAGCAGGCCATATTCGAGTTCAGTTTCAAGGCTACGTACATACGCATGTGCAACGAGTATAAGAATAAGTTAGAATGACACACACAAGTGTAGCAGGAAAGAATTACAAGTGCAGTATCACCCAAGCATCAAAGAAATAGAGACAAGGAGATGTATAAGGCACATGGAATAAGAAAACATAGCATGGCATAATCGATTTCTTGTATATACAAGTGCAGTTTCTACTATATGGTCAAGGCAATGAGCCACTCGGTGTTCAAGGAGCAATAACAAAATACTCAAACTAATGGAGCATAACTCACACAATCCAGAAATGGCAAGAATAATCAAACATGCAGAGTCTCAAAGAAACAAACACAGTGAGCACCAAAGGAATTGTTTGCATGTTCAGATGGATATAAAGGAAAAAGTTTTTTCTTTTGTTGACTGATTCTAAAATTGGAATTAAATTCAATTTTGCATTCTTGGAGTATGTAAAAACAACAATAATTCATTCTCCAAATTCATAGTGGATAAAAACACAACATAATACAAGAAAGGAAACAAGCATCGATGTATCAAAGTGCTCAATTGTTTTTTATTCGTGGCAAGATTGTATTAACGTTCTCACATTCACAAGTGTGCTTTTTTAGGGCTAGAAAAATCAAACGGTTGTTTTCGAAAATCAATCAGGTATTCACGGTAATTTCATTAAGGGATTATCACGCAAATCACAACCAAGTCATGATCGAAATTAGAGAATACAAGGGGTTTATAAATCCTATAAATATCACCCTATTCATCACAAGCAAGACATCGAAACAAAACAATTCACTCAATCATAGAGAAATAAGATTCAGAAGTACTCACAATCTTTGAAGTTTCAATCATAAGGTCAAATCATTGACAACTAACAAGCGATTTCAAAGCAATCAGAGAATACATTCCAGAGCAAACAAGAGTCATGATTTGGGCAAAGAACAAAACCCTAATCTATGGCCACTGAGAAATAAAAGGAAAGCCAACACAAGTGACAAAGAAAATAATAAAGGGAACCGACTATTTTAATTTAATTAAAGGAGTTTTGTTTTATATGTTTTTATGTTGTTTTAATTCTTGTAAATGATCCATAGTTTTTTCTAATTTCTATAAATTAGGGTATTTAGCTACAGGGTTTGTAGTTAGGAAAATCTGATCTTAGGGTTCGAGATCAATACAGGGTTTTAATCGTAGGATTAGTACAGTTGAGAGCGGGTGTCGCGAGTTTACATGAAATTGTAAGCATAGAGATTGTTTTAATTCTAATAGAAACCTTCGTGAATGCAGTAATAGGAAAGGGTTTGTCGAAGCTGGGTCAAATCTATGTCATTTATTTTCTGCATTTATTTACTCTACTGTGATTTGTGCTGTAATAATTTGTATATTCCTCAAAATTGCAATAAACCCTATTCACCCCCTCCCGTCACCCCACCTCTAGGGTTAATTTATCCTACACTAGTCCAAGGGATCGATTAGACAATTTTCTCTTTTACCCTAAACAACATTGGCGAATTCAAGAGAACGAACTAATCAACCCCTAAATAAAAAATTCTAAATAAAATTTTAAATCAAGTCTCTTACCTTGATTTAGCTAGATAAGTAAGCCTAAGCAATTAAAAGTGTCCTAGAAAGCTTTGATGCAAGGGAGATTCTTTTTTTTTTAAGGAAAACATAGGGAAAGAAAAAAAGAGGCTTATTAATAAAAAGAAAACCCTTCTCATTTCGTGACCATTAGATCAAATTCGAAGAAATAGATGGCCACGCCAAGGGGTAGGAAAATTAAATTAATTTCAATTGCAAAATGTCGGATGGAATATATGACTTGAAAAGTCAAGAATACCCCTTCACCAAAGGGGGCAAATGTTAACACAAAAAACCAACCAAGACAGATCAGAAATTAAAAGCAAGGTGAAGGAGTATGAAAGACAGTGACACCACGAAGGAAGCGGTTACATGCCTTTGGAATACGAAAGGAAAAGAAAATTCTCCTTAAAACCAAAAATTGCCTCTCAACTTTAAACGAGAGGGCACTTGCATTAGATAAAAGCACCCCTTTTGGTCTTAACCAAGAGGGCAATGGTTCTGGATTAATTGGTCTAACAAAAAAAGAATAGAGGGAGCAAGCCAAGGGAGAAGCATTAGAAGGAACTGAGAAAGAAGCTAAGAGCCATAAGTCGACAAGGTTGCAAAAGATGAAAGCCCTCGACCGAATACTTGAAGGCTCAACCTCCGTGAATAGAAGGCACTGGTGAAACAAACTAATCACTCAAGAATGAGAAAGGGGGATACATCTCGAAACAAAATCAAAAAGGAAAAGTTAAAAAACGGAAGCAAACTCATAAATGGAAGAGGATCTCCGAAAGCAGCAAAAGAAGAGAATGGAAAGGATGAGCACCCCAGATGTTGTCAACGCCATCATAAGGCATGTATGCATCGATCAGCCTCTTTTCCGAAGCAAAACCCGATACAGTTGCCAGAAAGGTCCTTCAAAAGCAGTGAACGATGATTCTGTCACACGTCTTCGAAGTCCAAGAAAGATAAATCACATTCAGCAACACACAAAGGTTTAGAAACCCCCAATTTGGAACCCTAAAGCACTAAGGACGAATCACAGGATGAAAGCATAAAAAGGGCCGAGAGCTCCTACGCTACCATCCATCTTGTGTTCAATTAAATGCTCCTTTCGTCAATCCCTTCAGAAGCAGCTATCGGTACTTCGCTTTGACGAAAATCCAACGAAGCACTTGTAAAGCCTTCGTAATCAACTCCTTCGGATGATCGATATGAAGCACTTATGTCGGAGGGACTGTAAACACATACCTATAAATAGGGTCCCGCAACTTAGAGCAGGGACTTCTTTTCTTTTTCCAAATTCATTTTCTCCACATTTTTAACCACTTAATATAGAGAAAAAAACCTGGTTTCTAGTTCAATTAAGAAAAAGGATTGTAACATTGAATATACTCAATAAAACAGAGACATGTGCAATCAACGTAATTCTGTGTAATCTTTGTAACAACCCGCCCGGATAGGCCCAAATTATGACTCAGAAAAGGATGACAAACTTAGATCCACTCTAAATGGATCATTCATTTCTATAGGGATTAACTAAAATAGATATACAGAGCAATCTAAAATAGAAATTAGAATCTCACACAATGGAAGGGACAAAATATAATAGCATAAATATAAGATGTACCATTATTAAAAACTAGAAATGTCAATTACAACATGTCTCATAGAATAGAAGTACATCATTATTCATCTCAATTACATAACAATAATAGTAATAAAGTAACCGCCATAATAACTAGATCTTCAAGAGGCTCCTCCTCTAAAAGATCGTTCTCCATCCTTAATCAACTGTCCCACCTATTAACTTGTTAATGTTATGAGGAGGGAAGTCAGAATATAAAGTTCTGGTGAATGAAATACATGTAAATGAAGAAGTCTATTTCTTATATTTGTTTGTTGTAAATGTTTCAAGTTATGTCTACTTAACAAACACACAATAAAAATATATGAGGTAGGCATCTTAGAAGTTACTTAATACCCCAAAAAGGTAAAATATGGGAGGACATTTTTAAGGTCAGTTAAAACCCCACGAGGTGGGTTGTTCCAAGTCACTTAAGGCCATATCTTAATTTATTTAGGATGGACATCCCTAAATTCACTTAATACCTAATGGTGGACCATTAGCTACTTAAGTCCCCATTCTAACATCAACGTCATAAATAATAACTCACCTTATAGGTCGAGAAATAGTGACAGCTACTTACTACTAGGAATGGGTTACGAACATGGCTTCTTTGAGAAGAACCCTCCTGATGAACCCTCTTGTTACTATCTAGCTGTCCCTATGGGTGAACTCCTAGTCACTTAATACTTCCCTTAGATGGTGGTTCCTTAGGCCATATATATAATATGTTACTTGGTCAGCCCTCACTAGCCCATAGATAAGAAGCGGACATTACTTAGAGAACTACTCTACGCATGTTATCATCTAGTAGGACCATTTAATAAAAGGAGGACCCAAAAACAATTTAAATTCTCAAAGGGCGGGCCCTATGACGTAGGTTGTAAACCAAGGATTGAACCTTAGGAACGAAGCTAGTCCTAACCACTTAATGCCCAACAAGAGATAGGTCAACCACTTAATACCTTTTTTCCAAGGCAGGATTATTCTACACACAGAATATATATATATATATATATGCACACTAGACATCTCACGTTAGGCCTACCACTTGTAGATGCTGGATTTGTACGGTGGTTCTGGGCAGGCTTCTACTACAAATTGGGCCTAACCTCACATCATAGTGTACTAATTATAATGCACCATGGCACCTACACCTCTCACATTAACCAAATTTACTTAGATGTTGTATATGTCGGCCGATTTCGGGCAGACTTCTACTATAAGTAACGGTAATCTCGTGTCTATGTGTCATTAATATTAATTAAGCCATTAATTCACATATATATAAATATACAATTTCATATGAGGACATTCAAATTTTATTCCTAATATAAACGTATCCATTGCGCACTTAATATGTGTTAATATTATGTTGATTACGTTTTAAATAAATAAATAAATATATATATATATATACGTGGGGGATTCAAGCCTATGGGAGTAGGGGGATAGGATCCCGCTGAAGTTAATACAAAATTCAGATTACACAAGAACTTAGGTTTTAATTTTTACTTTAGCTTGCAAATTTAAGGTAGGGTTGGACCCTACTGAAAGTTTTCCTAAATCCGCCACTGTATACACACATACACATATGAAGTAAATTTAGCAAACGAGATTAATGTCCATACCATGTTTCTGAAATGTCAATCCTTATCCAATTTTAAAGGTGTACAAGTCATTTCCCATACTTTCCTCAACCACAACATAAATGTACATATTAACATGTGACAATAAAATGGGAAAAACAATCATAACACATGTAAACTGGCAACCGAGGTTTTGAGTTGATTATTATAACAATAAAAGATAAACACAATATCATATATCTAATATACATATATGTTTATAATTCCTATTTGAATAGATTCCTTTATTATATAAGCTTATACGCAAAACCTTAGTATTTAGATATTTTGTAAATAATATGTTCGAATACTTTATTTATAAAATAGAGATTCAAACCTATTTAGATTTACAATTATATCCAAATATTTACCTTTTGCATAAAACCAATGTATGGTTTATGTGAAATAAAACAAAATAAACTCCAAACAATATAGAAAATTATACAACAAGAATCGTATCTTTCTTTTATTATTACAACAACCCAAAACCATAAATACAACTAGATTGATCATTCCACGAACAAATAAAATAAATGGATGATTTGAGGGATTTAATTATGTTTTCTTTTCGCAATATCTCAAATCCTCCTAGGCACAACAATCCAACTTTAAAACTATAAATTATAGAATAGCAACTCAGATGAATTCCACTCACAAAGCTTAGAACGAGTAATAAAAAAGTTGAGTGGAACAAAGTTTGGATTTAGCCTTCATGAACAATTATGCTCCAACCTTTCAAATATATATATATATATATATATATACATATATATATATATATATAAGAATCACAAATATTAGAATCTTATACGTATAAATCTAGATTCCGGAATAAATCTAAATCTATATCTGAATAGAATAGGTTAAGAAGACAGAAGAAGAACCTATTTTCTTTTATGGAGATTTAGCGATGGCAGAAAGGAATCATAGAGGCGGGGAAGAGAATGGTTGTAGGATTTGGAGTAAGGATTTGGGGTTCTATTTATAGATATTATCATGTTTGGGGGTCGTTAGATCCGATTGGTTAAATCTAAGTAGTTCGTTTGATAATATTTATAAATAAGTTCCTATATAATACAATCCTTACTGGACTTTCCTACAGTAGGGCGGTCGACACACCCCATTGGAGGGTGGTCGGCTTGGGCAGTCGACACCCCTCCTAGAGGGGCAGTCGACCCCCTTCTGGGTCGAGCTTGGGAGACAATCATCTCTTGTATGTTACTATTTATTAATTTCTCATTAATTCTGTTGATTGCTTTCCTTATTGTTCCCATTGTACACGAATATATATACACAGATTTGAATTCAAAAGGAATATTCTTTTTCATGCTTATCTAATTAATATATTCCACGTTTGTATATATATTTATTTGATATTCCAACTTTGTAGGTTAATATATATAACTTGATTTATTAATAACTTTTGCATACACACTCCATTTTCAGCAAATAAAATATGAAAACAGATAATAATCTCGCAACGAACGCAACTACAATACTTTCATGACCCAATTCCCAATTGTCCAAAATTCCACTTTCAGCTTATTAAGATATTATTAATAATTATTGTTTATTTTAAATTAAATTAAGTATATTTTATGGGGTGATACATTCTCCCTCCTTACTAGAGATTTCATCCCGGAATCTTTTGAAGGGGAAAAGAACACAACTAGCTCAAAAAAACCATGTGTACACCCAAGTCATTTTTTTAAAAACATCCATAACTTATAGTGATTATGAATTGAAAATTTACTAATATTGAGCTGAGTCCTAGCGTGTAAGTGTAATAAGTGATGAAATATGTGTGCAAAACATCATAATATGCATTTAGTTCTATATAAGTGCACGATGCATATGTGTTACATCCATATCCTACCATCCAATCTGGAAACCACGATGCAGCCAAAAACAATAAATTAAGGGAAAATAATTACTCGATAAATGCTCTGGATGAGTAAGTCTAATCTTCTCCTCAGCTCCCCATGTGCTCTTCGCAGGGTTGTCTCCCACTGAACTCGGACAAGACGAATAGATTTGTTGCAGAGTCATTTGATTCCATGCTCCACGATCGTTGCATTGGCACGAGGCACCCTAGACTCCAACTTGAAACTCCCTATTTCCAAATATCGTCAAGCTTGAGTCTGTCGGCTGAATCATGAAGGCATTTGTAATGAGAGACATGGATGATGTTGTGGACTCTCGACAAATGCTCAGGGAGATCCACTCGGCAAGTCATCTTCCCAATCCTATCCAAGATCCAAAAAGGTGCAATAAACCTAGGAGTAAACTTCATAATCTTCCCTAATCGAACTGTATTCTTGAGAGGAGAAGCCTGACAAGTAGCAAATCTGCAACATCAAATTATAACTCTTTCCTCCTTCTATCTGCGTATGACTTCTACCGGTCTTGGAAATCCTTCATTCTCTGCCGAATCAAAGCAATAATCTCCATGGATTCACAGATAAGGTTTGGTTCGAGTAAAACCTTGTTGGTAGTTTCCCACCAACAAGTTGGCGTTTGCATGGTCGCCCATCTAAAGCTTCGTAATGGACTATAGCAATCATTGCTTTGTAACTATTATTGTACGAAAACTCAACCAACGTTAATTGTTGCTCCCATGCTCCTTCGAAGTCAACTATGCAAGCTCTGAGCAGATCCTCCAAAACCCTATTAGCTCTCTTTGTTTGACCATCTATTTTGCAGATGATAGGCTATGCTTAAACTTAGGGTCATTCTGAATGCTTCTTGAAGACTCTTCCAAAACTCACAAGTAAATAACGGGTCTCGGTCACTGACTATATTAGTTGGAATCCCATGTAGCCTAATGACCTCCTTGACATATAACTTGGCTAATAAGGTGGCGGTCCTATTCTTCTCGATCGGAATGAAATGGGTGCTCTTCGTTAGTCATTCTACTATGACCCAAATTGCTTCATTCCCCTTATTTCTCCAAGGATGCCTATAGATAAAGTCCATAGAAATGTGTTCCGATTTCCAAGAGTAGCAAAAGTCCTCCAGGCTTCCCTTGTTCTGCCTTTACTCTTTTGCAAGTTAAGTATCCAGAAATAAACTCTGTCACGTCTCTCTTCATTCCTTCCCAATAGCAACTTCTCTTTATATCCCTAAACATTTTATCACCTTTGGGGTGAATGGTCACTCTTAACCTATGACATTCCTCAAGTATTTCCTTTCTAAGATCCAAACTCCTAAGGACACGAATTCGGCCATCTCTTCTCAAGCTACCATTATCATCAACAAATTATCTGCTAGAACGAGGGAAAATTTCTTCCCTAGAAACTTTTTCCTTTAACTCCCTCAACTTATCATCATGGTCTTGCTTACTCATGATCCATTCCATCAGAACTGGTCTTATCTTCGTAGCTCCAAGAAATCCACGATCAGCCTCATATGGTAGTTGCAAATTGAAACTACAGAGAAACTCTAGCTGCCTCCACTCGATAATCGTACTAAGGATAGTGTTCTTCTGACTCAAAGTGTCGGCCGTGACGTTTCCCTTCCCAAAGGTATACTAAATGGAAAAATCAAAAGATGCAAGATATTCCATTCATCTCTATGACCGAAGGTTCAGATCTCACTGAAAAAACAAATATTTAAGAGACTTACAATCTGTGAATAACTCGAACTTCTCTCCAAGAATATAATGACTCCACATGTTGAGAGTAAGGACTACTGCTGCTAACTCCAATTCATGGACAGAGTATCTTTTCTCGTAATTCTTGAGTTGTCTACTTGCTTAAGCAACTACCCTACCCTCTTACATTAGTACCACTCCCAAACCAGTCTTATATGCATTCATAAAAACTGTAAACAATTTGGTTCCATCTAGGATAATAAGAGTAGGTGCACTTGTGAGAGATTCTTTCAATCTCTTTGTGACGGCCCTCCCCGAACCAGTCGACATTTCCCCGAAATGCGTTGTACAAATACCTGACTAGCACAGAACGGTCGTCAAAAGAAAAGGGTTTTGAAACTATGAATCACCAAAGAACATGTAGTATATCTCACAACACATGGAATAAAATATAATAATAACATACTTGACATAAAATAGGCGAGACAGTGCATAAGCTGAAAACTAAACCATCATAATAGTGGAATCCAAAATACACCTTATGATCCAAACTATCATTATTACAACTTCAAAATATTGTCTTTAAAGCTAAATAGAAAACTTTCACTACTAATACCCAAAGCAGTGACCAGCAACAACATAGGGAGATATATGTATATAGTACGTGGAAACCTCCTGCTCGTCTCTAGACAGCTACTCGTGCATAACCACCTAACATGTCTTTAGTCTTCTCGTTTAGGAGCACCCAGAGTAATACGAAGAGACATAAAACTCTGGGTCAGACAAAAGTCAGGTATGAGCGATAGCAACAAAATAAAACAACAACATGTATAAATAATCATACCTGACCTAGACCTACAACCAAAGAGTTAGCACAATAAGATGTATAGTACTCTAAGGTAACACTAACATATAGTGTAAAAATAGGAATGTGTGTGTCATGGTGATAGAAAACATCAAACATAGCAATCATCCTCACGTCTCTCACTCAGTGCGTAAAGCATACGATATCCACCGCTTGATCACCAAATCTATTGGGGCTATGGCGACAACTCCGTACAACTATTGCTATGACCATACTTCCCTGGTCTATTCAGTAACCCTACCCTGTACACACATTTCTGGCTCTAGGTTAAGGGCCAACCAGTCCACACTTCCCTGGCTCTAGTTCGTCTACATGCCCCTTCTCTTCAATGGTGAACCAAAGTTATAGATGTCGATAGCCCCTTTGCACACATCCCGTAGCGAAGCCTAATCTTGAAGCTAATTCGTTGGTCCCCATCTAGATCCTAAGTTCTAACTTCTCATTTTGCCTTCCTTTGCATCTCAGGTTTTTATTCTTCTCCGACTCGGTTCGGTTTGGTTATTCCACCTTACTTCTTTTCGATTCGATGGTCTTTCTGAAGCGACTCGGGTCGTGACGCTTTACCAGGGTCGGATCGGTTCGTGGTTTCCTCCCCCTTGCGGTTCGTGATATACTGCTCAGGTCGGTTCGTGATGAGCATCCGGGTCGGCTCGTGGTGAAGCAACCAGTTCGGGTTGGTCATGATGCATCCTTCAGATCGGGTCGTGCTCCACTTTGGTTCGTGGGTGCCTTCAGGGTCGGTCGTGGGACACTGCCCGGATCGGTTCGTGGTATATAGGCCACGAGTCGCACTATGGTCACAAGCCGGGTCAGTTCGGGGTAAATGACCCGATCCGATTTCCTGTACTCTTTTCCAGCAACTGTTTACACCATACGACGGTGTTTTTGACCAATCTAACTTTCCTATGCAACTTCAAAACATACCAAACAGTAGTAGCAACATATGGAGTCAATCAAAAACATTAAAACATCAAGCATATAGGTTATTTAGATCAAACATACCCAAAAAGCATGATTTCCCCCTTAATCCCCTTAACCATGTTTAACCATAGGATTAGCAAACTTAATCCAAATTAACCCAAATTTTCACCAGTGGCATAAAATAATATTATAGAATTTCTACATATTTTTCTAGATTTTTAATGCATAATTTCACTAATGATCACTAATCACCCCTAATTAGTCGTAATTAGTGAATAAAAGCGCAAATCACTCACATTAGCCACAAATGAATCTTAGAAATGAAACTATGACTGATATGGCATGATCCAATGTATAGTAACAGCTCTATCTTTGATTTGATTCTAATTTCTCTTGATTTGATGTACTTTTGCTTAATTAGTGATTAAAAAGAAATTAGGGTGAGATTTAGAAGATAGAGGCCATTGTTAGGGTTCAAGGGATGTAAGTGGTGGCTAGAAAACTGAAATGAAATGTTTTACCAAACCCTTTCAACCCTCCCATAACCCTAAACCCGAAGTAGGTTATGGGCCTAGCTGCTAATTACCCTGTTAAGCCCACTTAAGCTGTTTTTCCATCTTCAAACCTTACTTCAGCCATATCTCACAAACGGTAAGTCCATATCTACGGAAAGGTAAATCATCATTTGAATCCAATGGAAGTGGTTTCAGGTCAAAATTCCTTACCAATCAAAAGCTATAGGCGAAGCAAGATTCGCCAAGGGCCAAACGATCGTTTAAAATTTGGCAAAAATCATGAATATGGGAAATGACCCCAATAGTCGTTTCCCAAAGTTACACGATCATATGACTTCGTATGTGAATGAAATAAGTATTTTATGATCCTCCGATGCGTAGAATGTGGGCCGTTACACTCTCCCCCCTTAAGAAATTTCGCCCCCGAATATAGTCATTCTCCTCTATTTCCCAAATACAGTCATTCTCATTATCGCCCTACTGGACCTTGACTAGTTCCACCGTTTTCTTTGAAGTTATTTCGTATCATGTCCGACAATATGAATCGTATGAGGCTCCCCACTGCCTCGGATTCTACCTCGATATCATCCAACTGATCTGGTGAAATAGTCATATCAGAAACGTGCACGAACTTTCTTAACTGGAAAACATGAAATACGTCGTGAACTCCTGCCATCTTATTATGCAATCCAACTTTATACGCTAAATTCCCAACTTGTTCGAGAATTAGAAATGGACCAACAAACCTTGGTGCTAATTTACCACTCCTACCAAATCGAATCACACTCTTTAATGGAGAAATCTTGGCGAATACCAAGTCGCCAACGGAGAATTTCAAATCTCTTTGCCTTTTATCAGCATAACTCTTATGCCTATCTTGGGCAGCCATCATTCACTGTAGAATAATCTTGATTTTATCAGAAGTTTCTCTTATTATATCTGGCCCAAGCACAAACTTCTCACCGGTTTCCAACCAACATGATGGTGAGTTGCACGGTCTTCCGTAAAAAGCTTTAAATGGAGCCATACCAATACTAGACTGGTAACTATTATTATATGTGAACTCAACCAGATGCAAATGATCATCCCATGAACCCCCTAAAATCCAATATACAAGCTCTCAAGAGATCCTCTAATATGCGGTTTACCCTCTCTGTTTGACCGTCGATTTGAGGATGGTACGCGGTACTGAGATGTAATTCTGACCCTAAAGCCTCTTGTAAGCTCTTCCACAACCCACTGGTGAATAATGAATCTCAGTCACTCACAATACCTTTAAGTACTCCATGCAATCTCACTACTCACTTCATATACAATTCCGCTAACTTAGCTGCCGTTCTATTCGACTTGACCGGTAAACCTTGCACTTTTGGTCAGTCGATCCACAATCACCCAAATACTATCGTAACCCGTTCTAGTCCTTGGTAAACCACTAATGAAATCCATTAAGATTTGTTCCCATTTCCATTCGGGAATTTCTAGCGGTTGTAACAAACCATTAGGCTTCTTTTGCTCGGCTTTAACTAGCTGGAATTTCATGCATTTGGATATCAACTTCCCAACATCTCTCTTTATCCCTTCCCAGTAGTAGGTCTACTTCATGTCTCGATATATTTTATTACCACTGGTATGTATGGTCAGTTTCGAGAGATAACACTCTCTAAGAACTTCATCTCTCAATCCATTAATGTTGGGTACAACTAGTCTCCCATTCTTTCGGAGCCATCCTTCTCGATCAAGTCCATACTTGTTCATCTCCTCACCGTCGTTACCCATCTCCACCTTGGAGATGATTTCCAGTAGGTTAGGATCATCCCTCTGACTAGAGCTGATTTGCCCAATCAAAGTCGTCTAATCGTCAAACTTACTAACATTTCTGGATCCAATTCGCACTTAGGTCTGAAATCATATCCCGCGATATACTACAGTTACGTCCATTCAAGAAACATAGCCCCCAAGATGGCATGTCTCCAACTCAATGCATCAGCTACCGCATTGCCCTTCCCAGGTGTTTATGCGATATTGAAACCATACGAAGCCAAGAATTCTGACCATCTCTGCTGACGAAGCTTCAAATCCCTCTGAGAGAAAAGATACTTTAATGTCTTATGATTGGTAAACAACTCGAATCTTTCTCCTAAGAGATAGTGTCTCCACATCTTTGACACAAACACGATCACTGCCAATTCCAAATCATGGGTAGGGTATCTTTTCTTATGCAGTTTCAGTTGTCGACAAGCAGAAGCTACATCCCTGCCTCCTTGCATCAGTACAGTACCTAGTCCGGTACCATAGGCATTTGTGTATACCCTCATCTCTTCGTTCCCTTTAGGAATAACTAACACTGGTGTGCATGTTAACTTTTCCTTTAGGTTCTTAAATGCATTCCCACACCTTTCATCCCAAACGAAAGCTTGATTCTTCTTGGTCAACTGAGTTAACGGTGCCGCTATCTTGGAGAAGTCTTGGATAAACTTACGATAATATCCAGCTAACCCCAAGAAACTTCTTACGTCTGTTGCATTCTTTAGCGTAGACCAATCTTGCACCGTAGCCACCTTCGCAGGATCCACGACAATACAATTCTCTGAAACAACATGGCCCAAAAAACTCACTTCCCTCTTCCAAAAGAGACACTTAGAACATTTCGCTTTCAATTGGTGTTTCTTCAACACCTCCATCACTATCCTCAAATGTTCCTTGTGTTCCTCTTATATCCTTGAGTAAACCAAGATATCGTCTACGAACACAAGAACATACTTATTTAATTTATCCCTGAAAACCCTATTCATAAGATCAATGAAACATGTGGGTACATTGGTCAACTTGAATGGCATGACCAACCACTCTTAGAATCCGGACGGCGTCCGAAATGTCGTTTTAGGTATACTCTCAACTGCTATTCGGAGCTGATGAAAACCCATCGCGAGATCTAACTGGGAGAACACTCTCGCTCCATTCAACTGATCAAACAAATCGTTTATCCATGGAAGAGGATACTTATTCTACCTTATCACCTTATTCAACTCGCGGTAGTCCACACACAATCGAAGGGAACCATCGGCCTTGGTAGCAAATATAACTAGTGCTCCCCACTCGGAAACACTTCTTTGGATAAATCCCTTCTTCAAAAGATCGCTTACTTGCACCCCGATCTCTCGCTGCTCCCTTGGCGCCATAGGATGAAGAGGCATTACTATAGGCTTGGCATCTTTCACTAAATCAATACGAAACTCGATCTCTCAGTGTGGTGGAAGTCTGGTCACTTCCCCGAAGATGTCCGGATACTCGCCAGCAATAGGCACATCTGATAACTCATCCTGTGGGATGTCGAGGGAATGTAGAAAACTAGCCATCACCTCATCACTAGGTAGGCAACCCAATACCACCCTCCGTCCATCATCCGCTCTAATGGTCATCGAAGACCCCTCACAGTCTACCACCACCCCATATCTTTGGAGCCAATCGACTCCCAAAATAATGCCAAACCCAGTAAAGCCCAAAACAAAGCAATCACAAGAAAACATATATACATGAATCGATAAAACCAAATTACGACAAATCATGTAAAGGCTGGTCGAACCACTGGTCGGTTCGTCATAACCAAAGGTCTATCGATAATCTAGGGTTCCAATTCCAACCTAGCTATTAGGTCACTAGATACGAAGGAATGGGAAGCCCCGGTATCAAACAACACTCAAACAGGAACATCATAAACAGAAAGCATACCTTGAATAATGACACCTTTTCCCTTCTGCGTCGCAGTTGGGGGCATTCGACGAAGAAGGAACCGCGCGGATAGCATGTGCTTTCACCATTTTCTTCTCCTTAGGGGTTTGTGGGCATTCATTCTTAAATTGTCCTACTTGGCCACAGTTGAAGCACTTCTTTTCGCCCAGTTTTGCTCGACAATTGCTGGCATAGTGGCCCTTCTTGCCACAGCTAAAGCACTTGATATCTTTCTTATTCTTCTGACCATCCTTGGTCTGGTTCTGCTTCCTCTTATTTTGGGAATTATTCTTACCTCCACCGCTTGTCTGCCAGCTTTGGCTCCTCCGCGGATGTTACAACAACCTCGGTTTTTGACTTAGGGTAAAGGCTCTCAGACCTCAATGTCTTTCCCACAGTAGATTCGAATGTCTCATAGATATGGTTTATGAGTCTCTACTCCAAGTACTTATCTAGGTCAGTTATGAATTTCTCATTCTTCTTCTCGATGGTATCGATAAGGGACAATCCATATTTCAATAAGGTATCAAATTCAGCAATATACTCTGAGACTGCCCTACTATTCTGCGTAAGCTCCAAAACTTCCTGAACAATTCTGATTTCTGAGCAGTTGGAATAAACCTGTCACTGAAATGGGTCTTAAACTGATCCCAAGTAATTTGATCCTCGGGTGTAGCTGTTTTGATAGCATTCCACCAATTCATTGCTTGTCCTTGAACTTGACGCGATGCAAACTTTTCTTTATCGCATCATCGATCGCCAAATCCTAGATGATGCGCTCACAACTATCAAGCCAATCCCGAACCTCCATAGCCTCCGTGGAACGGCTTCCCACTAAGACTAGTATAATCCTTGTAGAGCTTGGCGAAATCCTCTCTAAGCGCCTGCGCTACCGCACCACCACCACTAGCAACATTAGGAAATGCTCCCTGAATATCCCTAAGCATCTCTCGCATGAAGGGAGTAAACATCGTCCTCATATCAGGGACATTCCCATTATTGGCCCCTGAATCTGTACTCCTCGTATTTCGGCTCATCGTTCAGTCTGTAAAGAGAAAACGATTAACCACCTTCTTAGTGGTGCTAGTGCAATGCGATTTCATCCTTAGACGTACTAATAGTATATATATACATATAGTTTTTGAAAACCAAAATATCACAAATACGCGCTCTCATATACGTACACAATCTCTCCCTTATGTCTACTCCTAGGTTAACTACGCAACCTAGGCTCTGATACCAAGTGTGATGGCCCGCCCCGAACCAACCAACATTTCCCCGAAATGCGTTGTTCCATTGCCCGACTAGCACGGAACGGTCATCAAAAGAAAAGGGTTTTGAAACTATGAATCACCAAAGAACCTGTAGTATATTTCACAGTGCATGGAATAAAATATAAGAATAACATATTTAACATAAAACAGGCGAGACAATGCATAAGTTGAAAACCAAACCATCATAACAGCGGAATCCAAAATACAGCTTATGATCCAAACCATCATTATTACAACTTCAAAATACTGTCTCTAAAGAAAAATAGAAAAGATACACTACTAATGCCCAAAGCAGTGACCAACAACAACATAGGGAGAATATATGTATATAGTACGTGGAAGCCTCTTGCTCGTCTCCGGACAGCTACTCCTGCATAACCACCTAACATGTATCTTGTCTGCTAATTTAGGAGCACCCAGAGTAATAAGAAGAAACATAAAACTTTGGGTCAGACAAAAGTCCGGTATGAGCGATAGCAGCAAAATAAAACAATAATAGGTACAAATAATCATACCTGACCTGGACCTACAACCAAAGAGTTAGCACAATAAGATGTACAGTACTCTAAGGTAACACTAACATATAGTGTAAAAGTAGGAGTGTGCGTGTCATGGTGATAGCAAACATTAAACATAACTACCATCCTCACGTCTCTCACTCAGTGCGTAAAGCATACGATATCCATCGCTTTGATCACCAAATCTATTGGGGCCATGACGACAACTCCATACAACTATTGCTATGACCATACTTCCCTTGTCTATATTCAATAACCCTACCCAGTCCACATATCACTGGCTCTAGGTTAAGGCCAACCAGTCCACACTATCCTGGCTCTGGTTCGTCTATATGCCCCTTCTCTTCAATGGTGAACCAAAGCTATAGATATCGATAGTCCCTTTGCACACGTCCCGCAGCGAAGCCCAATTATGAAGTTAACTCACTGGTCCCCGTCTAGATCCTATGTTCTAACTTCTCATTTGGACTTCCTTTGCATCTCGGGTTTTTAGTCTTCTCCGATTCGGTTCGGTTCTTCCACCTTACTTCGTTTCAATTCGATGGTCTTCCTGAAGCAGTTCGGGTCATGACACTTTACCAGGTTCAGATCGGTTTGTGGTTTCCTCCCCCTGGCAGTTCATGGTGTACTGCTCGGGTCGGTTCGTGATGAGCATCCGGGTTGGGTCGTGGTGAAGCAATCGGTTGGGTCGCTCATGATGCATCCTTTTGATCGGGTCGTGCTCCGCTTCGGTTCGTGGGTGCCTTCAGGGTCGGTCGTGGACACTGTCCGGATCAGTTCGTGGTACATAGGCCACGAGCCGCACCATGGTCACGAGCCGGGGCGGTTCTGGGTACAAGATCTGATTTCCTGTACTCCTTTTCAGCAACTGTTTACGCCATACGACGGCGGTTTCGACCAATCTAACTTTCCTATGCAACCACAAAACATACCAAATAGTAGTAGCAACATATAGAATCAATCAAAAACATTAAAACATCAAGCATATAGGTTATTTAGATCAAACATAACCAAAAAGCATGATTTTCCCTTAATCCCCTTCACCATGTTTAACTATAGGATTAACAAACTTAATCCAAATTAACCCAAATTTCACCGGTGACATAAAATAATATTTTAGAATTTCTACATATTTTTCTAGATTTTTATGATGCATAATTTCGCTAATTATTACTAATCACCCCTAATTAGCCGTAACTAGTGAATAAAAGTGCAAATCGCTCACCTTAGCCACAAATGAATCTTAGAATAATATGGCACGAATTCCCATGTATAGCAGTAGCTCTATCTCAAACTTGATGCTAATTGATGTAGTTTTGCTTAATTAGTGATTAGAAAACAATTAGGGTGAGATTTAGAAGATGGAGGCCATTGTTAGGGTTCAAGGGACGTAAGTGGCAGCAAGAAAACTGAAATGAAATGTTTTCCCAAACCCTCTTAGCCTTCCCATAACCGTAATACTGAAATGGGTTATGGGCCTAACTGCTAATTACGGTGTTAAGCCCAATTAAGCTATTTTTCCATCTTTGAACCTTATTTCAGCCACATCTCCCAAATGGTAAGTCCGTTTGATTAATATGACCACTCTACGGAAAGGTTAACCATCATCTGAATCCAATGGAAGTGGTTTTAGGTCAAACCACCTTACCAATCAAAAGTTATAAGCGAAAGAAGATTCGCTAGGGGCAAAATGGCCATTTAAAATTTGGTAAAAATCATGAATGTGGGAAATGACCCCAATAGTCATTTCCAAAGTTACATGACCATATGACTTCGTATGTGAATGTAATAAATATTCTACGATCCTCCGATGCGTAAAATGTGGGTCGTTACACTCTTAAAGGCAATTCCACACTTCTCAGTCTACATAAACTTATGATCCTTTTTCATTAATTAGTTAAAGGGTTGCAATCTTTACAAAGTCCTTTATAAAATTCCAATAATAGCCTTCTAACCCAAGTAAACTCCTAACCTCAGTCGCATTGCGAGGTGTCTTCAACTCTTGTACAACTTCTACCCTAGTGGAGTCTACTGCTAATCCTTTCTTCAAAACAATATGTCCTAGAAACTTGACTTCTTTTCTCCAAGTGGCATTTTGAGAATTTGGCTTTAAGTTGGCTTTCCCTCAAAATTCCTAGCACTCTTCTCAAGTGATCCTCATGGTCCTTGGAAAAGATAAGGATGTCATCCACAAACACTACAACAATCTTATTGAGTATGCCCTGAAATATCCTACTCATCGTGTCTACAAAGAAAGCGAGGGCACTCGTTAAACCAAAAGCATAACCTCCCACTCAAATAGTCCATCTGGCATCCTAAACATTGTCTTAGGCTTACTTTCATATGAAATCCTTAAGTGATGAAATCCAGTAGCTAAGTCTAACTAGGAAAATATTTGTGCTCCTCCCAAATGGTCAAACAAGTCGTCAATCCTTGGTAAGGGTTATCTATTCTTTTGGTAAGATTGTTCAGTTCCCTATAATCCACACATAACCTTAAAGATCCATCAGACTTTGTGGCAAACACTACTGGCGCACCTCACTCTGAGGTACTCCTACGAATAAACCATTTATGCAATAATTTCGAGATTTGCTTGTCTAGCTCTCTCCATTACTTAGAAGTCATGTGCCTCAAAGGCAATGCTACAGATCTTGCACCTTTCGAGGTCTATTTTAAATGATATCTGTAACGACCCAGATTTTTTGAACAATTTATTTTAAATATTTAGTATGGTTTTAAATATTGATTCAAAAATAAATGGATTTTTATTATAGAATTTATCAGTTTAAAAATCATTATATGATTTAATATCGAATAGAACGATAATAATAGATTTTTATCGATGAATTTAATGTTTAAAATCAAGTTATATTTTAAATCGTATTTAATATAATTCGTTAATTTAAAAATAAAATCAATATAAATAATAGAAGAAAGAAAAAAAAAATCAGAGCCGACCTACATCAGCCGACCTCCTATTTCATTTCGCAGACCTATCCATTTTTGAGCCGACAACTTGTCTCTAAGCTTCAGCATCAGGGAAAACATGAATTTAATGGTGCTGTACATTTTGTTTCCCCTTCGCATTCTATATAAACAAGCCGAGCCTCGTATACTCCATTCAAAAACAATCCAGCCCCTCTCGTCCTCTGTTATTCCTCTTTTCCTAATCAATGAAAACCCTATTTCCTAAATCAAATCAAAATTTGGTATCACGATTGGAATTGCGAAGGGTTCGAAGCTCGAAATCAAGTTTGAATTGCTCGATGGATTCGCGATTTGAAACGAGTGGGTATTTTTCTGGAACTCGACGAAGGAACACGCGATGACTTGGAAGTTCGGTTTCTCTTCTATCGAGCGAGCTCGAGTTCGGAGGCGAGGTCAGTAATGTCGGGGTTCTGATGTTGGGTTGGTGATAAAGGAGGTGCGACAGTATCTTCGTGGTGAGGTTTGGGAGGATAGCTTGGTGGAGATGACTGCGATGAGGGTTCAGGGAGCGCGACAGTTTACTGGCCTCATCGGTGGAAGCTGATGTGAAGAAATTGTAGGGGTTGGGTGGCATCGTGATTCACTGGAGTTGGGTTTCAGTAAGAAGAAGGGGACGCTGATTTCCTGTAGGCGCAAACATGAAAAATATTAAGGTAATTTAATTTAAAATTTGTTACTTAATGATTTAATGGTTAGGATTTAAATTAACATATTGTTAGGATTTAAATTAACATATTGTTAGGATTTAAATTAGTATCACTTAGAATTTAATTAATATATATATCGGTTAGGATTTTACTGGTATATCAAGAAAGATTAATTAATTTATTTGTCAGTAGTTAATTTAAATAGATAATGGTTTAATTGTTAAATTTAAATAAATAATCATAGGTACACGATAAATCTCAATTGAGTGGGTTCGTAGCCGACGATACAGAATTAAACCAGGATATTCAGAATGGGAAAATTTCGGTGAGTAAATCTCACTCACCTTTATAATTATTTTTATTTCGTTAAAAATAATTGTTTGTTGCTTGTTTGAATGTTTCTGCTTGTTTTATATATATTAGTTATCTAGGCTACTATATATATATATATTGGGTTGATTGATTGGTTGGATTCCCGCAGTCTCATTAGCGGATGCCCGCAGTTTCATAGCGGATGATTACCCTATACGCCCCACGCTATGATTAGTGGATGACCTTCTATACCGCGATATTCTGCCACGAAGCAGAATGGGTATTATTTATGTGCTAACATCTGTGGATGCAGGAAAACAGGTTGGAGGAATCCAACAGGATTCCTCAAAATATATTATCTGTTTGTTTATTTGTTTGCATATATATTGTTATATATGATGTGTTAGAAAAATAAATAATTCATCGCTTTGTGTGTTTAAATATCACTGGGCTTAAGTAATGATATTTAAAATATCGTGAAAGGATATTTGAGATTTTAAAAGGAAAAATTCTATTTTTAAATAGAATTTGAATTTTAAATGGAATAAAAATATAAACTTGTTTTGAAAAATAAAACAAGTAGTTTCTTTATAAGCGAAGTTTATAAATAGTTCTTTTATAACGAAATTTAAAAATAGTTCTTTTATAACAAAGTTATAAATGAAGTGAAAAGAATTATCATTTGATAATTCAGAAATAGAAACACCAGCGTAAAGTTGGGATTTGAAATGAAATTTCAAATAGGATGTGAAAATGGAATTTTTAAATATATAACTCAAATGAAATGTGAGCATAACATTTGAATTTTAAAAGGAGTTTAAATATTTGAATTTTAAAAGGAAATTGAATATTAGAAATTCAAATAGAAGTTCAAATAGAATTTGAATAGTCGAAATTAGAATGAAAAATAGAATTTGAATTCAAGGAATTAAAATAAAATTTGAATTCAAAGGAATTCGAATAAAGAAATTCAAATAGAGATTTGAATGTAGAATTTCAAAAATAGAATTTGAAATATAAAAATTCAAGGAAGAATTGAATAGAATTTGAAATATAGTATTTCAAAGAAGAATTGAAATATGAAATTTGAATAGAAATTTGAAATAGAAATTCAAGTGTTGAATTTGAACATGGAATTGAACATAGAAATTCAAGTAGAAATTTGAATATGAGATTTCAAAATAGAATTTGAAATAAACTTTGAAAATAGAATTTCAAAGTAGAATGGGAAATGGAATTTCAAATAGGATTTCAAATAGGAAATCCAAAGGGTTTTGAAATGGAATTTAAATTTAAGGGAATTCAAATGAATTTGAATATTAGAAATTCAAATGGTGTTGAAAATGAATTTGAATATTAGAATTCAAATGGAAAAGGAAAATGGAATTTGAATATAAGAGATTCAAATTGAATTCAAATAGGATTTGATCTATGGGATTTGAATATGAAATTCAAATGGGTTTTAAATTATGGAATTTTGAATATAGAATTTAAAAAGGAGTTTAAATATTTGAACTTCAATAGAATTCAAATATAGAAATGGGAATATAGAAGTTCAAATGGAATTTAATTATAGAATTTGAATAAGAGAATTCAAATGAATTCAAGTATTGAATTTGAATTGAAATAGAAATTCAAATATTGAATTTGAATATCAAATAGAAAAGGAATTGGAATTTGAATTTAGAATTCAAATAAAAGTGAGATTTGAATTTGAATCAAGCAGAGTTAAATGGAGTTGAATTCATTTAAAGAAGTTTAGAAGTTTAAAGGTTTATATTTATAAATATAATTAAAACGAACTCGCCGCAGCAATGCAGTTCGTAAATTAGCGATTCGAACTTCAATCGAATATACAGGACGCAATTGAAGTCGGATTTCTTTGAAACAAGAAACGTCAGGACCGATTCGATAATAGTTTTCTAATGAAGGAGAAAAATCTGAATTTCGTCGTATAGATTTTGAGTTATGTCAAAATCAAATTTTTAGAAAAGCAGCACCATAAACCATTATAAACCATAATGAATTTTATATATAAATGTTGGAATTTTTAAGCAAATAAAATCCGGATTGCCATTTAAAAATCTAGACTTGAGTTAGAAAATAAATGTGAACTCAAGTGAAGTAAAGAAAATGATTTTTGAAACAATAAATCCTATTTTTGATTTATTGAATAGAATTAACTAAAATGGAATTAGTTAATGAGATTTCAAATGGATATTGGGGTTTGAATGAGTAAATTCGATTTGAAATTTATATTCAAATGGGAAAGGGAAAAGAGAACTGAAATTGAAATTGAAATTCAATTTGGTTATGAACAAGTTAAACATTTTGTTTGAACATGTTATGTTCAATAAAGAAGTGAAATAGGCAAAAGGGCTAATTAAAGAATAATTGAGCGAAACTGAATTCAAACGATTCAAAATTTAATTCAAACGAATGGATTGAGTTGAATTGGATTGGAAACAGGTGAACAGGTGTTAGACAGGTATGGGATGAGGTATATGGAGTTTATAAACGTAATGCTCGACAAAAAGGTACATGTTTAATTCATATATGAGGTTTTATGCGCCGTATCGGCTAGCCGCTTGGCTTCTTCTTTTTCTTTTTGAGATTAGAAGATACCGGGATGTTATTTGAAATTTCCCGATGCTCCCGATACAGGGGAGGTTATGGCGAATTTTTCCGGGAATTTTAGGAGTTAGAATATTTTTAAGAAATTTGACAATTAGAAATCTATATATCGATATATAGAATTCGACAAGGAAACGAAATCAAAAATAGCGAAAAGGGCCAATATGATTATTGAAAATATTTGGTTAACAAATATTGATAAGGAAATGGAAAAGAGATTTAATTAATGAAATATTAATTAAAAGAGCCCAGTGATTTGTTTGATATGTTTGGATGAACACTTGTTTTTATTCGATAGTTAAATCACAGACTATCGAAGTTTTGACCATCGTTGTCAATATGGAGAGACCGGCTGGATTATTATCCGAAGAACCACTCCGTATCGGCATAAGCGTTGCGAACCAAGTATGCTGAATATATTGAAGACGGAGTAAAGTGCAAGGGCTTTTCTATTTATAGAAATAGTGCCTTCGGTTTCGTTCAATCCCAGGACGAACGTATATGGACGAATGTCTGACAGAGTATTTCCAATGATCAAATGGGTTGGTCTGTATGAATGTATATGGTTGCAACGGATTTATCCCTTAGCATAATATCCAGAATATTTGTGCAAACTCGACTAGTGATTAACGGATCTGACAATGTGGCATTCAAAGTGATTGTGTTATCAAGGAATGGTAAGTATGCGTAGCCTCAGGCCTCAACAACCGGGAAAGGACAAAAATCGGGCAGGCAGCATGGCTATGTGGGTCGCACCCATTAGGGTGTATAATCACCTATCTAGAGAAATTCCTTTGTTTCTAAATCTATCGATTCTGCCCATTCGGGAAACGGTGGTTTGAGTCCAACCGTTGGTGATATACATTCGATACACTCAAGCGAAATGAGTGGTCGGTCATGTGTGGGCCGGGTTACAAGATGTTCTTGTTGAACCCAGGTGTATTCGCCTCTAGAGATGCACTGTCGGAAGGTGGTCCCATACCTTGTCATGTTGGAAATCCAATCTCCATTAAGCGCCATGCGGTTTTTGATTTTATAATATATGTGGAGCGTGAGATGCAAGCGTTCTGCTATTTGGTTATTTACTTGATGTAGACATTATTATAATATCACTGGATTTGATATCAAAGTGTTTTGGGTTATAGTAAGGTAAAAACCGTCCGTGTTTATGTGTGGGCTGGTCTTACTATTATCTTTTCTTTGAAAAGAGTTTTGAAAGTTAAACAAGTGGTTGGAGTTTACTCACACCAGTCCCATGACTGACCCAGAGTTTGTTTTGTTTTGTTTTTCCTAAACTCTTGGGTGCCCAAATTTGTACGGGCAGTCAAGTGTTTCAGGCTTTTACAGATACACTTGGAGGAGCTTGAAGCAGGAGGCTTCAATGTTAGATATTTAGAGTTACTTCCGCTGAATCAAATGTTATGTGTACTCTGATGATGGTATGTGTATATGTACAAAACAGATTTGTATTTCAAAGCTTATGTTATAGAATATATTTTATTCGTTCCGCTGTGAGTTGTGACCTTCGTTTTTCTTCTATTCTAATATTTCTTTCCTTCTATTTCTCACCCTCTATCTTCTTTCTAATAATGAGTCGTATTTCTGTGTTATTTGGGTTAGACGTGTGTTGTATTTAGTCAACTCAGATAGCACGGATTTGCGGGTCGTTTCAATATCACTTGGTGGGGTGGGAGTCCTATGACCTTTTCAAATACATCAGGAAACTCACATACTATTGGTACTGAAGATGGTCCTTCTAAATTAGAAAATAAATTTGAATCCCTACTTCTTGTCCTATAAGAAATCTCTAAGCTGTGGCCTCTATGGCTTCTCAAACAAACCACTCTCCTATCGCAGTTAAGGACGACCCTATAAAATGATAGCCAGTCAATTACCAAAATAAGACCATATCCCTTAAATTTAAGTACATACGCATCACAAAAGAAGTCGACATCACTGATGTCCAATACTAGGCCTTTACAGATAAAAAAGAGTTATATAGTCCCTTCAATATGGTTAGACACCTCTATCAGATGGCTAGCAAAGGATAAGGGAAGTTTCAAAGAATTAATTATCTTTCTAGAAATGAAGGAGTGGGTGGCTCCTGAATCAAATAGGGTGCCCAAAGAAATTCCTAGAATAGAAATTATACCTTCTAATGTGGGTTGTCCCTAATCCCTAGAGGGCTGACTACAAATCAGTGCTAATTCCAAGGCATAGTTTTGACCGCTCTGCACTACTTTCGACTTAGGGAAATTTCTCGCCAAGTGTCCATCTTCATGACAGTTAAAGTATTTCCCTTTGAATTCTGCCTTTGCCAGGTTCACTCTACAGTCCTTCACCTTATGCCCTTTCTTGTGGCGTCTAGAACATGTCTTGACATCCTTCTTGAATTTACCTTCGTTCTTCTTCTTATGGCAGGAATTAATTTTCTTATTCATTATTAGAAATACCTTATCCCTTATTACTAGTCTGACTTCCCCCAATCTCAGCTGAATATAGAATAGTCGCCTCAACAAGGGCTTCAAATGTAGCTCCAAACGTAACTTATGCCAAAAGCATCTCCTTTAATGGAGATTTTAATCCTTTAACAATCCTGAGGGCTTTATCCATTGGATTGTCCACTAGCCCTCTACCAAACTTGGATAATTTGATAAACTTCACCACATATTCTTTAAGCTCCAGCTCTCTTCGTTTTAATTGGATAAACTTTTCTAGTTGCAGGTTCTTCTCTGCATTAGTTAAGAACTTGTTCTCAAAACATGTCCTAAACTCTGCCCACATGAACACTCTACCCACATTCTTTTGGAATTCAGGTTCTACCATTCAAGGGCCTCCCCCTTCAAATGTCAGGCTGCTACCTTACACTTTAGTTCATCATCTCATTGGGTTGCTAAAAATCCTTTCACACTCGAAGATCCACGCTTTCACTTCAAAGAAGTTCTCAGTTCCTAAAAATGACTTGCCTTTTAAAGTCACAAAATCTTTGTAAAGACGAGGGAATTGAGGGGCCCTTCAGTGGGTTAAGCTGCGGTTCGCTGGAGTAGGATTAGCAGTAGGAATCTGTTCCGCAGTTCTAATGTACTATTGGAACCATTCTAGCAAGTAATAAGGTCTTATCGAATTCCCCTTCTCAGGCTAGTTGTCGGCCATTTCTACTATCTAAAAAAGGGGGAAAAACCTTCAGTGGACTTCCTATGATAGTATCAAGGCCCCAAAAGATTAAAAGATAAGGTTGCTTTGTATAATTGCATATGTTTGAGGGAATAATACTTATATATATAGTTCTGAAAACCATTTCAAATAACAAATTCGTCTCTCATACTTATACTTCCCCGTAATTGGGTAACCTATGTTCTGACACCAAATGTAGCAACCTTCCTGGAGTGAGTCTAAATTCCGACCCAAAAAAGGCCCATTTAATATATATATATATATATATATATATATATATATACACACACAGAGAGAGAGAGACTAGACATCTCACACTAGGCCTACCACTTGTAGATGTCGGATTGTTGGGAGGTTCCGGGCAGGTTTCTATTACAAGTTGGGCCTAACCTCGCATCATTATGTACTAATTATAATGGCCCATGACAGCTGGACCTCTCACATTAACCAAATTTACTTGTAGACGTTGGATATGCCAATCGATTCCGGGCAATCTTCTATTAAAAGTAATGGTTAATCTCATGTCTATGTGTCATTAATATTAGTTAAGCCATTAACTCACACACATACAAACATACAAATTCATATGCGGTTCAATTCTATTCCTAAATTAATCGTATTTATTGCATTGTTAATACATGTTAATATTATGTTGATTACGTTATATACACACACACGTACGACGTAAGTTAAGCGAACAAGTAGGGTTGGCAATTAGAACCGAGAACCCAAAACCGACCCGACCTGACCCGAAAAGACCCGGACGTGAACCGAACCCGACGGGTCTTGGGTTGGGTCTAGGTGATGAAAAATACAAAAAAGACCCGACAAAACCCGACCCGACCTAAAAGACCCGACCAAAAAGCATTGAAATATATGTATTTTTAGTGTTATTACCCAACAAAACCCGAACTGACCCGACCCGACCCGAACCGAAGCTCGGGTCGGGTCGGGACCAGATTTTGGAAAGTGAATATTAGGCTCACATCCCTATTTCCAAACTTAATACACCTCACATCCCTCTAATCTTTTATATACAATCCCGCCCCCTCTTTTTTCTTGTGCCTCCATGTTTTCAGGGACTTCCGCCTCTTCCTTTTATACATCATGCCTGCTACGTATTTCTGCCAAAAAAAAGCGCCTTCAAGTAAAAAAAATCTAAAATCTGGAAATAATCCCAGAAGTCCAAGCAAAGAAAAAAAATAGTTGCATATATGTATGCAACTATTGTTGATATTTGCGCACATATATGCAACTATTTGAATACACATGCACATATGTATGCACACCTGTTGAATAAATGCATACATATATGCAGTTTAACCGTATAACTGCATACATGTGTGCAAATATGTGAAAATATATGCAAAATTGAAAAAGTTGCATGTACGTACGCAGCTTTCAAATAAATGCATGGGAAGATGCATGTATCTACTATATGTGCATACATGCATGTATTTGTACTACTGTTTTGACACATATTTTAAATAAATGCATACAAGTATGCAATTAATTGAATTATAGGCATCTTTTGATGCATTTTACTGCATTTCGTTGTTTTTGTGTATTTTTTGATTTTGACGTTGTTTTTAATGTTTTTTTATCTAATTTTTTTCATGATTAATTGTTTAATTAATTACGAATTTACGTATTTTTTTATATTTTATTTTTATTTTTTTACTGAGTTTTCAAAAAATAGGGACTAAATTTATAATAAGTTTATGACCGGATGTGAGCCTAATTTAAAACATTGACAAGGACCTTTGAAAAACGCACCCTTTTGGAAATGTATGGTTTAGACCCGACAGAACCCGACCCGTCTAGACCCGAGACCCGATGGGTTGGGTCCGGGTCGGGTCTAATTGCCAACCCTAAAATCGAGATTAACATCCTTACTACGTTTTTGAAATGTCAATATCTACCCAATTTTAAAGATGTGCAAGTCATTTCCCATATTTTCCTCAACCACAGCAAAAATGTACATTAACATATGACAATAAAATGGGAAAAACAATCATAACAACATATAAAATTGCAACCCAGTTTTTGACTTGATTATTGTAAAAATAAAAGATAAACACAATATCATATATGCAATATACATATATTTTTATAATTCCTACTGTCAATAGATTCCTTCCTTATATATGCTTATACGCAAAGCCTTGATATAGAGATATTTTGTAAATTACACATTTGAATACTCTATTTAGAAAATCACTACACCATAAAGCTTATTTTGCCACTCCCCTATCCTTTAAATTTGATACGGTCTATAGCCGTATTAAATTTGAGAGGGTTCTGAGCCGTGCCTAACTGTTTAGAAAAGGCTTAGAACCTACTTTGAATTTGATTGGGTTATAGACCGTATCAAACCTAGGTAACCTTAGTGTAAAAATTTCCTACCAAAAAGAGACGTGCTCCCTCCCTTTTTTTCATTTCCCTCTCACACTCTTTTTTTCATTCCCCCCTTTTTTATTTCCCACTACCCATGCCAATCGATTTCTGCTCTAATTAAAAAAGTTTCTGCCCTAATCAATTCGAACCGCTCCTCAGGTTACAAATCTGGTAAATTTTGATTTTATTGGATGAATATTTCTTTCGATACCATGTTTAGGGTTACGTTATGGCTGTATATATCATCGTGATTCTTTATCTTCAGATCTGTAGACAGCTTCCACTCGTTAAATCACTTCCTCTGAGGACAAACTGATTTGGTATGATTTTATTTTCGAATTTGATCTGATTTGATTTCGATTTTGCACGATTTAATGCCTGTGATGAAATTGGGATTTTTGGGATTGATCATAAAATGAGTCTGATTTTCCAGTTATGTTGCCGTATACTCCTTTTCTTCGATGCCACGTTTTTTATTTCACGATTTAGAAATATTATAGAGATTATAGTTTAGGTACAATATCACACGCCATCAATTACAAGTTCATATATGTTAGTTTAGGCTTTCAGCATCTAAGTCTGTAAACTTAAATGGATTATTGGTCCATTAATCAGAATTTCAGCCAAATAGTTTCTATTGAAAGTCTACAGTATGATTTTTGGTCCATTAATTTTTATTTCAGCCAAATACTTGTTATTTGTTAACATGTAATCTGCGGATTTGAATGGCTTTGCGTGTAGGAGAAATTTATTTATGTTAAGGGAAAATCTCATTGTGTTTAATTGAATGATATATAGTCTTGAGATTCATAGTTCCATGCTTGTCAAATGAATCAGTTACAATCTCTTGCTTTTCTAAAGTTAGTAAATGTAGAAATTAACATTCATACAAATTTTGGTAAAACAACCAAAGGAATGGTTAGCCATACCATAATGAATTCTGATTTGGTCATTGACACCTTTCTTTAAGATCCAAACTCATCACCTTTAGAAATAAGCAGTGGCAGAGCTACCCAAAATGTTCATATAGGGCAAAATTTAAAAGAAAATGAATACTAAAGAAAAAATGGAAGAGCTGACCATTATACTTGACTTTCTTGATGGCAACAATTATAGGCTGGTACATCTAAATAAACTTTTACAGTGATGTTAGCAGGAAAAACTATTAAAATGAGCTTTCTTATCTAATTTACTTCAGCTGGAGCCTAATTTAAAGTGCAGCGAGAGCCTAATTCTAATTTCAGCTAGGGCCAACTGATAAAATCTGATTTTTTGTGCCAGTAATTTAATTTTGCACCTAGGGCCATGGCCCTACCTAAGCCATACATAGCTCCGCCCCTGGAAATAAGGACAACTTTTGTTTGTTATGTTAAATGAAAAGGTATGTTACCTCCTTCCAGTTGTGTTCTTTTGATGATAAGCTATTGTGTTGTTACTTACGTTGATGTACTTGTCATTATTTGTGCATGCAGTTTCACAAGTTAGTTGTTTCAAAAACTAATACATGAAAATTTCCCTTGATTAGCTTGCGTCTATTGGATAGTATTTTATTATTACCTAGTTTTGTAATCTGAGTTTATTTAATGTTTTATATGAAATTTTAGTTCATTAGAAGGAGAACACTTTATGGATGCATTGTATAGAAAAATTATTTTTCTACTGAATATTAAAAAATAATTTTGTTTCATTGTATAGCAAGTTTTTTTGGTTTTGCAGCATTTTTTGGTTTTTAACATGTATTAACATTTTACTTAAGATTTTGTTGCTCCTCTTGAATTTACTATTATATAAGCAAAGATGTTTCTTATCTGTATTGCTGATGTTTAAAGGTTGTAGAACATGTAACAATGTTAGTTTTCCGTGATTAATTCTTGTGTATGTTATTTATTCAATTGGCTGCACCTCATTTATATAGGTAACTTCATGTTGATGTATTTCGTTTTGCAACAAAGAAGACACTCCTTTAACAATCACAATCTCTGTACGTCATTTTCTGCCTCTGTCTATGTTTGTTAAAATAACCTGTAGTTATTACTATTCTTTTCGTACTCATGCTTTTTATTTATCATACTTTATAGTATTAGCTTCTATAAATGACTAATTTCCTTGATTACAACCGATTCTATCATATAACATGGTGTTTCATCTTTTCAACTCATTGGTAATACATGTTAAGCTGGGATACTAAGCTTATTGATGCACTTAATATTTGATTTTGGTTCTTTAGTATACTGTACTCACTCTAGTGTCAGTTCCTGGGATATATCGCGTTGTGACTAAAAGAACTGTATGTACCCATTTTAGTGCAACTTATCATGATCGCTTATGTATCCCCTATTTGCGCCCGAGTTAATTTTTGGTATTGATGGATGTTAGGTATTGATGGGTGTTAGAATTTGACCTTTTTTTTGCCTAATAATATATATTTATCATCAACATTTTCTATGCAAAAATATATTTTATTCCAATACATATGACCAAAAGTAACTATGCAATGAATTATATGTATATTAATAATCTTTATTAGAATCATTGATCGATTTGATGTTTTTTGGGGGCTAGAAATATGAAAATAAGGTACGAAAATGATGACAAGTAGATTACACTTACTGGAAAGTGCAATTCCACTAATCACAGCTACCTGAAATTGAATCGGGCACAAATGGAGGATGCAAAGGAGATGGGATGCAGATTCCTTTACATATGTTCAAATGATAGCGCACACAACCTTTTCCCCTTATGTTTTTCTAATTGATACTGCTCAATTTATGTGTGCGATACTCAGATTTTCTCTAATCCAGAAGTTCATATTGGGTTTCATCCTGATGGTGGAGCATCTTTTTACCTCTCTCATTTATCTGGGCATATGGGTAAGACCCCTATCTGAAATTATACTCTTATTATATCATGTATATACGATTTATTTACTTACTGGGCATATTTAAATTTGTTTCAGCTCTACTATAACACGTTCATAAGCTAGAAATTTATGAACACAGTTCCACATGAATTAGCTAGAAAACAAAAGAACCAAGTTAGACTGTTCCAACTAGCATGTTATATTCTAATGCTGCATTATATAAGTGTGGCTCTTGTTAACTGTTATTACATATTTAGTTTTATGATAAAATCGTTCAATGTTAGTATCAATGCTATGAGAAGAGAAGCGTACTCTAGTGTGTAAATTTACGAACAATCACTTTACTGTTTGAACTCTGATTTCAATAAGCAAAATGGTCCAAGCACACTTTAATGCCATATATTTGTACTTTGCCTCACTTACTAATGTAACTTTTAAGTGATGATATCTACAAAGAATCTAACTTTGATCCCCACATGTATTTTTTTCCTTCACGACGTCTGATATGGCAGCGATGCAAATTTTCCGGTCACAACTGTTTTGATCAGCCAAAAAGCTCTTAATGCACTAAGATAATAAATATATTTCTTGCATGTAACATTATACATTTCATTGTACTTGTATCGCGTTTTTGCCAACTTAACCAACATGTCCGAGTTGATACTCTTATTTGTGATTAGTTTAAATTTTTGCACCCCTGAGTGTGCAAAATTATCAGTTTCGACATAAGCAAGGTACTGGTATTGTTACTAATCATTGACTAAAACTTCTATTTGAAATTGGTTTCTTTTTTTGTTGGGTTAAACATTTCTCATGGTAAAGTGCCAATCTATTATCAACTACAACGTTATTTGCATTCACATATGCTAGGTTGGTTTTTATTATTATTTTACATGTTTGCACAATCGTACAAACTATAATGTTGTATGACTATTCATGTTATCTGAAATTCTGACTCGGCATGTTTTGTTGACAAGCTTACCCATATGCAATTCTCTAGGTCAAAGTAAGTTGTGCATACCACAGCTGCTGTGTCATTGTAAATAATATGGAAAGATGTGTCTATGCTATACCAAATAGTTCTGTATTTTCAAGCGACAAGATTGATGAAATTGAAGTTAAAGCTAAAAAGCCTCAGGACCCTTCAGCTACCATCCGTTCAAATATTCAAGTAAATTTGTACTCCCATGACATTGTAATGTGATACTGTTCTAGTCTGTGGTTGCCTTTTTTCTTGTTTAACTAAAACTATGTTGCTATTGTGCATCCATGCCTTATATAGGAGACAACTGCTGATCAAAAGAGTGAAATAGCAGAATACTTGTTGAAGCGCAATGTTTCATCATTTTCCATGATGCCTGCAAAGGTATGTAGCTTATTTTGGTCAATTTTGATTGCTAATAAAACATGTTTTGTGATTTTTAAGCCTGGTTACAATTGTTGATCAACATGGTTTGCTTGTTTACATTTTAGCGGAGTTATGCATTTGAACGAACGAATATACCTGTTGGAAACCAATATGTGCTTAAGATAAACTATCCATTTAAGGTACTCACCACACACACACTTTTTCATTATTGCTACTGCAACATGTTCTCTTTTTTAATTTAAGTCGAACATGCACTTCATGATCAAACTGATTTCAGTCGATTAAAATTTTATACTGCCCACTACCTTCTTTCCTCCGTTTTTTGATGTTAATGAGATCATAACACATAGGGCTGTCAAAACTCGATTCATCGTCACTTCGCTCCACAATTTTGTTGCCAAACTCAATTCATATTAAGAAAAATGAAAAGAAAGACCTCTTTCATTCATAAGATTTTGTTTTTTTCACTTATTTTGTTGATTTTGTGAGTTGTTGCACTTGTTTGTTCACTTTAGTCTGCGCTTTTGTGTTTTGTTTTGATTTTACATTGTTTATCCTTGTTTTTGTTTTTCTATCTTTGTTTTTATTGTGTGTGTTTTTCTATATTAATTTTAAAAAATGGAACTGTGCATTTTAGTTCACTCAAAACTGCTCATTGTTTGTGTTCTATGTTCTTTAATTCTGATTTGATCAATCCACTATTTTTACATTTCAAGTCATAAAAAGAAATTTTGCTCAAAAATGTCATAAAAAGAGAAAAAACACAGAAACATTTCCAATTAGTTTTACATTTTACATTATTCTCTGTTACTATACAATTCTAGTTTGTTATGCTGCCATTACATCTCTGTTTCGACCTATACAAAATCATTCAACGTTTTTATGCATTGTGCATTCTCCCAAAACCATAGTCACTCCATGCTTCATCACCATTTCTACCTCATAGCTTGCTTGCATCTAACTCTCCCACTCCACTAACAACTTGCAAAAACCAGCAATTCCAAATTTACTGGTTCTCATCTCAGGTTCCCAACCAAAACTGAGTAATTAAAGTATAACTGTCACATTTTCATCAGTTCTCATACACAAATAGAAACATAATAAGATCTAAAGGTTTAGATACATAATGCAAACTCATTTCTTTTCTTGTATAGAAAAGAGATAGGGGTGGAGCGGCGCAAGCGACAGATATTGCAAATGGTCATACGGTTTGTGGTTGGGACAACATTAGTTATTGTAAGGTGATTATCGTTTCTTTCCTTATTTCATTTCTTAATGATTACTAGTTCAAGTGATAATATCTCTACATTGTTAAAGATAAAAGTAGCACTTTATTTGGGTTTTACGTGTAACATCAAATTCATTGTAGTGATGCTCACATGTTCTGGTTGGATGGCATTAGGTAACTAAACCTTTATGTTAAACCTGAGCATAAACATAACTCATGAAAATCAGAGACAGTGAACCAATGCTGTAAACAAACCCCACTTTCAATCCCTTTTTAGGCTATGTTCTGATTTATATATTGTATGATACAAATGTGCGTATGAATATCTACTGTCTACTGATAGTGAGAGACCATATGCAAGTGTATATTTGTGTGTGCCACTGGGTTGTGCATGTGTGTGTAGTTATGTGTATGTAATTGTCTAACACTAAGCCCATATGAGTGTAGACGACTGTATGCCTTCCTATACAAAACATGTCTGTCTCTAGTGATTGCATGTGTAGTTGGCGTCTATAGTATGGGATTTGGCTAAGGCCATAAAAATAAAATAAAAATATTAAAAAGAAAGAATAAAGAAATTAAAGAGAAGAAACCAAATAGGAGACAGAAGCAGGAAAAGAGTAAAAGAAAGGAAAGGGAAAAAGAAAAAAAACTGTAGGCTCAAAATATAGACAGTAAACACATATTATTTAATAAGTGAACCCTCTTCCCTTTCTTTAAAGTTGCTAATTAATATGATAATACAAACTGGTATACATTGTTGAATGCCTTTGCATGTGTCACATTGAATGAAACTCGATTTTTATGATTAAAACTGGGATGAGTAGAAGCTTGTAAACATTAGAAACATGGAGTCTGTATCCATATGAACTTCTAGTATTTAATAAAAATAGTATAAGCTGTATTCTATATGTTATGTACATCGGTTTTGTACCCTGTGATACTTCATATCAACCATATGTTGCACGGGTAAACTAAGTACTCTATTTACTTTACATCCTTGTTCCAGTATCCATATAACTTGGATCCCTTCACATATTTGTCATTTCGGAACACCAGATCATATTTAAAACAAAACTCCCTCAAGATAACCATGCATATAATAACTGAAATGTGCGGATGTATTAGAGCAGCTGATAGGTGTTTGCCTAACATCTGAATGTGATGGTTTTTAGACTACAATCATCAATAGTTAGATATATGTTTTTGGATCTTTGATCATATATATAGAAGTGCTTTTTCATTTGGATACTAAAATAATGGAAATTTGGTTAGAGGAACACACTGCGCATGGGATAGATGTGTAGCATACTGTTAATGCAATAGGACATGTAAGTTAAATTTACAAAAGGTTGATAATTGAGTAGTGGGTATGCATCAGGGAAGAAACGGGATAACAGGAAAATAGGGAGAAGAAACCATAAGATGCTCACATGTTCTGGATGGCTTAGTAATGCTCAGCTAAAATTGAGCTACGGCTCAGCTTTGCTGAGCCTTCGCTCAGCTGAAACCGAGCGTACGGCTCAGTTTCGCTGAGCCGTAATGCTCAGCTTAAACTGAGCTACGGCTCAGTTTCGCCGAGCCTTCGGCTCAGCTGAAACTGAGCGTAAGGCTCAGTGAGTTACATTGATTTTTTAGTTACTATTTGAACCAGGTCTTGTTGTTGTGGAGGCGAAACTAAACTGATGTTTGTTATTTTAATTTCTTTTCAGGCTTTGGAACAAGCATGAGTTGTATGGGTTCGACAACTGCAGTTTTGTTATCTTTTTTCTTTTTAGAGAAAGAACTGTAAACATTATGCTTTGCATATATTGTGTTATGTATTAACTGAAGTTATGATTTATGTATTAATCGAATTATTCTTAGCGTGTCTTCTTTATATACTGTTATATGAGTGTAGCGTATCTTATTGTGCATATATATATATATATATATATATATATATATATATATATCAATGGGTGTAGTGATTTTGTATATTGCATATATGATATACCTATTTTGATACGGTTAAAAGCCGTATCTAATTGATTGTAGGAGTGACGCATTAAACACGGTTTTAAGCCGTATCAGTATACCCGTTTAATACGGTTTTAAGCCGTATCAAATTGATCAATTGATATGGTTTAAAACCGTATCGATCTATGAAATTGACAGTGCCAGCATACCAGTTTGAGACGGTTTTAAGCCGTAGCAATTGATCAATTTCATACGGCTTAAAACCGTATCAAATTAGAAGCTGGACAGTGCCCACATGCTAATTTGATACGGTTTTAAGCCGTATCAATTGAGAAATTTGATACAGTTCTAAGCCTTATCAATTTAGAAATTTGATACGGTTTTAAACCGTATCAAATTTCTCAATTGATACGGCTTAAAACCGTATCAAATGAACAGAGACGCCATTTTTTGATACGGCCTAAAACCGTATCAAATCGATTTTGATACGGCCATTAGCACTGCCAAATTGGCATTTTTGGTGTAGTGAATAGATATTCAAACCTCTTTAGATTTACAATTCTATCGAAATCTTAACCTTTTTCACAAAACCAACTTATAGATTTATATGAAATAGAACAAAAAGGAGTCTAAACAATATAGAAAATTATACAACAAGAATCATGACTTTCTTTCATTATTACAACAACCCAAAACCACAAATACGACTAGATTGATCATTCTACGAGCAAATAAAATAAATGGAAGATTTGAGTGGTTTAATCATGTTTTCTTTTCGCAATATCTCAAATCCTCCCAGGCACAACAATCCAACTCTAAAACTATCAAATTATAGAAAATATTAACTCAAATGAATTTCACTCACAAAGCTATAAGACTGAGTAATAACATAATTGAGTGGAACAAAGTTTAGATTCGGCCTTCGTGAACAATCTTGCTCCAACCTTTCAAATTTGTATATATAAGAATCACATATATTAGAATATTATACATATACATATAAATCTAAATTCCGAAATAAATTTAAATAGAATAGAATATAATATAAGAGATATAATAGGTTAAGAAGATAGAAAAAGAACCTGTTTACTTTTCCGAAGATTTAGCAATGGTAGAAAGGCATCATGGAGGCAAGGAAGAGCATGGTTGTAGGGTTTAGAATAAGGATTGGGGTTCTGTTTATAGTTGCTATCGTGTGTACAGACCGTTAGATTTAATCAATTAAATTTAAGAAGTTTATTTGATAATATTTATAAATAAATCCTGATCTAAAACAATCCTCGCTGGGCTTCCCTATAGTAAGGAGGTCAACTTGAGCAGTCAACCCCCTTCTAAGTCGAGCCTAAGAGGCAATCGTCTCATGTACGTTACTTTTTATTAATTTCTTATTAATTCTGATTGATTGCTTCCTTATTTTAATTACTCTTATCCCCGTTGTATACGAATATATGTACACAAGTTTGAATTCAAAAGGAATATTCTTTTTCAAGCTTATCTAATTAATATATTCCACATATTTTTTTGTGTGTGTGTGTGTATATGTATTTGAAATTCAAACTTTGTATGTTAATATATACAAACAACTTGATTTATTAATAATATTTGCACACAAACTCCATTTTAAGGAAATAAAATATGAAAAAAGATCAGAATCTCGCCATGAAAGCAACTACAATACTTCCGTGGCCCAATTCCCGATTGTCCAAAATTCCATTTTCAATCTGTTAATATATTATTAATCATTACTACTTATTTGAAATTAAATTAACTTATGTCTAAATTAAGTATATTTTACGGGGTGTTACAATCTTGTTCAATAATGTGTGTTATTATTATTGTTTGCTAACATTACAGGTGCAATATGAAGATCATATACATAATTGAGATCTACTTCAAACCTTAATCCATGATTGACCCTAAGAACCCTTGATTTAATGATAAAAACCTTTATTAGCTTAATAATCATAACAGCGATTTAGGATTATGCTAAGACTGGACCTAGAATTAAGTTAAGGTGTCCCAATTCAGCAACTTATTAGGCTAAACGATTGAGATTAGGGAAGTGTTCATGATATCCCGCTACATCCGTAAAAATCTAAGGGAAAACTTACATAAACCTAATCTTTAAGACCCGATTTGGATAAAGCAATTTCACAAAGCTCAGATCTGTAACCATAGAGTACCTAGAGAAGTTGTTTTAATACCTTAAGACAATATCAGGAAAGCATCTCATAGATAGAAAGAACTCCCATTCGAGAAATCGGAAATAAGAGCCACGATTGGTTTCTTTCCTAATAGATAGTTTACTTACAGAAGCATCTTAAGAGTATAACATGGAAATATTTGCAGATCTCAAGTTTGAACACTTTCTCGTCAGAAATTAGAAGTTCTACCGTCAAATCTAACTTTTGGGGTATTACCCATAAATTTGGCTATAGTAACTAAAAATAGAAAATCAATTTATTTGTTTAATGTAAATATTTAGATGTGGGTTTAAATTATGGGTGAGCCATTGGTTGGGTTTTGTTTATCCGATGATAAATTTGTCAAACCAAACTAAAACCAATAAAAACGAAAACAAAACAAAACCAACCAAATTAAGTTTGGTTGGTTCGATTGGTTATCCGATTAAACCAAACTAGAAATGTTTTATACTTTGTGTTTGAAATATTCACTATGATTTAAAACAAATTATAAATATATTATTATAGTATTTTTTATGTTTTTTAATATTAATTTTGACACATAGGTGATAATTAGTATATACTTAAATAAGTAAACTAATCTAAAATATTTATTATAATACTGATAATTTTGAAAATATTGTAAAAATTCGATTAATTTGATTAAACCCATAATCGAACTTAATATTTATTTCGGGATGATTACAAACCGATTTAATTTCAAAACCGAGCCAAATCGACCAAAATAAATTGGTTTGGTTGATTTATTTGGTTTAAGCGAATAATGCTCATGCCTAATTTAAATTACGGAGCTAAAACAATTAATATTGCATTGTGGGAAGAACTTGCTATGGAAGTAGGATTTAAATTGGTGGAAACGGTTGATAAAACTCCTATAATAGCCATTAAATATGTTAAAGTTTGGGTTTTTCAAGGTAAAAAAACATTTAATTTCTTTAATGTTCTTAGCACATAACCATTTTTTAAGATTTCTCATTGTTACTGCAGGATTGTCTTTATCAACACTGAGTAATATCAATCTAGCAATAAATCCAAACATATTACAAGAAAGATTAGAATTTGGTATGATATTAAAGGCAAAAATGCACATATAAAATCTAATAATTATGATAGAGTCATGCTTTTTCATATAATAAACAATCCAAGTTTGGGTCATGACAAGGTTAGTACTAATCATTTAAATTTATATCATACATATATTGATAATATCATGTCAATTAGTTATTTAATATTTTTTTCATGCGTTTATGACTCAACTACTATTGTAACAAGCCTGTAAAATTTGTAATAAAAAGGTGATTGAAGCTTCAACGTCGGGCTATTGGTGTGAAGCAGGCCAACAGAACGAAGATACATGTAATTTGAGGTAAAAAAAAATTAAAGCTAAGAATCTTTATTTGACATTATTATTTGTAATTATATTTATCTACAATGTAGATATATTATGGTAATAAAGATTTCTGACCCAACTGCTGAAGCTTGGGTTACTACTTTTAATGAACCAACGAAAGAAATTACAGGTTGTATTACCGATAACCTCTATAAGATTAAGAACGATGAATGTGAAGATATATACCAACAAAAGCTAAAGGAATTGTTATGGATGCCTCGTCTTTTTAGGGTTGGTGTTACTTAGATTGAGTATAAGAATGGAAAAAAGCAAAAGATCATTGCTATATCGCAATCAGTTATCGATTATTCAACTGAATCAAGCTTCTTGTTGGAAGAAATTTTTAAAAAGGCGGAGTCCAACATTTAATTTTATCTTCAGTATTTTTATTTGAATAGTTTTGGTTTTTCAAATAACAATGGTAGTTTAGTTTAATAACTTGAGATTTATTTATTACATCTTACTATTTAATTTTTCTTATTTTAATTAAATATTCGTTGATATAATGATATGTTTGGAGCTTATATTTGTTTCATTTCTCTTCTTATTTCTTCAATCCATTAATGATTTAGAGTTGCAGAATAACTAAACATTGATTAGATTGATCCTACTTGATATATAATAAAAATGTATGTATGTGTTTGTGACTGGGTCAAATCAATACATTGACAGAATATTCTTAGTCTTAAGATGGTTTACGTATAAAATTCAGTTTAATTGAATTTCCAATTTTCTAATTACTTCATTTTCTCTTAAAGTATCCTATTTTTTTTTAATAAAATCTAACTTGAATTATGTTTCAACAAATAATTTATATTTCATATTGAACACCGGTGGGTTTTCCCATCATTGTACGCTAATAGTATTTGGAAAAGAAAAAAAAGAAGCAAAAATCATGTTTTAAACCAAACAGCCGCAACGTTTGTCTGCTTGAATTTTTTCTAAAAAAGAACAAAGTATGGAGAAATTGAAAAAGCATGGTGGCCCTACCTATTAGTTTCTGGCCTTTTGAAGTGGCCACCCACTCTGTTTTCTCATCACCACAGTTGTTTTCTACCTATAATGTGCTTCGCAAGGTGGCCTAGTGTAATGACTCGTATTTTTAACGGATAATAAATAATTTAATTAATTATTTAAATAGCGATTCAGAGAATTAAATGGATATTTAATTAAACAGTATTGAATATTTAATTAATAGAAATAATAGAATAATATATTTAATTCCGAAATGGTCGGAAATAGTGAATTGACAATATTGTGTGAATTGGACAATTTAGAATATATAATTCAGTTTTGAATTTGATTTATATTAACAAATTTATTTATAAATGTTAGTTCAATGTATTAATTATATTATAATTATAATCGAGCTCGAAATGGCGCGGCAGTTTGTAATCTGGCGATTCGAACTTCAAACGAATGTATAGAATCCAATTTAAGCCAGATTTCTGTGAAACAAGAAACGTTCAGAGCTGGGGAAGTATATTTTTCTAATGGAAGAGAAAAATCAGGATTTCGTCATGTAGATTGTGAGTTATGATCAAATCAAATTTTCGAAAAATCGCTATGGAATTCCCTTATAATTTATAACGATTTATTTATATTATAAAAGGATTTTTAATATAAACTGGGTATTAATTTAACATTGGATTTGAAATATCGAGTTATAAATCCAGATATGTACATTTTGGAGCTGTATGATATTCTATGTGAATATATACGATAATATTAATTTATTAATATTAATTTAATTATTTTTAAATATATTAATATTTAAATGGGTTTATTTAGAGCTTTAAAAATAGCCACTTTTGCAAACGAGCTCCATTTTTTATGAAACTAATTTTGTTGGATCTGGAATATTAATTTTTTGCTACATTTCAATTTCTGTGATTTTTGGAGTCAGCATGTGGCCATACCTGATTTTAATGTGAAAAACAGTCAATAATTTGGCCTTTAAAAATACGTTGTGTGAGCAAACGGAGTCGGAATTCGATGAAACAAGTTTCGTCGGGTCCGTAATGTCGAACTGAAGGTGTATGTCCATTTTCGTGATTTTTGGATATCATGTGTGATCATAGAGATTTTTAGATGGCAAATACAAATAGAATAACGATATAAATTAATATGAAAAAAATACATGAAGCTTCTTCAACAAGCCAAATCTATCCTATATAAATACCCTAACATCCTAAAACCCTCATACTTTTTCTCGTTGTTTAACAGCAAACCCGCCGCTGGATTTTTCCTCCCAAACCTATTTCATCATCTTTCTAAAATCAAATTAATTCAACTAAAACCTTATAAATCATAAAACCATTACATTAGAACTCGTACTATCATTCTCTTCAATCCTATATATTACGTTGAACTCGATTGATTTTCTGGCTCGTAGTGTTCTCGAGGAAAGCTAAGGTTACAGATCGATCCACATATAAGCATCGATGAGCGATTCGAAGTAGATATTTGGGTTCAGGGGAGTGAATGGCTCTTGCGTCACGTTTGTGAGGTGTGCAGTGAAAATATAGTTCGATGTTTTCTTCGATGCTGCGAAGAAAGCCTGGAAACGCTGGAAAATATTGAGCTTGAGTTTAATGCTTTCGATAAGAAGTTGGAGAGGAAACTTATGGGGCACGATGGAAATTTGTTGTGTGGATTTTAATGGAATGGAAGATGAAGTTCAGTAGGGATTCATGGCAAAAGACTTCAGTACCTGTAGTGTAGAGGCGAGCGTCGCGATTCTCTGGGGTGGTTCGAGTTCAACCGTATGAGTTTGAGAAGAAAGAGGATGGAACGAGATAAATTTTGGCTATTTTTATTTGAATTTAAGTGGAGAGGTTAGGGTGTTCTCGTGGAAGGAAAGTAGGCATAATGGCCATTTGGATGGAGTCGGGACTGGAGTTATAGATCGGGGAAGAAGGGTGTTTAGGCGGGCTGGGTTAAATGGTAGTGGGCCGCAAAAACAGAAAAGGTAACGACCCGAACTTCCCCGTAAAGGAAAGCACGGGTTGAGGAGAGAACACGACAAATCAGAACACTAATAGAAGAACATTTCATTGCTTATTAAAACAATTTACATCAAAGTTCAAGAATATACAGAGTATGAATAAATATTATACATCAGAAAAATATTAGAGATATACAAATTACAATGAAGCGAAAAATAATACAAAACACAACTGAAAGAGATACATGGATAAAAAAGCTTTCCGGATATCATTCCAGCTATAAAGCAGGATCCTGTGAATATAAATCTGCAAAAACCAAACTACTAGCTGCCCACGTGGAAAATAGGGACACCCAGAGTTTAGGTTAAAACAATAAACTCCAGGTCAGTCATGTGACTAGTGTGAGAACTAAAACAGTTATTTGAAACTTTACTTTAAAATGAAGTAAATCAAGGGACCATGCCGTATAACATGGAATGGGTTTCCTCCCAAGAATACCAATGCATAGAATAAACAGCGCAATGCTAAATAAAGAAAATGAAGCTATTATAAGACCCAGGTCTCATCATACAATGCAACGCAAGCCGAAGGATAAGGTTTTACCTTATAATAGCCAAATAATGCTTGATACGCGAAATTTAATCTTTTATTATTACTATAAGTGAAGAAATCAACTTCAAATATACATGTATCAATCATAGGCGGCATGGGTACCATATATCATGTCGCCATACTAGGCTCTACAAATAAAATCGAAATGTCACGTACTAGAAATTGGATTTCCGTCATGAGTCGACACCACGGATGGCTCCTAACCGATTCGACACACTCTAGCAAATGTCTCAGGATTCAGACGCTGGCGAACCCTTGGATCTTCAGGGCCGGTCCACACATAGAGAATTAGTTATACGTGAACACAAGTTTCCCAGTCCTATCGGACCTATCCATCGGCTCCGTAGAGATCGATATACGCGAGGCGCCTCGCATTCCAACAACCACAAAGGTAAAAATAATATAAATGTCAGGGCTTGTAAAACGCTGACACCACCCATAGCTAGAAAGAAGCGTCGTGTGCTCCCTGTAGTCACGATCCCATTTTTGACTCATACCGAGGTGTGAGGCTCGCGAATTAACGCCATACACAATGTTATACCACATAGGCTGTGCTTTGATCATCAACCACAAGACTCTGATTTTCAATAGAAGCCTTGATCATTTGCATCTCAGCATGCCACATAGGCAATTCACGCCATGCGACTGATGTCTATCGATAAATAACCTCTAAGCTCGTAAGTCTCAGAGAAGGGCGTTAAGCAAGAGAATAAATTCTCCACCGCCAAATAGATATATATTTAATAGAAATCAATCAACACAGCATAAAATACAATGTCAGACACACAGTCCATTTACAAGTTCGTTCTGGGTCTGAACGAAACCGGAGACACCTTATTCCTCATCTCGTATGTCCAATACAAGAGAGAGGCCCTCGCATATCCGTCGATCTCCAAGTACATCTGGACGATCACCACTTATTATCTTGTCTTGGGTGTACTGCCTAATCAAGACATTAGTAATTATCCAAACGATGTGAAGACCTCCGGTCTTCAACCACCGTCTTCATCGTCGACTTATCGTCGAATCAGTTTTTCAAGATGGGTATAAACCCGGCCTTTCCGAATAACCCGCGTATATAATAAACATGTGTTACACAAACACAACATACGCCTCATTCCAATCCAAAATATTATTTATCCAAATATTCACATTCTTAGGGAAAAGTTCCCATTAATTTTATCAAAAATAAATTCTTTTAAATTTATTCTTTAATCATCCTTTGGATATCATTTCAAACCATATTAAGGTTTTCCAAACTAGTCCGGATTAGCGAATCACACCGAAGTAATCATTTTTTTATTTCCCAATCCCAACCTATTCATCCCATGGAGCAAAACTGGTAATGTTCCATATCTAACACCACGGTGTTGTCGGTAAATATTAATTACCATTTCACATTCAAATCTAATTAAAGATTTAACTATCGCTTGGAGCAAAACTGGTTATACTCCATTCCCAATCATATCCTGAATTTGATAATTTAAATTATCACATTCATATTTCAATCTAATTAAAGATTCATTAAAACTCTAATTCATTTTTATCTTCCCAAAAATCAATATTAATGATCATTCAACTTCTAGGAAAATAGTCCTGTCTTTAACTGGGTTAAAGAACCAATGTCATTTAAACACCGTTCACGATAAACCCAAATTCACATTCATCAGTCTCTAACCGTATATCAGTAAGAGAACAATTCCCTAAGTATTAATCCCGAATGCCGAAACCAACATCAGATCAATACCCAGGAAACCATTCAACTTAACTAATCTTCAGTTAGTTTCTAATTTTTTTAACTCCATTGGGTTTAAGAACAGTGTTTTTAAAGATAACATTCACGACAAACCCAAAATCACATTCCATTGTTAATCAGGTTAAAGAACAAGTGTTATTTAAAACACCGTTCACGATAAACCCAAAAACCAATTTCAATTCAATTCCAATTAAATATAAATTAATTGGTAAACTCCTTTAAATCTTATTTAAAAGATTTATTCTTTTCTCATTTGGGTTTAAGAACAGCGTTAATGAAGACACCGTTCACGACAAACCCAAATTTCAATTTGATATTAAAAACAAGGTTCTGAATATAAAATAAATCGGCTTATATTCAATATCAAATTCTCAAATCAACAAATATCATATTGGAATAATGATGCATATATCTTCCAAATTCCTCCACAATATCCGTATAATCACGGAATCCAGTATCGAAACATTCCGAAGATAATTTCGATTTAAATCCATTCCAATCCATATATTGGAAAATTCTGGTTATATTAAAACCATTTCAAATCCAATTTATTTATTTAAAAATATTGGATTATAATTCTAGTTCATAACCAGTTCATTTCGATAAAAATATAATTTTATCTTTACAAACGTGAAATTTTTAATCCTAATTCTTTCCAAATCATTTATTTTGATTTTACACAAATTACTAATATTTTTAATAATTTTATCAAGGCCCGTACAATCAATTTCCATCAACGGTCATCGAACTGCACTTACAGCGACCTTTTCTAAATTTGATTTGGACATAATTCCAAATCCAACCGTTAGATTTCAAATCTCTCATATTCTTTAGAAAGCTCCTTTCGATGCGAACCCAACGGTCCCGGTTTCAGGAGAATCTGATGGTCGGATCTCCCGTAACGTCAATTCGAATTCCATGGTCGAAATTCGCGAACGATTGCTGCGTGGCGCGTTCTATTCAGGCCATTAAATATATATATATATATAATATATATTATATACTTCTTCGACCTTTTTAAAACGTATTTTATAAATCATTTTAAATTCGTTTTAAAAACGATTTCAACTTCATATTCAATTTTAAATAAAAATTGAATATTCTATATCATTAATATATAAATGATAATATTTTCAAAACATTAGATTTTGAAATCACTTCCTTTTCGATATTCATTATAAAAATGAATAAAACCGATATAAATATCGTTCGTGTCTAAATGGCGCAAATCTAATCAACATGGCTTCATATATTTAGATATTCCTGTGTCCATCCAAAATCGGACATAAAAATCATATTTTGATCTTTTACTGAATATTATTTGAAAATATTTTTTATTTTATTTTATTCAACACATGAATATTTTTAATCCTTTCGTTATTTTATTTTATTCAACACATGAATATATTTTATTCAACACATGAATATATTTTATAATATTCGTTGCTTTATTTTATTCAACACATGAATATATTTTATAATATTCGTTATTTTATTTTATTCAACACATGAATATATTTTATTTAACACATGAATATATTTTATAATATTTGTTATTTTATTTTATTCAACACATGAATATATTTTATTCAACACATGAATATATTTTATAATATTCATTATTTTATTTTATTCAACACATGAATATATTTAATCATTTTCTGAATATTATTTTAAAATATTCGTTATTTTCCAAACTGGAATGAGACCCAATCAATTACCATATAATGTTATTTATATGGATTCTATACAACACATGTATATAATAGCAATGACAAACAATCATCCATCATCCAAAGTGCATCACACAACTGCATAAGCATTAAATATAAATAATTAACGCTTACACAATCTGTCAACCCATCAATTGACATACAACTAAATAATTGGGATTAGTGTACGTCAATTATCATCCCAATACCCATGTGGGGTTTCAATCAACAAACACATATTTTACTTGTGCAGTTGGGTGATGTGTAAAATTTAACGTCCTAATTCATATCAGTAAAATGAGTGTACATAAACAAATCGTCCAGTTTGTAAATGAATATTTATTTTATTTCAACACATGAATATTTTATACAGTCCATTTCACATCACAACCAACTTTCACAACACAATCAAACAAACAAGTCGTCCATGGTCTGTGGATAACGGGGAACAGTTCATATATGCAGTTATGAAATAAATAACTGTATAAAAATAATTTTGGTGAGAAGTTCTCACCTTTGGTTACCACTCCGTCGGTCTTTAATTGACGGTTTTGGTACCGTTTGGATTTAAATTTGCTCCAAATTCAAACAAGCTCCAATTTGGACCCAGTCAGTTTTATTGTAAAGCTCTCGGCTCCACGGTCGCAAAAGGATCCTGTTTCATGCGATTAGGAGTTCGTGGCAAAACGATATTAATATACGAACATGGAATATTATTTAAATAATAAAATCACTATTCACCTTCTTCTCCAAACGACACCTTCAACTCAAAATGCTCGCCACGGCCAAACTGTAAGTCGGAATTGCACGATACCAGCGCCATTCTCTTCGACTTCTCCTCCTCTTTCAAGCCTGGTTGTCTCCCCCTCCAGTTCGCCACGTGGGCCCCACGATCTGCAGTTGAACGGAAAACTACAGTTTCCATTCATCTCAGTGCTACAGCCGCCTCGATGCTCCAAACGCCCCCAATTTTTACCATGTCTCGACCTCCCGGACAATTTTCCCTTTGGTCCTTTTGCCTGGAAATGCACGGATCGACGAGAAATTGCTCATCATTGCGACTGTCCTGTTTTCAGCACCCCTCCAATAAAATTGACACTCCGACCAACTCCAGCCACCTGGGACCATGCCACTACCGCCAAAATCTTTGTATGCTTCCACTCTACCTTCCCTCCAAACCGCTCGACCTAATTCTCTACATAGGGCCCGCATAAACCAAAATACAAAAACCGACATACTGCATGTCGAGCCCAATTCCGACCAAACCACCATTCCAATCACCACCAAAATTTTATAGTAGCTAGTACTCATCATGCTCTACAATCTCACAAAATTTCATGGCCTAATTCATTACGGTTTGGGAGATATTAATTATTTAGTTTTAGGGGCTTTTTTGCAAAATGTTTTTAAGGGAGGAAAGGGGCTGCCGATTTCCAAAGAAGAAGAGGGAGAGAAGTGAGGGTTTTGTGGAGGAAAAGATATTATATAGTGAAAATTTTTATTTTTTTATTATTTTATTTAGTTGGCGCTGTCTCCAATCGACAGTTATCGATGCCGCAGCCACATATGAACTCCGTTGGCGATGAAAATTAACATGTTGTTATGTCTTGACGATACGGTTCTAGTAAAACTAGTTTCGTCGAATTCCAAGTCCGTTTGCTTAGAAAACTCTATTTCTAGCTTAAATGGCTGTTCAATTCACAATTTATCCCGTACGGCCACATATGGACTCCAAAAATTATGAAAATTAGAATCTAGCAATAATTTAACATTTGGGATCCAACAACAGTGGTTTCGTCGAAAACGGAGGTTGTTTGCAAAATGACTATTTTTTACTTTGAATTTTCAACTGGACATAACTTTTTATTCCCGCTATGAAATTTCAATTTTTCAGATTCTTGGAAAGATATTTTCAAATAGATTCAAATATTTTTGGTTGCACAAAAATCCGGTTTATTTTGTACATTCATTTGAAATTTGAAATCGAATTTTCAAACTACCGCGCCATTTCCAATTTATTTTATAATTAAAATAAATTTTATATTCTAATTTCGATTTAAATAAGTTTATACGTTCTAATTCTATTCAAAATAAATTTCTAATCGTTATTATTTAAAATAAATCACTTTAAATATTCAAAATTCACAAAAATTGCTAAAATAAATTATTTAAAGTGGTTCTGACTTTCCGGGTTGTTACAGTTAAGGCCCGTTCAAAATTCAAAATATATTTTAATTTAATTTAGATATTGTATAATAACTTGTATAAATCATATCTTGATCATACTGTATCAGAATTTCAAATGGTTTGATCCGTTGGGTTCGTATGGACGGCGGCTACACAATGGAACTAACTGGGAGTCAATTGGAGCTCGTTACAATTTATAGCGAAATAAATTGTCTATCTGAATCAATCGACAATTTTCTTTATTTAACGATGATCGTCCAGTGTGAGTAAAACTCACTAACTCTGCACAGTTATATTTTTATAAAGTATTTTTAGAACTGATAAATGATGGTTGATTACTATGGGTTGATTGTTTGGTTGGATTGCTGATTTATTGGTTGAAATTATAGATAACGATATATATATATATAAAAATCGTTAATCAAATATTGATTTTGTTTATCAAAATATTTCATATTGAAATGAAATCGATGTTATTTATATTGTTTAACATCTGTGGATGCAGGGAAACAGGTTGGAGGGATCCAACTGGATTCCTCAATATTTATTATATTGTTTGTTTTCATATATTGTGATATATGATGTGATATAAACCTATGATTGATTATGATGACACTGGTCTGTTTAATTGGTATTTTAAATACCATAAGAAATACTAGAATGCAAAAAGGGAATTTTTAAAGTGTATTTTGAAAATGAAATATTTATATGAAACAAATAGGATATTATACATGAAATATTTATTTGGAAAATAAATATAATTATAAAAGGAATATTTATTTGGAAAGTAAATAGAATTATAAAAGGAAATATTTGGAGAATGAATAGAATTTTATAAAAAGAGAATTTTACGTTAGGAAGGTTTAGACCTGTGATTTGCACACGGGTGTAATGTGATATTGATTTAAAGTAAATATTTAATAGAAATTGGTTTTAACAGATAAATCGAGGAGAATAATGTATAAACAATGTTTATAAATTAAGGAAATATTTATCATTTGATAAATGGAATACATAAATTTGAATTTATATAGAGAAATAAAATCGGTTTTAACACCGATAATTGAAATGGAATGTGAATGTAGTAGTTATAAAGGAAATTTGCAATGAGATTATAAATGTTGGAAATGAAATAATATTTATATGAATAATTCTGCAAATAAAAATACAAATAGAATTGGGGTTTGAGATATTGTTTTTTTAAATACGAAATCAAGCTGTTTTGATTATATAAAGAAACATTATTCACATTCTATGTGAAAAATTAGATTAAAGCAAATATTTTGCAAATAAAATATTATAAAGGAATTTGGGGTTTGAATTAGGAATTTAAATAGAATTACTGAAATTAGAAACTGAGTGGAAATTAGTTGAGTTGAATGGCTTTCTGGGTATCGATCTGATGTTGATTTCGGCCTTCGGGGTTTATACTTGGGAAGTTGTTCTCTTACTAGTTTATAGGTACAGACTGATAGAGTTGGGAAGATATTGATGCGTGAATTAGAAATGGAAACGTTTTCCAAAGTTAATAACGTATATTTTCTAATTTTAGAAATTAAGGAATTTATGAATATATGGAAACGATAAATGGGAAATTGGGAAATGATCGGTAAGATTTCCATTTGGGAATACGACCGTTATTTGTACACATATTTTCCTTTGATAGTTAAATAACCAAATATCAAAGTTTTGACCATTTCCGTTGTTAATACGGAGAAACCGGGATCAGATTTATTATCTGAAAACCACTACGTATAGGCATTATCGTTTCGAATCAAATATATCAAAGACAATTGAAGACGGAGTTTATGCAAGGGTTATTCTGGCTATCTTAGGTAGAAATTGCCTAAGATGGATTTACAGAATAATTCCTTCGGGTCATCCAGTCCCAGGACAACTTGAATGGATGAATGTTTGACAGAGTATATCTGGTAAACGCATAAGTTGATCGTTTCAAACGTATTTACGTTGGTGTTGAGGAATTCGTTTCTCTTAGCTTATACTCGTGGTATTTTTGGGGAAATCAATTTGTGATTTGACGGGTATGATGATGTGGCATTCAAAGTAAATAAAGGAGTGATCTGTCAAACGATACGTTATGACCTTAAGCCTCATCAACTGGGAAATGACAGAAATCGAGCAGGCAACATGGCTAAATGGGTCGCACCCAATTAGGGTATATTGTCAGCATCTAGAGAATATTCATATTTGTTACTTCTTTCAACTCTGTATCTCCTGGGAACGGTTATGTTGGTATACCAACCGTAAGGTGACAAATATATTCGGAATATTCAAGCAAAATGAATGGTTGGTCAAGTGTGGCCGAATAACAAGATGTTCTTGTTGAACTCCAGTGTATCGCTTCTAGAGTGCACTGGTCGGAAGGTTGTTCCATACCTTGTCATGGTTGGAATCCATTACCTAATAAGAGTCCGCGGTATTTGATCGTATATTATATATGTAGAGCGTGAGATGAAAGCGTTCTACTAGATTGCTATCTCCTTGATTTAGACATTATTATAATATCAGAAAATATTGATCTTAAGAAATATTTTGGGTTATCGTAAGGTAAAAACCATCTGTATTTATGTGTGGATCGGTCTTACGATTATCATTGCTTTTGAAAAGGATTTGAAAAAGTTAAACCAAGTGTTTGGAGTTTACTCACACCAGTCACATGACTGACCCAGAGTTTATTTTGTTTTGTTTTCCCTAAACTCTTGGGTGCCCAATTTTGTACGGGCAGTCAAGTATTCAGAATTTTAAAGATACATGGAGAGCTGGAGTATGAGGCTTCAGGATTATATAGCTATTGTTATTTTTGCAGTGTTGTACTCTGATAATAGTATTATATACTGATACTGTTTTATTCCAAAGTTATGTTATATAATATATTTTATTCGTTCTGCCGTGAGATTCATGTTACTCTGATGTTGTTGTAGTTGTGTTTTTCTTCTTCTATTCTAATTTTCTATTTTATCTATTTTCACCGTCTAACTTCTTTCTATTGACGTTCCGGTATTTTCGATTCTTGGATAGTCGACATGGTGTTGTATGTCGATTACCGAAGTCAAAAATTTCCCGGGCCGTTACAGTAGTATTAGAGCGAAGGTTAAGTAATTACCTTGGTTCTGTTGCGCGACTCAATGGAGATAGGGTTAGTAATACCCTAGATTGTGTTTGAGTGTATATATATGAGCGCGTATTTGTTATTTGATATAAAAATGGTTTTATATTGTGGAGATTTATTGGTTGAGTTGTTTATGAATTTTGGTCGATCAGTTTGATCCACTGTATCGATAGGGTTTCTAAACACCTAAACACGATGAACCGACATAGTATCTTTTGAAATGAGGGTAAATAAAATAATTTTACCCAAATTATATTTTGGTATAAAGAATTTATATTGGAATTATTATAACATGTTGGATATATTGGTTGTTATTATAATCGAGTAAGATTACGAAAAGTGATATGGTTATGTAAATAACCAATCAGAATTCAGATAAGCATTATAAAAGGAATAAAATCTGAATTTCAATCCGAATTGAAATTACAACTCTGAAATTTGAATAAGTGTTTGTAAATGGATTTGGATTTATGAGAAACTTAAAATCCTGGGAGATTTTAAATTGTTTACAAACATTGTTAATGGTATTTTGAAATGATTTCAAAATGGAAATGTTTAAATATGGTTTTGAAAAGTGATATAGTATTGAACTCACTTCAGCCACTGGAAAATAAGTTCGATGATGATCCGGACATCATCGGTATTCATTTACGAGTTTGTAAGTGATAGATTATGTAATAACCCGGAAATTCTGAACTAGTTTAAAATTTTTATTTTGGCAATTTTAGCAAATTTTGAATATTTAAAATAGATTATTTTAAATAATATCGACGAAAATTTATTTTGAATATAATTCGAATGTATATATTATATACGTCGTCGTCAGGATATAAATATTTATATATAATTATAAATAGAATAGAAAATGGCGCGGTAGTTCGATAATTCGATTTCAAACTTTAATTGAATGTACCGGGTGCAAAACAATCCGGATTTTAGTGAAACCAAAAACAATAGGATCTAAATGATGATATCTTTCCAACGAATCCGAAAAATTGAAATTTCATAATGGGAATCAAAAGATATGTCCAGTTGAAAATTCTGAATAGTCGTTATGGAATTCAGGCCCTTAAAAATGGAAATTTTGCAAGCGACCTCAGATTTCGACGAAACCACTTTTGTTGGATCCGCAGTGTCAAATTATTGCTAGGTTTCAAATTTCATAATTTTTCGAATCAATATGTGAGCGTGGCGCAGTTAAACGCGTTTGACCAGTTTCAGTTGATTTTAATCGACTGGAAAATGGCCATTTTTCTAACGGTCTCAGAATTCGACGAAACTAGTTTTGTTAGGACCGTATCGTCAATACGAAGCTAGAAAATATTTTTCCAGAATTTTTCGAGTTAGTATGTGACCCCGGTAAATTGAAATACGCGTTCAAATTGAATATATAAAGAATTATATTTTAAATCTAATGGAAACTGGTCGAAACGATGGAATTGGCCTACAAAACATATCCCATTGTGTTCGGAATGGGGGTAATACGCTAGGGACGACAGGCGGTGGGCCTCGTTTAGAGGTCGTATGTAAAAGTCAACTTTTTACAAATAAAATAATTAAATAATTAAAAAAATTAACCCCTTCCTCTCTTTAACCCCTTCAGCCCCCCCCCCCCCCCCCCCGCCCCCGATTCATAATCGAAACCAAAAAAAAAAAAGAACGGAGGAACGCAGCAGCCGCCACCGCGCCCAGGGAGTCGCCGCCCTCCCTCCGATCTCCAGCCCCACCTCGCAGTCCCTCATCTCCTCCAGCAATCGAGGACCACCGAGCCCCCATCGAAGAACCGACGCGATCACAAACCCCCTCCCCTCGTCGAAGCCTGCTGCGCGACTCCCGAGACCCCTCCTGAAGCGAACGCCACCGCCGACGCCCCCCCTCCCCCCTCTTCTCCTTCGACTGAAAACTCTTCCCCCCTTCCTCTTCGGATTTTTACAGTAAGTCTTCTGCCTTTATTTATTTTATTTTATTTCATTTAGACTTTAATATTTAATTTATTCAGTATTGTTTTAAAAATTAGAATAGTTTTAAAATCTGAGATTAGAGTATATAAAATGTTTGAAGTATATATGATGTATGGTAAGTATAAAGGTTCGATTTTGAATGAGTATAAAGCTTCGATTTTGAATGAGTATAAAGGTTCGATTTTGAGTGAATATAAAGGTTTGGTTTTTATTTGATAAAAGGATTTTTATATAGAAAGAATAAAAATATAATTTTTATCGTATGCAAAGGTAGAAAATATAATTTTCATATTATATAGATGATAAAAATGTGATCTTTATATGGTAGGAAATAAACATTTGATTTTTATATATTGAACAACGAAGTAAAAATTCGATTTTTATATATTGAATAGCGAAATAAAAATTCGATTTTTATATATTGAACAACGAAATAAAAATTTGATTTTTATATATTGAACAACGAAGTGAAAATTCGATTTTTATATATTGAATAGCGAAGTAAAAATTCGATTTTTATATATTGAACAACGAAATAAAAATTCGATTTTTATATATTGAATAGCGAAGTAAAAATTCGATTTTTATATATTGAATAGCGAAGTAAAAATTCGATTTTTATATATGTAGTGGCTACGGGCAACGAAAGCGACAAAAGGCGAGCACGGTGAAGATGTTCTACATAAGAAGAGCCGTGGAGTTTGGATAGCTATCTATGAGAATTTCTCACCTTTCAATTTCATTTTCTAGTTATATGTATATACTAGGATGCAGACGGTGCTTAGTAGCACCCGACACAATCATCCACAGACCATGGACTTGTTTGTTTGGTTGCATAAATTAGTTAGATGATTTGATTTGAATTTGGTTGTTTGGTAAATTTGATTGATATGTGAATGGCGTGGGCCTTCACTAGACCGGGGATAAGGCTAAGCCTTGTCCCATTTCTAGTATCGTGCCGTTATGCCGCCGAAATTTTCTAAAATATGTTAGAAAAATAAAAATATCATTTTTATTGTGTAAATGAACTGAATAGAAATTCATGTGTTAAAATAAAATGTTTTATCGTTAAAAATATAATTTTTAACGTGAATGTGAATAAAATAAAATATTCATTTACAAACCGGACGGTTTGTTTATGTACACCGATTTGACTGACATTGATTGGGACGATAAATTTTACACATCGCCCAACTGCACAAATAAAATCTGTGTTTGGTTGTTTGAAACCCCACACGGGTGTTGGGATGAAATTTGAAGTTCACTCATCCTGATTGATTAAATATGTCGATCGATTGATTGACAGGCGGTTATAAGCGTTAGATATCTATATTTGATGCTTATACAGTGTAGTGCACTTTGGTTGATGGTTGATTATTTTTCAATGCTATTATATACGTGTGATGTATGAAAATCCGTATAATTAATATTATATGGTGATTGATTGGGCCTCATTCCAATTTAGAAAATAAAGAATATTATAAAATAAAGGTTCATGTGTTGACCGTACTCATTCGTTGAGATTAGTCATGTGTTGAACGAAATATTTTAATAATAAAATTTACATCTTTATCAATATAGAATAAAGGTTCATGTGTTGACGGTACTCATCCGTTGAGATTAGTCATGTGTTGAACGAAATATTTGAAAAAAGAAATATTTGAAACGAAATATTTGAAAAGGAAATATTTGAAATAGAAATATTTGAAAAGGAAATATTTGAAATCGAAATATTTGAAATAGAAATATTTGAAATAGAAATATTTGAAATAGAAATATTTGAAAAGGAATTATTTGAAAAAGAAATATTTGAAATAGAAATATTTGAAAAGGAATTATTTGAAAAAGAAATATTTGAAATAGAATATTTGAAAATAGAAATACATGAAGCCGTGTTGATTAGATTTACGCCATTTTGACGTGAACGATATTTATATCGATTTTATTCATTTTAAAATGAATATTGAAAAGTGATTTCGAAATCGAATATTTTGAAGTGAAATTCGAAATGAATTGAATATAAAACGAATTCGAAATGAATTGAATATAAAACGATTTTGAAATGAATTGAATATAAAACGATTTCGAAATGAATTGAATATAAAGCGATTTCGAAATGAATTGAATATAAAACGATTTAGAAATGAATTTGAATCAAATAGAAAACGAAATGAATTTGATTTGAATAGAAAACGAATTTGAATTGAATTGAAAACGAATTCGAATTGAATTGAAAACGAATAGAAATGAATTCAAATTGAATTGAAATTTGAATTGAATAGAAATGAATTTTAAAACGAATTTATAAGGAAAGATTCAATTTTGATTTGAATTTGATATAAAGGTTGAAATTGTTTTTGAAACGAATTCAAAACTATTTATAAAATTCGTTTTAAATAGAAATCGACGAAATATATATTATATATATTATATATATAATATAATGGCCTGAATGGAACGCGCAGCGCCGCGGCAGTTCGTGAATTTCGACCATTTATTTCAAACGGACATTACGGGAGATCCGACCATCGGATTCTCCTAAAACCGGAACCGTTGGGTTCGTATCGAAAAGAGCTTTCTAACGAATATTAGGAATTTGAAATCTAACGGTTGGATTTGGAGATACGTCCAAATCAAATTCGAAAAAGGTCGCTATAGGTGCAGTTCGATGGCCGTTGTTGGAAATCGACTGTACGGGCCTTGATAAAATTATTAAAAATATCAATAATTTGTGTAAAATCATAAGAAATGATTTGGGAAAAATTGGGATGAAAAACTTCATATTTGAAAAGATAAAAATAGATTTTTATCGAAATGAACTAGTTTAGAACTAAAGTAACAACCCATTTATTTTTAAACAAATCAATTAGATTTGAAATGGGTTTTAAATAGAATTGATTTGTGGGTTTATCGTGAACGGTGTTTTAAATAACACTAGTTCTTTAACCCGGTAATAAATAGAATGTGATTTGGGTTTGTCGTGAATTGTGTTTTAAATGACATTAGTTCTTTAACCCAGTAAAAGGGAGTTTTAATGAATCTGCAATTAGATTGTAATGTGAATTGATAATTTAAATTATCAAATATAGGAAATGAGCGAGAATGGAGTATTACAGTTTTGCTCCAAAGCGATAGTTAAATCTTTAATTAGATTTGAACGTGAAATGGTAATTAATTTTACCGATAACACCATAGTATTAGATATGGAGTATTACCAGTTTTGCTTCATGGGATGAATAGGTTGGGATTGGGAAATAAAATAAATAATTACTTCGGTGTGGTTCGCTAATCTCGACTAGTTTAGAAAACCATAATTTGGTTTGAAACGACATCCAAAGGAAGATTAAAGAATAAATTTAAAGAATTTATCTTTGATAAAATTAATGGGAACCTTTCCCTGAGAATATGAATTGGAATGAGGCATGTGTTGTGTTTGTGTAACATTTGTTTTAATATACGCGGGTCGTTCGGAAAGTCCGGGTTTATACCCATTCTGAATAACCGATTCGACGATATGTCGAAGATGAAGACGGTGGTTGAAGACCGGAAGTATTCACATCATTTGGATAACTACTGACGATCCTGATTAGGCAGTACACCCAAGAGGATGGACATAGTTGGTGGTCGTCCAGACGTACCTGGAGATGGATGGATATGCGAGGAAAGTGCCTCCGGTTTCGTTCAGACCCAGAACGGACTTGTAAATGGATTGTGTGTCTGACATTGGATTTTATTCTGTGTTGATTGATTTCTATTAAATATACATTTGTTTGGCGGTGGAGAATTTATTCTTTTGCTTAACGCCCTTCTCTGAGACGTACGAGCTCAGAGGTTGTATATCGATGGACATCAGTCGCATGGCATAAATTGCCTATGTGGCACGCTAAGATGCAATGATCAAGGCTTCTGTTGAAAAGCAAAGTCTTGTGGTTGATGATCAAAGCACGGCCTACGTGGCAGCTTTGTGTATAACATAAGTTCGCGAGCCTCACACCTCGGTATGAGTTAAAAACGGGATACGGACTGCAGGGAGAGCACGACATTTCTTTCTAGCTTTGGTGGTGTCAGTGATTTACCAGCCCTGACATTTATATACTTTTCACCTATGTGGTTGTTGGATGAGGCGCCTCGATTTTAGGTCTGTAAGGACCGGGAAACGTGTGTTCAGGAATTTCCAATCCTCTAACGTAAGTGAGGACCGGCCCTGAAGATCCAGGGGTTGCCCAGAGTGCATAACCCTGGGACATTTGCTAGAGTGTCTCGAAAGCGGAGAGGGGCTTGCCCCTTGCCTCGACTCATGACGGAATCCAATTTCCAATACGTGATATTTCGGTTTTTAATTGTAGAACTAGTATGGCGACATAATGGTATGGGACATTCATGCCGCCTATGATTTATATTTATGATTGAAACTGTTTTGACACTATACACTTATTATAGTATCAAATGATTTGTTTTTAAACGTATCAAGCATGTTTGGTTGTTATAATGTAAAACCCTATCCTCCGGCTTGCGTTGCATTGTGTGATGGGACCTGGGTCTTATAATAGCTTCATTTTTCGAAAACACATTGCGTTGTTTATCTATATGCACTGGTATTCTTGGGAGGAAACCCGTTCCGTGTTATACGGCGTGGTCCCTTGAATTACTCTCTTTTAAAATAAAGCTTTAAATAACTGTTTTAGTTCTCACACCAGTCACATGACTGACCTGGAGTTTATTGTTTTAACCTAAACTCTGGGTACCCTTATTTTCCGCACGGGCAGCTAGTAGTTTTGGTTTTGCAGATTTATATTCACAGGATCCTGGTTTACAGCTGGAATGATATCCGGAAAGCTCTGTATCCGTATATCACCTTCAGTTGTGTTTTTGTATTATTTTTTCCGCTACTATGTAATTTATTGTAATCTCTGATATTTGTCGAATGTAATTTATTCATTTATACTCTGTATATTCTTGTATTCTGATGGAATTGTTGTAATAACAATGAAATGTTCTCCCGTCTGCGTTCTGATTTGTCTTGTCCTCACAGTAATTCGTTATTTCTCATCTCTTCGGAGACCGGGGAAGTTCGGGTCTCTACAGATTACTACCAAAGATATTCAATTGAAATTATTTTGGGAAAAGGGAGTTGTTTTGAATCCCGAATGGGGATATTTGATTTTTGAAAAGCTAAGCTGTTTAAAAACTCCTAGAAATAGATTATTTGAATTAAAACAAATTAAAAAGGAATTTGCGAAAGTAAATTAAAATCGAATTGAAACCCGTTAAGTGGGAATTGAATTGAAATAGAAAATATCGAGAAAAATTGGATTTATGAGATAAGTGTTGGAATTAAATCGGATTGGTGAGTTTAGAGTTAGAATCAAGAATGGAATTTGAATTTGAAATGGAATTTGACTTGTATAAGCAAAGTATTTTGTTTTGAGGATAAAAACAGGTTGGAGTTTGATTGGGATGACATTGGTAAATGTTGAATTGGTGGCAAATGAAAGTGATAGAGTTAAATGCCTGACAAAAAGGTACAAATTTATATTTCATATAGCATGAGATTTTTATGAGCCCATTTGGCAAGTCGCTTGGCTATTTGATTTTCTTTTGGGTTGGAGAAGGCCTAGAGAGGCGAGTTGTAGTTGTACCGATTGAGCCGTACAAAGGAAACGCTGGTGAAATTTTTCGAAAATTTCAGGTGTTAGAAAATTTTTGAATTTTTTTGTTAATAGAAATGAATTAATAATTTATTTATAATAAATTGGTTCAGTGAAATTGGAGATAAGAAGTAAACAAACAAATTTTAGCCCAGCTAATAAGGTTTGTTTTCTACCTTAGCAATTTCGAGGATGAAATTATTTTAAGGGGGGAAGAATGTAACGACCCATATTTTTAACGAATAATAAATAATTTATTTAATTATTTAAATAGTGATTCAGAGAACTAAATGGATATTTAACTAAATAATATTGAATATTTAATTAATATAAATAATAGAATAATATATTTAATTTCGAAATAGTCGGAAATAGTGAATTGACAATATTGTGTGAATTGGACAATTTAAAATATATAATTCAGTTTAGAATTTGATTTATATTAACAAATTTATTTATAAATGTCAGTTCAATACGTATTAATTATATTATAATTATAATTGAGCTTGAAATGGTGTGGTAGTTCGTAATTTGGCGATTCGAACTTTAAAAAATATACAGAATCTGTTTCAAGCTGGATTTCTATGAAACAAGAAACGCTCGGAGCTGGGGAAGTATATTTTTCTAATGGAAGAGAAAAATCGGGATTTCGTCGTGTAGATTGTAAGTTATGATCAAATCAAATTTTCGAAAAGTCGCTATGGAATTCCCTTATAATTTATAACGATTTTATATTATAAAAGGATTTTTAATATAAATTGGGTATCGATTTAACACTAGATTTGGAATATCGAGTTATAAATCCAGATATGTATTTTGGAGCTGTATGATATTCTATGTGAATATATACGATAATATTAATTTATTAATATTAAATTTAATTAATTTTAAATATATTAATATTTAAATGGGTTTATTTAGAGCTTTAAAAAACCACTTTTGCAAACGAGCTCTGTTTTCAACGAAACTAATTTTGTTAGATTCGGAATATTAAATTATTACTAGATTTCGATTTCCATGATTTTTGGAGTCAGTATGTGGCCGTACCAGATTTTAATGTGAAAAACAGTCGATAATTTGACCTTTAAAAATATGTTGTGTGACCAAACGGATTCGAAATTCGACGAAACAAGTTTCATTGGGTCTGTAATGTCGAACTGAAGGTGTGTGTCCATTTTCTTGATTTTTGGATATCATGTGTGGTCATAGAGATTTTTAGATGGCAAATACAAATAGAATAATGATATAAATTAATATAAAAAAATATGAAGCTTCTTCAACAAGCCAAATCTATCCTATATAAATACCAACATCCTAAAACCCTCATACTTTTTCTCGTTGGTGAACAACAAACCCGCCTCTGGATTTTTCCTCCCAAACCTATTTCATCATCTTTCAAAATTCAAATTAATTCAAATAAAACCTTATAAATCATAAAACCATTACATTAGAACTCCTACTATCATTCTCTTCGATCCTATATATATTACGTTGAACTCGATTGATTTTCTGGCTTGCGGTGTTCTCAAGGAAAGCTAGGGTTACAGATCAATCCACATACAAGCATCGATAAGCAATTCGAAGTAGATATTTGTGTTCAGGAGAGTGAATGGCTCTTGTGTGCACGTTTGTGAGGTGAGCGGTGAAAATATAGTTCGATGTTTTCTTCGATGCTACGAAGAAAGTCTGGAAATGCTGGAAAATCTTGAGCTCGAGTTTAATGCTTTCGATAGGAAGTTGGAGAGGAAACTTAGGGGACGATGGAAATTTGTTGTGTTGATTTTAATGGAATGGAAGATGAAGTTCAGGAGGGATTCCTGGCAAAAGACTTTGGTACCTGTAGTGTGGAGGCGAGCGTCGCGATTCTCTGGGGTAGTTCGAGTTCAACCGTATGAATTCGAGAAGAAAGAGGATGGAATGAGATAAATTTTGGCTATTTTTATTTGAATTTAAGTGGAGAGGTTTACTTGTTCTCGTGGAAGTAAAGTAGGCGCAATGGCCATTTGGATGGAGTCGGGACTGGAGTTACAGATCGGGGAAGAAGGGTGTTTAGGCGGGCTGGGTTAAATGGTAGTGGGCCGCAAAAATAGAAAAGGTTAAGGCCCATTCAAAGTTCAAAATATATTTTAATTTAATTCAAATATTGTATAATAACCTGTATAAATCATATCTTGAGCATACTATATCAGAATTTCAAATGGTTTGATCCGTTGGGATCGTATGGACGGCGGATACACAATGGAATTGACTGGGAGTGAATTGGTGCTCGTTACAATTTATAGCGAAATAAATTGTCCATCTGAATCAACTGACAATTTTCATTATTTAACGATCATTGTCCAATGTGAGTAAAACTCACTAAGTCTGCACAGTTATATTTTTATCACGTATTTTTAGAACTGATAAATGATGGTTGATTATTGTGTGTTGATTGTTTGGTTGAATTGTTGATTTATTGGTTGAAATTATAGATAACGATATATATATATATCGTTAATCAAATATTAATTCTGTTTATCAGAATATTTCATATTGAAATGAAATCGATGTTATTTATATTGTTTAACATCTGTGGATGCAGGGAAACATATTGGAGAGATCCAACTGGATTCCTCAATATTTACAGTATTGTTTGTTTTCATATATTGTGATATATGATGTGATATAAAACATGTGATTGATTATGATGACACTGGTCTGTTTAATTGGTATTTTAAATACCATAAGAAATACTGGAATGTAAAAGGGGAATTTTTAAACTGTATTTTGAAAATGAAATATTTATAGGAAATAAATAGGATATTATACATGAAATATTTATTTGGAGTTATAAAAGGAATATTTATTTGGAAAACAAATATAATTATAAATGGATTACTTATTTGGAAAGTAAATAGAATTATAAAAGGAAATATTTGGAAAATGAATAGAATTTTATAAAAAGAGAATTTTACATTAGTAAGGTTTAGACCTGTGCTTCGCACACGGGTGTAAAATGGTATTGATTAAAAGTAAATATTTAATAGAAATCTGTTTTAACAAATAAATTGAATAGAATAATGTATAAACAATGTTTATAAATTAAGGAAATATTTATCATTTTATAAATAGAATATATAAATTTGAATTTATATAGAGAAGTAAAATCGGTTTTAACACCGATAATTGAAATGGAATGTGAGCGTAGTAGTTATAAAGGAAATTTATAATGAGATTATAAATGTTGGAAATGAAATAAGATTTATATGAATAGTTCTGCAAATAAAAATATAAATAGAATTTGGGTTTGAGATATTGTTTTTTTAAATATGAAATCAAACTGTTTTGATTATATAAAGAAATATTATTCACATTCTATGTGAAAATTTAGATTAAAGTAAATATTTTGCAAATAAAATATTATAAAGGAATTTGGGGTTTGAATTAGAAATTTAAATTGAATTACTGAAATTAGAAACTGACTGGAAATTAGTTGAGTTGAATGGCATTCTGGGTATTGATCTGATGTTGGTTTCGGCCTCCGGGGTTATACTTGGGAAGTTGTTCTCTTATTAGTTTACAGTTAGAGACTGATAGAGGTGGGAAGATATTGATGCGTGAATCAGAAATGGAAACGTTTTCCAAAGTTAATAACGTATATTTTCTAATTTTATAAAATAAGGAATTTATGAATATATGGAAACGATAAATGGGAAATTAGGAAACGATCGGTAAGATTTCCATTTGGGAATACGACCGTTGTTTGTACACATATTTTCCTTTGATAGTTAAATAACCGACTATCAAATTTTTGACCAATTCCGTTGTCAATACGAAGAGACCGATATCGGATTTATTATCTGAAAACCACTTCGTATAGGCATTGTCGTTTCGAATCAAATATATCGAAGACAATTGAAGACAGAGTTTATGCAAGGGTTATTCTGGCGATCCTAGGTAGAAATTGCCTAAGATGGATTAACAGAATAATTCCTTCGGGCCGTTCAGTCTCAGGACAATTTGAATGGACGAATATTTGACAGAATATATCTGGTAGATAGCATAAGTTGATCGTTTCAAACGTATTTACGTTGGTGGCGGAGGAATTCGTTTCTCTTAGCTTATCCCCAAGGTATTTTTGGGAAATCAATTTATGATTTGAAGGTAATGATGATGTGGCATTCAAAGTAAATAAATGAGTGATCTGTTAAACGATATGTTATGACCTCAAGCCTCATCAATTGGGAAATGACAGAAATCAGGCAGGTAGCATGACTAAGTGGGTCGCACCCAATTAGGGTAAATTGTCACCATCTAGAGAATATTCATATTTGTTAGTTCTTTCAATTCTGTATCTCTTGGGAACGGTTACGTTGGTATACCAACCGTAAGGTGATAATATATTCAGAACATTCAAGCGAAATGCATGGTCGGTCATGTGTTGTCGAGTTACAAGATGTTCTTGTTGAACTCCAGTGTACCGCTTCTAGAGTACACTGATCGGAAGGTGGTTCCATGCCCTGTCATAGTTGGAATCCATTACCCAATAAGAGCTCATGGTTTTTGATTGTATATTATATATGTAGAGCGTGAGATGAAAGCGTTCTACTAGATTGCTATCTTCTTGATTTAGACATTATTATAATATCAGAAAATATTGATCTTAAGAAATATTTTGGATTATCGTAAGGTAAAAACCATCCGTATTTGTGTGTGGATCAGCCTTACGATTATCATTGCTTTTGAAAAGGATTTGGAAAAGTTAAACCAAGTGTTTGGAGTTTACTCACACCAGTCACATGATTGACCCAGAGTTTATTTTGTTTTGTTTTCCCTAAATTAAACTCTTGGGTGCCCAATTTTATACGGGCAGTCAAGTAGTCGGGATTTTACAAATACTTGGAGAGCTGGAGCAGGAGACTTCAGGATTATATAGCTATTGTTATTTCAGCTGTGTTGTAAGTTTTGTACTCTGATAATAGTATTGTATACCGATACTATTTTATTCCAAAGTTATGTAATATAATATATTTCATTCATTCCGCTGTGAGATTCATGTTACTCTGATGTTGTTGTAGTTGTGTTATCCTTTTTCTATTCTAATTTTCTATCTTATCTATTCTCACCCTCTAACTTCTTTCTATTGACGTTCCGGTATTTTCGATTCTTGGATAGTCGACATAGTGTTGGATGTCAAATACCGAAGTCGAAAATTTCCCGGACCGTTACACCTAGGCAGCCCGGGCATACATTGTTTGGTGAATTTATGTCCGACGATAGTCTGGTTTTTCCAGGAGGCTAGGTGATGACTATGGTGATTATTGGAATACTGTGTGTCCTCATTTGTAGGGTCAGTGAATTTTCTAGTTGGGTTTTCGGCTTGTCAGGACCTGGAAGGTTGGTACTTACGCTACCTGGTATGTTAATGTTTTTCTTTTATTTACTATGTTCGCTTTGGGGTTGCGATGAACTATCTCTTGTTCGGTGAGCTAGCGAAAAAATGATTTGGCATCTTGGTCCAGTTTTGTTGGAACCTATTGGGTTGTATGATATTCAATGTGCATGAAGTTTTCGACTTGTTAGTGTGATGTGTAGGTCTGTCGTCGAGAATGGTTGTTGGGCTTGCTTGTTGAGTGAATTATGGATTATATCGTTGGTAGTTTGGAGACGTTTTTTCTCTCTTGAGCTTGGAAAGTCTTATTATGTCATATGCCTTGTTTCCGGTTTGGTTTAGCAATGTGTTTAGATGATTTGAAAGAGCTTTGTCCATTATCTCCTTATCAGTGTACCTGGTGAAGCTCTGCTCTCATTCATGCTGTTTATTTTGTGTTCTTCTTTACCAGCCATCACATTCCACGCTAATCTTAGATCTCGTGATTGTCTGGGCCTTGCCCTGCCTTCATTCAACGTAATGCTCTGCTATGGAAGGTATTTGTGGGCATGTTATTGCCATACTTGATGGTGATGTGCTCGTTCTAGATTTTAAGTTGTTAGGAAGTCAGAAGATTTTGTCAAGTATCTTTAATATTTTGGGATGTCAACTGCTTGTGTCCCCTCCAAGTCAATTCTTCTATGCTACCTAGTGATATAGTGTTGCAATGTTCGATTTTACATGCTTAATTGTATTGTGATGATGCTGCTCTAAACAATGAACAGTACTTTTTTTTTACTGTATGTTGTGTATTATGTTACTTAATTGTAATTTCACTTCTCGCGAAGTATGTTATGAGCTATGTAATTTTCTCCCTACGTGGAGATTTGTGATATTATTGTAGTTTAGAAATAGTGTTTAGTTTCAGTGTTGTTACCTAGATAGGAGGGTGATGAATGGTCTACCTTAAAAACTGATTTAGTGCGCTGGTGGTGGACAGTCCACCTTAAAAGTCGATTTAGCAGGTTAGTAATGTGTCAATCTCCTGTATTATTGTAATTATCATTTGCTATAATAATAAGTGTTTGCGGTTACTTTAAAAACCATTCGGCTCTAGCCCAAATGGGGGAAAAAAAAAAAAAAATGGTGTGGAGAAATTAGAAAGTGGAAGGATTCTGGAATTTTATTAAAAAGTTAAAAATTGAAAAGGCTGGTATACAAAAGGCCATAATATCGGTCCATTAACTTATATATTTTTCCCAGTATTTAGGGGTTTGTAATTTAGGTCAGCCCGCCTCTATTTTGTTCAGCTAATTATCCTAACTTCGCACTCAATTCATTAATTCCGATTCCATTCCGACTGTCCTCGGTCACTGATCTAATTATGTCTATTTTGAGATCTAAAGCTCCATTGATTTACTGCATATCATATTCCCAAAGAGGTACGAAGTTTTATCCCGTATCCCGTTTCAATCGTAAATTTACATTCGATGCTAAGCAGACTAATATGTTGGACAACAAAATGAACATCAGAGAAAAAATTGATGAAGTTTGTCGAATTTTAGACTCGAAAACAAGCGAAGTCGATTTGGAATGCGCCCTTTCTAATATTAATCAAAAACCTACATCCGAAGTTGTAGTTGGAGTTATCAGAAAGCAAAAAGATTTCAACTTGGCGGTGAATTTTTTTAGATGTACTGAAAAAATTAGCAACGAGCCACATACTTTAGAAGCTTATAATTCTTTACTTATGGTTATGGCTAATAACAGAAGGTTTGATTATTTAGAGAAAATTTTAGAAGAAATGAGTATCCTTGGATTCGGACCATCTAATAGTGTTTGTTTAGAAATGGTTGAAAGTTTAGTTAAGAATGGCAAGCTTAATGAAGCAGTTGATGTGATTGGATCAATGAGAAAATTCAAGTATCGTCCTGCCTTTTCTGCATACACTACGCTAATTGGTTCTCTTGCCGATTCACGGCAACCTGACATCGCACTTAAATTGTTTAAGGAAATGCAAGATATTGGATATGAAGTAAATGTGCAACTGTTTACTACTTTGGTTCGAGTATTTGCAAAGGAAGGAAAGCTTGATTCAGCTCTTTCTTTATTGGAGGAGCTGAAAAGCAATTCATTTGTTGCTGATATCGTCTTATATAACGTGTGCATCGATTGTTTTGGGAAAGCTGGTAAAATTGACATGGCTTGGAAATTCTTTAATGAGATGAAAGCACGAGGGATCAGTCCCGATGATGTCACATATTCAAGCATGATTGGAGTTCTCTGTAAATCTACTAGGTTGAGTGAAGCAGAGAATTTGTTTAATGAAATGGAAAAGGGTAGGAAAGTACCTTGCGCTTATTCGTACAATAACATGATAATGGGCTATGGTATGGTTGGAAGATTTGACGAAGCCTATAAATTATTAGATAGACTAAGGGAAAAGGGATGCATTCCAAGTGTTGTTGCCTTTAATTCTCTCCTAATTTGTCTTAGAAAGAACAGGAGAGTCGATGAAGCTCTTAAACTTTTTGATGAAATGAAGAAAGATGCCGAACCTAATGCATCGACTTATAATATTGTGATTGATATGTTATGCTCTGCAGGAAGAATAGAAGATGCTTACAGGGTTAGGGATATCATGAAAAGTGCTGGCTTATATCCTAATCAAATAACAAATAACATTATGGTTGATAGATTATGTAAAGGACATAGATTAGATGAAGCATGTCTTGTGTTTAAAAGTATAAAAGAAAATGGATGCACTCCCGATGCTATTGCTTACTGTTCACTGATCGATGGATTGGGAAGAAAGGGTAAATTAGACGAGGCTTATGATATGTATGAAGAAATGTTGGATGCTGGTCATAGTCCTAATGCAGTTGTCTATACTTCTATGATAAAAAATTTCTTCAAGCATAATAGGAAAGAAGATGGACATAAAATATTTAAAGAAGTAAAGCGAAGAGGTTGTCGCCCTGATCTTTTTCTCCTGAATACATACATGGATTGTGTGTTCAAAGCAGGAGAAACTGAAAAAGGAAAGAAGGTATTCGAAGAAATCAGAGAGCATGGATTGTATCCTGATGTTAGAAGTTACTCTACATTAATTCACGGTTTGATAAAGGCAGGTCAGTCGCGAGAAACTTATAAGTTATACTGTGATATGAAGGAAAAAGGTATTGAGCTCGACATTATGGCATACAACACTGTAATTGATGGATTCTGTAAATTTGGTCAAGTGGATAAAGCTTATCAGCTTCTAGAAGAGATGAAATCAAAAGGATGCAATCCTTCAGTTGTTACTTACGGGTCTGTAATTGATGGGCTTGCAAAAGTAGATAAGCTAGATGAGGCCTATATGCTTTTTGAAGAAGCAAAAGCGAAAGGTGTTGAAATAAATGTAGTTATGTATGGTAGTCTTATAGATGGCTTTGGAAAAGTAGGTAGAATTGATGAAGCTTATTTAATCATGGAAGAGATGATGAATAGAGGTCTAAGTCCAAACGTATATACATGGAACTGCCTTATCGATGCATTAGTGAAGGCAGATGAGATAAATGAAGCTTTGGTATGCTTTCAATCCATGAAAGATACGAAATGTGCTCCCAACACGTTTACATATAGCATCCTCATAAACGGTCTTTGTCGAGTGCAGAAATACAATAAAGCATTTGTCTTTTGGCAAGATATGCAAAAGCAGGGGTTAGCCCCCAATGTGGTTACATACACAACAATGATATCTGGTCTTGCAAAAGCAGGTAATATTGCTGAAGCAATCAGTTTGTTCGAAAGGTTTAAAGCTAATGGCGGTGTACCCGATTCAGCTAGTTTTAATGCGCTCATAGAAGGTATGAGTAATACAAATAGAGCATTAGACGCTTATAAAGTATTTGAAGAGACTAGACACAAGGGATGTAGGATTAATGCCAAGACTTGTATCACTCTCCTTGACGCATTGCATAAAGCAGAATGCCTTGAACAAGCTGCGATTGTTGGGGCTGTTTTAAGAGAGATGGCAAAATCACAACATGCTACAAGGACACTGTAAATTGTCATACACAAAGGATTCCTTTTTTCATTCATGATCTTCTCTGTTGAATGGTCAAATTATAGTGTATTAGTACATGTTGCATGATATATATTTGCAGACAACCAGTTGCTGAAATCTGCTGTTGTCTAAATTCTTTGTCGATGAAAAAATGAATCTGGTCTTTGTCATCTGACTTCACTTGAGGTATGTAACTTAATTTAGTGCATATGTTTAGTAATGGTAAAAGGATAAAATGTGATTGTTGAGCTCTAGAAGGACCTCTGAGAGACACACTGATTTTTGTATAAATTGTACCTTTCCTTTTGTTTGATTTTGATGAAGATATTATTCATTTGTATGTTGCAACTTAGACATCAATGCAGCCACTATAGTGACACTTTATTGACACCACCTTTGTTTTAGTGGTTTAGAAATAATGCTCTCTAATAAGATAGTGTTTTTCATTGCTCTATATATCTTCAATCATCTTTGTTCTTTTCAATTTGTTGTATTGATAAAGTAGGACATCTTCAACCGATTAAGAAATCCAATGTTGCACACAAAGAGCATACAATAAGCATCTAATTGTCAATCATGAACGTCCATAGATGGACACAACAAACATCTATAAGGAATTAACACGCGATTGACCACAATGTATAATTGTTTGACAAACGTCTGATATTAGAAGCTTGGTCAAGTTTTTGAGGTTTTGCAGCTTGGTATTCAGTTACCCGCACCGGTTACCTATACAATTCCAAACTTGTTATACCATTTTTAGTATAATTGTAATACTGTTATTCCATTTTTATTGTATACAGAGATTTGTTCTTGATTTATCCAGGATAAATATCTTCCAGGTTAAAAAAAGGGGTAAGAGGATCATATGGTTTCATCTGCTTTAGTTTGGGGCAAATTGTTCATCTCTTTATATATTAT